>OY754310.1:29183422-30383422 GCA_963573325.1 Astragalus glycyphyllos | reverse complement strand
ACTTGTCTACAGCCTCCGTGTCCGATGTCAACTTCATAACAGGAAACGCAAGGTGGATACAACCCATCAAAGTTTACATCGAGCTCGGTGCAGAACTAGCCGACCCCAAGGAAGCCGTTGTAGTTCGACGCTGGGCTACATCTTACTCCATCATAGACGGGAAGCTCTTCTGGCGCGGATTTTCTGCTCCCCTTTTGAAATGTGTCGAAGGAGAGGAAGCCGGGTACATGCTCAATGAAATCCACGAAGGTATCTGCAATCTGCAGTCAACACCTGGGGGCCCGGGCCCTGGCAAAGAAGGCCCTCAGGGCAGGTTACTACTGGCTAACCATGACGAAGGACGCCTCCGACCTCGTCAGAAGATGCGACACCTGCCGGCGATACGTCGACGTCCACCATGCCCCACCAACCGAACTCTCTTCCTTATCGGCAGCATGGTCGTTCAGCCAGTGGGGGATAGACCTCCTCGTACCTTTCCTGCTTGGTCGAGGCGGGGTCAAGTACTTAATAATTGTCGTCGACTATCTCACAAAATGGATCGAAGCAGAACCACTCGCCCAGATAACTGCAAGCAATTGCATCAAGTTTGTCAAGAAGAACATCCTGACAAGGTTCGGGGTTCCCTCCGTGGTGATCACTGACAACGGGACACAGTTCGCCGATAAGGGATTTCGAAAGTTGATGACAGATCTGAACATCAAACAACACTTCACCTCCGTCGAGCACCCTCAAACCAACGGGCAGGTAGAGTCGACAAACAGGGTTGTGCTCAAGGGGCTAAAGAAAAGACTGAAAGGGGCGAAAGGGGCATGGCCCGACGAACTGCCATACGTTCTCTGGGCATATCGGACGACGCCGCACTCCACTACTAATGAGACCCCCTTCATAATGACATATGGCACCGAGGCAGTCATCCCTGTGGAGGTCGGAGAATCTACGTGGAGAACTCTGTACCCTCTCAGTCGCGATGCAAACGGCAAAGCTGCAAGAGAAGAATTAGACCTCATGCAAGAAGTTCGAGATAAGGCACAGCTTGTCGAGGCCGTTGTCAAAGACCAAATTGCTAGACGATACAACTAGAAGTTCATCCCTCGTAACTTCAACATCGGAGATCTCGTCCTCAGGCGTGCCGATGTCGGCAATAAGAATGCCCGCGAAGGCAAACTTCTGCCCAGCTGGGAAGGACCATACCGAGTCACAGCAAATACGGGGAAAGGGGCCTACCACCTGTCGACCCTCTCCAAGGAGCCGATACCCTGAACCTGGAACGTTACCAAGCTTAGGATGTACAATAGCTGATCAAATGTAACATTCGGACCAATAGCGTCCCTGAATAAAATCATTTCTCACTATCATTCTGTTTTCCTAACTTATAGGTCTCACGGCGACACTTACTCCCGACTCACGACAATGCCTCTCTCACCCAAGTCCGACACCGAGCTAGCCACTCAGCGGACAACAGTACGAGGCGAGGTCGTCAAAGAACGACGCACACGCCCTCCTCGACTCCAATCTTAAATGCTCAGTCACGGAGTGCGCAACGGCCCTCAACGACCCCGAACCCACTCTTCGCGAGCTAGCCTCCTTTTCGGCTTGGCTTAAATGCTGATACGGAGACCGAAGGTAGAAGTTCCAAGCGGCTTCGACCCCCGTTCTTTGAGCAAATGCCTTCTCCCGGGCTCCGAGCTTCAATGCTCAGTTCGGGACCGAGGAAGAAGTCCACGGCGGCTTCGAACTCTCTTGACACCGAGCTTAAATGCTCAGTCGAGACACAATTGACTCCGAGCTTAAATGCTCAGTCAAGACTTACTTGAGTCTGAGCTTAAATGCTCTGTCAAGCTTTTTGCAGGAAGGACCGTGGTGACTCAAGCTCGCCACCAGGACCCAATCTAACGACCTCGAACGTCGGGAAGCAAGGATTCCCACTTTACTGTGCTGGAGACAAGATCGAAGACCCGATTCCTCAAGCCGAGTTCGATCTCAGCGATTCGACCTCGACTTAGGGGGCCACTATTCCGGACTGGGCCAAAATCCCACAACTTGGGCTTGGCCCAACTCGCACTTACCACTAAAGATGAAGGCCGGCTCCAATCTATGGCCGCCCGCATCTAACGGTCCAAACCCATGCGCCTGGATCCAACAGTTTGGGTACGGCGCTGTTATCTATAAATAAGCGAGCAACCCTCCAGTTTCAGGTACGCACTCATTTCTCTCTTAAAATACCTCTTCTCTTCCCTTGTTGACTTAAGCATCAGAGTGCTTGCAGGTACCCCACCCGAGGCGCGGGAGAAGATCACCTCGGCCCATCCGAGGCCAGGAACCATCCACCCGAGGTCAACAATCAACCATCACAAAGCACTTCAACTTGAACCTCAGACCCGTACTCCGGTACCGAACAGACCTTTTCTGGAAACAGGTGTTACAATCCAGCTAGCAAATAGAAGCAATGCTCGACCTGCTGGACTGGTTGAGGATGTTCTTGTTAAAGTTAATGATGTGATTTTTCCTGCAAATTTGTACATTCTAGACATGGAGGAAAAAACTAAGTCCAATAGGTCGCCTATCGTTTTAGGCAGACCATTCTTGAGGACTGCCAAAACCAAAGTTGATGTACATGCAGGGAATCTTTCCATGGAATTTGGTGATACCATTGAAAATTTTATCTTTAATGCTAAGAAACACCCCATGGAAGAGCAATCCCTTTGTAAAATTGAAGTGCTTGGTGGTTTAGTTGATACTTTGCAAATCGATACACCTCGTATAGCTGATGATGTGGATGTAATTGCTGCCATTGAGCAGCCCCATGTTATAGAGCTTGAACCACCCCCTAAAAATTTTAATTATACATATTCTGAGGGGAGTGAGAAGCTTCATGAGACTAATATAGGAGGTTTTAAATCTGAACATGAAGAGAAGCCGCCAATCCTAAGGAAATATAGGAGTGACAGTGGTTTAACCTTGGCAGAAAAGCCTGCCAAGAAAGTTTGGAAAGCTAATCATGATAAGATGTATGATTTTTCCTCCTTACTCTTATTTTATGCTTGTTGCTTTCATTGAGGACAATGTATGATTTAAATGAGGGGGTGTCTTTAAGTAGCTTAGTAGTTTGTCTTTTTCTTTAAATTTTTTGTTTGTTTTACGGTTTTTCTTATTTAAAAAAATTAAAAAAATGTTATTTTAGCATGTTTTTACATGAGTTCTTGATTTGTACAAGTTGTGAGTGTGACATCCGAGGCAGACGACGGCGGGGAGTGATCGCCGGTGCCCAAAAGGTGGCACGGACAAAGAGCGTATCCTGGCAGCTTTCAGTGAACGGGGACATGAATGAGACGAATACGCACCAGAATGAGAGGGATCCTGAGGCTATGCAGGTATGGGACTGTACAGTTGAAGGAAGGCTTAAAAGAATTGATTTTGACTACCTATACAAACAAGAAGCATCCTCTTTTTGGGAGCCCTTCCCATAAGAACTCCATAGTTAAGCGTGCTTGACTTGGAGTAGTAGTGGGATGGGTGGCGTTTTGGGAAATTTCCTAGAAAGCATGCCAGTGAGGACAACGCATGCTGAAAAGACACGTGGTGGTTTGTGGGGGTAGTCGACAATTCTCAAAGCAGTCTAGGATATTACAAATGGTATCAAAGCAGCAGACCTCTCCCAGTACGGCGTGGTTCGAGGACGAACCAAGCAGAAGTTGGTGGGCATGTGACATACGAGGCTGATGAGCGCGGGGAGTGATCGTCGGTGCACAAAAGGTGGCACGGGCAAAGAGCGACTCCTGGCAGCTTCCAACGAACGGGGACATAAATGAGACGAATACGCACCGGAATGAGAGGGATCTTGAGGCTGTGCAGGTATGGGACTGTACCGTTGAAGGAAGGCTTAAAAGAATTGATTTGGACTACCCATACCAACAAGATGCATCTTCTTTTCGGGGGCCCTTCTCATAAGAACTCCATAGTTAAGCGTGGTTGACTTGGAGTAGTAGTGGGATGGGTGACCTTCTGGGAAGTTTCTTAGAAAGCGTGCAAGTGAGGACAACGCATGCTGAAAAGACACGTGGTGGTTTGTGGGGGTAGTCGACAATTCTCAAAGCTGTCTGGGATGTTACGGCAGCGTTTCACCAATGAATCGACTTAGGAGTTTAGGCTTCCATGGAGGCTAGAGCACAAAAGTTTTGTAAAATGTATGATAATCCATAAGTTAGTGAAAAAAAAGCTGATCAAACTGTATATAGCTTGAGCTCAACCAAAAACCTAAATCCCTAAGTCGGTTCTATGATAAAAGCCCATTAACAAACTAATATTCGGCCCAAAACTTGTATTACAGTAAACTGTTTCGGTATTTTGCTGTTTTGGCCTTCAATACTTCCGAATTGGGTTTTGAGATCAACAGAAGAATTGTATCTCTGTTCCTTAGCTTTCGAACGCATACTAGCACGTCTCAATCACATAATCACAGCCGAAGATATGGCCTGCAGAGTAGACAGGGGTGAATATGCAATTAAAACAAGAATTAATCGAGACAGGAAAAAAAAACACATGAATTTCCAATGAACCCAAAGAATGCGAATTCATAATAGAGGTGTTTTTCCTAGGCTTCAAGGCGAATGATAATCAGAGATAGCACTTAATTACAATCAAGGCAAACAAGAGAGTAGAGCACTAGAGAGTGAACCATAAGTGATGAGTCCTCACAGGATATGTATTTTTTGTTTGACGGATCTCACAGAATATGTATTAGTAATGCTCTCTATCACTCAAGTGTCTAGGCTTTTGTTTACTCTCATATATATCACATAAATGAAAGTTAGCACCACCATCGGCTTGAGAAGCTTCTAACATCTACACTTAAGAACAAATGCACATACGATCAAAAGGTCTTTATAAGGGTTGTAATGGGGCCAAGGTCAAGGTGGTATAATCCTAAGGAGGGACTAGGCTAAAAAAAAATCAAAGAGGATAACGAAACAACGAAAATCAATGGTAAAGTGACCATGAGAGGATCCAACTTCAACAATACATGATGAATTTCTCAATTTTGATACACGTCTCCACACAACTTTCAATCTTCTTGATACAAAGATAAAAAGATATATACACTTAGCAATTTTTTGCTTTTGACTTTTTTTTTCTCTTATTATTTTCATTTATTCTTTCTTTTTTTTGGGAATATTTTTCGATGAAATACTAGCCAAACTTTCCATTGAGAACCCAAAAACTAACCCAAGTGAAACCACAACTGCGCAATTCGAACACCCACACTCTTATGGATATGACAATTTTCAATTCAAAGCTCCTTCACCCACTAAGATTGGGAAATAACATTGTTTTTCTATTTTGGGCTTGTAATGAGCCGTAACACAAAGAATGCATGGGATAAAAAGGTTCAAAGGGACTTACACAAAGCGATAAATTCAGGGTAGACTTATTTGGCTAGTAGCTAAAAAAGAACAAAATTGACTAGATCATTTCAAACATGCATGTGGACAAGTGCTTCAACAAGAATCAATTCAAGTTTTAGAGTAACTAACAAACATCGGTGAGTCATACACAAGAAACAAGAGAATGACAAAATGTAGTCCATCCAATAAAAAGTTCAATTCTCACCAAGGACACTGACTATCCCAAATGATGCAAAATCTAGTTCTCATATCCAACTTATTATACCAAGAGCAACATGAAATCAATCGAGTCATGTCAAAACACCTATAGTTCTAGAATGGTAATATCACTCACTGTAACACCCTAATTTTCGATCTAATAGGTTTTGTGCCTATGTGCGTGTATTAGCAATTGTGTAATAATTTTGTGTGTACCTATTTAATAATTAACGTATATTTTGGGGATATATTATTATTATTAGTATTATTATATTTGTTGTTTTACAATTTTATTAGATGGTAAGCTTAAATTATTGATTCATTTTTTATTATATAATTATGTATTATGTATTTAACTAGATTAACTAATACAGTTCGGGAGGAAGGAAGACTCAATCAATTGTTCCACTATGTATGTATTTTTTTTCCATCTCAATTAATTATTACATTATTCATATAAGTAAAATTTGTCTGCAGGGATGGTACAAACTATTGCAAAGGGATGAAGTAGTGGCGTATTGAAAGAAGGTGAGGGGAAAGATATGTCTCCATGTCCACTGCCATATTAGCGGAAAGATATTTGGCTTTTCACATTAATGATTCAAATAATTGATTACCCATGACATTGATTCGACTTACCTTTTAATGTGTTGTAGGTGTACTTTGATTATTGTTTGTGTGTGTACAGGACTTTGATGATCATTTTAGGATCTCTGCAATCTAAAATGTGAGAGGAACTTGGTTATTTGAAACTCTATATCAATTCATAGTTTCTTATCGTACATTCTAATGTAAATGCTTCATTATGGAAAACTACTATAAGTTTGAAAGGTCGATCATGTTTGGTATAATCATTTGATACAGTTATTAAACTCTTCTTTTTGAGGTTTTGAAGCCATGTGATATAAGATTATCAAAGGAAAAGGCATTAGAATATTAGCATGTTTGTATATCTCCATCATGCGTAAAGTAAAACATGTTCTGCTATGTTCAATTTTATTATATTATATGGTGGCAGGTGTGAGTCTATAACGATTTACTTGATAGAGAATGGAAGGAATATAAGTTTTTATTTGCATTCTATGCTTTGCAGGTTATAGCTAATGCCTCTGTAATGAAGATTGGACAATACTTGTACTTGGCTATAATTGCACTTGAGTTTAAGCATAAACTAATTGTCTTTTATTTCTGAAAGGAAGTTGATTGTTTTTAGATTTAAAGTTTAACTTCATTCTAGAAATTGTACTACATCTATATTGTTACTAGAAAACTTTGAAACAGTGACAGAAATTAGAGACTAAGTGATCTTAATATTTGGCTGTAAAAGTTTGTTGTTATTTTGTATTTTATTGAGTTATAAGGAGTCCAAATGAAATATAATTTTACTTTTTTGTCGTGATAAAACATTACATATTGGCAGTATAGTTTAATTTACTAAAAGCATAAACTAATGGTCTTTTATTTCTGAAAAGAAGTTAATTGTGATTAGATTTAAATTTTAACTTTATTCTAGAAATTTAACTAAATCTATATTATTACTAAAAAGTTTGAAATAGTGCCAGAAATTAGGGACTATTAAAATAATAGTGATCGAAAAATTTGGTGTATCTAATACTTAGAGATGCTATTTGCTACACATTTTTCTTTTTTAGATTCTGTAAATATTTATTGCTATTTTTTATTTACTAGAGTTATAAAGAGTCTAAATGAATATTTTTTTTTTAATTTGGGTAGACATTCCACCTTGGTCTAATTTATTGTTCTTGAAAGAAAATCATATTTATCTACTTCTTTATTATGCTTATTTAGCTTTTTGGTCCCGACGGGAAACATTACATGATTTTGATGCAATTTTATCATCTTTAAACACACATGTGAATTATTAAAAAATAATATTTACATACTAATTTTACTTTTATGTCGGGTGAAAACACTACATATTGGCAGTATAGTTTAATTTACTTAAACTATAAACTATGTCGTGTGAAAACATTACATATTGGCGGTATAGTTTAATTTACTTAAACTATAAACTATTTGTCTATTATTTCTTAAAAGAATAAGTTAATTGTTTTTAGATTTAAAATTTAACTCCAATCTAGAAATTTAACTACATCAATATTATTACTAACAAATTTTGAAATAGTGATAGAAATTAGAGACTATTAATATAAAGGTGATCTCAAAACTTGGTGTAACTAATACTTGCAGATGAAATTTGAGATACATTTTGCTTTTTTTTATGTAAATATTTGTTGCTATTTTTAATTTTCTAGAGTTATAAAGAGTCTAAATGAAATATAATTTTGTTTTTTTAATCATTTGAGGAGACATTCGACTGTGGTTTAATTTTATTGTCCTTGAACAAAAATCATATTTACATACTTCTTTATTATGCTTATTTTGCTTTTTAGTCCCTACAAGAAAACATTACGTGATTTTAATGCAATTTTATCGTGTTTGAACACACATTTGAATTATTAAAACATAATATTAAAATACTAATTTTACTTTTTTGTCAATTTTAACACATGTGTTGAAACAAAGTGACCTGGTATTCCACTAGTTTGTTTTAAAACAAAAAAATCACTGGCCATACCACCTTTGTTGCTAGGCGCACGCCCTACTGTTTTCTCTTTTATTTTTTTAATTCATAAACACTGCTCATCTTCCTCGGGAGACATACAAAGCACGCCGCCAGAACACTTCAAAGCCCAACACACGAAACTTCTCTCTTGCCGTTCTCCCTCGATTGGCGACGGTTCACTCCCAAATTTCACTACCGAACCCAAAATCATCCACTGAATCTGTCTCCAACCTCCGTTTTGTCAAACGAAGCACCGTTTATTGCTTATTTTAACTCTAGCGGACAGTTATTTGGACTTTCCGGCCACCACAATTTCCGATTGGAAAAACGAACGTTGTTTCGGATTCCACGCATCGAAACCTTCGGGAAACACCAGTCTCTTTTTCGTTTCGGTGAGGTTGATGTCGGACCCCTCATGACGCGTTGTCTCGGTTAGACGTTTTCCGGTCACTCTTTTTGTTACGTTTTAATTTCGTTTTAGTTTTAATAATTTCCAAAAATTATTTAAAATTAGTTTTGTATTATTTTCAGTTGTTTCTCCTTCCTAAGTGACCCGTAAATTTTCTGTACTCGTTGATGCTAAATTCATTGTCGTAGACAAGTGTGTTCCGCTTTCACAGATACTACAATCTCTATTTATCCAGGTACGGGGGGAAAGGGTTTCTATTCTATATGGAGAATGGGGGAAAGAACTAAAATAGTATTGATTGCCACTACTCCTATTTTACTGTATTTGTTTATTTACTTATTTATTATTATTTACCACTTATTCGATTTATCCAATTCGGATGACTGTAAATAACTCAGATGACTGTAAATGACTTGAACGTCTGTAAATTATTTGGACGACTGTAAGATGACTCTAATTTAACGGTCTGGATGACTGTAATTTAACTCTTTGGATTACTGTAATTTAATGAATTGGATGACTGTAACTATTATACCAAGTTTAGGGAATGAAGCCAATTGTATATTAAATGATGTAAATTAACTAACACGTGAGGAACGAATAGTCCTAGGCAGGTGACCGTAGAATTAAGTCGCTAGCGGAGATGAATTTAGAGTAAGAACGAAGTAATTATAAAGACTAATGTTTAAAATGAATTCTAGGTGTGGGCGATGCGTAGTAAACAATAGTGACTGGTCATTGATGAATATTAGTGAATGGTTAAATGAGATTGAGACTAAGGAAGAACTTGGAGACATGACTAGTCAGTTAGTAATTACATTCTAACAACGAAAACATGATAATTGACTTTAAGAATAATTCTTAGTGACGGAAAGACAAGTCGAGCTAGTTGCGAATCACGAGTAACATAGGACAATAAATGAGTGAGGTGTGCATAGCTAATTAATGACTTAGTGCTAGTTAGATTAAGAACACTTTATAGCTTAATGAAGTCAATTAAGTTATAGACGATTCACGCTCAGACAAAGGTGAGTAGATATAGCATGAATATAGCGTGAGAGTTATTCATGATTAAGTTTACTAACTTAAGTGAGAAGGAAGAGTTAGAACAATAGTTAAATGATAGTTGATGATGATGATGTTTAAGGAACCTTGTCGCAGTATGGGCAAGGACTTGTCGCAGTATTGTCGAGCCGTACCTGATGATAGGTGGTGGTGGTGGTATTGTCATCGTTGTTGTTGTCGTTGTTGTTGTACGACATCGCGTCTGATTAGGTCCATGTGTGTCCATCTTGTTGTTGTCGTCATTGTCATCGTCATCGTTGTTGTTTTTGTTAGTAGGGCATTATCGGGCAAGGTATCCCGTTAGGGCATGGATTCTCGGTCCTCATAGTCCTCTCCAGGGTGTTCTTTAGGGAATTATCGGGCAAGGTATCCCGTTCGAGTGTCTCGGTCCTGTTGTTCTTGTAGGCATTATCGGGAAAGGTATCCCGTTCGGACATGGTATCCCGGTCCTCCCGGTCCTCACAGTCCTCTTCCTGTTGTTCTTCATAGGGAGTTATCGGGCAAGGTATCCCGGTCCTATTGTCGTTGTTGTTGTTGTTGTTGTGGTTGTTGTTGTCGTTGTTGTTGATGATTGTAAGACAGTATCTGGCAAGGTATCCTAATTATGTTGTTGTTGTTGTTGTTGCTTGTAGTCCTAGGACCGTACGTGAGGTCGCGACACTAGGATTAACTGAAGATTAATTAAGGATTGTTTGTGCATGCGTGTTTTGAAAGTTGTATACACTACTGTGGATTGTTTCCTTGTTTGTCGTATTCTTGTTGTTTTAGTTTCGGTCATATATTCCTTATATGGTTTGGACGCTCTTTCTCACCCGTGCACCTTTTTTTAGATTGAGTTCTAGGTGTCGTTGGAGTGACCTTCTACGATCGTGCAGTGGGAGAGATTTGATTCTACACGTTGATGTCACTCTATTTTTAGTTTATTAGATTAAAGGTTAATTGCTCTGATTATGTGACATCAGGATTTTGGTTGTACCCTTATTGTTATAATTAAGATCATTATTGTTATTATATTTGAAAGAAATGTTTTATAACTTAGTATTTGGTATTATTATAAATCTTGTTTATATGATTTAAGGAGTTGGATGAGATCTTTTACTTGCGAAAACAATTTCAAAAAAGGAATTGAAATTTTTAGTTTTAAAACCAATTCACTCATTTTTCGTACTTTCTTTTATAGTTACTTTCGGGGTAAAGGGTGTCACCGCTGCTGTTTTACGGATTTTGAGGTTCGGTTTCTAATGTTATTTCGTCTATTTTGTTTTTAGTTTTCAGTTCTTTCTTCTCTATCAATCCCACATTTGACTTCTTTGTTTGCAATTTTTGTCTTTGTGTGATGCTTAATTATTTAGATTCGGCTTACTTGCAATACGCGAATCATTTATATATGACGCTTGTTTATATGTGAATCTGTTTTCGCAACTCTTAACTATTCGGGTATTTTAATCGCTTGTTTTATTTAATTCAAATAGGGATTGATAGAGGATTGATTGAACTCAATTATGCTATCAGTTGTGTTTAGTGGAGCTTGTTCACCATCACGATTGATTCAACACGTTGTTTTGACGTCTGCTTTAAAACGGTGCGAATTCATATAAACTAATTGACGCCTGCTTGATTATTTTATTATCAGTCAAGAATTGAAACCTTGAACGAGTCTTGCACGATTATTTGGAACCGACGATAAACTCAGGACGCGCGCATCTGGAAACTGGTGAATCGATTGTCCCTCTACGATTATTTAACCCCTCAAACAGAAATTGCTCTTAAAAAAAAAACCTTTTTGTATTGTTAATTTCGTTCTTGATTTTGGTACTTTCAGTAGTTAGAGGTCCTCGTGAGATGACCAAGGTTTCACCTTGATACTATATTTACCCTTAAAATATTTTTGACTCTCGTACGACCGCTGATCAAGGTTGACCCTCTTACGACTGTTGATCTAGGTGAAAGTGGCGAGTACATGAACATGAGAGGTTAGGTTCATCATGAAGTTTCTCCATGGTTAGTTCATCTGATCGCCTTCCAAGAAGTTGGGGCGATCATTCAACCCATATCCATCTCTAGTCTCATCAACATTTTATTCTTTCTTCACTTTTGTGTTCTTCAAGTAATTGTCATCAAGGGTGGCTCCTCATGTTGTAATGGGGTCGTCATTGCTAGCCCAAAAATAATAATAATGAGATAGGTTACCCCAAAAATAAAATAAAAAATAAAAAGAAGGTATAATAATAAGTATTGGTATCCATAGTTTAATAATGTCTTGTCATCTTCTCTTTAACTAACTTTTCATCTCTTCTCTATCATAAATATTTAATAAAAGAGTATCTCATTTTACAAATTTGAGTTTTTATAAATAAAAAAAAAATCTTTTGGTTCTCTTAATACTTTTAATTCTTTTTTAATGAAGCTTATTTTTCCTATAAAAAATATTTCTTTTATATTTAGCTCCCTCATAAAATATTACCTAACTCCGCCACATAGTGACATCATCTAATCTTGAAATAATGTTCTTGTTCATCATCATGACCAACATATTCATGTAGATTTTTGATTTTCTAGATCCAAATTTTAGGTACGCATGTGTGGATCACATTAATTGGTATTTAGAGGTACATGAATCTTACACAATTTGCGTCTCAATTTAGTCTTGGTGTCAAGATTCATATCGTGTGGTAATCAAAGCTAGTAGAATTTTGACAATTTTTTTCTCACACTTTTGTTTTTGGAGCCAAAACAAGTTTCAATTGAAATTTGAATTTGGTTCCAACTCATGTGAAATTGCTTTGTTAAAGTGTTAGATCTATCAATTTCCTTTTCAAATTCCTACAGATCTTAAAATTTGAATTCAAATTGATAATTTTTTTTAGATCTAGCTAGATCTACTTTGTTTTGGAAGGAAAGTTAGTTACATAGAAATTGTTGTCTTAAATCGAATTTTCTGCAACAGTTCTTCTTTAATTACTATTCACGCTTCTATTTTTCTCATTTTTAGTCCAAAATTCGTTTCATTTTTCACTCGATTTCGTTTCAATTTTTTAAATTCTTGATTGTCTTTACATTTGCAATTTGTCATTTCTTGTTCGTTTTTGATGAAATTTGTTACTAGTAATCACTTACTGAAGTAAGTTCGCACCTTTTTGCAACTTGTTTGATGAATTTTGGTTGAGTTTTGAGCATTTCCATAATTTGAGAATCCGAAATGCGATATCAGTTGTATAATCGCTTTTTTCTTTAAGTTCTTCACATCTTTTGTTCAAATTGATGGTATATTTGGATTTCTTGTCAAATTTCGCTTGAAATGCACTACTCGTTGGTATGATTTGGTGCTAAATTGCGAAATTTGAAAATTGCTATTGTTCTAGATGTTCCTTATAATCTGTTCTTCAGTTCTGCACATTGATCTGAAACTGTTGAAGTCAAACTTCAATTTGTCTTAGCGAATTCAATATAGCTCCATTTATGGTGATTCAAAAGTCAGGTTAGGGGGGGTACCATGAATCGGATTCACTTCTCTGGAGAGCTTGTCCGTTCCGTATGTGACCATCAACTCACGGTACCCCAAGGGTGCTGTTTTTGAACCATTGAAACCAGTTAGGTCGTCGCCGTTGTAGGGGGCGAGCTCGCTTCTGGCAATTTTAATCTTTGGCAGCAGATCCTCGAGCAAGATGTCGACGGAGCTCTCTTGATCTACCAAGATTCTCAGTACCAGCACGTCAGCCATTACTGCCGAGATGATCAGTGGGATATACTTGTTTGGCCCATGGATGGAAAGGTCTTGATCAGAGAAGACCAGTGGTGGCCTGTTGGAGAGGTTGGTGGCCTTGGGGGTGTTTGCAATGCTTAGGATCTCTTTCCACCTTCTTTTCATTGTCCTCTTGGTTTCGCCGGAGTCGACAGAGTGGCCACCCATGATCACTGCGGCTACCATCCTTGACCGTTGTTGCTTCGGCTCCTCTTCCTCCGAACAGTCGGAGTCGGCCTTCGCTGCCTTGACCGACTCAGTACCTGATTTGTCTCTGCGGGGCGAGCGAGACCTCTTTCTCTCTTCCTCCCCATTCTTGACATATTTAGTAAGTCTCCCTTTTTGTATGAGGTCCTCAATGTCGTCTATGAGGACCCGACATTGGTTTGTGTAATGCCCGTGACTTTGATGGTACCGGCAGTATTTCTTCTTATTCTCCCTTTGCACTAGGGGAGCTGGCAACTTTCGATCTTTGAATTCTGTACTCGCGCACTCTCCCTTTGCACTAGGGTCGCCTTTCCTTGTAGGGTCCTGCTGAGTCTTTTTCGTGGGCCTTCCTATTTTCAGTGCCTTTAGCCAGGGCGGACTCCTGGTTTGCCTCGTCCGCGAGGTCGTCCTCTTCATAGTCGACGAACCTCTGAGATCGTCTTAGGAGTTCCTCGAGGTTTCGGGGTTGGCGTATCCCGACGTCAATTTGGAACAAGCTCTTCTTCCGGAGCCCGTGCCTCATGAACATCCGCCGGATATCGTCTCTGAGGTCCCTTACATCGTTTGCCTCTTTATTGAATCTTTCAATGTAATCTCTCAAAGTTTCGGTTTCTCCCTGCTTTATTGCTTTAAGAACGTAAGCATATTTCAGCTACTTTCGGGAGGCAGTGAAGTGTGCAGAGAATACTCGGACCAGCTGCTCCCATGAATGGATGGAACCGGGTCTGAGGTCTCAAAACCATGAAAGGGCTGCCTTGCTTAATGAGAGCGGAAAAATTTTTCACTTTACGTCGTCAGTTGCATTTCGGTACTACATCATTAAATCAAACGTGTCGACGTGTTCATCTGGGTCTCCGGTTCCGTCATACATGTTGAGTTGTGGTGGCTTCTCCAGTGATCTTGGTACTTTACAGATGGAGAATTCCCGGATGAAGGGTGTCTTCCTTACACGAGAGGTGTCGTCCCGGCGGGAGGGACGGTCCTTCTTGCGTGGGGAGTGCCTCCGACGCGGGGAAGCGCTGCGGGAGGATGATGAACCGTATGAGGATGCTCAACTGAGACTTGAACTTGGAGGAGTCGGAGGGAAGCACGAGTCGTGGTGTTGGTTACCCCTACGCGGTGGACATGGCGTCTGTGGCCGGTTTTCCTCTGGGGCGGAGAATGGTGCCGCTTCGAGACGATGCTATCTTGGATTGGAGATTTGTCGCGAGGTAAGACCGACGCTGCCGTAGTGTTGGCTCGGACAGCGACTACTTCTTCCTCCATCTAGGTGAGACGCATCTCCTGTCGGGCGATGTCGTGGCTTCGCCTATCCAGAAGATCAAGAAATTGATTGACCGCTTGGACCGGCACTGGGACGGGCTCGGCCACTAGCGGAGGCGAGAGTAGCGAGGCAAAATGTGCCAGCTCGACGGGTAACTCTTGCATGAAGCCCTCTGGGGTTGGAACTCGGACCGGCTCGACTTCAATGACGCTCTGCAGGCGTGGTTGACTGCGAGTCGGAGGTCTTCCTCGGGGAGCCATAAGAGAAGACTTCAGTTTAGTGAGAGATGACAATCAACTCCCACTGTGGTCGCCAATGTTCAGTTCGTGACTTCGGATCTTGAATCCTTGAGTCAATAATGGATGCTTGTTGTCTCTTCGTTGTCTTATCTTTGGCTTGAGGTCAGAAGAGGATCTTTAGAGTTGGAAGAAGGTCTTCGAAGTCGGAAGAAGGACTTTGAAGTCGAAGTCTTCCGAGCTGGTCTTCGTCACCGTCGCCGACTCCCAAGGTCGAACTCGGGTCCGGAAGCAGCGTGCTCCTGGTTCGGTATCAGGTCGTCGGATCGGGCTAAGACAATCTGGTCCGTTGATCTGGATTCGGTGTGGGGACTAACTTCGCTGGACCGGATCCATAGGGAATTTGAGCCGTTTGCGAAGTGGAATGGGCCTCTTGGCTCAGTCCTGAACATTTTGAGTATCATTACTCTGCCTCATTAATATCACACTTGGAAGTTGCATTATTAGATATCCAATGATTAATCACATGATGATGCCTTATTCACTACAACAGATTTGGGGATGGGCAGCGTTTTTTTTTAACCATAGGCAGCGTTTCTGGGCGCTGCTAAATTTGGCGCTGGTGATTCCTCCCCAAAAATGGGCAGCGTTTGAGAAGCGCTACTCATTAACAGCCATAGGCAGCGTTTAAAGGGAGAAGTGCTGCTCATTCACCTAGCGCGTTTAGAAATGGGCAGCGTTTGGTAAGGGGAAGCGCTGCCCATTTCTAAACGCGCAAGGTGAATGAGCAGCGCTTGGTGGGAGAAGCGCTGCCCATTCACCTAGCGCGTATAGCAATGGGCAGCGCTTGGTAAAGGGAAGCGCTGCCCATTTCTGGTGAATGAGCAGCGCTTCCCCCACCAAGCGCTGCCCATTCACCTAGCACATTTAGCAATGGGCAGCGCTTTCCTTTACCAAGCGCTGCCCATTGCTATACGCGCTAGGTGAATGGGCAGCGCTTCTCCCACCAAACGCTGCCCATTATTTAATTTTTTTTTTTCCTTTTTTTCTTGTTTTTTTTGTATTTTCCTTTTTACATTTGATAATTTCCTGGTCATATACAGCCAATTAATACCAATCCAATCCATTATATACTAACAACATATATATATATATATATATATATAAACTAGTTATATATCCCAATGCACCAATATGATCACAAACCAAAACAAACTAGCTAACAAGTTATTATATGTATCCAAAACTTAGCAACTACAATATTAACAAATTAATATGTATCCAAATCAAACTCTCTAACAATATGTATCCAAAACTAGCAAGATACTTACAATATGTATTTAAATTAAAACAAGTTAGCAACTAACATATGCATGAACTAATTCATATGCATGTATCCAAAACTAGCAAGCTACTTACAATATGCATCTAAATTAAAACAAGTTAGCAACTTACATATGCATGAACCAATTCATATGCATGTATCCAAATAAAACTCTAACAATTTACAAGATTACAATCTATCTAAAATCAAAAGAATTGCGAGACATAACGGCACTACTCTCCTCTAAGCTCATCAATCTGTGCAGTAGAGTATGTCTTCCACCGACAATCGGGAAAATACTGAAATTATATAATTAAATAAAATTAGAATTGAAATATATGGTTAAACCAAAATAAAAAAGAGTTCTGTAAAGATTGTGGGTAATAATTTCCTTTATAAATCTCATTACGTAATACCCACAATCATTGTTATTTGGTTGTTTCGGACACTACAAAACAAAACATTAGTTAATTGTTAAATTTAATTTAATACATTTTTTTGACAACAATAATGTAAATAAATATATGAGAAGATTGATTACAAACTTACCACTATTGGCACCCATTTTGTCTGTGATTGTTCCAATCCCCAATATTCCTTCAAACAGTCGATACGAATGAGTAGATGGCAAAAACCTACGATGACCACAGTAGATATTCTTCCTACCATGTTCCAACCACATCCAATCAGTGTTATCTTCACATATAGGGCACGCACACTGACCTTTGTTACTGTACCCAGATAGATTGCCGTATGCTGGAAAGTCATTAATTGTGCCAAAAATCATAGCCCTCAGGTTGAAAGTTTCTTCTCTGAACCCATCATACACCTCTACTCCAATCTCCCACATTAGCTTCAAGTCTTCAATTAACGGAGCCAAGTATACATCAATATCATTTCCCGGTTGCTTGGGCCCAGAAATTAACAAAGACAACATCATATATTTGCGTTTCATGCAAAGCCATGGAGGTAAGTTATAGATCGCCAAAATCACGGGCCATGTACTGTGGGAGCTACTCTGAATGCCGTGCGGATTAAATCCATCAGCAGACAATGCAAGTCGTAGGTTTCTTGGATCCAACCCGAAATCAGGATAATCAATATCAATTTTCTTCCATTGCGGAGAATCTGCCGGGTGTCGTAGCATGCCATCTTTAATCCTTTCATCATCATGCCATGTCAAGTGTTTTGCATCTTCTGAACTATGGTACATGCGCCTAAATCGAGGAATTATGGGAAAATACCACAACACCTTTTCTGGAGCAGATTCTTTCTTTTTATATCGCGATGCATTACATTTAGGACACGACTTTAACGAGGCATGTTCATTCCGAAATAAAATGCAATCATTGGGACAAGCATGTATCTTCTCATAGTTCAACCCAATGGACCCTAACATTCGTTTTGCATCATAGGTCCGAGAAGGGAGCACATTATCCTTCGGCAACATTTCTTTCAACAGTGCGAGTAATTCCGTAAAGCTTTTATCCGTCCATCCGTGGCAAGTTTTCAAGTTATACAACTTTATCACAGCCAATAGTTTTGTGAATTCAGTACAACCTGAATACAACGGTGTCTCCGCATCCGTTATCAATTTCTCAAACATTTGAGGACAGTCATTAAGATCGTCTTCAACAGCCTTTGCCATCTCTTCAAATTCGCCCCCTTCAAATGTAGGTCTTTTGGTGTCAACCGGTGCACATCTCTCAGTACTATTACCCATATTTGAAGATTCACTGCTTTCCTCACCATGCATTGTCCAACAAGTGTAACTTTGATCTATTCCGTAACCCTTTAAATGTCCTGCCAACTCCTCTGCATTAACTGATTTTACATAACAACAACTCAAACAAGGACACTTCATGTTACTAGAAGTCCCTAAACGGTCAACAGCACACTTCACAAAATAATCCACTCCAGCAACATATTCCTTGGACAGACGATTGGCAGACATCCACTCTCTATCCATAATTTCCCAGTATTTATTTATAATAAAATCCTATCCTGATAAGAGAACTTAAAAACATATTATAGGTGACAAACAACAAACAATTCGCATATTTAGGCATATTTGATTTTACTTTGCTAGTTTCATTCACCACACATATACAAGTTTACATAACTTATATTCTTGTTCAAGTATAAATCATCATGGTTCAATCAAAACAGTTATTAGCAATTGATTTTTAGAATCATTGTTGTTGCCAAGACTAAGTTAGGTATCAATCTTTCATTTCAAGCACAACTAAAAGAAAAGGAACACATAAAATAAATAAGAGAGGCAATTTCAGTTTTAAATAAATAAATAGTCACTCTAGTTTTAAACAACAAAAGTACCTGAACAAGTGGAAGCAACAATGAGCTCCAACCTAGGCGAACCACGCACTAGCAAATGAACCGAACTCTCGAACAGCGAATGCAAAGCTCCAACAAAACGAACTCGCAAAACCTAACAACAATTCACATATTCAGCAACAATCCTCAATTTCTCATGTTTAGAAATACATCACAAGTATCCCTTAACCTAGAACAACATTCAATTAACATGCATTTCACTAAATATCTCAAATTTATAAATACAACACAAGAATACCTTAACCTAGAGCAACATTAAATTAACAAGCATTTCATTTGGACATTTCAACAAACACTACACCTACATTTCCCCTCAAGTTTAGAAACACTTCACCCTTTCAAAGAACCAATCAACAAGCATCAAGTTTGAATCATCTAACTTAAGGTTTCAATGCCATTAAAATAACTAGAACAACAAGCAATCCTAAATATCTCAAATTTATAAAATCCCTTAACCTAGAGCAACATTAAACTAAAAAGCATTTCATTTGGACATTTCAACAAACACTACACCTACATTTTTCCTCATATTTAGAAACACCATTTCAAAGAACCAATTATCAAGCATTAAATTTCAATCATCTAACCTAAGTTACCAATGCCATTAAAATAATTAGAACAACATGTAATAATACTAACCTTAGTGAAAGAGAAACGAAAATGGGGAAGAAATGAGCTTCCAAGTACGAACCGAAATCCTTTGCAAAAATGGAGAAGTATGGAAGAGAAACGAAAATGGGAAGAAATGAGCTTTGGAGAAACGAAAATGAGAGCAGCCACGAGGGAGGGTGAGAACGAAAATGAGTGTGAGAACGAAAATGAGAGTGAGCACGAAAATGAGGGTGAGAACAAAAATGGTGAGCTAGAGTGTGAGAGTGAGCGCGAGAGAGAAGAGAGCAAGAGAGACTGTGCGTGATACCCGTTGAGAAGAGGAAAATAACGAAATAAAAAAAAGAGCAATGGCCAGCGTTTTAGCAAGAAGCGCTACCCATTGCCTAGCGCTTTTTAACAATAGCCAGCGCTTCCTATATAGGCGCTACCTATTAGCCTTGCGCGTTTAAGCAATAGTCAGCGCTTCAGTATAAGCGCTACCTTTGGCCTTGCGCTTTTTTGCAATAGCCAGCGCTTCCAATACAGGCGCTACCTATTGGCCTTGCGCGTTTAAGCAATAGCCAGCGCTTCATATAAGCGCTACCTTTGGCCTTGCGCTTTTTTGCAATAGCCAGCGCTTCCAATACAGGCGCTACCTATTGGCCTTGCGCGTTTAAGCAATAGCCAGCGCTTCAGTATAAGCGCTACCTTTGGCCTTGCGCTTTTTTGCAATAGCCAGCGCTTCCAAATATAGGCGCTACCTATTGGCTTGCGCTTTTAAGCAATACCCAGCGCTTTCAATATAAACGCTGCCTATCCCTTTGACCGTTTCCCCTTACCTAGCGCTTTTTAATAAACGCTGTTTAAGGTAGCGCCTATTTTTCCTAATTCTGGCGTAGTGATTATGGTTCTTTATTTTTTGGGTACGATAGTAATATACCAAGCTTCATCAATGGGTTATCATATCATTATATTCCAACCAAATTGTTTAACAAAACACGCGTCTTCTATCTTACCTCTTATTGTTATCCTGAATCATTCAAGTGTCATACACTTTATCAATTTCACTTCCTAAGGAAGCATCGATTTAACCTTTTCATTATTATTTTTTTGCGCCACATGATCAGAGCTTTCACATCTCATTTATATATATATATATATATATATATATATATATATATATATATGAATTACATTTTGCTGTTAAAAAAACATCTTTTACATAGTTAGAATTTTTAGAAACTAGTTCAAAACAAAAGTTTATAATAATAGTTTGTCGACTTTACTTCACACACCACTTCACTCAATAAGGAAAACAAGCTTCTTAAATTGATGCTTTACTCAAAGTTGGTATATTTCTTGGTATCTCATCATGGTGGACAATCTTGGATAGAATCTATTATAATCTACACATCCAATAATAATATAATATTTTCTTAGTTAATGTGAATGCTAATTCTACTCCCAGGTTTTTGACCGACCAGATACTATTCAAATTTTATAATAGCACAATTGTGTCTTTTTTCTTAGGGCAACTTGCATGTATAATGGACATAAAATAACGTAACATAAGCAAATCATTAAACAAAATAGCTATGCATGTGAGAAGATATGAGGAACTCTTTCTATATATAAGCAACACATCCCATTGGCATTTTCATCAACGAAAATCTGCATATTTTCTTTTCTGAGAAGTACTCTCCTTTCTATTTGACCAGCTAGCTAATCAAAGTTCAATTGTTGTTCAGGATGGCACAACAACTCACCCTCACATCCTTAGTCATTTTCCTCTTTTCAACTATTTCACCAGTAGAGTCCTCCCTTACTAACCATAATTCAAAAACAATGACCTACATAGAGTCCTCTTGCAAAGGAACCCTCTACCCAGATCTTTGCACTCGCTGCCTTGCAAGATATTCTAAATCCACCATAAAGGGCCCTCAACACTTAGCCCAAGTTGCCTTGTCAGTGAGCCTTTCAAGAGCGCTCCACACAAAAGGGTACCTTTTGAAAGTGGCAAAGGAACTCAAAGCCCTTCAGAACAAAAGGGCATATCTAGTCGTGCAAGATTGTGTGACTCAAATCAATGATAGTGTGTACCAACTTAGCCAAGCCATTAAGGAATTACGTAGGTTGGACAAATTCAACTCCATCATCAATGATAAAGTGTTGTGGCACATAAGTAACGTTGAGACGTGGGTGAGCACTGCATTAACATATGCCAGCAGTTGTGTGCAATCGTTCCCTGGTCATAGGATGAGCAAAAGAGTAGCTACTATTAAGGTTAAAGCCTTGAATGTGGCACAAGTTACTAGTAACGCATTGGCTTTGTTTCATAGATATGCATCTAGGTACAAGCAAGTAGCTACCAAGAAGCACTGATTAGAAAAACAACTACCAAATTATTTTTCCGCACCCTTTGTTTGTTACGTACATGATACATGTTTTTTCTTAGGGTGGGTTTGTATTGTTATTCATTAAGTGTAACATGGATATATGAATTATTTTAGATTCTTTTTCGATATCTATAGATATAAAAAATTATTTGATTGCAAGCAGATTGGAATTTTTTTTATCAGCATTGGAACATAGCAACTTGTAATATGGATATATGAATTATTCAGGATCGTAGCAACAGCAACTTGTCATTGATACATAAGTTAAAGATTGGGAGAATAGGTATGTAATTAGACTTATGTGGTATTACTTTTCCCTACTACTCTTCTCTATGGTGGAAGGATTTATGCAAGATTATTAGTCTTATTATGGATCCATGCTCAGATTAGTGGAAGGATTTTATGCAGGATTGGTCTTATTATATGGATCAATTAGGGCTCTCCTAGATTTTATGCAGGAAATGTCTTATTATATATGTAAATAGACATTGTGGAAACCATATGGATCTAGAAGCAACAACATATATATAGTTTTGATGATAACAAATAGTGTAATATAGAAAATAATTTTACCCTAATGCCT
This sequence comes from Astragalus glycyphyllos, assembly GCA_963573325.1. Taxonomy (NCBI): domain Eukaryota; kingdom Viridiplantae; phylum Streptophyta; class Magnoliopsida; order Fabales; family Fabaceae; genus Astragalus; species Astragalus glycyphyllos. The sequence goes on along the minus strand of OY754310.1, from coordinate 30,361,063 downwards.
GACCTTCACGTTCTCTCTCTCTCTCCCTGAATCCCCCTCCCTCATTTTTCTCTCTTTATCAATTTTTCCTCTCCACCCTAAACCTTCTCTTCCTACTTTAGTTGTGTGCTGCGGCTGAAATGATTTACGATTCCTTAGTCCCTTTCAGACTTCCCTTTTATATCACTCCTTTTTTAGTTCATTTATTTATTTATTTACTTCTTTTTATTATCATTCATCACTTATCAGATTTCCCTTCTAAAAAATATTAAAAGGCAAACAACCCCACCGTAATAACATTCACGTTGATGCCTCAAAAGAAAACCAACCCCACTTCCCTTTCGCACCCTCAATTCTTTTGCTGCCCCTCCCCTTATTTTAGAACCTGGACCTCTTTTTGCCTACTTAGTTTTCATGGCCCTTTATAACTACGTTCTGATCTTTTAAAATAACCCATTGCTAATTACACCCCCTTGTTTCTGCAATACAGTTTATTCCATTTTTCTCATAAACAATTTTTCATAAATACTTAATTTTTAAATAGAGGATTGAGTCGGTTGTACAAACAAACAAACTTTTTCTACCTAAGAACTATGCAGTCTTTGATTCTCTACCCAGAGATACCTAGGAGCAACAGAGGGCGGCCCACCTCTGTCAAGTGCAAAAAATCAAAAACCTTTTGTCTTTTTTTAAATAATCCTTTCTAAATTCAAAAATATTAAGTCTCTTTCTTTTAATTTTTATTTTTACTAACAATAAAGAGGTAAAATAAGCATTTCTAAAATTAACATTTTTTAATAACTAACTAGAACGTAACATTCCTTAGGAAGGATGTCGTGGGATGCTAATACTGTCCCCGCAAAGGTTTGCCCTAATAAATAAACTTTGACGGCGACTTCATTTCGAACATCAAAGAATCTTTTCCCGGATTTTTTGGACGCTACAACCACTTATCTACTTTTGAAGTTCTTTTTTTGAGTACTAATATCCTCAGGGGTTTCAATGGCACGATTCATCTGACGATTGTTCTCAAAAAATTTTGCATCCAATTGGTAAGCTTTGAAACTCAAAGCTTCAACCATAACAGCATTGCCATTTAGCTCCGCATGAGTCTCATTTGCCTGAATAAGAAGGGGAGCCTGCTCTCGAAGTTCCTATTTCCTTTTTGAAGATAAGCTCGATTCAAGTATAGTAACTTCACCAATCAGGTGGAAGAATTGTTGTTTCAGGTCCGAAATTTTAGTAAATGCTTCAAAGCTCATCAGTATACTGATGACGCACTACCCTCAAGTTATCATAGAGTTTGCCACCAGGTCTGGCCCCATAGAGGTTGAAGTGGCGGCGTTTTGAGATTCAATCTGTGGAGTATAATATGAAAGTAAGTATTCTTTCATTGTAATGATTGGATCAGCAACCACCAGATCGGCGGTGGAAATCATGATGGACACAGGCAAAGGCGTATACATGGTATTCGAATTCGTAAGAGAGGCTTGTAGTTGGGAAATAGAGGGAATTAATATTTCCTCATTTGGAGCTGTGACATGTGGCTCACCTGGAGTTACAGCCATCGCATACATTAGTGATGGACTAGCAGGTACGTTTTTCGAACTTAGCCCCTACAAAGAACGAAAGGGGGATTTACAATAAACTTGCAAGAGAAAAGTCGAGAGAAAATCATTAAGGTGTGGAAATTACCTTTGAGCTAGCTTCGGAAGAAGAACCTTGAGTGAGATTAATTTCCACTGGGGTGGAAGAAGACAGGGGTAACGAGAAACTTTGAAGACATCTACTCTTTCAAACGAGAGCAGGTGGTGTCATTCGCTTTCTACAAGCACTCGACTTTTGCAAGGATAGAGCTCCTGTAGGTTTATTGTTTTCCTATGAGAGGAAACGGTAGGAGCTAAAGTTGTAAGAAGAAAGAGCCAACGTAAATAAGTGATTGAGCAAGAAGAAAATCAACTAAGGTACGAATGTAGAATCTACCTTCCTTTCTATTAGGAGTCTCAGCCTCTTTCTCCTTTGATAATTCGTTCAAGTTTCTTTCAAGAGAAGGCCTAAGTCTCTCGAAATAGGCATGACACCATAACTTAAAACACCTAGACATAGAAGAGGAGAGTTCAAAAGGAACTAATTGAAGCTCGAGAAACTTGTCTTCGAGCATCGAAAAAGCATTTCTAAAAGCCTCTGCGGAGAATGGCTTCAAAATAGTAACATAGCCATTATCGGTAGCTAAGTGTTTGGTAGGAAAGCATTGGCTTAATTTAAGTTGCCGAGAAAAGAACAAGGGATAGACAAAAAAGACTTTAACTTCTTGACCACGAATATAGTAAACAAGACAATATGGAACAAGAGAATGACGACCGGAACCAGTCAGGTCCAAATTTCCTCGAAGCATATGGAACAAGAGAAAGTCTGAATTTAGCCACAGGACAATAAAGAAAAGTATTCAAGGAAAGATTGCTAGAGATATCTCCTCGGGTGCAGACAGTGGGGCCATAACAGGCTACATGCATGGTTCAGAAAATCAGCAAGAACCGCTGAAAGAATATGGTTTCGAAATATGGAATTCAACCATAACTGAGGAAACTAAAAGATACCTTTAAAAATCCTGATTCATTTTCCACCTCTCAAAATTTGGACAACCTCAGTGAGTCCTCGCACAAATAGGCCAATATAAAGGAGCCTAAACGGATAGGCTTACCTTCATGAAGGCATTGAGCAATGGGTAGCAGATACTTGGGGATTTGCAAGTCCTGAAGACTAAACACTATACAAGAGTTGTTTAGGCAGTTTCCTTGAACTAACTTCGACACACAAAGACAGATGTGAAGAATCCAGACGCTAGAGGGCACACGACATGAATCATCATCAATCACTAGTCAGTTTAATTTCAATTCGCTTTCAATAAGGACAAGTGTCAATCATGCAACGTAGCAATTGCTTGCTTGTAACTCTCTAAATAGTAATTCGTATGAAGAACTCAGGGCGATTTAACATTCGGTAACCTATTACACCTAACACATCCGATCACAAAGAATATCTGGCTACAAGCAGTGAACAGTGTACGTTTGAGCCAAACACCCCTTTTATCTTCAAACTATTTTCAACTCAATACAATTTCCCTTTTGACAATCGAGTGCTTCTCTCTTGTCACCTTTTTATCTCGGATTTATAACTTGTTTTTACTTTATTAAATCTTTGCACTCAGGCATTTCATGACGTTCTTTCCTACAGAGGATTGATTTCCGTGAATTATCAAAGGATTTATAACATGACGTTCTTTCCTACATAGGATTGATTTCCGTGAATAAAATAAGGGCACACGACATGTTTATTTTATTTACTTTTTCAATAACAGTCGTACCGAATATTCGAAGGATTCATGATGTTCTACCCGTTTCGCGTGTGATTTCCGTGTTTTGTTCTGGTACCTAGTACTTTGAATTTGATCGGACAATCACCTAGAATCTCTGATTCACTTGATTGTGTGACCGAATTCTCCCTCAAAACCGCTTTCCTTCTCGAAAAGCACACAATTTGGGGCTAGCAGTGTAATCATATCAACTCGTGAACCCAGGATCTAATTTGAGTCCTCTTATCTCATCCCTTTTGAATTTATTTGTTTGATAGAAAACACTAACAAAAAATGTTGGAAAACAATGACCCTTCGTGATTCCACGAAGAGTGGTTTGCTAATTATGATTTAATTAAAGGCTATTCAGTAATCCATGTAGCAGTAATTTTTCTCTTCGTTTTTCTAATGCTAGTAAATTATTTCGCTTATTCCAATAGATTAACCTTTCATGATTTAAAGAAGAGAGTTTTCAAAGAATGTTTCCAATAATACATGGCTTCTTCTCTTTGAAACAAAATAACATTGTCTAGGTCTCCTACCAAGTCTTATCTTCTTCCCCTCTCTTTGTTTTTGTTTTCTTTAGTGAAATTTGAGGGGGGGGAGGGGGAGGTTAAGAGGGGTGAGTTTGAGAGAAGAAGAGAAACTAATGTTGGGGGCGAGTGTGAGTAGAGAGAGGAGAAACAATATCTGAGAGGGGAGGTGCCAAGTTTGAGGGAGTATGAGAGATTCAGATTGAGGGTGACGAGTAGAAAAAGAGAGAGATGAAGGGTTTCGAACTAGATGAGTGATTTCTGGTGGAGATAGGTGAATGTTCATAACTCGGAAACATTTGCGAGCAAGGGAGACCAACTCTAATAGCGCAAAGCAGCATCATATTGGTTTTTGGTTTTTGAAATTGGTTTAGACATGTAGTAGTTGTGGAATAAATCACATATACTTAATTCCTAGCCTTTTAATTTTACTTGGCATATGAATAAAACATAAAGAAACAACCAAATAATAGACATTAGCATTTAAACGTAAGATACTACGTTTTTACCTCATTTGCTCCAATGTTGTCTTTGAACTCAATGTATTCTGCAAATCCATGGCCTTGGCAAGCATTATAGAAGATATATTTGCTTTTATATATTTGCTGCAACGTTTGTCTAAAGAATAAAGCATTTCCTTTCAAATATGCTTTTATTGACTTGTCTAGTCAATATTTTTAACCCTTTCTTTATCACATTGTTTTCTGCATGAGGCATGTATCCTTGAAAGTCACCCTTCTAAAACTTGTTCTTTATCACCTTGGTTGGTCATCACTTCTTCCAGTATCATTTTCTCTTCACGCTGTTAAGTGATTTTAACCCCAAGAGTCAGTGTTGTGATACCAATTGAAGTCATTTGGAGTCACAAGAAAGGAGGTGGTTTGAATTGTGACTCTTTTTAAAATTCATTTCGTTGCCAACCAATGTAGTTGGTGGAAGGTAAGTCACTAATCTAAGAAGATGTAGACTTTAGAAGACTCTGACTATTACATCTTCGTAGAAGCTGGACAGTGTAAGAGGACACTTTGATAAGTGATGTGTTAAGTGTGTTTCTTGCTTCTTACACTAATGATGATGTTTTTGTAAGGTAAATGCTTGGTTGGGAAGATATAAAATTTTGTGGTATTTATGAAGAGATAGTTCAAGAATAATTAACCTGATCTTGTAAGAAGCCTATTGAAATGGACTTCTTACAATGGTGTAGAAGAGATTTTCTTTTAGAACTAAATTCTACGAGAGATAAGCTATAATAAAATGGTAAAGGACACACAAAAAAGTATAGTGGTTCACCCCAATCAACTGGGGCTACATCCACTCCTCACATCTAGTTAGTATTTCCACTATTATCCAAATAGCTTACACTTTACAACTCATCCTAGGTTTAAAGCACATGATAGTTGTCTTCTACAGCTCTATCTACTGTAACACTATTTTTTACCCACTAATCTAGCAAATGTAATCCCCCCTAAGAAACATCTTAGGAACCTTATCTAACAATCAAGCAATAATGATATTGGTTGTAGCCTCGGCTTGCCCATTAGTCTGGGCATAATAAGGTGTTGAGTGCCTAAGCTGAACGCCATACTTCTGTGCAAAGGTCACCACTCGCTCCCCTGTGAACATCGTCTCATTGGCCAGCAATGATGGTCTCGAGGATTCCAAACCTTTGTATGATCTGGTTCTCAATGAACCTACTCGTTGCTTATTGGTTGCCATTAACCATGGGCAGATCTTCCACCCATTTGGTGAAATAATCTATGGCACAAATGATAAAATTATGTCTTTTAGAGCTCGAAGGATATATCTTGCCAATCAAGTCCATGGCCCATCCTCTAAATGGCCAGGGCTTGACAATCGAGTGGAGCTCATCATCCGGGACCCTTTGAATGGAACCGTGAAGGTTGCAAGCCTTGTATCCTTTAGCATATTGGAAACAATCAGTCAGTTATGGCTACCCAATAATATCTGGGCCTATAGATCAGCCATTTCATAATAAGCCCTGTCCTATTAGAGCCTCAGACACCTTCATGAACTTGAGCCATCACCTTGTAGGAATCCTCTTTGTTGAGGCATTATAATAATACCTCATTTGGCACTTTTCTTGTATAGTTTATCACCTATGAAAACATAATTAAGAGCCCTTTACTTGATTTTGAAATTCACTAAGTAGAAGGATTCGCAAATAATCTATCAGCATTCTTTTTCCAACATCGGCTGGGTCTTGCTCTCCCATCAATGTCGAGTCCTACTGCATGACCTCTACTATCATTTCCTGTACCCAGAGGCTTGCTGAGCTAGATCATTCGTATCTTGGTTTTCAAATCTGGGGACATGCACAATAATGGCAACGACAAACAACTTCAACAAGTCACGAGCCGAAGCGCAAAACTCTCTCAACTTAGCGTTGTAGCACTTGTACTCGCCAGTAATTTGCTTGACTACTAGCTGAGAATCCCCTCTTATCTCTTATCAAGCCCAATGATCGAAACCTCATGCTCGTCTTGATTGTTGGAATCTTGATCTTCTATTCTACTCATGAACCTCCATAACCTACCACATGGGCTAGATATAACTAACCCAACACCTACTCCCTTCTGGGTGTTCGAGCCATCAAACATTAAGACCTATGTCTTCAAACCAATGGTGGCAAATTTGCTTGGCCGGTGGATCGTGGATCTCCACACACTGGTGTTGGGCAAGAAAGTTAGCTAAGGCTGGTCCTTTGACAGCCTTTAAAGGTACATACGTTAATGCAAAAGCGTTTAACTTAATGGTCCGCTTGACAAATCTACCTTATAAGACAGGCCGATTAAGAAGGTACCTTATAGTATCAACTTTGCATATAACTAGGACTTTTTTAGGTAATCAGTAGCACTCCAATTTAGTACAAGCGTTACACAATTATAAACATAATTTTTCAATAGGAGAATATCTAGTTTCAGCATTGTTGAGAATCCTACTAAGATAATATACTGCTCGCTCGACCCCATTGTCATCATCCCGTGCTAGGAGACAACCGATGGCTTGATCCTTGGCAGTAATATAGAGCTTCAATGGTCTCCCAGGGAGATGTGGGCCAAAACATGTGGATTAGCTAAGGCAGCCTTAATCTGCTCCAAGGCCTCCTATTGTTCTGCTCCACACACCATCTTTTTAGAATTCTTTAGCCTCAAAAGCTTTCATCATCCCTGAGGAGACTCTGTAGCTCCTTTTTAGTCCTTGGGGGACTAGCTTCCAAGATCGCTCTGGCTTTGTTTTTTTCTACCTCGATCCCTTGGGTGTGAACCAAGAACCCTAGAAAGTTACCCGCAAAAACGCCAAACACGCGCTTAGTGGCATCCATTTTGAGATTATAGAGTCTCATCCGTTTCATAGCTAGTTCAAGCTCAACAAGATGCATTTCAACGCTCTTAGATTTGACTACCAGATCATCAATGTAAACTTACATGCTTTTGCCGATTAAGGCTAAAAGGAATGACCAACCATTCATAGATGCCCAAGGCACCAGGGCACCTAAAGGCAGTTTTATGCGTGTCCGCGTCCGCCACATAGATATGGTTGTATCCTGAATAGCCATCCATAAATTTGAAGATGGCATGGTTTTTCGCGGCATCGGCTTGTATATCGGCCACATGCATGCCATACTCATATTTGGGTGTGCGTTCAAGACCTCACTAACACGAGCTAGTGGCTTAAAACTTCTTCACTTCTGTTTACACGGTGTTCTTCTATTGTTGACCTTAACTACTCCAACACTTGACTCTGTCTAGTGGCGGACCTACATTATGTCCAGGGGGTTCAGTTGGACCCCCTAGAAAAAAATGTTAGTACTAGTACTCCTATATAAAATATTTTGAATCCCCTAAAATTTTAAATTTGTACTAGTATCCTTATATTTGCACCCAATTTTTAATAGATCTGTCTTATTTATCATCGTTAGAGACAATTTATACAACTTTAGGAAGTAATTTTACGGGCTAATTCTTATTTTCCTATACTTTAGGACTTAAATAGGTAATGACGGGTAAAGTTAGAAACTATTTTGGCGATTTACTCTTAAATAAATTTGGAGTTAGATAATTGGTTGCTTAATTCAATTGGATGATTCAGTTAACGATGGTGTCGAAGTCATTTATGTTCATATATCAGCAACTCCTAGTTTATTTTTAAATCTTTTGGTAACTCTATTTCTTTTTTAATCTGTAAGTTACAAAACCTTTAAATTTCAAGCAGCAATCAATGTTTTTTTCTCAATGTTTTGCAATGAATGTTTTTTGAGCAATCAATATTTTTTGTTTTTATTTTAAACAAAATACGACCCGAATTTTAAAAAAAATAAAATAAAATAAAATACGACCTGAATTATCTCAATTCATTATTTTCCTTCAGTCACTGCTGTTAAATTAATCCACACCATCGAGAGAATCCAATGTTTCTTAACCAGCCACGTCACTTAAAGTAACTCCCCAAACATATGTTCTTCTATTTCAAGTCCGGTCACTAACAGAAAAATTCGCTGCAACCCCTTTTTCTAAAACCAGATCAATTCTAAGATCTCAGCAATCACCGAGGACAAGAATAAATTGAAGAGATTTGGTGGAAAGCAGAAGCATGTGCTGAAGCAAAACTTGTATTGTGAAACACAGATTTTCATTGTTAGAAAGCACAACTCCTTCACGGTGGTGACAGGCGATTCTCTTCTTTTCTATTATTTTTGCTTTTAATTAGATTATTTGAATTTGAATTTAGGTGAGAAATAATTTTGATTGTTAGATTCATCCAATGGTGTCAATATGCTGACTGTGGTGACAAGAGTGGAAGAGTGAATTGAGAGAATCAAGATCCAAAAAATACACCTACAAACAAGTTGATGACATTATTTAACTAATCAAACTGGTTGTAAAGGAATAAAGAAATCATAAAAGGGCTGAGCAAGTTTCACGTGGGGAATTGGTTAATATATAGTACTACTCCTTCCGTTTTTTTTTGGTATTATTATTCTTTCTGTTTTCATACGTAAGCAAAATACGACTACGTATGCTTATTAAAAAAAGTAAAAAAAACGCGGTTTTTTTTTTCATACCCCCCAACTTGTCTCCCATACTCCTATATTAGCCAAATAGACCAAAATACCCTCATTTTCTTTAAAAAAAAATGTGAACTTTCCGGAAATACACATAAATTCGGAAAATGGGTAAAAAAAATTCCGAATTTATGTGTATTTCCGAAAAGCAATTTTTTTAAAATAGCTTCCGAATTTATGTATAAATTCGAAATATATTCCGAATTTATACATAAATTCGGAAGCATAATTTATTTATTTATTTTTAAAAATCAGTTTAAATTAATTAAAAAATCAATTTAAATTAGTTAAGAAAAATCAGTTTAAATTAGTTTAAATCTATTTAAATACGATAACGATAATGATAACGATAACAAACGAAAAAAAACCGAAAATATAATAAAATCGATAAAATACGAGTACATATACAAAAATAAAATCAAAACAAATACATCTGCGGATGAGAGTCTAAGTGTCCTAAAGCCTGGAGGAGGCTATCATATGCATTGGCTGGAATACCTCCCTCACAACCCATAGCATGGAGTATGTGTCCAGCGACAGCATCCATCGCATCCTGATACGTCCATGGACCAACTCCCTCAGCTACAGCCCGGTGCTCTGGTACATGCTGCTATGGTCCATGCTGCTCTGATACTAATTAAATAATTTAAACTAATTAAGTAATTAATAAATAATTTAAAGTAATTACCTCCCCGGCCAGTAGTCGACTGACGCGGTGATCCACTAAGCGATGCAACAAAGGCTGCTCAGCAGGCTCAGCCTAATGCTCAGCAGGCTCAGCCTAATGCTCAGCAGGCTCCTGTATATATGGTTGCTCAGCCTGTGGCATGTCTGGTATGTGTGGCTGCTCAGCCTGGTCCTGCCACTGTCGGACACGCCTCTGATGCTCAGAAGCGTGTCCGGCCTGTCTGACCAATCTAATCCTCGTCCTAGTCCTAAGAGCAGCATCATCTCCTGGTGTAGATCCAGATGTCTCGCCTGGTGTAAAGTCTCGACTACTAGCCATTGAAAAACGAAAAAAAATGAGTTAAAACGAATTTTTAAAAAAAAACAATAACCTTCCGAATTTAGGTGTAAATCCGAAAATTTCAATGTTGAAACTTCCGGATTTACCCCTAAATTCGGAAGGTTATCTTTAAAATTTTTCTGGAAATACATGTAAATTCGGAGTGTAAATCCGGAAATTACATTCCAAATTGACATGTATTTCCGGAAAAAAAATTTAAAAATTTGAATTTGCCTTCCGAATTTATACCTATTTCCGGAAAATTTGCAATATTTGTTCAGGAAATACGTATAAATCCGGAAAATTTAGGGACAAAACTCACTTTTTCCGGAAATATGTGTATAATGATGAGAATTGTACTTTTTTAAATTTTTTCAGGGGTATTTTGGTCTATTTGGCTAATATGGGGGTATGAGAGACAAGTTGGGGGTACAAAAAAAAACCCAAAAAAAGTATGATTCCCAATTTTAGCCCTATTAACTTTTCTTGAACATCTTGAAAAAGAAAGAAAAAGTTGGAAAAACCAAGAATTAAATGCATTTAGAAAAGAAAAAGTGGAGCAATCAATAGGGATATATTTGTCCCAGAAGGGTAGCTCACATGGTTGAGTGAAAGGGACATCGTTGGTGGAAAAATATAGGCGTACGGGGTTCGAACCCCGCTCCCCCTCCCCTCTAACAATTAACACACTAATTACTAACCACTTTGCCTATCTAAAAAAAATAGGGATATATTTGTTACATTTATTTAAAAAAACTTTAACTTACTTATAGTATTTGATAACTTGACTTTTTTGGGTATTTTTGTGTAAATACGAAACTAGACCATTACCCGTGCAATGCACGGGGATGTATGTTTTCTTAAAATATTTCTGTATTTTTATTTAAAAATCTTTCTTGTCTTAAAAAAGAGTAAGATCAAAAAAAGATAAATAAATATAAAGGTAATAAAAATTCAATCATTCTAACTAAGATAACACGCACATCATAATCTCGTGTATCATGTTTGTAACTATGTGTAAAAACAATTAAAGAAAGGGATCACTCGTGCAAGACATCAAACCAAAAACAAATCGCAAAAAGCATAAATTTTAAATAAATAAATCCTAAAAATTTTAAAAACTATTTTGACATGGATTTGAATGAAACTGAAGCAAATATGTTATCTTCGATTGAAGCGAACATTGAATGCAACTGCTAATAACAAAAATACATAATCAAATCGGCCTTATATAAAATTTCAAAGATAATAAACACAAAACAAAACTTATAGAGTTCTAAAAAGTGTTAAAAGTATTATGACATGTATATTACATTAGTTTGATAACAATTATGTTACCTTCTAGTTAAAGCAAACATAGGAATTTTAATGAAATTTAAAAAAGAACTATTTTTAATATTTTGTCAATGAGAAGAAAAACTAATGCATTAGTTTTTGATATAGTAGAATGCTAGGATGTTCATCAATATATGGCAACACATGAAGCTCTTTCATAATATTTTTATTTCAGTTTTACTTTTCAAACCATCACAGTTCAATCAAAGTAGGTTTAAGCTATTAATCTATTATGAGAAACTAAAGTCATGTTCACTATCAAAGAGCATATATATCAATTGAATGTTTGCCTATCTATTAGTTGCATCCAATATCTAGGATCCGGTAGATGACTCAATGGAAATGGAATCACTAATGGTTGCACCCAAATCTTTGCTTCATAACATTTATATCAAGTCCATCCTTGACCTCGATGGGTGATGTAGTATAGCCTTCCAGAATCCACTTGAGCTTTCACATTTGTCACCTTCATTAACTCAAGAATTGCAATCTCCACCAACTTTTACAAAAACATTTTCATTAGTGCCAACAACTCAAAATCTAAATAAAGCACAGATTATTATAAACCAAAAACTATAATAACATCTCAAAAAGTCATAAGGATCTATCAATCCCATGGGATTTGAAATAAAAAATGCAAGGGCAATCCCCCAACTCAACTAGGATGCAAACATGTGTCAACCTTACCCCATGTTTTCTTCGCAAAAACAATCAAATGAGATTTTAAAGGAGATTGAAGACCTAAAAAATTTAAATACCTTGTTTGCAACATCAGATCATCTACTTAATGCCAAGAGTGAGAGCAAGGAGAACCCTACACAGCAAGCTCTGTGGGACAGAGACCACAAACACACGAATATGGAAATACACTAAATAAAAATTCAAGCAAAAACACAACTACAACTTACATCATTGACAAATAAAACTGCCATGTGTAGGGAAACCATGGATTAATCCCAGAACCCAATCATGTGGTTACTACTTACCTTCAAAGCATTGGATTGTGATATCTTAAGAATATATACAAACTCCAAATTGTCCTTGGAAGGTGAAACAAAAAACTGTAACAAGTCACATGAGAAAATGAAAAATAGAATGAATCAAAGAAACCCACAATCTACATCAGAACAAAGAGACAATAGGATTGAGAGAAAGAGTCTACTTCACAATGTCAAAGATTTAGGGAATGATAATTACATGAGAAATGCGATAGGAAGCACTACTTTTAAGGTTTAGAAAACAACAGCACACATACCTGAATAAGCAAACATGATTAGACATGATTACAATTATACTCAATTCATCCTTCTAATTTTTCATTGTCGTTGATTGCAGCACCGGCACTAACAGCGCCACCCTTTGGGTAAAAAATGTAAAAAAGACAAAACCGGACACAAAGTAGGAAAGTTTGTAGATAGCAGAAATTTTCAAATCGAAGTAAAAAATCAACAAGGATAAAGAAGAAAAACACAGCAGCAAAGAGAGAGTTGTGACCCACACATCGCTCAGGCGACCGCCATGAAAAGATGAGCGATTTACGACAACCTTGTGGCGTCCTTCCTCCGGCCAGCCATGGTCGCTCCGCCCCCCACCCCTTCGTCTCCTCTTCTGCCTTTTGTGCCTCAAAAACCTTCTACTATTATATGCAAACATGTGGAGATGTATTAGATTATCAGGTAACCAAATGTTGACTCCGGTTAACGAAGAATTTCTATAAAGTAGCATTCTATGCATTAATAAAATTCAATTTTCTAGAACCCAAACCCATCTTAAGTAGCTCATCTTCACACAATTACTTTGTTTGATGTGCTGCATAATTAAAGACCATTAACAAATAGTAATTGAAACACACTTTTCATTGTTGAGTGTGCTGATTCCTAGAAATTTGAATTTGCAATGGGAGAAGGTGGAATAGTTGCAATTTAAGATTGCAACTGGAAACGAAAAGATCACAGTTAATACTTGCATGGGGAATTGTACAGGGTTGTTTTGCAATAAATTCAATTGTGACAAATAATTATTGTGTGTGTGCTTTCAAAGAGAATCACTAATAATTAATGCGTGTGTGCTTCGGAAATGATATAGGTTATTTAATAATTATTGTTGCTTTCTATATAAGTCTAAGTTTTTATTGTTTTTTTGAAAAACATTTAATGAATGTGCAATGGGAAGTGAGCTGTAATATTAATGTGTGCAATTGGAATTGGAAAGGTTATTGATGGTACGCTTTTCAATGTTAAAAGCTTTTATAATTGAAAATGTAATTTGCGAAAATAGGCTCAGTTTTGGCGGACTTTTTCCCGCCCAAATGTCCTCTATTTTGTCTTATTTGTATCCTACTTTTATCTTTTAAAGATGGAGGGAGTACAACAAAGAGACAAGGGACCAGATATCTATTGAGTACTTCCTCCATTGTGTTTTTTTTTTGTTTTTGTTTTTTGACTATATACATTTTGTTGTTTTAATTAATAAATATAATATAATATAGGCTAAATTACATCAAAGGTTGTTTAAGTTATTTAATTGTAACAAGTTGGTCCTTTAAGTGTTTTCATACCACTTAGGTCCCTTAAGTTATTTAATTGTAACAAGTTTTTGCCTTACCACTTAAGTCCTTTAAGTTATTCAATTGTAACAAATTCGTCCTTTAAGTTATTTAATTTTAACTTCTAAAGGTCGAATAACTTACATTTTTCAGCCCCTACAATTATAAAACTTAGAGGACCTAAGTCGTACAGAAAACCTTAAAGGATCAACATTTTACAATTAAATAAATTAAATGATCTAAGTGGTACAAAAAAACTTAAAAGACAAACTTGTTACAATTAAATAACTTATAGAACCCCTAGTATAATCTAACCTATTATATAATATAATATAATATAATATAACAGTATACCAAAAACATTACTCCCTCCGTCTCAATTTAAGTGTCCTTTTTGCTATTTTTCCTTGTCTCAAATTATTTGTCACTTTAGAATCCCAATGCAACATTTATTACCTTTTTCCAACAATACCCTCACTTTTATTTATATTTCCAACTTTCCCATTCCTCTCTCCTCATAATAACATAGGGATGCTTTAGTCCTTCCAAACTTTTTAAACATAAAAAATAGCATCTCCAACCATTTTCTTAATACCTGCGCATAACTTTAAATGACAGTGAAATTGAGACGGAGGGAGTAGTAAATATAATAAATATTGTAAAGAGATTTACATAAGAGAGAAAACGAGGAGAGAGATACATTGTTTCTTTTGTTCGGTATGGATAGATGTTTGGTGAAGTGATTCAAATGATGTGGGAAAAAGGGAAAAAGGGGTGAGATTTTGGGTGTACTTGTACGAAAATTAATATTGTGCCCTATTTTTTATAAGTCAGATATATTAAAATTAATTTTTTATACAACATCAAGTAAGATAAAATATTATGTAATAAATGTCAAAGTTTACATTAGTATTAAAAAGTTCAAACCAAAATATCAATAGAATTAATTATCGCAAAAACAGTTCTAGATGTATTGATAACCAAACATGTAGACATGTAGGATTTCACACTATTTAATACAATCTCACATTTCTATGTTTTTTTTACAAATACTGGATCAGGTATATGATGGCTTTTCATTTTTCATCCTAAATAGAGTTTCTATTTTTAAGGAGTGAGTGAAATTTAAGTTGTGGCTTTCAGATAATTATTATAATATATTTAATATTTTTAATTATATATGTATATGTGGGTCTATTTGTTAAGTTTGATAGTTTTTTTATCTGTCTAAACTTTGTTTAAAAAACGAATATGTGAATTATATAATTTATATATAGATTCATACATATACATACCATATAAAAAAACTTGGTGCCCCCAAAATTTTGAGACCCTGTTCGGTCGCTCCTCCTGCACACCATCGATCAATTAAAATATATGGTATGAATGATTTTTAACATTGTTTTTTTGGTCGAGACCAGATTATCCACCGCCAAACACTAATCCCCTCGCTGGATTGGAGGCACCTCGAAGGGTGGGACAACTGACCTAGGGATTTAAAGTTGCTCCATATCTAAGGCGATGATCGAACCCTCGACACTTGGTTAATGGAGGATGAGCCCAACCGCTCAACCACACCTCCTAGGTTTGTGATTTTTAACATAGTTGAGATAAAGTAAATATTTTATTGGGTGTTGTTTGGTTTCGTGATTGACTGATATCATATATAAACTAATTTTATATTTTATTTAGTTAAACTCTGAATTTGTCATTTTTGAAGTGAGTGCGTGAACCTGAGAGAGACAAAGAGATAGCAAACACGAGAGACAAAGAGAGAACAGGAGAGGGAGACGAAACTGAACCTTGATGCTAGAAGAGAAGGAGCTGTTGGCGATGATGAGAAGGTGAGTGAGGGAGACAAAGATGAGAGGAATAATACTTGAGAGGAATTTTGCCCCAATTTGAAGTTGGGTGAGGGTAGGGGTATAATAGGAAATACCCATTTCATTTAAGTGACATGGCAGTCCATCTTTGGAAAAAATCCCCCTCAACGTTGCCACATGTGTTAAAATTTGCCAAATCAGTTTAAAAATCAAGGTAGGGACCAAAACGGATAAAAAAACATTTTGCAAGGACCATTTTAAAAAAAAATTTACAGAGACTAAAATGGATAATCACTGTAATTGCAGGGGCCAAAATGATATTTAAGCCTTTAACTTTTCACACCAAAAAACTCTAAACTTTTCATACGCATACACGTTTTACAATTTCTAACATAAAATAATTTATGGCTGCCGTTGATTTTAAAGTAATTAAGTAATTAATTTATTAATAAAACCAAATAATAAGCTACTACATCTGGAGGTGGTTGACTATTCCTTAAATATTTGTATTTCTTCTTTCTCTCTCTTAAACTGTTACATGTGGAGGTGGTGGAATATATTCAATGTTGATACTGTATCTTTTTCTAGATTAATAAAATCAAATAAGAAACTAATACACCACCTCCACATGTATTAGTTTCTTATTTGATTTTATTCTAATGATGACACTGGGCCAATGAGCTGAGGCGCGGGACTACATACATCAATTTCATTGACAAGTACTCTCATCTACTAACTACCGACATTTATAAAATACCAACCCAATTAAAAACACAAGAAAAATAAGAGAATACATGTGGAGAGAGAAAATAAGTTAGAGAGAAATAGAAACAGCAGTAGAGGAAAGAGCAGCAGCATTTTCTCACCTCTTTTTCCTTGCTAGCGAGCTGGTAAGTTTTGTTCTTTCGCTTAGGTGCTAATGTGCTATTCAAGATCTATCTATTGTTTCATGCTTTCAGCATTTTTCCACTATTATCATTATTGTATCTGTATTATCCAAACAAAATCTTATCATTAGAATGTCCTTCTACTGTGAATTACAACTTGGAGTTTTAACTATCAAATATAAAATCAGTCTTGCACTTATATTCCAATTCCTTTTGCTGTACTATTTATGTCACTGAGATTCTACTTGTACTTGTGCCTTCCTTCTTATATGCATGATTTTCGATTCTGCGACTCTTCTTTTGAAACTAATAACTAAATGATGAAATGAAATTAGCTGGTATATTTCAATTAATTTTCTAGACATGAATGTGTGGCTGTCTTGTTTCTGAAACCGGGATGTTTGCAAGGTTAGAAATTCTGCTTCTTATGTGTTTGATTAAATGTATGAATGGTTTGAGTAAAAATGAGTTGAATTGAAGCACGTGAATTGTGAATTATTCATGTCCCAAAACCCTTTTAGACATAAATTTAGTATTTTGCTTTTAAATTTACAATACAAATCCTTTTTAAAGGATTCTTGTTTTCTTTCCCTTCTATTTGATCACAAACTTCATTGTATTTGATCTGAGTCAATAAAATTTTAAAAACAGTTAATTCTCTACTTTTGTAGAACTTTAATTTAATATGTAATATACTTTGTAACAAATAGATAAATATTGCTCAAAGATTTCTTGTAAAAAATATGGTTGATATGATCAGTGAGAAAATATAAATAGATTTATAAGCAAGATTTGGTTAACTTAATTTGAAAAAACTGTGCTACAATTCACATTTTTCCAAAGCAACTCTGCCTATGTTTACTTTTTTCAATGAAAAAGGCTTCAACGTACCAATAAATCAAAGCTATAAATCCCAACATCATAACATTGCAATTTGACATTCTTCTAAACTAAGGGTATCAGTTTAGAGGGTAGATAGAGTGTTGGATTGCAACCATTCTTTAGAAAATCAACAGTCCAAATATCTTATCCTCTTTCTTATTTTTATTTCACTTTTAATACCATAAGATGATGAATGTTGTTGCGAGCTAAAAGCCTATGTTTTGTTCCATTATTTTCCAATCAGATGATGAATATTGTTGCTAGCAAAACCCAAAATTTTCTTCCATTGTTTTGCAGATCAATCAAGAAGCTTGAAAAAGGATGGATGCTCTTGCTAGCGTGGCATCAAATGTGCTTCTACCTGCATTAAGACAATTCACTTATGTATTGATGTACAACAGTAACATCATTGACCTCGAGAATCAGATTCAGAGGCTGCAGAGGGTGGCCAAAGAAGTGAGCCACACTGTTGAAGCTGCCAAAAGAAGTGGTGAAGAGATTGAAGACACCGTGCGTAACTGGTTTTATAGAGTGCATGTTGCTATAACAGAGGCACAAGCATTCCTTAGTGAGGAAGACCGATCTAGTGTTGGATGTATGGATGTGTACTCAAAGTACACAATGAGCCAGAAGGCAACGACCTTGGCGGACCATTTACGTGCAATTGGAAAAGAAAGATTTGACAGGGTTTCTTACCGTTGTGCCTTGAAATGTAATTTCAGTTCTGGTGCTAGAGGTTATGAGGCCTTGGAATCAAGAACAGAAATGTTGAATGAAATTATGAATGTGTTGAAAAATGATGCTAGTGTTCACATGATTGGGGTGTATGGAATGGCTGGTGTGGGAAAAACTGCATTTGTGAAGGAACTGGCATGGCAGGCTGAGAAAGAAGGTTCATTTGACGTGGTTGTGATGGCTACAGTGACCAATTCTCCTAATGTGAAAACTATTCGGGCCGAAATTGCTGATGGATTGGGTTTGAAGTTTGATGAGCTGACTGAGCTGGGACGAGCGAGTCGGTTACACCAGAGGATTAAACAGGAGCGGAAGATTCTTGTCATACTTGATGATGTTTGGGGAAGGCTTGAGTTGACTGAGGTTGGTGTTCCTTTTGGTGAGGACCATGAAGGTTGCAAAGTATTGGTGACATCTAGAGATCTGAATGTGTTGACTGCTAAATTGGGTGCTAAGAAAGTTTATAAACTTGATGTTTTATCTGAGGATGAGAGTTGGAGCTTGTTTGAAAAAATGGGAGGGGATACTGTTAAAGATCTAAGCATTAATCCTGTAGCAATGCAAATATCCAAAAGTTGTGCTGGTTTGCCTCTTTTGATAGTTACAGTGTTGGAGGTATTAAAGAACAAAGATTTGTATGCTTGGAAGGATGCACATGAGCAGATAACAAATGTTGACCTTGAAGGTTGCTTTTATCCTCAATTGCATTCTGCTATTGAAATGAGTTATAATTATTTAGAAAGTGAAGAACTCAAAACATTTTTCCTTCTTTTGGGTTCAATGGGAAATAGCTATCGCACTAAAGACTTATTAGTGTTTGGTTGGTGTTTGGGTTTGCATAAACGCGTTGATTCATTGGCAGATGGGAGAAATAGACTTCACAAATTGATAGATGATCTGAAAGCTTCAAGCTTGTTGCTTGAAGGAGAAAGCGATTCAGTTTTGGTGCTTGACGTTGTTCACAATGTAGCTGCCTCCATTGCATCCAGTATCAAACCATTCTTTAATGTGCAGAAAAACACTGAATGGAAAGAATGGCCAAGTAAGGATTTCTTTAGAACTTGTCATCATATATTCTTGGATTGGTATTTTGACCATGAACTTCCTGAGAGGTTAGAATGTCCGAACTTGAAGATATTCCTACTCAACTGTCAAGGTAAAAATTTGAAAGTTCCTGATAATTTCTTTGATCAGATGAAAGAACTTCAGGTACTGAGTTTAGGAGGTGTGAATTGTACTCCATCCCTTCCACCATCTCTTGCTCTTTTAACAAACCTCAAAGCATTAAAACTTTGCAAATGCAAGTTTGAAGACATAGCTATTGTTGGGAAAATCAGAAGTTTAGAAATTCTCAACCTTGAACAATCTGAGCTTAAGGAGCTCCCTGCTGAAATAGGGCAATTGATTCATCTTCGGTTGCTAGATTTGACTGATTGCTCAACATTAGAAGTAATACCTGGCAACTTGATATCAAGCCTGTTCAACTTAGAAGAGCTCTATATGGGGGACTGTAATATTCAATGGGAGGCGGAGGGAAGTGAAAACCAAAACAATAATTCAAGTCTAAGTGAGTTGAGACATTTGCATAAGCTATCAACTTTGAATATTCAGATAAAAGATATTTCAGCTTTTCCAAGAGACTTGTTTGGCTTTGGAAGACTAGAAAGCTACCAGATTTTTGTTGGTGATGAATGGAAATGGTCTGATGTGGAGTCTCCGAACTACAAAACTTCAAGAGTTCTTAAGCTTAATTTGAGCAAGGATCCAACCATTCTTATGGATTACGGGATAAAAATTTTGATTTCTCGCACCGAAGATTTGTCTTTAGCTGAGCTGAGAGGTGTCAAGGAAGTACTCTATGAATTGAATGATGAAGGATTTTCACAATTGAAACATTTTAGTATCGAAAAGTGTGCTGAAATGGAAAGCATTATTGGCTCAACCGAGTGGGCGCATCACGATCATGCCTTCCCCAACTTGGAGTCTTTGATCCTTCGCAGTTTGAATAAATTGGAAAGAATATGCAGTGGTCCACTTCCAGCACAGGCCTTTACCAAACTACAAGTTATTAAAATACAAAGCTGTGATATGATGGAGTCTGTTTTCTTGCATTGCATGGTTAAACACCTTTCAGAACTAATTGAAATTGAGATTTCTGATTGCAAGTTTATGACGTATATCATAACCAAGCAAAGACAAGAGGATGCTGGACAAAATGAAAAGATCAGGCTCCCCAAACTGCAATCTCTCACACTTGAATCCTTACCTTCCCTTGTTAGTCTCTCTCCTGAATCAAGCATTAAGGGCACCGAAAACACCAATGAATTCCCTACTCAACTTTTGAATGATAAGGTACAAACATGACCTATTGTTCGTAAATAAAATCTAGAGTTGAAAATTCTTTTCTCTTTTTGAGTAATTTTCTCTATAGTTGGTTCTAAAAATAATGACAGCTTTTTTTTGTTGGTGATAATCAAACTTCGATAACTTTTGATAGGTTGAATTTCCAAGTTTGGAGACCTTGAAGATTTGCTCAATCAATATCCAAAAGATATGGGATGACCAACTTTCAGCACATTCTTGCTTTCAAAATTTGACCAAACTGATTGTCGATGGTTGTGAAAGGTTGACGTATCTTTTTTCATACTCAGTGGCTGAAAGACTTGACAAACTTAAACATCTTTTAATTAGTTCATGCAAATTGGTGGAGAAGATATTTGTCCCAGATGAAATCATGGGTGGTTTTCTTCATGCTATAAGATCTCATCATGTTGAAATGGTAAGCATTTCAAGTTGGTTTCAGTTTTCTTTTGTTATATGTTTTAGTATTCATTTATGGAGTCTGATACATATTATCAACACAATGACTTAGGTTCCTATTTTCCCCAACTTGGAGACATTAGTGATTTCTCAAATGGACAACTTGAAGTCAATATGGCCCAACCAGCTCCCTCAGAAGTCTTTTTGCAAATTGATAAAAATTGAAATCACATCCTGTGACCAACTGTTGAATGTGTTCCCAAGTCATGTGATAAACAAATTACAAAGCTTGGAATCATTGAATTTATTGTATTGTCATGCACTTGAAGTTGTATATGAAATAGATGGGATAAACACAGGGGATACAAGTCAGGGAGAGCTTGAAATTCCAATGAAAACATTGTCTTTGGGCCATTTACCAAAGCTTAAGCATTTGTGGAATAAGGACCCTCAAGGAAGTATCAAGTTTCAAAATCTGTTTATGGTAAAAGTTACTAATTGTGAAAATTTAAAGCATGTCTTTCCAGTTTCTGTGGCTAGAGATCTTTTGCAACTACACTTCCTTGAGATAAGTGATTGTGGGCTAGAGGAAATTATTGCAAAGGATCAAGAAGAGGAAGAGGCACATATGGGACTTGTTTTTCCAAAATTAGTATCCTTAAAGTTTGTGAATTTGCCAGAACTTAGATTCTTTTGTTCTGGAAATTACAACTTTAGATTTCCATTGTTGAATCAATTACATGTGGTTGACTGTCCTACAATGGAGACTTTCTCTCATGGAATCTTAAGGGCATCAATTCTCAGAAAAGTGTGTTTGACTCAAAAAGGAGATCAGAGCTACTGGGAAGGTGACCTTAATACTACTATAAGGAAGCTTTTCAATAGAGGTATGGTGTGTTAATCAGAACTTAAGATCTCTTACACCATAAATTCATTATTCTTTTTTTTTTGATAAAAATAAAATCATTATTCATTGTTGAATATACAGAATTTCAAGGTATGGTGTGATGCAGATGATTGTGGTCTGACACATGGTTTGAGATGGAAGGGAGAGTGTGTTTTTCAAGGCTACATAATGAAATATTATAGACTTGGTTCTGAAGAAATGATTTCTGTTTGTCCTTTGGATAGCACCAATGCTTAATAAATTGTTTACAGAAGCTAAGCACACATTGTTGTAATCTTTGTTTGATGTACTATTTTATACTATTTTATCTGCACACATTGTTTGCTGATGGATGTTCTTTTTTTTTTTTTCATCCTTCTTTGGTGTGTGTATCTGTTGTTAGTTACCTTTGTTCCATTAGTTTGATTTAATTTACATGTTTTTAAGAATATTCACTTATTCTGTTAGAAATTTTAAAAATCTTGGTAACCATCTCAGGTATCCCTAAGTTTTAAAGTCCATTTTTTATTTTCCACCTGTTTTGGTCATAAAAGTAAGATTGTATCCATTCAGGCCAATAGGCCTAAGTTTTTAAATAGAATATTAATGGTTTGTTGGAACCAGATAGATCTAGAAGCATAACCCTCCAAGTAGTTTTGACGATAACAAATAATACACCAGGGTCGGCCCAAGCAAGGGTTTGGGGCCTCAAGGGCCTCGAAAAAATTTTATCAAAGAAAAAGAAAAAGGCCTCCATCACTCTACAATAAACCACAGTACTAGTATGCAATCGCAAAAATGTAAGTTAACCCAACTGGTTTAAGTAAAGTTGCCTCTATCCATCGGTGGCTTTTAAGTTGCACAAATGCAACTTTCGGTGTATGGTGCCAAAGTGAGTCCACCTGTGGTACAGCAAGGTTGAATTTATTCGAACCAGTTTTTAAGAGATTTATAGTCAAGCCCCAATAAATTTGAAATTGGCAATGGAAGTCCCACTTGATTATGACCAGCTGTCCTTATTCCTGACACAGTTATGACCACCTGTCGGAAATTGAATTGACAACAGTAAAATAGAAAAATTAATTTATTTTTCTCAGTTTCACTCTATTTCAAAAGTAAAGTTATTTTTACTCTATTTCAAAAGTAAAGCCCCAATACATTATTTTTACTCTATTTAAAAAGTAAAGTTATTAACTTCCTTAGGTATTTCTTCATAGCTCCATTTTCGAAAGCTGAGAGTGAAAATGTTGAAGAACCAGTAGCCATAGGCCCACGAGAAAACATGAAGGAAGTTCAAATCCCAGCAAACATAGGCCATCGATCCAGCCATTAAGGTCAACGAAAATGCAAGCTCAACAACTACACAATCAAAATATACATACCTCATCCTGGACAATCAAAATGCCTACTATGCGTAAATAGATGCCGACGAACAATACAGGGTCACACCATTAATGTTTTATTTTTTTCACCAATAATACTTCAACATTTTATATTATTCTTATTACAATAAAATATGTTCAGTGATTATTTTTAATTTCTTGAAACAAACACCTACTTTCTTTTTATTCTCTGCCACAATAAAGCATATCTGACAGCAAATAAGAACACGCCACAAGAAGACAAAATTACAAACACTAAAAACGTAATTTCTGGAATTATATTGTGCTATTTTGCTAATAATACTATCATATACTTACAACTTGGTCAACAGGTTCCTTGCATTAATCGTCACCATCCAGCTTTTTGCGTTCCACATCAATGGTCATTAACCTGTACCACAGGTGGACTCACTTTGGCACAATACACCAAAAATTGCATTTGTGCAACTTAAAAGTCACCCTATCCATCAGGTTCAAAATTCGACCCCTTTTGCCTCTTTTTTGTCTTTCTTTTAAAAAAATGGTATGGTTACCTGTATAGTATAAATCCCGCACTATACTATCGATCAAAACTCACTATTACTATTGATCAAAACAAATCCCGCACTATTACTCGTTACTACTGTCATTGTAATTCTATTATTATTTTAAATCCCTATTGTTATTGTAAATGATTGATT
Source organism: Astragalus glycyphyllos (assembly GCA_963573325.1). Taxonomy (NCBI): domain Eukaryota; kingdom Viridiplantae; phylum Streptophyta; class Magnoliopsida; order Fabales; family Fabaceae; genus Astragalus; species Astragalus glycyphyllos. Next base: position 30,337,195 of record OY754310.1, on the reverse strand, counting down.
CTTTCTCCATTTAATTCTAGGTTTTTTCATTTTCAATTTTTCAATAAATGGCATCAATCAAGTGTCTCTATTTCCAATTTCAGTATTCTCGTTGGTTTTTACGACTTGAAAATGACACTCCAACTGACATACTTAATAATACAATAAGACTTGATTCTTTTTCAAATGCCTTTGTTATTTATAAAATAATGTTATTGATACCAGTAACGGTTGCTTTAGGGGAAAGAATTTTTCAAAATTAAAATTAATAATTAGTAGTTAATAAAATCTTATCTAAGATCAACAATGTCTCAACAAGAAAAACAATGTCTCAACAAAGATTAAATTGATAAGCTTTATTATTGATTAAAAAAGAAATGTTAAGTGAAATTGATTACAATAGTTTGATGAATGATTTCACATCAGAAAAAGCTCAAAAAATTAAATTGAAATAAAAAATATTATCACTGAAATATGGCCTCATTTCGGAGATTGCTTTAGACCTCGCTGAGTGTTGGGGCGACCCTGTAATATACTAGAACAATTTTACCATGATGTGTATGTTTAGGTGTGCAGGATGTCTTATGATCATTGACAACAATAGATATGTGTTCATCAGAGTTGTACAAAAAGCATCCGAAGGATATAGTAACTAAAAGATATGCACTTACTCAAAGATATGTCAAAGCGTCTGAAGCACTAGTCAAGTTGAAGTTCATCATCTAGTCTACTGAAGACAGTGAAGGAAGTAAAGGTTTGACTATGCCCAAGAAGCTCAAAGCATACAATCAAGAAGGATCATATAAACAAATTGTACCAGCAAGTGTCAGATCTACCAGAAGATATGCTACTCCCACAAGCGTCTACATTGAAAAATATTGTATCTGAGCACAAAAGCATCTATCTGAAGGAAAGCGTCTAATTGTTGAAACATACAGTCAAAGCTTTGTTGAAAAAGAGGTTCAAGTATCTACTGAAGTACTTAGTGGCATTTATGAATGCATACACTAGAAGAAGCAAAAGATTAGTTTCTCCAATAATCATATGTTAATACATCAAGGAGAATAGAACACAAGTCACAAAGACTACCTCAAAAAAAGAATTCAAAAGAGAATATTTTCTGTACAAAGTAGTGTCAGAGTTGAAACTCTGAAAAGTGTCATCCCATTTCGCTGAACACGCAAAGCATTAAAGGCGACGTCCTTTGAAGAATCTCACCAGCTTATCTACAACAGATGAAAATCAAAAAAACCTTTCTCCTAACGGTTATAACTATTACCCATACTATAAATAGAGGAGCTTAACATCACTTCTACACACAAGTGAAATAAAAGAAGCCTCAAAGCTCAAAAGAGAGAAAAGGAAAGAAACCGTTGAGGAAGAACAAAAGTATAAAAAAAATCTCTCATAGTGTCCAAAAAGTACATCTTCAAACACTCATATTCTGAGTCACCGTTGAAGAAGATATAAGAAGCAAGAGTATCAGGAAAAGTTCCATCGAAAATACTTTTCACATCTCTTGAAGCAAAGGAAAGTCGAAATGGTCTCCTTCATCATAGCTACTACACGCTATAAAGAAGATAGACGTTACTACAATGTCAATATCTCTTTTTTATTGACTAGTCTATAAAGAAAAAGGGAAAAAGCTCAATTAAAAGATAAATATGAAGAAAAAGTCTTTGAGAAAATTCTAGTTTTATTGAATATCCTTTCTAGTGAGAGTTGTTTAGAACTTTTATGAACATCTGTCAAATGGTTTTTCAGACTGTATGATTATATTTTAGAGAAAACCATTTCTCTGATATAAGGTTTGGAATGTATTGTTATATGTTGTTCGAGCAGTTAAGCAATCCTAGTGATCAAGATGTTTTTATTTTACTGCATGGTTAGGAGGATGAGAAGACTGTAGAGTATTGCGAGGATAGCTCATTCTGGTTTGACTAAAGATTGTAGGATGATTCCTACAATGGAGTTGAAGAATGCTTTTCTTTTAAAGTTGGTTGCTATGTACAGTAACTATATAGGAAAGCAGTAAAGAAAACTTAAGAGTTATAGTGGTTCACCTAAATCACACGGCTACATCCACTACTTCTCACACAAAGTGTAGTGTCACTATTTTCCAAATAGTTTACAAGCCACTAACAGGCTACAACAATGATAGTTTCTTCCAGAGCCCTATCATATGAACCACTAGATTTCTTCTACAGCACTAGCAACAATATTTCTCCTAAGACAAACTCTTAGGCTCATTAACAATCGAGCAACTAAAGCCATGTCAAGAAGACACTAACCCCTAACAACCTACTTAGGTTTCTTCATTAACAATTGAACAACTAATGCCTTGAAGAAGGTACATAGATAAGGTAGTATTTGGGTTCTTTTTGGGAACTACACTAGCTTGGATGTTTACATGATATCTCACAATATACACTTTTCACAACTATAGCATACTCATAAATATTCCCATATGAATTTGTAAGTGCACTAAGTACGGTCGAGAGAGACAAAGAAACCTAAGAAGCTTGTTGAGAAGCTTCAGAAGCTACTTGAGAACCCATATATTTGGATATATTGAATTAGGCTTTATATCAACTCTCACCCAATAGATCCGTTGAACAGTATCCCCCAAGATTAAACCAGCAGTTGTGGTCTTCCAACGTAAACTTGTTACTTTTCCCGCGCTTTTTGCAGATTCGTACACCGTCCCAGTAGGTAGCCATTGGAAGGTTCTGAGCGATGTAGCTTCTAAACTTAATCAAGTTTCTGGAGAATGTCTTCTATTATAAGTGTTGTCATGAAGAATTGATCTTGTGACATTAGATAGCTTCTGACGTATCTCTTGGGTATATCATCTAAGGTATCTTCTAAACATGTCTTCTAAAGTATCTTCTGAACTCTGTCTTCTAAAGTTAATTCTTGAAGAGTCATCTGAAAGTCTTATAAAGATCTTCTGAATCACTTACCATTATGTATCAAGTTGTATCTTCTAAGACTCTTGTCTTTGTTTTCTTGTGTCTTTAACACAAGACCTTATGACATCATTTTTGTGTTCAATTGAGTTTGATTCAGTGTTTGTATTTCTTAACCCTCTTTTTTTACATGCATCTTCTGAAGATCTGAGCTTAGTGAGATATTTATCTTTGTGGAATAGAAGCTCTTATACTCTAATTAACTGATACATTCCTCGTGTGTCACTTAAAGAATGTAAGACCAATCTAGTTTGACTTGATTCTTCCATAAGATGCTTGTTTTTATTTTCTCAATCTTATTGTTGAGAATCCTTTAGTTCTATCATCTTATGAGAATATCTCTGAATGATCATCTTCTCATTGTGAGAAAAGTCTTTGGCTGAAACTACTATGTCATAAGAAGATTCTTACTATTGCTTGCTCTGTTTGAGAAGCTTTTGAAGAGTGTCTTCTTACTATGTAGAGTTTCTAAGCTTGATACCTTTCATTCACTCATGAGTTCATGTGGCTTTGATCATTGACATTCTTTATCTTGAGATTTCTCTTGTTTGTTCAACTTTCTTTACGAAGAACTTATCTTCTCATTTTGAGAAGCATTTGAGCCATCTTCATCAATGTGTCTTCTATTGATCATCATCCATTTCTTTTAAGACACTCTTTATGCCTTCTGTTCTATTTAGGCCATTCCACTGATGAGGGTCTTCTTGACTAGTGAAGTTATTGTCATTTCATTTTTCTCTTTTGGTTCATCCAAAAAACCTTCGTAGATGGCTCTCTTTATAGAAAAATGTCTTCTTGAGATATGATTGAATGTTTCCTACACTTTAGATCACTCAAGAAGATCCCTTAAATCAGTAATGAATCAGATAACTTAAACACTTATCGAAATGAAAGATCTTAGTTAGGACTATACCATATGGAATAGTTGAGGTGGCCCGTGTTCCAACAATTTGAGCAATTATAGGTAAAATAGAATGATAAGGTCGGTGTTGGTTACTTTGTCATAAGTACCTCCTCCGGGAGCAAGATTGTGAACACAAATCTTGTGAAGGATCCTTAGATGGTCTTGCACTTTCTCTTGGTTACTTTTTCATAAGTTCCTTCCTTCAACACTCATTTCATCACACGCTCCTTGTTAGTGTTTGACAGTGTCATCCACTCTTCACTTTATACTTGTAGTTATGTAGTGGGGATGTCCAAGGATTCTAAGATGATCTCTTGTGTGAGATACAAAGATTTTCCACCTACTGTACTCTTGATTCATTTCAGAGAATCGTCAGTGTAAGAATTTTTAAAGAATTCTTTCACCAAGTCAAGATAGACCAGATCCTTAATCTGAACAAAATTCTCCCAATTTTTTGTCTCTTCAGATATGGAAGAAGGTTCCAACCATTTTCCTTGAGTTCCTTTAAATGGAAGACCATCCCTGACTCAATTGGTCTTCTTGTTGAGTAACGCTTTAATGAAGATTCTTGGGCTCTGTTTTTCTTAGATGCAGAGGGTGTGTTATTCATGTTTTGTTTTGGGCTTTCTTCCCCGTTTCCTATAATGATTGGTGTTTTAGGCGTATTGGAAGTGCATGGCTTGGTATTTTTGGTCACTAATCGAGGGGATCTTCGTTAGGGCGTTGTCATTTAGACGGTTTGGCTATTTGAAGGAGAGAGTGAGACAGTTTTCATGAGAAGATTTTAGTCATCAATGTCTTTTATAAAGACATAAATAGGAACAGTTACAGTCTTGTAATTGTTAGAAGGCACGAGTGAGAGAGCGAGGTGTGTGAGAAAATGCTTTAAGGAAATGCTTTTTCTTTTCTTCTGTTTGCAACTCATTTGTTCACTCTTATTCTTATTAGAGACCACCCTTGTCCTTCAAAATCTTCTTCACTTTCTTCGTCTTCCTCTTCATCAGTTACCTTTGAGGATTTTAAGACAGCTCCTTTTCCCTTCTTGGAAGATGGATTTCCAATCTTCTGAGAGACTTTGAGAGCAATTAAATTGCTTTTCCTTGAATGAAATGATTCTTTGGTCACTTGCTCATGTACTTTTAATGAGCCAAGTAGGACATCGATATAAAGAGTTCATAGGGTCTTGGCTTCTATAGAAATCACCTTTGGTCTCCATGCCTTTGGTAGATAGTTGAGCAATTTTTTCACTTTCTCTAGGTCTGTGTAGGTCTTTCCCAGAGAGCTTAAGTCATTTATCATAGTAGTGAATATTGCAGACATTTTCATCAATTGACTCATCTTCACTCATGGTGAAGATTTAAAACTCACGAACTAGAATTCCAGTTTTAGCTTTCTTGATCTCATCAGTTCCTTCATTAGCAGTTTGTAGTATGTACCATATTTTTGTTGCAGTTTCTTTGCCAACTACTTTGTCATGTTCATTTCTACTCAAAGCACAAGTAAGATAATATTTTGCCTTTGAGTTTAACATGACGAGGTGCTTGTCATGTATGGTCCAAGTGTTTTTTGGTTTGTCAGAAAATGTGCCATCATCATATGTTGCTTTAGCAACATATGGATCTTTTTCAATGATATCCTAGATATCAGTATCTTGGCATTTCATGTACAACTTCATTTGATTCTTCCAATAGTGGTCTTTCCATGACTTCTTCCAAAATCTTTCCTCTAACAGTTTTTGAGTGTGTTCAACGAGAGGCCTTACTCTAATGCCAATTAAAGTCAATATAAGTCACAAGAAAGGGGAGTTTGAATTGTGACACATTTTAAAATCAGTTTATAAACTCAAATTCTTTCAGAAGCTTGTTTTATATAACAATGATGATTTTGCAAAGTTAATTTTGTAGAGAAGATTTAAGTGTGTATTTAAGTGAGAGTAGAAAAGAGTTCTTTCAAAATACAAGTGCTGAAAGCTATAAAAGAAAATAGTGAAGAGCACACAAAATGTATAGTGGTTGCTATTCAACAAGGGCTACATCCACTCCTCACACCAAGTGAGTATTTCAACTATATTCTATCAATTGTCACACTAGTTTTCTACAAGTTCTAGCAACTTAAAACTCTAATAAACTTCTTAGACTTCTTCCCTAACAATACAACAACCAATGCTTTGTTTAGAAGGTACACATAAACAAAATATGTTTAGTATTTTGACATGGATTAAAAATAGCTTTGCTTAAAATATATACATCAATTGACAGAAGCTATGGACACACTCAAAAGGATCCCAGAGACTTGTTGTATGTATTGTGTGTGTGTGTTTGAGAGAAGATGGAAAACACTGAAGCTCTTGAGAAGCTTCTGAAGTATATGATAATACTTCGTATTATCTCTCTTAATTGTAATTGAGGTGCTTCATGGTGTAATTTATAGACCTTTGGACACTAAAGAGTCGTTCAAACGGTTCTCCCAAGGCTTATCATTTGATTCTATGTCATATCTCATATAACGACAGATTCTTTAGAGAAAAGATCCCTTTGGTTCATTTTATACTCAGGTGAGAATATTCCATTGTTCTTTTCTTCTGAAGCGCCTCATGAGCTTACCATGTATCTTCTGAAGCTCATACTATCTTCTCATGATGTGCTTTTGTTAAGAACATATTCTTCTTGAGACTAAAATATTTATTCCTATCTGAATATAACTCAAGAAGAATCACTAGATCACTAATGAATCAAAAATCTTAAAGAGCATATCAAAATTGTTTGTTTTCATCTAAACATTTATTTTTAACAATTTTCTCATCTAAACTTTATCTTAGTGTAGCCAAAGGCTTTACTCAAGCCGAAGGCCTTGACTATATTGAAACCTTCAACCCGGTTGTTTCGATTACTACCATTCTCATCCTTCTTGCTTTGGCAGCTCATAACAATTGGTTTTTATTTCACCTTGATGTCAATACTGCTTTCTTTCATGGTGACTTAGATGACAGAGTTTACATGAAAATTCCTCGTGGTCTAGAATAAAACATTTTCTTGTAAATTGAATCGTACCTTCTATGGTCTTAAACAGGATAGCCACCAATGGAACACTAAATTAACTTCTACTCTTTTTCATTTAGGCTTTCATCAATCCAAATCTGAATATTCTCTCTTTACAAAATCCACACCATTTGGTTTCACTACAATATTAACTTATGTTGATGACTTAATAGTTGGAAGCAACGATTTAAATGAAATTCAACAGCTTAAACGCTTGTGGACAGCAGCTTTAGCATTAAGGACCTTGGTCCCCTTAAGTACTTTTTGGGTTTTAATTTAACTAGAATAAAACAAGGCATTTCATTATGCCAAAGGAAGTACAACCTTGATCTTCTTTAAGTGGCCAGTATGGTTGCTGCAAGCCTTGTTCTACACCTAAGGATCCCAATCAGAAGCTTCACTCTCATTCTGGCCCTTCTCTTGCTGACCCTTCAATCTAGCGAAGACTTACCGATAAGTTACTATACCTTAATAACACTCGCTCTGATATTTCCTTTGCTGATTGCAGTTAAGTCAGTTCATTTCCTCTCCAAGTGATATTCACCTTCAAGTTGCCATGCAAATTCTTTGATTTCTCAAACAAAGTCCGGGAATAGGGCTCTTCTTTCCAGCTTCTTCCACTTCCATCATCAAATGCTTCTGTGATTTTGAATGGGGCTCATGTTCAGACTCTACAACATCTATCACCGAATTTTGTTTCTTTCTTGGCAGCTCCCTTATATCTTGGAAGATCAAGAAACAATTCACTGGTTCTCGTTCCTCCTCTGAAGCGGAGTACTGAGCCCTTGCTATTCATGATTTTGGGATCGAAAGGTTCCCAAAAATCCAACTCTTATCAATAATTTTCGAGAAGTTCATTTGTTTTGTGAAACATTATTATCCCGAAAAAGTTAACGGAAAATAAACGAATTGTATTTGTCACCCTATTGTTTTTCTCAATCCTACTTGCGACATACAACACCCAATAATTGACCACTTGTTGATGCATTATTATGGTTTATGTAATCCAAATCATTTTTCACGAATATTCCAAGCTTCAACTTTGGGTTGAATATATGTTTTGCCAACCAATATAATTAATTAATAATACACACGCGTTTTCTATAACACTTTACTTCTTTTTCTTCCTTTTCAGGAGACAAACATCCGTTCACATCGCCTAAAAAACTCCAGCTTGCACCCTAATTTAGCTTACAAAATCATAACAATCTCTTAATAAACAATCCTTAATCACTTAAGTTTCATACATTTCCCCTTCCTCATGAAGCATCGTAATCTTTCTTCATTTTGTCCTTTCAATTATCTTTTCTCTAGTCATTTCCCTTAATTGTGTATAACAAAAGTTGGACCCATATTACTTTACACACCACTTCAATTAAATAACCGAAATAAGTTTCTTGAATAAAAATCTATTGAAATCTACCAACATATAATATACATAAAATGAAAATTCTTGACCGACCAGATTCTTAATTTTAATAGTCCTTATTGTTCTATGCGCAACCCGCTGGGCAGGTATAATTCATTAAAAGTAACGTAACATACTAACATAGGGAAAGAAAAAAAAAATATGCATGTGAGAAGATTTGAGGAATTCTCTCTCTCTATATAAGAAACACACTCATTTCATTTTCATGAACAACAAATGTGCATTTCAACTTTAAGAATTACTCTCTTCTTTTATTAGACTAAATAATATATCAAGGTTCAATTGTAGTCCAAAATGGCACGAAAACTCATCCTCACATCACTAGTCATTTCCCTTATTCTCCTTTTTACAACCGTTGCACCAGTAGAGTCCTCTCTAGCAAAGCATAACTCCCAAACACGATCCTACATACATTCCTCTTGCAAAGGAACTCTCTACCCAGATCTTTGTGTTCGTTGCCTTTCAAGATATTCCAAATCGACCATAAATGGCCCTCAACACTTAACCCAAGTTGCCTTGTCGGTGAGCCTCTCTAGAGCCCTCCACACAAGAGGGTACCTCTTGAAAGTGGGCAAAGAACTCAAGGCAATTCAAAACAAAAGGGCGTATCTAACCATGCAAGACTGTGTGAATCAAATCAATGATAGTGTTGACCAACTTAGCCAAGCCATAAAAGAACTACATAGGTTGAACAAATTTAACTCAATCATTAATGATAAAGTGTTGTGGCACATGAGTAATGTCGAAACTTGGGTAAGCACAGCCTTAACAGATGCTAGCAGTTGTGTGCAATCGTTCCCCGGTCATAGGATGAGCAAGAGGGTAGCTATAATTAAAGTTAAAGCCTTGAATGTAGCCGAAGTTACTAGTAATGCACTAGCTTTGTTCCAAAGATATGCATCTAAGTACAGGCAAGTAGCAGCCGGAGTCACCAAGAAGCATTGAAAAGAAAAAGATGCTACCTTGTTTGATCATCCTATGTTTTTTTTCTTCATATATATACATGATACATGTTTTTTCTTAAGGCGAGTTTGCATAGTTATTAATTAAGTGTAACATCGAATGTAAAATATCTCTTGTTTGAACATGAAATTTCACTACTAGAAAAATCTCAAATACCTACGGAATTTGGAGACAAATTATTTCATGTCTAATAGAGACGTCTTTAGAGACAGTTTTTTTTTTGTCAGAGACGGAATTAGAATTTTACGAATTTGAGACGGTAGGTAGAGACGGAATATGTTCGTCGCTAATTATTCTGTCCATAAATCTGTCTCTAACGACTCATTATAAATTATAATAACTTAAACCTTCATTTAGAGACAAAATGTAGAGATAGAATTGTTCGTAGAAAATAAAATATGTCTCTAATTCTGTCTCTAACTTGTTAGGCAAAGTTAAAATATCATTAGAGACAGAATCTGATGTATTCCGTCTCTAACTAGTTAGTCAAAGTCAAACAAGTTTAAGCGGTATTTTATATTTTCAGGAAACATGAATGCTAAATCTTCCCTCCAACTTAAAAGTATCTTTGTTTCTTAGTTTTAAGAAAAAAAAATCAGAAACTCCCCATTCATTCATTCATTCATTCATTCATTCATTCATAAACTTTATGGTTAGAATGACGAATGATTGAAACATTAAGGCAAGTCTAACCCTTAAAATCTAAGAACTCCTCATCTCAACGTTCATCGATCTCGCACTATAATAGCTCACATCGAGGCTCACACACTTTTCGGTTTTCGCCCTGTTCATTGTTCTCATTGTTCTCTAAACCATTCTATAAACCTCTCTCGCTCACCATAGAGCTCACAATAGCTCTGTTCTCTCAACAACTCTCGCTTTTCAGTCTGCGACGAGAGAAGGAAGCCTCATCTGCGTGACAAGGAACACCAATATATAGAGGTTAGGTCTTCCCCCAACCCTAAGCGACCTTCTGCGCGGCATGACTATCGTGATGGAAGGCGCCACCGCAAATCAATTTCAACATTGTAAGTGAAAACTCTCTCCATCTTTCACTCTCTGTGATTTTCACCTTTTTTCATCGCTCATGCACAAGGAAAATGGGTTCATGGAGATTTGTAATTTCCCCCTCTGTTAGAAAATAGTAGCTTTCATTCTATCAACCTTTTATGGTTACTTATTTTGTTTGTAAAAGCAAGATTGTTTTTGAAATTGAGTTGGATTTTCTTTCTTTTGGTAGCACGAGGTGCCCTATGCTTCGATACTTCATTTCTTAATACCGCTATTGTAAACGCCTATAAAGCTTTCTGTGACAGATATTATCGGAACCATAATGCTGATTGTTCCAATGATAGGTCCAAGGCCCGGTTAGTAGCCAAGTGCTTTTCTCAAGCCGAAGGCCTTGACTATCTTGAAACCTTCAACCCGGTTGTTCAGACTACTATCATTCTCATCCATCTTACTTTGGAAGCTCATAACAATTGATTTTTATTTCACTTGATGTCAATACTGCTTTATTACACGATGACTTAGATGAGGGAGTTTACATGAAAATTCGTCGTGGTCTAGAACACTACTAAAAAATTTCGTGTAAATTGAATTGTTCCCTCTATGTCTTAAACAGGATAGCCGCCAGTGGAACACTAAATTAACTTCTACTCTTTTGCATTTAGGCTTTCATCAATCCAAATCTGAGTATTCTCTCTTTACAAAATCCACACCAATCCAGTTGGAAGCAACGATTTAAATGAAATTCAACAGCTTAAACGCTTGCTGGACAACAGCTTCAACATTAAGAACCTTGGTCCCCTTAAGTACTTTTTGGGTTTTGAGTTAACTAGAACAAAACAAGGCATTTCATTATGCCAACGGAAGTACAACCTTGATCTTCTTCAAGTGGCCGGCATGCTTGCTGCAAGCCTTGTTCTACACCTAAGGATCTCAATTAGAAGCTTCACGCTCAATCTGCACTTCACTTGTTGACCCTTCAATCTATCAAAGACTTACTGATAACTATACCTTAAAAACACTCGCTCTGATATTTCCTTTGTTGTTTACAGGTTCAGTTAGTTCCTTTCCTCTCCAAGTGATATTCACCTCCAAGTTGCCATGCAGATTCTTTGATTTCTCAAACAAAGTCTGGGCAAAGGGCTCTTCTTTCCAGCTTCTTCCACTTCCAGCATCAAATGCTCATGTGATTCTGAATTGGGCTCATGTTCAGCCTCTAGAAGATCTACCACTGGATTTATTTTCTTTGTTGGCAGCTCCCTTGTATCTTTGAAGATCAAGAAACAATTCACGGGTTCTCGTTCCTCATCCGAAGCAAAGTACGGAGCCCCCGCTATTGCCACTTATGAGGTACACTAGTTATTGTACCTCATTCATGATTTTGGTGTAAAACGTGTCCCTAAGGTATGGTACGCTTCATCTTCTCACTATTTTCTGTTTTGTGTTAATTTTTCGACTTGTATAAATAGGCCATTCCTTTTGTAAATACACAAAGGTACTAAATACATTTTTCAGCTTTTAGAACTCTCTTCTTCCCATGTTTGATTGATCGGTTCACCGTTTATGCACTTTCTACACATGCTTTTATTCCGAAAGAAAATGGTGGGCTGGAAAGGTTCCCAAGAATGGTGGGCTTGAAAGGTTCCCAAAAATCCAACTCTTACAAATAATTTTCAAGAAGTTCATTTGTTTTGCCAAACGTTTTTTCTAAAAACGAATTGTATTTGTCACCCTATTGTTTCCCAATCCCATTTGCGACGTACAACACCCACTAATTGACCACATGTTGATGCATCATTTTGGTTTATGTAATCCAAATTATTTTTCATTAATATTCCAAGCTTCAACTTTGGGTTGAATATATGTTTTGCCAACCAATATAATTAATAACACACACAAGTCTTCTATACATTTTGCACCCTAAAAAACTCCAATTTGCACCCTAATTTAGCTTACAAAATCATAACAATCTCTTATTAAACTATCCTTAATCCCTTAAGTTTCATACATTTTCCCTTCCTCATGAAGCATCGTAATCTTTCTTCATTTTGTCCTTTCATTATCTTTTCACTCACCATGTGGTCGTTGTTCCTAAATACTATGTTTAGAAAATGTGATCCTTTTAATTGTGTATAATAAAAGTTGGTCCGACATTACTTCACACACCACTTTAATCAAATGACAGAAATAAGCTTCTTGAATAGCTGTGTTTTGAGAAATGAAACAATTGAGCCTTTTCAACTCAATCGCATAGTTGAGAAGACAGTTTTAATCAAACCATCTCTACTCACAATCAGAGTTGAGAAGAGTATTTTCACTCACCCTACTCAACTAAGCACTCACACTCACAATGTCTAATCATACTTGTGAAGTTGGTTATCTTGTTTCAGGTTAATTTTAAAAGGGCCACAATTCTAACTTCTCTTCCCTGTGACATTTATTGACTTCAGTTGGCATAAGAGCTCGGTCTCTAAGTTGAGCACACTTAATAGTGTGAGAGATGCTTCTTACTAGAATGTGCTTCATCAAACATGTCACCTGGGTTCAATGGAGAACATTACTACTATTGGAAAAGATAAATGAAGCTGTTAGGAGAATCTCAAGACACTGACATATGGGACATTGTTGAAAATGGACCATATGCTCCCACAGTGGCAGGTTCAGAACCTAACAGTCGCATTCCTATGCCAAAAGCTGATTGGACTGCTGATGAGAAGCATCGTGAACTACAAAATGCTAAACCAAATTATTATCTAACTTGTGCTTTGGGAAGAACAAAATATGACAAGATAGTAGGGAAGGAAACTGCTAAAGAAATATGTGATACTCGACAAATTGCTCATGAAGGAACTGGTCAAATCAAAGAAGCAAAGAAGCACATGCTCATGCACGAATTTGAAATGTTCAAGATGTCAGAAGAAGAAACCATTGATGAAATGTTCAGTAGGTTCACTACCATCATCCATGGATTATGTGCCTTGGGAGAAACTTACCCCAACTTTGAGAAGGTTAACAAGCTTTTAAAATGTCTTCCAAAAGCTTGGAGACCCAAGAAGACTGCCATAGAAGAAGCAAAAACACTGTTAACACTTGACATTGATGATTTGCTAGGCTCACTAAGAATCCATGAACAAGAGCTTATGGAGGAACTCCATCCAAAGAAAAAGGCAGTGGGTCTAAAAGCTTCTGAAAAAGAGGAGAACACCTCCTCTCATAAAGGAAAATGATTGGCACTCAAATCTTCTCAAGAATTGGATGATGAAGAGAAAGAAACTGAAGAAGATACAGAGGGAGAAGAACTATCTCTAATCTCTAGATAAATCAACAAATGGTTGAGCAACAAAAGAAGAGGAAATCCTAAATTCAGAAAGGACACATTCAAAGGAGAAGGAAGCAAGTCCAAATTCACTTGTTTTGAATTCAAGAAACCTGGTCACATGAAACAACTCTTCTTTACAAAAAGGAAACAAGAAGATCCACAGCAAAGAAGAAATCTTTAATGGCTACATGGGCTGATTCAGAAGAATCATCAAGTGAGCATCAGGAGGAATCAGCCGTTCCTTCTCTCATGGCAGGAACTGAGCAAGAAGAGGTATGTGATTCTAAATTCTAAAATGTGAATTTTGCAAAGAGGTCGAATCCTCCTTTGACAGTCTGTTATATGATTCAACTATTCTCTTTCAAAAGTGCATGTTATTAAAAGATCAATGATGTACTTTGAAAAAAAATAAAATGAGGAGCTAAACACACAAAATGAAAAAATGGGAAAAACAATTCACACTTTACAACAATCCCATTTCAAACTGCCAGAACAGTTCAAGCTTCTCAACTTAAAAATAGTAGAAAAACCAATTGTTTCTAGCTTAGAACTAGAAAGTGAAAATATAATTTTAAGAAAACAAGTTAGTGAATTAATAAATGAGCTTATGATCTGTGCACTGAATCTTGATCAGCTTCTCAAGTGAGTCTAACTCCTCTTGAGAGAGATCAGATGTGTAAGAAGAGTAACTCTGTCAAAAACAGAAAACCCAAAGCTAAATGCTCAAGATGCAATAAAACTGGACATCATATTTTAGTTTGTAGCAACAACCTAAAAGACATAAGGATGAAAACTAAGCCTCAAGGACCCAAAGACAAATGGGTACCTAAATGTTTGTCTAACTCTAATATAGGAACGCCTCATAGCACCAAGAAGAAAACTGTGGTTCTTAGACAATGGATGCTCAAGGCACATGACAGGGGAGAAGGATAAGTTCCTCACCATGGAGAGCTTTGATGGAGGAGTTGTCATGTTTGATAATAATGACAAAGTCTTCATCAAAGGAGTAGGTACAGTAGGTAAAATAAACTCTGCTCAGATTCAAAATGTTCAATTTATTAAGGGATTAAAACATAACTTACTTAGTGTGAGTTAGTTATGTTATTCGAGACATGAAATGACTTTTAAATCCGATGCATCTAGAATAAATAGTTTAGAGTCTGGAAAAAGAATTTTTACTGGTCATACAACAAATAATCTCTTATAGCATTTTTCTTGATGATTTACCTGATCAAATGTATCTAATTTCAAAAGAAGATGACAAATAGATATGGCATGGAGATTGGTTCATATTAGCATGAAAACCTTTCAAAATTGTCCAAACTAGATTTAGTCAGAAGGCTTCCAAAGATTAAGTATGAGAAGGATAAATCATGTGAAGCATGCTGCATTCAAGGAAAGCATGTAAAATGATCTTCTAAATCCATTAACATGATTTCCACTCAGAAACCTTTGGAACTTCTGCACATGGATCTATTTGGTACTACCAAGCATGATAGCCTAAGTGGAAAAAGATATGGCTTTGTTATAGTTGATGATTACTTTAGGTTCACATGAGTTATTTTCTAAAACACAAAGATGAGGCATTTGAAAGCTTCAAAATATTCTTCAAGAAAGTTCAAAAGGAGAAGGGTTCTAACATTATTGCAATCAGAAGTGACCATAGGGGAGAATTTTAAAATTCAATGTTAAAACTTTTCTTGAAGAGAATGGTGTGTCTCACAACTTCTCTTGTCGAAGAACTCCTCAACAGAATGGTGTAGTTGAAAGAAAAAATGGGACATTGCAAGAAATCGCTAGAACATTGCTCAATGATTCTGTGGATATCTTGTGTTGCAGGTTAAGTTTTGATGATGAAGTAATATAAGAAAAAGTGACAAATGGAACTCCAAGGCACAACCAACTCAAGAAGTAAGTGTGTCAAGGGTAGTAGTCCCTAGGAAGTTGGGTCGTGTCTTAGGAATGAATTGTAAACCGCTTTTGAAGATCGGCTCAAATCACTAAACACACTAGCACTCAGACAAATGGACCTAACATATGTTTTCAATTGATAAATAGGTTAGGCACAAATAATAACTTGTTGTTTTTTAAAGAAAATAGATTCATGACTTAGTGTTTAAAAGAAATTGTTTTTGAAGTCAATAATTGATTTTTCACTTATCTAAATAGAGTTAAAATTTGCTTCAACGGTCATATTTCTACAAACTCTATAAATAGGATCTAGGTTTTACGATCAAATCAACAACCTACAATTCTAAAGAGAAGAACGCAAACTCTCTCACTGTGTCACACTCATTCTTCACGTTCTTCATCACTTTGAGCTGATCTCTCTCAAGGGTTAGGTTGGGATTCTTCAAGTTGTCATATTCACCTTCTCAGAGGTATTTGTTATTTCATTGTAATTTCTTTTAAAACTGTTATTGGTTTGTACTAGAGAGTGGGGAATCTCTCTAGGGTTTTGATTGTAACAAGGGTGGGGTATCTCTTGTTCTCAATTGGTTGTACTAGGGAGTGGGGTATCTCTCTAGGGTTTTTGATTGTAACAAGGGTGGGGTGTCTCTTGTTGTAATTGTTGTTTAGGGCTCTTGCACAAGGTGGGGTATCCTAGGTGAAGAGTGCCTGTGTCTGTAAGGGTTTTAAAGCACCCGGTTGAAAGCTTTGTTTTGATAGTGAAAATCTCACAAAGGGTTGTGAGGACTGGACGTAGGTCACTGGGAGGTGACCGAACCAGTATAAATCTTGTGCGTGCTTTACTGTTCTTTATTCTAATTCGTTCATTTCATAAACCTGCGCGAAAATTAATCTAAGTCGTTAAAAAGGGGAAAAGTTTTTAAAATCTCAATTCACCCCCCCTCTTGAGACTGAAGCCACTTGGTAACAAGTGGTATCAGAGATAGACTCTTGTTTAAAGGGCCTAGCAGCTTCAAGAGAAATGGCTTCAGGTTGGTCTACGCAAGAGGGTGCGTCTCTTACCCGTCCTCCGGGATTCAACGGGAAAGACTATGCATATTGGAAAGAAAGAATGAGAATATTTATAGAAGGGGTTGATATTGATGTATGGGATGCTGTGGAAAATGGACCCTATGTCCCCACGCACATGGTAAATGGTATTCTCACTGTCAAAGAAAGAGCTGAATGGACTGATAATGATAAGAGAAAAGTTCAACACAATTTTCGTGCCAAGAATATCATCACTTCCGCCCTCAGTCCTGATGAGTTCTTCAGAGTGTCAAACTGTAAAACTGCCCAAGAAATGTGGGACAATCTTCAAGTCACTCATGAAGGTACTAGTGAAGTAAAAAGAGCAAGAACAAACACTCTCATCCGGGAATATGAACTATTTAGAATGAATCAAGGAGAAACTATACAAGAAATGCAAAAGAGGTTCACTCACATAGTGAATCAACTGGGCTCATTAGGAAAATCATTTCCCGCAGAAGACTTGATCAACAAAGTGTTAAGATGCCTAAACAGAGAATGGCAACCGAAAGTAACTGCTATAGCTGAATCAAGAAATTTAGCTACTATGACACTCGCCACTCTTTTTGGGAAACTACAAGAGCACGAATTAGAGCTCGCTCGTCTAGCAGAACATGAAGAAAAAGACAATAAAAAGAAAAGCTTAGCTCTCAAAGCTTCTAGTTCAAATCCATCTGATGATAGTGATGATTCGGAAAATGAAGATGATGAAGACGAGGAGAATATGGAGCTAATGGTTAGAAACTTCAAAAAGTTCATGAGAAGGAAAAGCTTCCCCAAAAAGAATTCTTCACCCAAAAGAGTCTCAAGCAAGGAAAACTTCCCAAGTCCACCAACTTGCTACGAATGTGGCAAATCCGGACACATGAAGATGGAGTGCCCGAACTTACAAAGAAAACTGTCAAAATTTAAGAAAAAGGGATCCAAAGGAAACAAGGGTAGAAAAGCCTACATAGCATGGGAAGACTATAACATGGAGTCATCAGATGATTCAAAAAGTGAAGAAGCTCAAGTTGCTCTCATGGCCGACCACGACAGTGAAAATAAAACTGAGGTAGATTCTAACTCTGAAACTTCACAAAATGCATATGATGAATTACATGAAGCATTTCTTGAATTACATAATGATTCTTTGAAACTAGCTAAAGCATTAACCCAATCTAAGAAAACAGTTGCTCATCTTCAAAACGAAGTTATTGCTTTAACTAAGGTAAAATTAGAACATAGAAATGAAAATCATAGTCTTGGTTGCTTTAAAGCAAATTATGTATGTGATAAGTGTGCTGAATATGAAAAGAAAATTCATGAGCTTGAATGGACAATAGGAAAAATGTCCAACATACAACATATGCATCCTAGGTCTCCAAGAAATAATTTCATAAAAAGACATGTGCATTATAGACCTAAGTTCACTACTAGTCCATATATTAGATGTTATTACTGTGCCAAATTAGGACATACTGCATCTGTTTGTATGGCTAGAAGCAGACAAGTTGTGAAAAAGGTGTGGGTTCCCAAAGGAACTCTACCAAGTACTAACCCACAAGGACCCAAAGAAATTTGGGTACCAAAACTTTCAACTTGATCTTATTGCAGGTATGCTTCAAGGTATGGGGGAAAAATTAATACCTTGATAGCAAGTACTCAAAGCACATGACTGGAGATATGACAAAGCTCTTAACACTCACCCCCAGAAAAAGCCGTCATGTGACTTGTGATAACAACAATAGAGGAAGAATCCTCGGTGACAGTAAGTTTGGTAAAAGTCTATCCATCTCTATTGATAATGTTCTTTATGTAGAATATCTTAAGCATAAGTTACTTACCATTAGACAAATACGTGATTATCATTGTTTGATTTTGATTTATGCACCATTGAGGACAAAGTCAGTAAGCAAGTTAGAACAATAGGAAATAGAGTAAACAATAACATATGGTGTCGATATAAATCACATTAATCTATAGATGGACCCCGTTCAACATTCTAGAACTAAGCATATACAGATTAGACATTATTTTCTTAGAGATCGTGTTCAAAAAGGTGATTATGTGATTGTTTAGTTGAGCAGCCAAAACAGCTGATATTTCTTTAAACCATTGCAAAAAGAAAATCTCTTTTTCATTCGAACAAAACTTGGAGGTATTAATTTATCACTTATCTGAATGAATTATGAACTGTGAACTGCTGGTTAGGCTATCTTGTGTTGAAACTCTACTATCATGTCATTTTGTGATTTAAGCATTTTTTTTTAATGCAACGAACTCACTGTTACTATTAGCTGCGTTTTCGACTCACCAACTAAGTTTGGCATTAACCCTTTTGATCATGACAAAAAGGGGGAGAAATATTAGTGTATTGTATTGTCACTTTGCATTTAGATAGGGGGAGCATCAAGTAAGGGGGAGTCTAGATACATATCTTTAATATTAGCGTATTGTTTTGCTTGATGAACTAACCTCCCACTTGAGATGAATTAAAATTTTGTCATCATCAAAAAGGGGGAGAATGTGGATATCTTGTGTTGCAGGTTAAGTTTTGATGATGAAGTAATATAAGACAAAGTGACAAATGGAACTCCAAGGCACAACCAACTCAAGAAGTAAGTGTGTCAAGGGTAGTAGTCCCTAGGAAGTTGGGTCGTGTCTTAGGAATGAATTGTAAACCGCTTTTGAAGATCGGCTCAAATCACTAAACACACTAGCACTCAGACAAATGGACCTAACATATGTTTTCAATTGATAAATAGGTTAGGCACAAATAATAACTTGTTGTTTTTTAAAGAAAATAGATTCATGACTTAGTGTTTAAAAGAAATTGTTTTTGAAGTCAATAATCGATTCTTGATTTGGTATTTTAAAGCAAAGAATCGATTTTAGTCTTGTTTTTAAGCTAGAAATCGATTCATGGCTTCTTGGTTTAAAGCAAAGAATCGATTGGTAACTTGATGGTTTAAGAAAGAACTTGTTTTTGAAACAAATCAATCGATTGATGACTTTGTGTATAGAAAGCAAACAATCGATTGTACTTATGTATTTTAGAGTTGAAAATCGATTCATGGCTCCCATTTTAAACAAAAGAATCGATTATCCACTTATGTTTTTAAAAGAACTTGTTTTTGGAAAGAAAACAATCGATTCAAGACTTGGTGTTTTGAAAGAAGCAAATCGATTCATTGCTTCCTCCTTGAAAGAAGCAAATCGATTTGTAGCTTCCTCCTTGAAAGAAGCAAATCGATTTGTAGCCTTTTTCACTTGCTTTCATGAACTTGTTTTTATAAAGCTAACAATCGATTATCTACTTGCTTCCTTAAAGCACAAAATCGATTCCTCACTTCTTCCTTCAAGCAAGAAATCGATTTTGTACCTATTATTTTTAAAGCACATAATCGATTTTCATCTTATCTTTTTCAAGTCATTAATCGATTTTTCACTTATCTAAATAGAGTTAAAATTTGCTTCAACGGTCATATTTCTACAAACTCTATAAATAGGATCTAGGTTTTACGATCAAATCAACAACCTACAATTCTAAAGAGAAGAACGCAAACTCTCTCACTGTGTCACACTCATTCTTCACGTTCTTCATCACTTGGAGCTGATCTCTCTCAAGGGTTAGGTTGGGATTCTTCAAGTTGTCATATTCACCTTCTCAGAGGTATTTGTTATTTCATTGTAATTTCTTTTAAAACTGTTATTGGTTTGTACTAGAGAGTGGGGAATCTCTCTAGGGTTTTGATTGTAACAAGGGTGGGGTATCTCTTGTTCTCAATTGGTTGTACTAGGGAGTGGGGTATCTCTCTAGGGTTTTTGATTGTAACAAGGGTGGGGTGTCTCTTGTTGTAATTGTTGTTTAGGGCTCTTGCACAAGGTGGGGTATCCTAGGTGAAAAGTGCCTGTGTCTGTAAGGGTTTTAAAGCACCCGGTTGAAAGCTTTGTTTTGATAGTGAAAATCTCACAAAGGGTTGTGAGGACTGGACGTAGGTCACTGGGAGGTGACCGAACCAGTATAAATCTTGTGCGTGCTTTACTGTTCTTTATTCTAATTCGTTCATTTCATAAACCTGCGCGAAAATTAATCTAAGTCGTTAAAAAGGGGAAAAGTTTTTAAAATCTCAATTCACCCCCCCTCTTGAGACTGAAGCCACTTGGTAACAGATTCAAAAATTGAAAAATACTTTTGGGCAGAAGCAGTGAACATTGCTTGTTACATTTTGAATAGAGAAACCACTAGAAAAACTTTAAACAAAACCCCATATGAACTCTGAAAAGGAAAGAATTCCATTATATCTTATTTCCATGTATTTGGATGTGACTGCTATGTTTTAAATAACAAAGACAACTTGGGAAAGTTTGATGCTAAATTTGATCCCGCACTATTCTTTGGATATTCTCTCACATCAAAAGCATATAGAGTTTATAATATTAGGGCCAAAGATATTTATGCATGTTATATATATTTAAACTAATAGTTCAACAGATAGAAATGAAGATGATGGGATAGATGCAGACAAGACAAATGAGAAGGGTGACGAAATTCATGAGAAAACAGAATATGAGTTAGTACTCGACCCTTCTCAACATCCAAACAATCCTCAAAATTAACCAACTCAAGCCTCTGAGCTACCAAGGAGTTTGAGATTGGTAACTTGCCATCCTGAAGTGAAAATAATTGGAGACACTTCTGAACTAGTTAGAACTAGAATTTCATTTAGAAGAGAAGCTTCTCCCAGTGCCTTGATTTCAGCAATAGAAACAAAAACTAATAATGAAGCAATTTCTGATGAATCATGGATAGAATCAATGCAAGATAAGCTTGCTCAATTTGAGAGGAATGAGGAGGTATGGAACTTAGTCCCATCTCCAAAGTACCAATCTTTTATTGGCACAAAATGAGTCTTAGAAACAAGATGGATGAAAATGGTAAGGTTATCATAAACCTGTCAAGGCTAGTTGCTCAAGGCTATAATCAACAGGAAGATATTGACTATGATGAAACATTTTCTCCTGTTGCTAGATTAGAAGCTATTATGATACTTCTTGCTTATGCTGCTCACAAAGATTTCAAACTCTTTCAAATGGATGTCAAAAGTGCTTTTCTGAATGAATTTCTAATGAGGAAGTTTAATGACACCAACCTCTTGGTTTATTGATCAAAAACATCCAAATCATATTTTCAAATTGAGTAAATCTTTCTATGGCCTTAAACAAGCTCCTACTAGACCATGGTATGAGAGGCTTAGCACATTTTTGATCAAAAATGGTTTTTCAAGAGGAAAAATTGATGTTACTCTTTTTAGAAGAACCCTTAAAGATGAACTATTGATTGTTCAAATTTATGTTGATGACATCATCTTTGGAGATACAAATTAAAGGCTTTGCAATGACTTTGGAAAATTATTAAAAAGTGAGTTTGAAATGAGTCTTATGGGTGAACTAACTGGTTTGCAAATTAAGCACCTTAAGAAAGGTATCTTCATCTCTCAAGAGAAGTATATCAGAGACCTTCTTGAGAAGTATAAGATGAGTGATGCCAAATCTATATGGCCCCTCCAATGCACCCTTTTGCAAGCATTGAAAAATATGAGAAGGTTAAGCCTGTTTCTGAAAAGGAGTATAAAGGCATGATAGGTTCCCTATTGTACCTCAGTACCAGTAGACCATACATAGTCTTCTCTATAGGACTATGTGCTAGATTCCAAACTGCTCCTACAGAATCTCACCTTACTACAGTAAAAAAAAACTTTAGATATCTTGTTGGAACATCTAACCTTGGTCTTTGGTACAAAAAGAAAACACATTTTGAGCATATAGGGTACTGTGATGCTGACTATGTTGGAGACAAAATAGAAAGAAAAGCACAAGGGGTTCATGTCAACTACTTGCGGAATAACTCATTTCGTAGTCATTCAGAAAACCAAGTACAATTGCCCTTTCAACAACAGAAGCTGAATATGTCTCGACTGCAGGCTTTGTTCTCAAATTCTCTGGATCAAGAACCAACTTGAAGATTTATCTTTAAGTTACTCAGGTATTCCAATGTTTTTTGACAATACAAGTGCTATTAATCTATCTAAGAATCTCATTAAGAATTCTAGATCAAAACACACTGATATTAAACATCATTTCATTAGAGTTCATGTTCAAAAAAAAGACATTGAATTCGTTTTTTGTGGACACTAAACATCAACTGGCAGATATTTTCACTAAACCCTTCTTAGTGGAAAATTTTAGTTTAATGCAAAGCACATTTCATATCATTGAAACCCTTTAAGATGTGAAGGGTCATGACCAACAACTTTCTTAGTAATGAGAAGAATCATAACCCTTAACCTTCTCAATTTATGAGAAGGGTCATCAAATGCATATGACCATTAAAATCCAAAAACATTTAGTTTTTTTTTATTTCTGTTATTTTAGTTTATTTTTTATCTTAATTCTATGTATTATCTTTAGTTTTAGTTTATAAAATATAAAAATTCCAAAAATAGGTTCCTAGCCGTTAAACCGACTATTCTCTCTCTCATCTCATTCAATCATATCTGAACGATTATAAAATAGACAATAACTTCCATAAACGTTGGTGAATAACTGATACAGAGTGATTAAAGATATCACTTCGCATTCTCTTTCTCAAAATTTCCGAAACGGTCATATTCCTCGCACTCTCTTTCTCTATCCTTCTCAAAATCCCTAGCCTTCAAATGGTGAGAACGACAAACCCTAGTCCTTCTTCCACTAACTTTGAACCCGAAACGAATCCATTGCAACAAGAAACATACACTCTAAACTTCATTTTAGTATCACCATATCCAATCCTTGTTTCTGCGAAACCACTCAAATCACGACCAGCAAATTTCAAACACACACCAAGTGGGAATCCATGAAGATCAATGAAGGTTAAGATCAACACCTCTTCTAAGACAAACACCAGTGGAACATCCTTGGAGGCTCCTGTATATGGTGAAACAGATAAACCTTATTTTGAACCAAGAATAGAGTAGAATAGAGGAATAGAAAAGAAGAACAAAAATAAGGAAAAGGGTAAACAGGAGGTTGAAAGTTCTCAAACACGAGGAGTTAAAAAGGTTCAAGCAAGCAAGAAGAGAAAGGAGCCAAAAAGGACAAAATGGACTTCATTTTAGTATCACCATCTCCAATCCTTGTCTCAAGAAGTGTGGATGGAACATCACTCCCTTTCTCACTCAACAAAAATGGGATGAGTTCATCACACTAGATGATCTGGTATATAAGGAAAGGGTTAGAGAGTTTTGTGAATGTGCATTCATCAAATACGACCCTCCAAATCCACCCTTCTAAAAGACCCTTCTCTCCTTGTAACAACGCCAAACCTTAAAGACATGGTGAGAATCCTCCACCGCATTTGTTCCCATACCTTTCTTCCTAGGGCAGTCTCTTTTGAGAAAGTAACCACTGGTGACTCCATCCTTTTATATCATCTTATCCAAAGCAAACCAGTTAGCCTACCCTTTCTCATGATCCAACACTGTTGCCTCAACTTCACTTCCATGTCGCAAAGCCCTCACAAGAGTGGCTAATCATTACAATATTGACATGTCTACTGAAGATGGAGTTATAGAAAGAAAGTTTTCACTGCAAAGATTCTTAAACTCATGGGCATTGAGGTTGTTGCTCCTGAAGAAGATAAGAAGGATAGGATGAGGAGGAGGAGGGGGAGGGGGAAGAAGAAGAAGAAGAAGAAGAAGAAACAAAGGATAAAGCCTCTGTCTAGTGTATCTGCTGATATAGAAATAGAAGAGACTCCCGTTGAAGTCAATAGAAGGGAGACAAAAAGTAGGAAGAAAAATGACCCTCTAACTCAAGAGAAGGAAAGTGAACTTTAGAAGGGTCCTCAAATGGAAATTGACCTTGAGAAGGGTCAAGAGATTGAAATATATGATTCTGAGAAGCTTCAGAAAGAAGAAGAAACTACTGAGAAAGATTCCTCAAAAGAGATTGAAATGGAAGATTCTGAGAAGGTTCAAAATGAAGAAGAGATTGCTGAGAAAGATGCTTCCCAAGAGAAAAGTTTTTCTGAGGAACAAGAGAAGGTTCATCTTCAAGAGAAGGATACATCAGAAGGGTATGAAGATGAGAGAACCATTATAGACAAAAAAGAAGCATCGAGAGTTCTTCCTCAGCATCAAAGTTGGTGATGGTACCACCGTTAAAGTTCTACACCAGAACTGAAGAAAGAAGTGCGCGGAAGCCTACAATTCAAGAATTGACAAGCAATCTAGTACATCAATTTAATGAGACAGATGCTCCTAGAGAAGGATTGATCACACCAGAGAAGGTTGCTCGTGGTGAAGACTCAGGAGAGAAGACTGAGGAACTAAATCTCAACTCTTCTTATGAGCATGGTTTTGAGAAAACTGTGGTACTCCAAGATATCACCCCGTTCGATATGAATGTAAAAGCCACGGAAGAACCAGTACAGAATTTGGTCATTTTCCTCTATTTCCAGACATTCCAAGACCTGTTACTTCCTCTTCTTCTGATGGGTCTTCCTCATCCAAGTAGTAGATAATGTCTCTGTCTTCCTCCATCTTTCTGATGTATGCAAAAAGGGGGAGAAGAGTAGATAATGTCTCTGTTTTCCTCTATTAGCCATATTTGCGTATGCTAGATACTTCTTGAGAAGTATTCTTCTCACTAGTTTTTATTTTCTAGGCACAAGTTAAGAACTTACTCTTGTAATCATACTAATGATTCTTTTGACGCGCTAAATGAAATATATGTTCTTGTTTGTTATGTGAAATGTGTTTAATGTCTCTTCTTGTTGGTTAATGTCTCTGATGTGAAAAGCTTAAGTTATCTGATGTCATATGTGAAAAGCTTTGATGGTTAACAAACTTCAAATGTGAAAAGCTTAAGTTATCTGATGTCATATGTTATTAATGTCTCTTCTTGTTGAGAAGCATGGTAAATTAGCCTATTCTCAAGAAGACACATGCTTATGAGAAGCATCCATGTTGAGAAGACTTGAATCAACGACAAAAAGTGTTGAACAAAGACAAACAAAGAAGAAGACCCCTCTTGACTTGATCATAGATCAAGACCAGATGGATAAACTTGAGAAAGATCATCATGAGAAGGGTCATCATAATCTGCGTCAACATGAAAATAGTCAAAAGAAGGGTCGACTTTAGAAGAGTCAACATGAGAAGCATCAAATGAGAAGAGTCAAGTTTAGAAGCATCATGATAAGAACAGTCAAAATCAGAAGAGTACTAATGAGAACAGTGAAGTTGAGAAGAGCCATGTAAGAAGTATCTTCATGATGAGAGGCGTAAATATAAGAAGCATCAACTTGAGAAGTATCAACTTAAGAAGCATCATTTTCAGAAGACACAAAGAAGAGAAGAGTCAGAGTTGAGAAGAGTCATTACAGCTGCAAAACTGTTGTCTTCTGCAGAAGTAGAAACACAGTTGTCTTTAAGACAAAAGCACTCCAACGGCTATAAGTGACTATAATCTTTTGGCAAACGAATCTTTTCTAGACTAGAGGTTATTACACCTATATTCAGCTATAAATCAACGCTATGGATCAACGCTGAATGTTGTGAGAGTACATTGTGCTCAAATCTTCCAATCTTCTCAAGTGTCAAGTTTTGTCTCATCCACTTCATAACTGTAGGGATTCATTCTATATCTGAGTATGTATTTTTTCTTGTGTTGTAGTTTCTGTTGAAACACCATTTGTATCATCCATGTTCTAGAAATCTCACAAATTCACACACTAAAAAAGAAACCTGTTAGAAACCTTCTCAAGCAGCAAGTGTGGTTGTAGGGCTTGAGAAGCGAGTTGCTTCTTTGTTAGAAGCTACTTAATAGAGCGGAAGGATATCATTAGGTATGAGAATAGTAGTTAGAGCTGTGTTAAGACAACAACCAAGAGAACTTTTAGCCTAGGAAAATTGTAACAGTTTTAACTATTTGGAAAATAGTGGAAATACTCACAGGAAATGAGGAGCGGACGTAGCCCAAGGTTTTGGGTGAACCACTATACATCATTGTGTTATTTACTGCGTTTTCTAAGTTGTTTTACACTGTGGTTAAAAAAACTCTCCATTTCGAGAATGCTTTGAAGACTGAAAAGACAGCTTCTGCTAACCCTTCTCTGCTATACTCTGTTTTACCTAAAACACTGTTTTCCGCCTTCTCATGTGTTTCTCTAGTTGGTAGATATTCAGAAATCTTCTTAAGTCACTAATACTTAAGATAGTTGAGAAGACAGTTTTAATCAAACCTTCTCTACTCACTGTCTTAGCTGAGAAGACTATTTTTATTCACCTCTCTCACTAATCACTCAAACTCACAAAGACTATACATGTGAATTTAGTTATTTTGTTTCAAGTTAATTTTATAAGGGTCACAATTCCAACCCCCTTCCTTGTGACATTTATTGACTTCAAGCGTTTCGCATCTTTTGAGCTTCACCGGTGGGGGAGAGGGGGGGTCCTTCTTCGTCTCCCTTAGGCTCCCCCTTTCCCTCCTTCTTCTCATGATCATCCCTACCATCTTCCCTTCTCCTTTGTCTATGCCATGTCCTCATTTCCCTTCCACCATCTTTCTAACTGCAATGTTATTCAATTTGATTCCGTTTTGGGCCCCAGAGGAAGTCATTTCTTGCATTTGAATCGATCTTTAGCTAAATAAGGTATGACAATCCAAGTGTGCTTGAAGGAGGTGTGACGTTTTGCTACCCACGTGCTGGTGGATTTCATGTGTTTTGTGTCATGCGAAGCGCTGCTATGTTTTACGTGTTCCATCAAACTTAGTATTTTAGTTTTTGCAACAATATGGATGTAACACATAATGGGTCTTTCGTGTTTGCTAGCGAGCTTGTGTTCTTTTTATGTTTATTCCTTTCAAGATGAAAGTTTGTGATGGTGTCTCTTGCTTGATTTTTAGCGGGTTCTTCTTGGTGCTTCTCAGTGTTTACTCTATTTTCCAGGCTCTATTTCATCGTTTTCACCTTCGCTCAGGTGTCTTGTATTGGAAGCCTCATTGCTTGTAATATTGACATTACTAGAGTTTGTAGTATTGTGCCACATGGTAACGATTAACGTCTTAGAGAATTTTCAAATTTTCAGATGTTTTGTGAGATATGTTTATTAGAGGTGTGCAATATGTTTCGTTTACAGCTACTCAAGGTGTTTTAGTAGATCTGGTCTCTTGGTGGACTGTCTGTTTTGCACTAGCTTTTCTCTTTGATGGTGTGTTACTCTGTTTTGCTGTATTTTTGCTCTTTGATTGTATGTTATTGCTTTGGTGGCATAGAGGCGTGCTTGTTTCTTTTGTCAATGTGGAGCTATAGGATTTATTGTTTGAGGTTTTAAATATAATCTAGAGTAACAGAATGTCACAAGTGATTGATGGGTTGCTTCAAGGTGCGTTGCTATGCTAATGCTATCATTTAAGGAGGCATAAATCCTTTTTTCGTTGTGGCTTTTGAAGGTGTGTTTGTGTATGGCATCTTTTTTTGTTAGTAGCATTTTTGTTGTTTCAGTCTCGATGTTTCTTTGGAATGGGCCTTATTTTTCTCTCTTTGTTGGTGTATTTTCTTGGGAGTAGAATTGCCCATTGGTTGTGATACTAATGCGTAGATATTTTCTCATTGGTGTTGTTATTAAGAACGTCGAATTGCTCATTGGTGGCTTATTGGCAATGTTACATAGGGAGTTGCAAATTTCCTTTTGGTGTTGTTTCAAAGGTAGGATATCTACCCTTTAGTGTTGTTTCGTAGGGAGTAGCATACTGCTCTTTGGGGTTGTTTCGAGAAGGTGAATTGCTCATTAGTGACTCTTTAGTGTTGTGCTACTGGAGTAGCAGCTGCTCATTGTTGTGGTTTCTATGGAAGCAAAAAATGCTCATTGGTGTTGCTTCTAAGGTAGGTGGTGTTGTTTTTATGGATGGAGAAATGTCTTTGGTTTTGTTTCAAAGGGAGGAGCTTTGCTAGTTGCTTTTCATTTTTTTAGTCAAGGTTTATGCTAATGTTACTTCGCTTTTCATGGGCTTTGAGCTTGTGGGTCTTGATGTTGGATGTGTCCTTTCATTGCTTTTTGGTTATTGGATTTTGGGTTTCTATGGTGTATCCTTTATAGGTGTTTTGGTTATCATGGTGTATGCATTTTGGTTCTCAGAGTATTTTACCTTAGGTATTGCTTGAATGTGATGGTGTACTTTGGCCTCAACCATATCTTCCCAAACTTTGTGTTGTTTGTGCTTGGTTCTTTCAATTAAATTTCTCCAATTACCGAAAAATAAATACTATGTGAGGAAAGTATATGTTTATAGGTCTTGCGTCCTACATGTTACGAAAGGATAGTGTCCCGCGCATTAAATACAGCAGTCATTAAATGACATTCTACTTGTTACGAGTGAATAGTTTTCCATTTAGTCTAAGCATGGAGGTCAAGCCACTTGCAAAGCTGTGGTAGACCTTCGTCCCTTCCAAGGCACTAATTCATGCATGAATGGTATTGATCGAAAGGATTCCTACCATACTACTTAGAGGCAAAAGGAACATGAATATTTCAACCATCACCATGCTGCGTTTTCTAGTTTGAACTGAATGAGGACCGCTGATGATAACCTACCAAGGGCTTGCTGCCTTATTTTAACTACTCTGATTTATTTTAAGTTGTAATAAAATGTGTGGGCAGAAATTTTACTTAATTATGCCCAATACTTAAGTTTATTTTATTTGGTTGAGTGTTTTAATTTTAAGTGTGGAGCATGAGATGCTTGTGGTATGGGCTGCCAACTTGGTCTTGTCTATTGTGTGCTGTATTTTGATGTTGATTTGAAGTGTCGGATGAAGCTTACAATGTGGAAAACAAAAATTATGATTGAAATGGGTGAAATATCACTTATTTAGTGATGAATAGTAAACCTTGGATGCTTGGGAATTATTTGATTTTGTAAACTCCATTCATATAAAAGAGACAAGGCAGTTAAAAGAAGGAGTTACAAATTCAAGAAAGGCACTGTTAGGAAACAAGGCAAATAAAAGAATGAGTTACATATTCAAGAAAGACTAATGCTCATTACTATAAACTTTCTCTTTCTTGTAACACATTTGATCCTAGTGTTCTCTCCTATATATGTTTCCACGAAAATGAATGAAAAATAAGAAGAATTTTAGTCAAAATCACATTGTGTGAAATTGCGAGTTTTGCTCTTTGGTTCTAGATTTGACCATTATTGATCTTATAAACGACGTTTCTTGTGGTGATCCTCACCTTGGTCTATCACTTTACCTTGTTCATAAATTAAGTCTGACGCCCCATTCCTCGTCTTTCCACCATTTCTTTCATTTGTTGTCTAAAACCACTGTTCTAAGAACTATAGTATTATTCCATAATTCTTTCTTCCTTATCAGAAGTGAACCAAATTAATTAGTCACAACCATTGATTTAGAGAAAAACAAAGAATGGATCGAGTGCCCAAACCGGTTGGTCATCAAGAGGTATCAGAGCAAGGTTCGAATTGGATTAATTATAGTGCTCAAATGGTTGTGAATGAACAAGTTGAGGTGTGTTTTACAACATATAGGTATGAGGATGTAATGGTGTATGATGTGGTACCTATGGAGGCTAGTCATTTTCTGCTAGGGAAGCCTTGGCAATATGTTATGATTAGAAGAAATCAAAAGCTTACTTCATTGATTAACTGATTGTTACATATATACTGAGATTCAGAAGCTTTGCACATGCAAGCTCTCTAACTAAAAGGAAACAGAAAAACTAACTGAAGTCAGTTAGAAGCTAACTGAAAAACTAACTCAAAGAGCTAACTCTAAGTTACAAAGTAAACTAACTATGGTTAAGCAAAATAAAATATATTTACAAGAATAGATATAGCTAACACCCCCCCTCAAGCTGAAGCATGGATGTTCATCAGATTCAGCTTGGACAGTAGAGTAGTGAATTGTGCAGGAGGCAGAGGCTTTGTGTATATATTAGCAACTTGAGCCTTGGTTGAAATAGGCATAAGGTGAATTATCCCAGCTTGAACCTTGTCACGAATGAGGTGACAATCTAACTCAATGTGTTTAGTACGTTCATGGAAAATGGGGTTTTGAGCAATGTGGATAGCAGATTTGCTATCACAGTAGAGAGAAACTGCAGAATGATGTGTTTGATGTAGATCCTGAAGAAGATAAAGAAGCCACTGGATTTCTGAAGCAGTAACAGCCAGGGCACGATATTCTGCCTCTGAAGAGGATCTAGATACAATGCTTTGTTTCTTTGACTTCCAACTTATGAGAGAGGATCCATAAAAAACACTAAAACCAGTAATGGATCTCCTGCTGTCAATGCAGGCAGCCCAGTCAGCAACACTGAATGCTTTCAGCAGACAATCACATTCAGAACTGTAGAACAATCCAAGACCAGGGCTACCTTTGATATATCTCAATATATGTGTTGCTGCATTCATGTGAGTGTCACGAGGAGCAGATAGATACTGACTTAGCTTGTGAACAGAGTAAGCTATGTCAGGCCTGGTGTTGGTCAAGTAGATCAGGCGCCCAATAAGTCTTCTATAAGAGGCAGGATCAGCAAGCAGGGTGCCAGAGTCATTGCTGAGTTTAAGTCCAGGTTGCATAGGTGTTGATGCTGGTTTACATGCAAGGAGACCAGCATCTTCAAGTAGTTCCAAAGCATATTTTCGTTGAGATACAATAATACCTGTTTGTGACCTAGCTACTTCCAAACCAAGAAAGAATTTAAGATTACCAAGATCTTTTATTTTGAAATGATTATCAAGAGTGACCTTAACAGAGTTAATTTCCTGCAAATCATTACCTGTTAAGACAATGTCATCTACATAGATGAGTAAAACTGTCATATGTGACTCAGTGGCCTTTACTAGGAGTGAGTAATCATGTTTGGATTGTTTGTATCCTAAGGAGAGAAGAAGGAGAGAAGTAAACTTCTTCATTGAGATCACCATGAAGAAAAGCATTATTTACATCTAATTGATGCAAATACCAAATTTTGGCAGAAGCAAGGGCAAGAACCAATCTAACAGTGGAAATTTTTACAACAGGAGAGAATGTATCAGAATAATCCACACCTTCTAGTTGAGTGAAACCTTGTGCAACTAAACGAGCCTTATACCTTTCTAGTGTACCATCATACTTAAGTTTAACTTTGTAGACCCATCTACAACCTATTGGTTTCTTACCACTAGGAAGTTCAGTGAGGGACCAAGTATTGTTTACCTCTAATGCTTTAATTTCCAAGTCCATGGCATCTTTCCAACATTGATGTTGGATGGCTTGTTTATAAGAGGTGGGTTCAACAAAAGTAGAGACACTAGCAACAAAAGAAGAGTGGGAAGGGGACAAATTATTGATAACAATCAAATATGATTGTTATTACCTCTTATTTCAAGCTTAAATCATTATTAATTCTCAAGCAATTTAGTGATTAATGTTGTAAATAGGTTAGTTTAGAATAATTAAAGGTGCAAGCTGAATTATGTTATTAATGGGCACTTTGGTGCCCAATTGTGGTTTAATATGTGTGTTTAATTGCTGCAGCATCTGTTGTGGCAGCATTGCCATTTTACGCTACATGAGAGAGAATGTAGCAAGAAACACGGAAATCAAGGCAATGACAGCTGTCAGCGTGTGTCATGCGTGGGTGTGCGTGCCAATCATTGGTGATGCGTGAATGACCTAGGGATTTGGGCAAAAAGGACATTGTGCCTTGAAAAGGACAGAATGTGCCTCCACCATTTAGGGTTTCTCTCATCCCAAGGCCTTCCATATATAAAGGCACTCTCCCCCAGAACTAGGTTAAGCCGAATTCCTGAGGTATAGACATAGCCTCAAGTTTTTGTGCCTCCATTGTTACTTAGAGTCAATTGCTGGGATATTGATTGCTGCAGCAACGTTAGATCTACTTCAACTTCGAAGGAGCTACATTTTGAGAGCTGGAATTGCTTGGTGGATCACCATTGAAGCTGTCCCAATATCAAGACTTGTAGTTGAACTTCTCTTCTCGGGTTTTAGTATGAAATTCTTACTTCCCTTGATGTTTAGTTTAGTTGTAATGTTGTGTAAGCTCAATATGAGCTAAACCTCTGTAGTTGGGATGCTATTATGAATTTAATGAAGTTAATTTGTTCTTAATGCTTGTGTTATTGTGTTGAGCACTTTATCTTGTGTGTTTTTACTATTTCCTTCTTAGATTAGGATTGGCCGTCTAATCTAAGTAGATATACATTCACAGACATGGTTTGTATATATATCTCACAAGATAACATGGTATGTTGCACTATAGACATATAGTTGTTCCTTGCTTGAGTCCTAGACATAGGAGAGGCATAAGCCATGAGGTAACACATTTAGGTGTAATGCTGCTTGTTCTCCAGTAGCCTAGGGAAATAATCTCTTCCGAATTAGACATAATTTGGGGCGACTAATAAAGCCTAGTGTTAAGCATTAGACATAATGCACAATTGCGGCAGCACCTAGTGCTGCAGCACTTAACATAGCATTTTGAGCATTTTAATGGATTTATTGAAGTATTGCATCTCAACTTGTCCCAAATCTGATTTCCACTACCCTAATACCTTTTTAGTTGTTTGTTACTTGCTACCCTACCAATTGTGTGTCATTTACTTTTGTTACTAAAATCACTAATTGTTACTTTGATTAAACTCTTGTTTGGCAAATTAATCCTCGTGGGAACGATCTCTACTTTCATTATATTACTTGTTACGATTGTGTACACTTGCACAAAAGAACGTTCACGTTTTCAAGCAACAAGTTTTTGGCGCCGTTGCCGGGGATTAAATTGATTAAACACTGTTTAATTAATTGGCAATTTAGTGATTTCTTTTGTTGCTAATTCTGGTGCTCTGTTTTTGGTTGTTTCAGTAAGTTAATTGCTGCAGCAACTGTTGCTGCAGGATATGTACAGACGCAGATCACCAGAATATCAACTTCATCCTGAGATAGAAAGACTGTTTAGAGCTTTGAGAAGGGGACACGACCATTCTGTTCTGATTTCTTTGGGAAGAGTTGTCAATATGGCTACACCACCACCTTCTAATCATGGAAACACACCACCTCCTAGCAACCATGGTTCTGACAGACATACTTTAGCTGCCACTGAGCAACCTGAACATGTGAGACAAGTTTTGAATGAAACAGTCATTGGCATGGCTAATGACAGGGACAGACCTATGAGGGATTATGCAATTTTTGACCCTCACACTATGCAAACTAGCATAGTGAGGCCTGCACTTGCCACAACTCATTTTGAATTTAAGCCTATGATGTTTCAAATGCTTCAAACAATAGGGCAATTTGGTGGAGGACCTACTGAGGACCCATATTTGCATTTAAAACAATTTGTGGAAGTTTGTAGTAATTTCATTCTCCCTGGTGTAAGTGATGATGCTTTTAAACTTAAACTTTTTCCTTATTCCTTGAAGGATAGAGCTAAGGTTTGGTTAAATTCTTTGGAACCTAACTTTATCACTACTTGGAATGAGATGGCTGAAAAATTTATGACAAAATATTTTCCACCTATCAAGAATGCCAGGATGAGAACTGAAATTACATCTTTTAGACAAACTGAATTTGAAACATTGTTTGAAGCATGGGAAAGATTCAAAGAATTATTAAGAAAATGTCCACATAATGGGTTGCCTGTGGTTGTTCAAATGGAAACTTTTTACAATGGGTTGGAACCTCAAACTAGACTGATGCTTGATGCTTCTTCTGGTGGAGTCTTGCTGAATGGCTCTTACCAAGATGCTTATGATCTTATTGAAACTATTGCTGCAAACAGTTATCAATGGCCAACAGCCAGGGTTAGTGCTCAAAAGAAAGTTGCTGGTATGCATGAAGTGAGTGAGGTTACTGCTTTATCTGCTCAGGTTGCATCCTTGTCCAACATGATCAAAAATATGAGTGCAACACCTGCTGCAGCAACACCTGCTGCAGCAATTGAATCTGTACCAGAAACTAAAGTGGCAGCAATTGAACAAGTACCAGTGGGTTCTGCTAGTTGTGTGTACTGTGGAGGAGGCCATTTATATGAAGAATGCCCTGCAAACCCTATTTCAGTCAACTATGTTGGGTATGACAAGAACAATAATCCTTATTCTCGTACCTACAATCCTGGGTGGAAGAACCATCCTAATTTTAAATGGAGCAACAATGCAACACCTGCTACAGCTCCTGCAACACCACCAGGAACACCTGCTCCATCCAAGGAAAAAGAAGAGAGTTCTATGGAAACTATGCTGAAGGCCTTCATGAATGAAACTAAAACTCAGTATCAAACCCAAGGAGCTGCAATCAAGAACTTGGAGAATCAACTTGGTCAAATAGCCACTGCCCTGACCCAAAGACCTAGTGGAGCATTACCTTCCACTACTGAACCAACATCTTCTAAGGGAAAGGAACAAGTCAAGGCTATATCTTTAAGGAGTGGGAAGGACTTGAAGGGACCATCTACTGATCCTAGTAATGGAACTGCAATAAAAGAAAAAGATAAAAAAGAGAAACAAAAAGCACCAGATGCTGTCACAGTTGATGCTGCAGCAATTCCATCAAGGATTGCTGATCAAGTTTTGCCTGATCCACCTTATCCTCAAAGGTTGAAAAAGGCTCAACAAGATAAGCAATTTGGCAAATTCCTGGAGGTGCTAAAACAACTTCACATCAATGTTCCTTTGGTAGAAGCACTTCAACAAATGCCCAATTATGCAAAGTTTATGAAAGATGTGCTTTCCAAAAGGAAGAGACTTGGGGAGTTTGAAACAGTAGCTATGTCAGAAGAGTGTAGTATGATCATGCAGAACAAGCTTCCAAGCAAGTTGAAGGATCCAGGCAGTTTTACTATTCCATTCTCAATTGGTGAAACTTATACTGGCAGAGCTCTTTGTGACTTAGGTGCAAGCATCAATTTGATGCCTAAGTCTATTTTTGATCAGCTTGGTATAGGTGTTGCCAGACCTACAACTGTTACCTTACAGCTTGCTGATAGATCTGTTGCTCATCCAGAAGGAATTATTGAGGATGTTCTGATAAAGGTTGATAAATTTGTATTTCCTGCTGACTTTGTAATTTTAGATTTTGTTGCAGATAAGGAGGTACCTATTATTCTTGGAAGACCATTCTTGGCTACTGGAAAGACTCTAATTGATGTACAAAAAGGAGAATTGACTATGAGAGTCAATGATCAGGAGATTAAGTTTAATGTGCTGAATGCTCTCAAGTTCCCTGACCAAGGAACTGAGGAGTGCTCTTTTGTGATGTCTATTGATTCTGTGGTTCAACAGCACTTCTACAAGCAAAGTGATCACCTGGTGAAAGCTCTTTCTGAGATTGATAAGAGTGAACTTGTGGAAGAAGGTATTGTGCACAAGGAGGCTGAGGTGAAAGAATTATGGAGTAGGCATTATGAATCTCTTGATCTAGGGGATTCTAATCTCAAACAGAATATGCCTTCTATTGAAAAACCTCCTGTGCTTGAATTAAAAGAGTTACCCAATCACCTGAAATATGCCTATTTAGGGGAAAATGATACATTGCCTGTGATCATTGCTTCTGACCTATCCAATAGTCAAGAGCATGATCTCATTACTACCCTAAAGAGGCATAAGAAGCCAATTGGGTGGCAAATGGCTGACATAAAGGGGATTAGTCCTACCATCTGCATGCATAGGATCATTCTTGATGAAAATGCTAAGAATAGCATTGAAGGGCAGAGGAGACTAAATCCTATCATGAAAGAAGTGGTGAAAAAGGAGATCATCAAATGGTTAGATGCTGACATTGTGTATCCTATCACTGATAGTGCATGGGTGAGTCCTGTGCAATGTGTTCCAAAGAAAGGAGGGGTCACAGTGGTAGCCAATGAGAAGAATGAACTTATTCCCACAAGAACAGTTACTGGTTGGAGGATTTGTATGGATTATAGAAAACTCAACAAGGCTACAAGAAAAGATCATTTCCCTCTACCATTCATAGACCAAATGCTTGATAGACTTGCTGGCAAGGAGTTCTATTGCTTTTTGGATGGTTACTCTGGCTACAATCAAATAGCTATAGTGCCTGAAGATCAACAAAAGACTACTTTCACTTGTCCTTATGGTACTTTTGCTTTCAGGAGAATGCCATTTGGGTTGTGCAATGCCCCAACAACATTTCAAAGGTGTATGATGTCAATCTTTTCTGAATTCATTGAAAAATCTATGGAGGTGTTTATGGATGATTTCTCTGTCTTTGGAGAAACATTCCAATTGTGCCTTGACAACTTAGAAGAGATTCTGGATAGATGTGAAGAAACCAACTTGGTCTTGAATTGGGAGAAATGCCACTTCATGGTCCAAGAGGGTATTGTGTTGGGACACAAAATCTCAAAGAAGGGAATTGAGGTTGACAAAGCTAAAGTTGAGGTGATTGAGAAGATGCATCCTCCAACAAATGTCAAAGGTGTTAGAAGTTTCTTAGGACATGCTGGATTCTATAGGAGGTTCATCAAGGACTTCTCTAAAATTTCAAAGCCATTATGTCAATTGCTGCAGCATGACACTCCATTCGTGTTTGATGACTCATGTGCTGCAGCATTCCAGAAACTTCAAAATGCTCTAGTTACTACCCCAGTGATAGTGACTCCTGATTGGAGCAGGCCTTTTGAGCTCATGTGTGATGCTAGTGATTATGCCATAGGTGCTGTCCTTGGCCAAAGGTATGGTAAAGTTTTTCATTCTATTTATTATGCTAGCAAAACACTTGTTGAAGCTCAATTAAATTACACTACCACTGAGAAAGAATTATTAGCTGTGGTTTTTGCATTTGATAAATTTAGATCATACTTAGTTGACACAAAAGTAATTGTTTTCACTGATCATTCTGCCATCAAGTATTTGATTGCTAAGAAAGATGCAAAACCTAGGCTAATAAGATGGGTTCTCCTCCTCCAAGAATTTGATCTTGAAATTAAAGATAAAAAAGGGGTGGAGAACCAAGTTGCTGATCATTTGTCTAGATTGGAAAGTGATAGTGCAGGTAATCATTTTGGAGAAATCAAGGAAAACTTCCCTGATGAGCAATTGTTAGCTGTTGCTGCTGCAGCACCTGATGCTGCAGCACCTTGGTATGCAGACATTGTTAACTTCCTAGTGAGCAAAGTGGTGCCATGTAATTTAAATTATCAGCAAAAGAAGAGGTTCTTCCACACAATCAAGCAGTATTTCTGGGATGAACCTTATCTGTATAAGAAGTGCCCTGATCAGCTACTAAGAAGATGTGTGGCTGATGAAGAACAACAAGGAGTGCTGCAGCAATGCCATGCTGCAGCATATGGAGCACACTTTGGAGGTTTAAGAACAGCAGCAAAAGTGTTTCAATCTGGTTATTTTTGGCCTACAATTTTCAAGGATGCTCATGAGTTTGTCAAGAAGTGTGATAGTTGCCAGAGGAGTGGGAATATATCACATAAAAATGAAATGCCATTGTCAAACATCTTAGAGGTTGAACTCTTTGATGTCTGGGGAATGGACTTCATGGGACCTTTTCCTCCCTCTTTTGGCAACTCTTACATCCTTGTTGCTGTGGATTATGTATCAAAGTGGGTTGAAGCAGTTGCTTTACCTAACAATGATGCAAAGTCTGTTAGCAAGTTCTTATTGAAAAACATTTTTACAAGGTTTGGAACTCCAAGAGCAATAATCAGTGATGAAGGTTCTCATTTTTGCAACAAATTGATTGAAAATCTCTTGGCCAAGTATGGGATTAAGCACAAGATTGCAACAGCATATCATCCTCAAACAAGTGGTCAAGCAGAGTTGTCTAATAGAGAGATCAAGAGAATGTTGGAGAAAATGGTAGGGCATACCAGAAAGGAATGGTCAATTCATCTTGATGATGCTTTATGGGCTTATAGGACTGCTTACAAAACTCCTCTGGGAATGTCCCCCTACAGACTTGTGTATGGCAAGGCTTGCCATCTGCCTTTGGAGCTTCAATACAAATCGCATTGGGCTATCAAAAAGCTCAATTTTGATCACACAAGGGCAGGGGAAGCTAGGCTAATACAATTGAATGAATTGGAAGAGATGAGACACTTTGCCTATGAGAACTCAGAATTGTATAAAGTCAAGACCAAGGCTTGGCATGACAGGAGAATTCACAAAAGGGAATTAGTGGAAGGTGATCAAGTGTTATTGTTTAACTCAAGACTTAAACTATTCCCTGGAAAACTCAAGTCTAGGTGGTCTGGGCCATTCAAATTGGCAAAGGTGTACCCTCATGGAGCTGTGGATTTGTATGATGATGCAAGTGACAAAACCTTCAAGGTTAATGGTCAAAGAGTGAAGAGGTACTATGGTGAATCAGTGGTGAGGAGTAAATTCACCACTATGATTAAGGATCCATGACCTTTGAAGGAAGTCAGGCTGAGGACTCTTAAACCAAGCACTACTGGGAGGCAGCCCAGGGTTTTTAATCTAATAAATTAGTTGTTTTGTTTGTTTTGGTGTTTGTTGCAGGAATTAAAATTTCAGCAAGTTGAAGTTTGAGGGTGTGATGGCAGTTGGTGCTGCAGCATTGCTTCCAGCAACGTTGCTGTAGCAATAGAGAGCAGTTAAGGAAAAAAAAAAAAAATAATGGCAGTTATTCACCCAAGGCCTTTGCGTGACAGTGTGTTGTCCAATCGGTCACATAACCGTCCAATCACTCATTATCCACCATACACATAGCCCTTCATCCAACGGCTAGTGCATTTATGCATTATGCCCTTACCCAAACCGTCAATTCCTTCACTTATTTAACCACCCACTCTTCCGCAACCTTCCCACAAATTCCTCTTCAATTGCGCTAACTCCCTGGAAACAATTAAACAGCAAACTCTCGTTCCCAAATCACCCAAATCTCTCACTCACCTTTACGTTTTTAACTTCAATCTTTGATCAACAATGGTGAGAACTAAGGTCAGTGCCAACAAATCTTCTGGAAAGGGCCAATCATCCTCTGGCAGTGGTGAATCAAGTCATGCAAGGCGAAGAAGCATGAAAAATCAGGAAGTATCTGCTATGGAAAAGTTCTCTGCTATGAATTTCTGGGCAGAGAGGGGATTCTTGCTGACAAATGCATCTGATGCGCTCGCATCTGTTGTGAAGGCATTAGGTTGCGAGCAGTTGGTGCAGCAACCAAAATACTTTTATCCCTCTGTTGTCCGTGAGTTTTATGCGGGGATAGCGCCAGAAAAAGATGGAAAGCCCCAATTCTTTTCAGAAGTCAGAGGGGTAATCATCAAGTTCGACTCAATGATGATCAATGAATGCTTGGGGCTAAGTTACCATGGCCTCACATTTGCAAAGAATTTTGAAAAATGGGGCAAGAAGGAGATGGAAGCAGTCAAGAAAAACATCACAATTCCTGGTACTCCATGGGAACCCTGCAGTGCCAATGAATTCAAGGTTAAGAGAAGCAACCTCAACCATGAAGCAATGGTCTGGTTTAACTTTGTCAAGCACACTCTGTTGCCCACTTCCCACACAACAAATGTAGAAAAAGAAAGGATGATGCTGCTGGATGCAATTTTGGGAGCAAAGGATGTTGATATTGGAAGATTAATTTCAAGGGAGATCCTGATTTGCTATTCCAAAAATGCTGGGTATCTTTTCTTTCCTTGCTTAATTACTGATCTTTGCATTAAAGCTGGTGTGGAAATGAAGGGGGAGAAGAAAGGCTTCCCTCTTGCTGCTTTCCCTACTGTTCTGAAATCAAAGCCTAAGGTTGCTGCAGCATCTGGTGATCCCACCATGCTGCCACAGTTCATGCTGCAGCAACGCTCTGTCTGGGAGTTTATGAGGAAGCAGCAGGAGTGGTTGAAGGCCTTGTTTGCTGCAAATTTGCAAGTTGATATTGGAGTAGAAGCACCTTCTTTTCCTGAGTGGGTGCTTGATGAAGAAGTAATTGATAAAGATTTATTTGAAGATGTTGGTGTTGAGGAGGATATGCCAGAGGAAGTTGTTGAGAAAAAGAGGAAGAGGAAGGAAATAAAAAGGGGAAAGAAGAAGGTGGGTGAAGAAGAAGAAGAGCTTTTAATTTCTGAGTCTGATGAAACATTAAGTGAAGGGGAAAAGGAAGAAAACAGAGAGATAATGAAGGAGTTGAATAGGAAGGATGACAGCACTTGTCAAAAAAAAAAGAAGGAAGGATGATAGTGAAGATGAATCCGAAGATGCCACTGATATTGAAATGGATCCACCACCATCCCCATCTCATACCACCAAAACTGCCAAACTAGCCCCCACATCTACCATTCCACCACCATCAACCCCCATCACCACTCCAATCCCAGAAAATCAACCACCACAACCCACAAATCCACCCCAAGAAAGCCAACCAGAAAAAGTCCCTGAAACTGCTGATGTGCCTGTTGCTGCAGCAACTGATGTTGCAGATGCTGATGTTGAAAGCCCAGTGTTCTCACCCTCTAAGAGAATGAGAACCAAGCATGCCCCCAAAAGTAGGAAGATGTCTGTTGTGCCTGAAGATGTTGAGCTGAATATTGAAGAGATAACTGCTGAGGAAGACGCTGCTGTTGCTGCTACTGTGGAATCAGTGCTGACAGGAATTGAAGATGCTGCAGCAATTGAAGCTGAGAAATTGGCTGAATATGAAAAGAGATCAAAGGCTGCTCTGGACTTGGTGATTTCCCAAAAGAAGGCAAGTGTTTCTGCTGCTGGCCCTGCTGTTGAAGATGCAGGTCCAGTGTTGCAGCAACCCAGTGCTGCAGCAACAAAAACCCCAAAGGCACCAGAAGCCCCTGTGATTAAAACACCTAGAGTCAAGAGGCCAGTCAGAAGAGGCACTGCAACAAGGCAAAGCCCAAGGAACAAATGAGGAGCCCCTGCACCCTTATCTTTTAAATTCTGTCTTTAAATTTCTGTCTTTATCTTGTTAGTCTTTCAAGTTAAATAAATTTGTTGAGTGTGTCGTGTTTTCATTCAATAGCTGTGTTTGTTTGTTTTTATTTCTGTTTGCTTTAAAATAGGCCTCTCCCTTATATTTTTTTGCATGAAACTTAGGAATGACTTAATAAGTTAGAAATGATCTGAAGCTAGACTAGTGTTGGTAGACCTAGAGACTTGCCAAACTTTTATTAAAAACTTAGGGTAGCATAAGAAACTAAGTTTGGGGGTTCTTTAAGTTATATTAAGGCAAAGCATGAAGGAATGGGTTTAGGGCAAGTGCACATAGTCAAGTCGTTGTACTGTGTTGTAAATATGTGTAATTGTTGTCATTGCCCATTAAAAAAAAAGAGTAAAGTAATAAGAGAAAAAGAAAAAGAAAAGAGTGCAATAAGCTGCCATTTTGAACTGAGTAGGGAGGCTATTCTGTGGAGACACATTATAGTTTCAGTCAAAAGGATGATAAATGGTAGTTAGGTTGATTGTGAAGTAGGGAGGCCAATTTGTGGTGACACACTTTGGTTTCAGTCGAAATCAGCAGTCAGCCTGTGTGAAAAGTGAGGATAGAATAAGGGCAATGCAACATCAATGTCAACTGTTGTGTGTTTTTAAAATTCTGTTCTAGTCTGTATTGCTGCAGCATTAAAATTTCAGTTGTAATAAGTGCACTGGCCTAGAACCCTATAATTGCTAAATCAAAGCCCTTTGTCATGCTTATCCCCCCTTTCTGTGCTGAATTGTTAGTCTACCCTTAGTTTTAAAACATCTTTGGCTATCTCAAAAGAAAACCTCTCTAGTCTTTAGTTAAGTGAAGTTTTGAACCTTGCTATGTTTTGAACTGAGTTGAATGCCACACACACACACTACTGAGCAGGAGTAATTTAGGGAACTTATCATTCAGTGGGTTTGCAAGTTGTGTGGCCAATCTGAAAGTTCTATGCTCAGCTTAATATTCTGTTTTGTATGCCCTTATGAATAATTCAACTATCTGGTTTGTTGCTGATATTTTGCTTGTCTGTGTCAAGTGTCATTGCTTGAGGACAAGCAATGGTTCAAGTTTGGGGGTGTGATAACAATCAAATATGATTGTTATTACCTCTTATTTCAAGCTTAAATCATTATTAATTCTCAAGCAATTTAGTGATTAATGTTGTAAATAGGTTAGTTTAGAATAATTAAAGGTGCAAGCTGAATTATGTTATTAATGGGCACTTTGGTGCCCAATTGTGGTTTAATATGTGTGTTTAATTGCTGCAGCATCTGTTGTGGCAGCATTGCCATTTTACGCAACATGAGAGAGAATGTAGCAAGAAACACGGAAATCAAGGCAAGGACAGCTGTCAGCGTGTGTCATGCGTGGGTGTGCGTGCCAATCATTGGTGATGCGTGAATGACCTAGGGATTTGGGTAAAAAGGACATTGTGCCTTGAAAAGGACAAAATGTGCCTCCACCAATTAGGGTTTCTCTCATCCCAAGGCCTTCCATATATAAAGGCACTCTCCCCCAGAACTAGGTTAAGCCGAATTCCTGATGTATAGACATAGCCTCAAGTTTTTGTGCCTCCATTGTTACTTAGAGTCAATTGCTGGGATATTGATTGCTGCAGCAACGTTAGATCTACTTCAACTTCGAAGGAGCTACATTTTGAGAGCTGGAATTGCTTGGTGGATCACCATTGAAGCTGTCCCAATATCAAGACTTGTAGTTGAACTTCTCTTCTTGAGTTTTAGTATGAAATTCTTACTTCCCTTGATGTTTAGTTTAGTTGTAATGTTGTGTAAGCTCAATATGAGCTAAACCTCTGTAGTTGGGATGCTATTATGAATTTAATGAAGTTAATTTGTTCTTAATGCTTGTGTTATTGTGTTGAGCACTTTATCTTGTGTGTTTTTACTATTTCCATCTTAGATTAGGAGTGGCCGTCTAATCTAAGTAGATATACATTCACAGACATGGTTTGTATATATATCTCACAAGATAACATGGTATGTTGCACTATAGACATATAGTTGTTCCTTGCTTGAGTCCTAGACATAGGAGAGGCATAAGCCATGAGGTAACACATTTAGGTGTAATGCTGCTTGTTCTCAGTAGCCTAGGGAAATAATCTCTTCCGAATTAGACATAATTTGGGGCGA
This sequence comes from Astragalus glycyphyllos, assembly GCA_963573325.1. Classification (NCBI taxonomy): domain Eukaryota; kingdom Viridiplantae; phylum Streptophyta; class Magnoliopsida; order Fabales; family Fabaceae; genus Astragalus; species Astragalus glycyphyllos. Next base: position 30,293,490 of record OY754310.1, on the reverse strand, counting down.
CTAAAGCCTAGTGTTAAGCATTAGACATAATGCACAATTGCGGCAGCACCTAGTGCTGCAGCACTTAACATAGCATTTTGAGCATTTTAATGGATTTATTGAAGTATTGCATCTCAACTTGTCCCAAATCTGATTTCCACTACCCTAATACCTTTTTAGTTGTTTGTTACTTGCTACCCTTCCAATTGTGTGTCATTTACTTTTGTTACTAAAATCACCAATTGTTACTTTGATTAAACTCTTGTTTGGCAAATTAATCCTCGTGGGAACGATCTCTACTTTCATTATATTACTTGTTACGATTGTGTACACTTGCACAAAAGAACGTTCACGTTTTCAAGCAACAATTATCATATGACAAAACTGTAGATAATGGATAAAGCATACCTGAGGATGTAGAATCACTAGAGAAAGAGGAGACCGTACCACAATTCTCTCAAGTATGAGGGTTTGGATTTTGGTCTAGTGGTGTGTCTTAAGGTGTTGGATTCTGGTGGAGGGAGTGCACTGTGATTGTTAATGTTGGATGGCAGTGTTTCAGGATGATTGTGAGGTTCAGAGGGTGAGGATTCGGAGTTTTGTGGTACTTCATTGGGCACAGTATTTGTATTTGGTTCTAAATGAATAGGGGGTGAGGGAATGTTTGTGTTGGAAGGGGTAGGAGGAACAGAGTTGGAGGAGGGGAGGTTAAACAGGTTTGTAAGGTTAATTTTTGATGGTACTGGCAGTGAAGAGGAGGGTTGAGTGGTGCTGGAAGTGTTTTGGTGGTAGGGGAATATATGTTCATATGAAGTGACATTTCTAGATAGGAAAATTTCAAGGTTTTGGAGATCTAAAAGGAGGTATCCTTTAACTCCTGGTTTATGGCCAAGATGTAAACATTTTCTAGCACGAGACTGAAATTTAGTTCTATGTGCTTGTATGGTTGAAGCATAGCAAAGAGAGCTAAAGACTCTTAGTGTAGATATGTCAGGGAGTGTGTTATGCAGTATGAAATAGGGAGATTTGGAGTGAAGGGATATAGAGGGCATTTGGTTTATGAGGTATACAGCATGGTTAATGGAAAAATCCCAAAAAGCAAGGGGAAGGTTGGATTGGAACATAAGTGATCTAGCAACATTTAAAATGTGTTGGTGTTTTCTTTCCACAATACCATTTTGTTGTGGGGTTTCAATGCAAGTGGTTTGGTGTATAACGCCTTTTTGAAGGTAAAAATCAGGAAAGAGGAATTCCTTACCATTGTCAGACCTAATAGTCTTAATATGGGTGTTAAATTGGGTTTGAACATAGGTAACAAAATGAGTGAGGGCTGGACGTGTTTCAGATTTATTTTTGAGCAGTTTAATCCATGTAAACCTAGATTTATCATCTACAATAGTGAGAAAATATCTATTACCATTAATAGATGGGGTGGCCATAGGGCCCCAAATATCAATGTGAATGAGATCAAAACAAGTTTGTGAGGAAGTAGTATGTATGGGAAATGGTAATTTCTTATGCTTGGCAAAATGGCATGTGTCACAAATGTCATTTATTAAAATTGGCAAGTTACAATGCAATTTTCTAGCAAGATTGTAGCTAGAACTAGATGGGTGGCCTAACCTATGATGCCACAAATCAATACTATGGGAATTAAGGGATACAGAGTTACATTGGATAGGGTGAGAAGCAGAGGCAAGATCCTTGCGAGAAATCATTAGATGGTAGAGTCTTCCATTCCATTTAGCGCTTCCAATCATCCTCTTCGATGGGATATCCTGCAAAATACAATTGTTGCCATCAAATATTGCCTGACACAGACTGGTTTCAGCCAATTGGCCTACAGAGATAATATTGGAAATGAAATCTGGAACATAAAAGACATCATATAAAATGAGAAAAGGAGAAAGAACTATGGTTCCCTTGAAGTATGAGTATGTAGTTTGACCATTTGGTAAGTTGATAGAAACAGGTTTGATAGCCCTCTAAGACGTAAAGAGTGCAAGGGAACAGCATATATGGTCAGTGGCACCAGTATCAACCAACCATAGAGTGTAGTAGTTACCTTCCTCAGTGAAACCAGAGGCAATATGGTGTGTACTAACCATATTTGCAGAAATTGTGCCTGTAGGTGTTGTGGCAGGGATGAGGGATAGGAGACTTTGTATCTGCTCATTTGTGAGGCTCAGAATAGGACTCTTCTGAGAGCTTTCAGCAATGGTGGAGGAATCAGTGGTGACATTTTGAACTGATTTCTTGGTCTTGAATCCGGGAGGATAACCGTGTTTCAAGAAGCATGTTTCCACAGTATGATTTGTTCGGTTGCAATGAGTGCATAAACGGCCACCTCGTTGAAATGGAGGTTTTCCTCTACCACGTCCTTGAGATGTAGAGCGTTCTTGAGCAGTCACATGAGCAATAAGAGGTTCTGGCACCACCGTAGGGCCAATTTGTCTTTCTTGTTGAGTAATCATAGAGTACACTTTGGGAAGGGTGGGAAGAGGTTCCATGAGGAGAATTTGTGAGCGCACAGCCGCGTAGTTTTCATTAAGGCCTTGCAAGAAACTCATGACGGCATCACGATCACGATATCCAGTGACCGTTTTGGAAGTGTCACAGCAGCATTCAGTAGGTGATGAACAAATAGGAATTGGAACAAAATTACATAATTCATCCCAAAGAACTCTCATCTTGGTAAAGTAGGAGCTTACCGAGAGATCTGCTTGTTTGAGAGAGAAGATTTCTTGCTGGAGGTGGTAGATGCGAGTGTTGTCGCCCTGGGAGAAACGATTGCGTAATTCTTTCCACACATTGTAGGCTTCAGTGATCCAAAGGATGGTAGTAGAGATTTCTGTTGAAACAGAATGATTGATCCATGCCAAAACGAGCATGTTGCATCGTTTCCACTTCTGAAAACCTGGATCGGAGATTGGAGGTTTCTGGATTGAACCATCAACGAACACAAACTTGTTCTTCATCTCCAATGCCATAGTCATGGCTTGAATCCAACAGTGGTAATTGGCTCCGTCAAGTACAGGAGTGACCAATTTCAGCATTGGATTCTCGTTAGAATGGATGAAATACGGATCGGAGACGTCGTTGTGCCTTGACGACGAGCGACGACGGCGAGTTGCAGCGGAGCTTGAATTCGAATCAGAGGAATCAGCGGAATCAGAAGTAGTCATGATTCAGAGAAAGGATCAAGATCGATTGAAGAAGAGATAGAGAATCACGATTTGTGATTCAGGGAAAGAAAAGAGGATTTAGGGTTTTTTGGTTGAAATCGAGAGGATTTCTTGAAGCGAAATTGCTTGGATTTACATCTGATACCATGTTATGATTAGAAGAAATCAAAAGCTTACTTCATTGATTTACATCTGATACCATGTTATGATTAGAAGAAAAAGATGTTATTATGGAAAATTGTTATAATCCTAACATTTTTCCAAATTTTGATGATTTTATTATCAAGAAGGTTGTGGATTACATTACAAAAGAAGAAACTTGCAAGAAGACAAATGTAGAACTGCATCCAAAGGAACAATGAAGTGCTTCCATTGAATTGCAATAGATAAACATTGGGAAGTCATTGTATACTACTATACTAACACCTCCGAATTTGGTTTCTGTGGTCCATTTTGGGCACTTTGTCCATTCTTTTTTTTCCTCAAAATCCATGGTTGTAAGTGAAGTGAATAAAATTCAACTGGAGTCACAAGAAATTGATTTGAATTGTGACTCTTTTTAAACAATTTATATTGGTCAACCAATATACTTAAATGTCCAGTTGATATCCTGAACTTAAGGAGAACGCATATGGGTGAAAGGTGGATATATAGGTCAAAGTACTGAGAAGATAGTTTGAGTGTACTTGAGAGTGTTTGAATGTCTTCTAAGTACTCAATCAATGTTGAGAAGATATAAAATTAGAAGTGGTTAAACATGGTCTTCCAACACAATATAAGGTATGTGAGAATACTATTCAAAGTTGTGTTTTTATGTGTTTAAGATGTTCTCACATAGCTAATGTAAGTGCAGTGTATTGAAAGGAGATTTCTGGTTTAAGTGAAGGTTTAGATGTTTGGAAGATAGCCCATGATTGTTAATCATTGAGATTGTAAGGCAATGCCTACAATAGAGTGGAAGAATGATTTATTTTAAGATCATGAGTTGTGATGAGTAGACTATAATGAAGGAAGTAAATCACACAGAGAGATTTATAGTGGTTCACCCAATAATGGCTACCTCCACTCCTCAAATCAGTGAGATTTTCCATTATTTCATAAATAGCATACAAGCCATCACAGGCTACAACTTGATAGTTTTCTTCCACGGCTCTCTCAATTGTCACACTTGTTTTTCAAAGTTCTAGCAACATAAACCTCTAAGGAAAAACTCCTTAGCCCTCTTCCCTCACAATACAACAACCAATGCTTATTGGTTGGATGATATCTAACCCCTAAGACCTACTTAGGAATCTTCATTAACAATCCGGCAACACATACCTTGTTAATAATGTTAACAGATAAGACTATGTATGTGTTCTGTTTGGGAACTAACTTAGCTAGGGTGATTACATGATTTATATCAATATTTTTCTTCCTAGGCTAATGCATACTCAGAATAAATTCCCATATGAATGTGTAAGCTCACTAAGTATGGTTGAGAGAGATAAAAGATATTCAAAAGCTTTGATGAGGAGCTTCAGAAACTATGTATGAAGCCATATGAAAAGAATAATTTATCTTGGGCTGTAGTCTACTCTCAAACCTCGAATGTAATCATCTATTGGTTACTTATAGAGATTCCCACCAATAGATCTGTTGCAATTCCTTCCTCTTGGCTTGATATATCAATTGAGAGCTTCTAAAGCTAGTCGGGTTGACTTTTTGTGCCTGTGCAGGAGCTGTACACTATCAACGCAGGTGACCGTTGGGAGCCTCTAAGTAGTGAAGCTTTTGAGCGCTTATAGCTTATGATCAACATCAAGTGGTTTTATAACTCCTTCTGAATCTTGAATATAAACCTTCTGGGCACTTGATATACCATATTTAAGACGTTAATGAAGATCTTGATTAGGTGACTAATGTATGCTTGAATATTTGTGATGCAACTTCTGAACATGTTCTTCTATCTGTCTTCTGAACTCTGACTTCTGAGCTCATGAGGAGTCTTTTGAGTATCTTCTGAAGACCTTCTGAACAACTAAGTTAATTGGAACAAGCCAAGGCTTATTATCTCTTTCTTAGTTTTCACTTTATATAACCTTTGAGTTTCTTTAAGTATTCAATAAATTTCATCCTTGATGATTGTATCTTCTAAATACAAGGTACATGTAAATAAGTACCATCTGAAGACTTGAAGTGTTTAGGTACTGATGATTTTATATGCACAGTTCTTTATTTGCATCCTCTGTCACTTCAAGAATGAAGAGTTTATGCTCATGATGTGTCTTAAACCTAAGGTGCTTCAAGGTATATCTCATTGTACTTTGAGAGTCCTTTTTCATTCATATCTTTAGTATAAGGATTGTTCCTCTTCTCACTTTGAGAAGCTTCTGGATAAAACCATCATTGTCATAAGAAGATCCTTCTAAATGAGCTTTGCAAGCTTATGATGGTTGTCTTCTTATTGGATCAGGCTTCTCAGTTTAGAGACCTTCTGATGTTCATTTGCTTTTCCTCATTGAGTTCCACAGTCAGTTAGGAAACTCTTGTAAAATGTTGAAGAACATATCTTCTCATGACTTGATAGGCATTTAATCCATTGTAATAATCTTCTTCTTGATCATCATTCATACTTTAATTAACACATACAATTATGTCTTCTTGATGTATGGTAGGTGTTCCGGACTGGGCCAAACCCTTCACTGGCTGTGGCCCGGCCCATTTCCGCCTCTCAGGATTTTAACATTTGTACGCTGCATCCAATCAACGATCAGGATCAATGTTGCGCATCCAACGGTTCAGGTACGACGTCTCGTCTATAAATAGAGGTTCCGCCCTCGAAACCCAGGTATGATTCACACACACGATTCACACACACGATTCACTCATAAGAACGCTAAGACACCGCGCATTCCCGATCCTCCCCAAGCTCAGCGCACCCGATCCCCCGAGTTCGGGCACGCTTGGGCACTCAGTCACGCACCTCAGCACAGTCCCGAGATCGTGTTCTTTATATCTTATTATCTCTTCATCCTTGACATACTGACTTGAGCGTCAGAGTGTCTTGCAGGTACCCCCCACCCGACGTGGACAGAGCTCTACCTCGGACGTCCGAGCTTAGCTTTCAGACTGACATATCTCATTGGAAGCAACCAGGCACTTAGCCCCAGGTTTGGAGTCTCATCTGGCCTCGGGAGCTTCACTCTAGTACTCCGGTACCGAGCATTGGCGACCACAGTGGGAGCATCAGCGCTTGCTTCCACCTCTCCAAGTATCAAGCCCTCTCCGGACTAACTCACTTCTCCAAGACCAAGAGGGTTAAACGCTCTTGGAAATTACGAAACCTATTTCCTACTATTTCGCAGGATTTTTCTTTTCCCATTTTGCAGGTTATGCTCGCCTCCCAACCACGGCTTGAGCCTGAAAAATCTGCTCGCCTTCCAACCACGGCTTGAGCCTCAAGAACATGCTCGCCTCCTAACCTCGGCTTGAGCTCGAAGACTCCGCTCGCCTCGGAAGCACGGCTTGAGTTTCTATCTAACCCCGGATATCTCCAGGGCACCTCTCCAAGATTCTCATCTCTGACCTCCTGCGTCTACCTCAATGTTGGATCTTCATCCGATCTTCTCGTGATTTCTTTGCAGGTCTTCGCCCGCTCGGATCTCCCTCATGATCGCGGCGCCAACTCAATAGCCCGCTGCGGCTCCAATAGCTCTCTAATCTCCGAGCCCCGTGCTCCATCAGAGAGTCCGACTTTCCCTCTGGTGTAAGAGCTAACGAGCTCCACCAAAGGCCGAAGGGCTCCCAATTTCGCCTCGTGCGAGCGAACCTCCCTCTGATCTCCGAGCTGACGAGCTCCATCAGAGGCCGAGGTCTTCCCAATTTTGCCTCGTACGAGACTGCAGCGCCCCTAATCTTCGAGCTCAACGCTCCATTAGGGGTTGAAGGGCGGAGGTCCGCAGCGATCTCTGTTGGAGGAATTTCTGGAGAGAGGAGCCCACAGCGGCTTTCTCATCTGCGAAGACAATGGTCCGCAGCTACTCTCATGTTAGATGGCTATGAAGCAGGGGGCCCGTGCCGGCCTTTTTTCCTCTTTAAAGCTTATTCTCAGCTCTATTATCTTAAATTGCAGGAATGTCTCAGGACCTACAGGTTTTCTATTGGCTACCTCGGATTTCGCGCTGGATTCGGGAACATGGCATTCCTTTTATAAATGAACAGCCGTCCTACAACAGCTCGCGTTCTAATCTCGGTCGTTTTTCCTACTCTACGGACATTCATTCAAAGCATGCATGAAGGACAGCGATTAATAAACAGAATTAATGAAGAACAAGAAACAAATTAAAGACCGGAAAAAGGGGACGACGCCCATTGTATGTTAAAATTAAAAATTGGCCCCGGACATGCCCGGGACCAAATCAAGGGAAAGCTCAAAACAGATCAGCAAGCTCCGCCTTCAGCCTCGGCATTCTTTGCTGGGTTGGCAACGGCGGCCTCTTCAGCCCTGTACTTGGCATCCAACAGGTTGGTGTTCAGACCGGGTTTCAGGACCAAGGCCATAGCCAGGCAACGCCTGAAGCCGGACATAGCAGCTTTATCTATGTTCTGAGTAAGCACGGTCTTGTCCGCCTTCAGCTCCTCTACCTCCTTGGACTTCTTCTCTTTGGCCGCCTCGGCCCTTTCCAGTGCCGCCTTGAGATCCTCCTTCAGTTTTGGAAGGTCGGCAACTAGTTTGTTCTGCCGAAAGACCTGAGCACGGGCATCCCCAAGCTGCATCTGGACATCCTTCAGCTTCTCCAACTCCTCCTTAAGACTCCGGTTCTCCTCTGAGTAGGCTACCAAATTACGATCTCGGTAAGAACTGAGCTCACGACATATTTGAATATATTTGCCTTGTAAAATTCTATTTTCAGCGTCAAGGACGGAAATCTTACCTTTGAGGCGGTCAGTCATCTTGTCCCCTACTAGATCCGGCAGCTCCTTGATGACCCCCGCACCGGTTTGACCAACCCGGATGCAGGCTTCAAAGTCGGCCAGGGAAGCTTTTTCTTTACCCTTATCTGTATTCTATTGCGTAGACCTTTGTTTTTTGGCAGGATCACTGGCAACGACCTCAGCGTTGCTCCTCTTCTTGCCTACCCCAGTGTCCTGCTGCGGAGTAGAAGAACGAACAACAGAAGATTTTGGAGGAGGTTTATTCTGACTTGACTTTTGTTTATCTACTGCGGGCCCCCCAGAGTCGGACTTGCCCGCGTTCTTGTCTAATGGGCCGGTCCCAGTGGCCGACCCAGAAGGCTTGTCTGTTGCCTTCTTTGCACGTGTATTCTTGTCGATAGTGACCGTGGTCGCAACCCCGGCCACCTCGAAAACGGAATCCAAGTCTAGGTCATCCATTTTACCTGCAACAACAAAGGGATCAGTCAACAACAATGATACGCCGAACTCGGCTCTAAGCAAAATAAACAAGAAGAAATTAAAGGCGGATTACAAGTAGCAAAATATTGATCCAATTTGGCTTTGGACACGGCCAAGGCCTCTATCATTGAGCCACAATGAAACCGGAGTCCGGCCTTCACCATTATTTTTCCCCACTTATTGAACAGCCCATAGGATTTTTTATACTCTTCTTTCAGCTTTTCAGGGTTCGACATGTAGCTCTGGGTGCTGATCTCCACTTCGTTTCGGATGAAATGGCTCTGATCCCAGAAAAGAGGGAAGTTCCCAGCCACCAACTTTTGGTCCTTGAAGTCGGCAACAGCAAGCTTTGCTGCACTACTTAAAGCTCTGACAAAGAAGAAATTTGGCTTGAAATCCCGGTTCGAATCATTAACAGTAAAGAAGTAAGACCGATTTGGGTTGCATCTCAGTCTGACGTGTCCATGCCTCTTGCCCTTAGATCCGGCCTCTCTGGAACGGAGCACGTTGAAGAAGCAGAAGAAGACCTCCGCCGTTGGAACTTTCCCGAGGCGCTCCATGACCAGCTCGAAACCTCGGACGAAGCTCCAACCATTTGGCGTTAGCTGTGAAGGGGCCACGTGCAGAAATTTGAGCACATTCTTCTGGAACTCGGTCAGTGGGATCCGAATTCCCATTGTCTCCATTACAACTCCGTACAGGAAGAAGCCGGCCGCGTCATGCTCCATGCACACCGGATACTTGTCAGCGTCCATCAACTCCCATCTCTACTCAGCAGGACCAGTGATGAACTTCTCGTAGAAGGATAGGGGTCTATCCGGCCTCAACCTCGCCATGGTATTGCAGATCCTTGCCGCCACCCAGGGGAATTCGTCTTCAACAAGGACCCCAGGCTCCTCCGCCACGGCTTCAATTTCCAGTTCGGCCTCAAGTTCTTCAGCCCAAGAAGCGACTTCGGCGTCCTCCATCCCAGGTTCTCCTCAACAGTGCATTCCGAGGTCTGCGGGACTGGCTCTCTGGCCGAAGCGCCTAACCCGGCAGGAGAAGGAGCGCAGGTTGAAGACAGTAAAGAAGGGGTCCCCTTAGGGGCCAGCATCGGTTCACCCGTAGACGACTTCCTCAGGATTGGTTTCCCAGGCGGTTTCCCTGGGCTCATCGTTCCTCACTCCTGGTTCGAGTCATGATCTGCAAGGGGAGGACGGCGCCATCACTTAATCTAAACGCATGATGTTTTCTATCTTAACTCGAAAACAATGACACGTCTTGGCCCCGGGCATCCTCAAGGCCAGACGACTCCTCCCCTTGGAACGAGCAACGACGGCCACTGACATGGTGACGTCCGCCGCGACTAGAATGATAAAATACACAATAACTGCGAAAGAACTAACCTCAGTGCAGGTACTTTCGAATGTCGAACTGAATGTTGACCTCGCAGGTGAGAATCCCCGGAAACAACGTCGCAGCTCGAAGAGTTGATCTCGCGCGATTACGAGAAGATTCGCCTTGCAGAGATCAAAATCAGGAAAAACGCAGAATGACCAAGAAAACCTCTAACTCGCCCTTTTATAGGAGGGGGAGGTGAAGCATTACAACGGAATAAATGCACAACTCTTCAACTCTTCACAAACAGGTATTCAAAATTCCTGAAGCATTACATGTATATTCAACTTACCTTTTCAGGCCACCCCGCTCTCGACTTGAGGGGCCACTGTTCTGGACTAGGCCAAAACCTTCACTAGCTGAGGCCTGGCCCATTTCCGCCTCTCAGGATATTAACATCCGTACGCTGCATCCAACCAACGATCAGGATCAATCCTGCGCATCCAACGGTTTAGGTATGGCGTCTCGTCTATAAATAGAGGTTCCGCCCTCCAAACCCAGGTATGATTCACACACACGATTCACTAATAAGAACGCTAAGACACCGCGCATTCCCGATCCTCCCCAAGTTCGGCGCATCCGATCCCCCGAGTTCGGGCACGCAGAGCTCGGGCACTCAGTCATGCACCTCGGCACAGTCCCGAGATCGTGTTCTTTATACCTTATTATCTCTTCATCACTGACTTGAGCGTCGGAGTGTCTTGCAGGTACCCCCCACCCGACGTGGACAGAGCTCTACCTCGGACGTCCGAGCTCAGCTTTCAGACTGACATATCTCATTGGAAGCAACCAAGCGCTTAGCCCCAGGTTTGGAGTCTCATCTGGCCTCGGGAGCTTCACTCTAGTACTCCGGTACCGAACAGTAGGCTTTTTCTCAAGAAGTTATTAATATGCAGAGTTGTCATCTCTTCACTAGATATATATATATATATATATATATATATATATTCAAATGTGTCTCCATTGCCTTTAGGATAACGCTCTAGCTTAGCAGATATCTTCTTGAGTTGAGAGAGATTATGCCCTGTTCTAATGATCACTCAAGAAAACACATTAGATCCACAATGGATCAGATAACTTTACCACTTGTCAAAATGGTTTGTTTTCATCAAAACTATTCTAAGGGATTTTGCCTCAATAGTGACTACTTAATTTTGTGCACTTCTGATAAGGAAGAAAGAATTACATAATGAAAATGACTTATTTCTTAGAACAGTGGTTTTGTTGGACAGAAATTGTTTTAGACAAGAAATGAAAGAAGTGGTGGAAAGACAAGAAATCGGGCTCCACACTTAATCTATGAACAAGATAAAGTGATAAGCCAAGGTGAGGATCACCACAAGAAACGTGGTCTCTTGATAAGATCGGATAGTGGTCCAATCCAGAACCAATGAGAGAAAATCTCAATTTCAGACATAGTGATTTTGACTAAAATTCTTCTAATTTTTAATTGATTTTCATCGAAACATATATAAGAGAGAACCATAGAATATGTTGTGTTACAAGAAAGAGAAAGTTTACAATAATGAGCATTAGTCTTTCTTGAATATGTAACTCCTTCTTTTATTTGCCTTGTCTTCTCATAATGACTTGCTTGAATTTGTATGTCCATTTAATTGTCTTGTCTCTTCTTTATGACTACAGTTTACAAAATCAAAAGATTCCCAATCATCCAAGGCTGATTATTCATCACTAAATAAATGATTTGCACCCATTTCAACCCCAATTTTCGTTCTCCACATTGTTTGCTTCAGCCCACAATTTAAATCAACATAGAAACACACCACACAATAGCAAAGACCATGTTGACTGCCAAAAAACTTGATAGTTTTGTTACCTAGTTTTTTCTTCTGTCTCTAACAAAACTACTTGGTAACGTCTCTAACAATCAAGAAAACCTATGGCATGTTATGAAGGTACTTGAATACAAAGTAAAGTTTAGGTTTTAGGTTGGGTAAAAAGTAGGGTTCTAACATAACCTAACAGAACAAAGTTATGAGCACACTCACAAAAGCTCCTAGATATGTTGTAAGTGCTGAGTGTGGTTGAGAGAAGGTAGTATCTCGAGAAGCTTCTAAGAAGCTGCTTGAGAATATAGGAAAATTTGTAGTGTATTCTTGCAAAACTTCAATGCGGCCTTCCTGGATGTATTTATAGAGTTTGAACCTCGAGAATCGTTGGATATTGTTTCATAAGTCAATATAGTCGTTAGTTATTTTTTGTAGAAAAGTACACTTTTTCTCTATTTATGCACGAAATTTTTACTTGCAGAAAAATGGCTATCTTCACATTTCTGAAGCTTCTTAACTTGATTTTGACAAATTAAATGAAGACTTTTGTTTAATTAATTTAGTGTTGATTGAGTGATTAATAAAAAAGACGGGGCTTAGTTTGGTGGTTCTTCATAATATTGAAGACTATACATTTAACTAGAGAAACTATTTTACCATGTGGACGGTGAGGGTATATTTGAATGCAAAATTTTTGCAAGGCAGAGAAACATCCTAAAGATGGCGACCAAAATTGCGGCTTAGACAATTTTTTTTCGTTTTTATTACTCGTCTCCTATAACGATAAATTCTAAAACAATCACAAAAACAAAGAAAATAATCAACGACAAATGCAATTAGAAATTTCGAGGTGTGGTTGAACTAATCGCAGTCGCAAACCATCTTCCCCCTATCATAACAGATCATTGTCGTCGACCCTATTACCCAACCAACCAGTAAACCTAAAAGTCATCAACCCTAAACCCGAACAACTCTATACACCACCCCCATTGGTAGAACCAACTGGAGCTTGCTCAATTGTTGCGACTGTAGCTTCTGGTGTTGCTTCTGCTGCCGCAGCAGGTGTTGTTACAGCATTAGGTGTACTCATATTTTTGATCATATTAGTGACAAATTCCACTTGAGCAAATAAGGCGAATTCACTCACTTCATGCATACCAGCAACTTTCTTTTGAGCACAAACCCTGGTTAAAGGCCATTGGTAGCTATTTGCAGCAATAGCTTCAATGAGATCATTAGCATCTTGGTAAGAACCACTAAGCAACACTCTTCCAGATGAGGCATCAAGCATGAGTCTAGTCTGACAGTCCAAACTGTTGTAAAAAGTTTCCATTTGAACAACAATGGGAAAACCATTATGAGGGCATTTCCTAAGCAATTGTTTGAATCTTATCCATGCTTCAAGCAAGGTTTCAAATTCAGCTTGCGTAAAGATCAAACATACTTCATTAAATGCACTAAAACAACATTACATAGGTACTAGAATCCCAACTTAGATTAATTAGCTCATAATGAGAGAAAAACGCAAGAAATACAACTTTAACATAAATGCTAAAGTCATAACTAAAAGATACAAGAGAGGAATTATACTAAGAGTAGGAAACTGAGGGTAACCTCCAAGATTTGAAGCATAGAGATTTGAAACAGTTCCCAAAAATAGCAATTCTTCAAGTATATACAGCTCCTGTAATTGCTGCAGCAATACTCTCAGCAATGGTGTTCTTGATTTGGTAATTTGAGGTAGCTTAGGTACAAAAAATGGAGGAAAACTATGTCTACACTTTCTCCTTCCCCATTTGTCCATATGCGTGCCCAAAAGTACATGTGCCCAACAAAATGGTACACTATTCGCCTCACAATGCGCTAGCACCCTACGACAGGCTGGCGTCCTTGTCTGACAGCCACCATGAGCTAAAATTAGTGCCTCTAAGCTTCCTCTCACATTTGACACAAAACTGTAATGTTGTAACACCTATTGTTGCAGCAATGAAATACACATCAGAGCACAAATGAGGCACTTAAGTGCCAAATAACACTAGTTCAGGAATACACCCTACACCCTTCTACAATATAGTATTTACAACATCATTCACTAACTTAAATGAGAACTAACAATGATTTAAGCTTGAGAATACTTTAATAACTATTATAAATAAGAGATATCATTTGTCAAGATTCAGAGGGACCTCTTGTGGGGGAGGGGGGGTAATAGAGAGGGTCATCTCATTCACTGGGTGTCTTGGGACAAAGTTTGTAGACCCAAGAAGGATAGTGACTTGGGGCTGAAGAATCTTGAAGTCTTCAATTTGGCTCTTCTGAGCAAGTGAAAGTGGAGATGCATCTATGATACTAGTGCTAGTTGGCATCAGATTCTCTCACACCGATTTGGAGACTTGAGTCATATCTTTACAAATACTCTTTTGCCTAGAGGTGGTACTAAGGATTATTTATGGTGAGGGATTTATTACTGCTTGAAGAAGGTAATCGGTCGTGGCAGGGAGCCTTTGAATCTGCTCTTAGGCCTAAGCTGAGGAAGGGGAATTTGAATTCTTTTTGGAAGCATAAGTGGGCCTGAAATGTGACATTTAAGGATTTATTCCCTAGTCAATTTGAAGTGGCAAATCTTAAACAGGGTAGCATTATGGAGCACGGGTATTGGCTTGACAACATCTGGTGTTGGAATCTCGATTAGAGTCGTGACTTGTCTGCCGAGGAGAGGGTTGATTGGGATATGCTCCTAGCCACTCTACACCTGTTTCACCTTGTCGATTCTGAGCAAGATCGTTGGTGGTGGAGTCTTGAAAATTTCCACTATTTCTCTGTTAAATCTTGTTATATGCTTTTGTTAAATTTATTTCAGCATGATAGGATGGATAGCGATCTCCAGAGTGCTCTTGTTGATATGTCGCAGCTATCTATTCCTACTAAGGTGGGAGTATTTGGTTGGAGATTGTTGTTGGGGAAGCTCCCAACTCGTGATTCTCTTATGTCTAAGGGCATTATCAATGATCCTCACGGATTGTGCTGCCCTTTTTATTTTGAGCACGACGAGTCAATTCCACATTTATTTTTTTATATTATTGCAGGTGTTCAGGGATAGTTTGGCTTGCTATTGAGAATTGGTCGGGCATGGGGATTTAAGATACTTTAGTAGGTATTGAGCATTTCTGGGCTCATGGCATGCAAATGGAATCGAAGAAGTTTTGCAGATTGAAGTATTTGTTGATATGGATGGCCGTCACTTCTAGTTCCATCGAAACCATATTCTGTTCTGAGATCGAGTTTTAATCCGGAGGTGGTTGTTAACCATGTTAAGCCTATAACTTAGACATGGTTCATAAGCATAGAAAGTCGTAATTCAGCTCTTAAAATCTCTGATTGGTGGGGAAATCCTTTTGTCTGTACGAAGTCAATATAACTGTTTTGTTGTCTCATTCTTCCCGCGTACTCTTTCTTTCCTAGGTCTTTTTCCCATGGGGTTTTGACTCAATGAGGTTTTAATGAGACTCCTTGTATATGGAACGGTTGGGGTGCCCGTTTGCACTCCTTTTAATATAATTTTTGCTTATAAAAAAAACGACAAATGCAATTAGCACAATTATTTTTTGATTAAGTATTGATGAAATAATTCACACCACAATATTACACTTGACTAATAACATTGAAAACTCGCCCAAAGAAAAAACATGTACATGACAAAGGGTTTGTGTCATACCCTAATTTTGTCCGCCCTCTTTTTACTATAGTAATTTTTACTAATTAATTCGCATGTCATAAGTCTTCGGTCATATTACTACGGAAAAGTTTTTCGAGCTCATTCGATGCTATCTCGTTTTAATTTGGTTCAACGCTTAATATTTTGTTCAATTGGGCCTGATTTTACAAACTTGTTCTAATTGGGCCTGTCTATTGTAAATTGTTGTAATTGAGCCTATTTCTAATTGGGCCTCGTTTTAACGCGTTCTTTAGTTGGGGCCGGTTTCGTTCTCGGTTTTGGCCCAACTTCACTTTTGTTTTTGTTCACTTAACTCAAAAATCATAAAAAATAAAATATAGTTATAAAAATACATATGTACACAATAAGGTCAGAATAACATATTTGTTTACATTTACCCAAAAAATAATTACTAATTAAAAAATGAAATATATTAAAAATTACAAAAAATGCAAAAGGCCCAGGACCTAAGACCCAATTTGGCAGTGATTGTGTCGTGGCTGCCGAAGGTTTGCTCCAACCCTAATCTTGTTGAGGAAGTCTTCTCCTAGTTGGATTTGAGCTGGCCAAGAACCTGAAATGGAAACAAAATATTGTATCTAATTTTTTTATTCAATTCTCACCTATAAAAACAAGCAAAATCAGACAAAAAAAGGGGACGAGAAAATTGCAGAAAAATAAACACTAAGCGATTAGGTTCTCACACCGGGACCTTAGTCAACTAATCACCCAAAAATTCCAAAACAACATTGAAGCAGCAGATAGAGGAAGGGGTTTCAGTTCTGGGAACAGAAGCAGCAGTAGTAACATGTAAATAGAGGAGAAGTTCAGAAGCTGGAAATCGAGTAGGTTTTATTATTTGTATTCTTAAGTCCAAAACATGTAGGAAAATAAGTGTTTACATTTGTCTTTAGTATTTTAAATTCATATACTTAGAGTTTTTTTTGTACAAACTTGTTATTGAAAATTCTGTTTAATGGTGTAGCAATGAGTAATCAGTCTTTTGTTGTTTTTAATGGAATTAGATTCAAAAGCAAAAATTAGCAACTAAGGATCAATTAGAATAGGATTAATAAAAAAATTAGGGTTTGTTTAGGGTATCAACAGGGAATCCAGAATTAGAGAAAGGAAAAATCAAAATATAACCAGAGGTCAGAAATAGAAATAGGAGTAGAATAGATAAACAGTAGCAAATTGAAAACAGAGTTAGAGTAGAAGAAAGAAGAGAAAAGAAGTAAAAAAAAATGTATATAAACCGACCTGCAGCTCCGGCCACCGTAGACGGTGGCCGTTCCCCCAAACGTCGCCGTTATCGTCCTTGAGATATCGCCACAGTAGCTCTGGTTCTGTCACCGTCGTCCCCTCGCAGCACCGCGAACTACTCCCTCTCTCTCCGTCGCGTCACCACCGGCAGTGGAAGTCATCGTCGCAGCACCGCTATCATCCTCCCTCCATCTCACTTTCTTCCTCTCCATAAAACTCTCTCTCCATAAAACTCTCTCTCACCCGTAATTTTCTCTCTCCAATTTGGAAGTTTTTGTTTCTTCTTTTTCTCTCTCCTTGTTGGTTGTGCGGTGCAAAGAAGAAGAAACAATTTTTAGGGTTAGCTGATGCTAGTTCCCTTATATTTTTTTTTATACACTGAGGATAGCACACCAAACGGAAACAAAAAAACAACAAAGAAAAACTAATTAGACACAAACAAATTCGACTCCGGAGGCATCCGCTACCAAATGAGGAGACAACCCAGGAGGAGGAGTCTCAAAGACAATCCAGGAATCAAAACCAGCAGCACCGACTTTAGCTAGGAAGTCCACACAAGCATTTCCCTTTCGAAGCGTGTGCACCAAATCAACAAGCCAATCTCTATGAATCAAATCTTTAATATTCTGAATGATAGGATCATACTTGCTCCACTTATTTAGGGGAGATGCAACCAAATTGAGGACGTTCTGAGAGTCAAGGTAGCACACAAATGAGCGATATCCTTTGTCCCAAGCAAACAAGAGCCCACTGTACAAGGCTAAGGGCTCAGCCTTGAGATTATTAGAAACTCCAATGGAGCCCGCAAAACCTCCGAGCCACGAACCACTTCCATTCCGTAAGAGACCACCAAACCCTGACCTACCAGGACTGCCAAGGCAACTACCATCCACATTCAGAATGATTGTATCATCCTTAGAGGGTGCCAACAAACCATTCGAGGAGGAGAGTCTACTGAAGTAGCACCACTATAGCACTTTAGAATGAGACATGCCAAATTATGAATTGATAACGTCAGAGCATAACTATTAACAGTTTCCCTAGCCATAACCGAAGTGTTTCTAGCATGCCATAGGCTCCAAATAGCTGCTAGGAAAACATGCAGATTATTGCCACTGATACCAGCCTTAAACCACTCCTTTGCATCGCCATACTGAAAGAAGGAGACCAAATCAAAACCAAGAGCCAACCATACACTTTTAGGAAGAATACAATCTCTTAAACAATGAAGCGTTGATTCTTCACTGACACCACATCGCTGGCAGGTAGCGCTAGGAAGCATTCCATGGTGATGAAGCATGGATGCAGTTGGGATTGCATCATGACACCCAGTCCAAACCAAAAACCGAATCTTCTCTGGACTAGGGAGCCTCCATATCCACCTCCAAGAAACTGGGTTATCATGAGTTGACGGGCCATAATAACGTTCCCGAAGCCAAGTGTACCCAGACTTAGCAGTATACACACCCTCCAAGTTGCCATTCCAAATCATTGCGTCGTCCACATCTGAATTGAGACTAAATTCTAACCTGCTAATATGTTGAAGGACATGGTGAGGAAGCTGCGTGTACAAGGACTGCAAGTTCCAGCAACCACGATCATAAACATCAGCCACAGTGAGATCAATATCATGAATGTCCACGTAAGGAACAAGTTTGGCAAGAGCACCAAACTCAGTCCATTGTGAATTCCAAAAAGAGGAGCAGCCATTGCCCATGCGAAAAAGGAAGCCAGTCTTTAAGATGTCTCTAGCCTTCATGATTGAATTCCAAGTATAAGAGCCGTTGGTTTTTTGTAACTGCAAAACAGAACTTTGCTTGACATATTTGTTAGTAAGTAGGCTAATCCAGAGTTTATCCTTCCCAGCATGCATTTCCTAGATTAACTTGCCAAGCATTGCTGAATTCATGTCCCTAGCCACTCTAAGTCCCAAGCCACCACTTTGCTTGCTTTTAGTAATAGTGTTCCACCCGACAATATTAATACCACGATTTTGTGAACCTTCCCAAACAAAATCACGAGTAATCTTGTCAATGTGATCACAGACATTTTGAGGAAGCCAAGCCACTTGCATGTAATAAATAGGAATCAAATTTATGACAGACTTTGCCAAGGTGAAACTACCTGCTTTATTCAACAAATTATTCTTCCAAGAAGCAAATCTAGTTTGAATTTTGTCAATAATAAACTGAAAATCAACCTTAGTAACTCTCCCTTGCAACATAGGAAAGCCTAAATACTTATAGTCCTCTTCTTCTATTCTCATTTTAATTTTTAATTTTTTTAATTCAATTTACTTCCCACACCCCTCCTTTTAATCACGCACACCCCTTGAGAAGCCCACGAATTCGGGGGCTGGCAGGTTTAAAATTGGGTCGCTAAACGGACCCGCTCATTTCTAACACAACCCCCCTTTTATTATTTACACCCCTATTTTACCATTGTACCCCCTTTCATTTTTTTTATTTTTATTTATTCATTTCTTTTAAAAAAAACAATTTCTTTCACAAAAACCCATAAAAATACATAAATAAATAATTTCGAGATAAGGGATTAAGTCGACTGTACAGTCAAGTTAGTCAACTTTTTAGGGCTACTAATCAACCATTACGGATCAGGTCCTGAAATCCCTATTTGAAATAAACAATTTTTAAAATATAAAAAAATACCAACACATCTCTTTCCTCAAAAATAAAAAAACAAATTTTCAAAAATAGAAGATTAAGTCGATTGTACAATCGGGTTAGTTAGCGTTCTAGGACGAATGAACCGTACGGCTCAGGAGTCATAGAACCCCTAAAATAAAAGACACAAACCAACAAAACATTTCTAACAAGAACTACGTAGCCTTTGATTCTCTACCCGGAGATACACAGGAGCAGATGGGGGCCCACGTTTGACAAGTGCACTAATAAAAAACTTTTTTTAGTCTTTTTCTAAATAATCCTATTCTAAAATTCAAAAAATATCAAATCCTTTCTTTCTCTCAAATTTCTTTTAATTCACAAATAAAATGGGTAAAATAAACATTTTGAAAATTAACATTCTTTCCTACAACTAATTAGCAGGTAACCTTCTTTACGAAGGATGCCTTGGGGTGCTAATACCTTCCCCATGCATAACCGACTCTCGAACCCTAATCTGGTCTCAAGGACCCTTATCCAAACCAAAGGGATTTTCCAATATTTGCCCTTAAACTAAACTTTGGTGGCAGCTTTATTTTTGAACCTTCGAGGAATCCTCACCCGGATTTTTCGGTCGCTACAGTTTGATAAAATAAGCTAGCTTTTTTCCTATTCAGTGCTTCCTGTTGGCTCCAACTGCTGCTTGCCTATACTTAGATGCATATCTATGGGACAAAGCCAGTGCATTACTAGTAACTTCTGCTACATTCAAGGCTTTAACCTTAATAATAGCTACTCTTTTGCTCATCCTATGACTAGGAAATGATTGCACACAACTGCTAGCATCTGTTAAGGCAGTGCTCACCCATGTCTCAACATTACTTATGTGCCACAACACTTTATCATCGATGATGGAGTTAAATTTGTTCAACCTACGTAGTTCCTTAATTGCTTGGCTAAGTTGGTCCACACTATCATTGATTTGAGTCACACAATCTTGCACGACTAGATATGCCCTTTTGTTCTGAATGGTTTTGAGTTCCTTCGCTACTTTCAAAAGGTACCCTTTTGTGTGGAGGGCTCTTGAGAGGCTGGCTGACAAGGCAATTTGGGCCAAGTGTTGAGGGCCCTTTATGGTGGATTTTGAATATCTTGCAAGGCAACGAATGCAAAGATCTGGATAGAGGGTTCATTTGCAAGAAGACTCTATGTAAGTCATTGTTTGGGATTTATGCTTCGCAAGAGAGGACTCTACTTGTACAAGAGTTGAAAAGAAGAGAGAGAGGGAAAGGGCTATTAACGTGAGGGTGAGTTGTTTTGCCATCTTAGAGTATAATTGAACCTGGATTAGTTAGATAGTCGATAATAGAAGAAGAGAGCACTTGTCAAAGTTAAAATGCAAATTTGTTGTTGATGAAAATGCTAATGGGGAGTGTTGCTTATATATACAGAGAGAGTTCCACGCATCTTCTCACATAGCTATTTTGTTTCTTTTTCTAAGTTACGTTATTTTAAGTCCATTATACGTGCAATGAGTTGCGCTAAAGAACAAATCGGTCGGTCAAAACTCTGAGAGTAGATAACATTAATTTGTATTATTGTCGGATGGGTAGATTATAATAGATTCCATCCAAGATTGTACACCCTGATGAGATACCAGGAAATATTCCACTTTTGAGTAAAGCATCAACTTAAGAAACTTGTTTTCGTTACTGGAGTGAAGTGGTGTGTGAAATAATGTGGGCTTTCTTTTGTTTGAAAATAAACTTGTTTATAGGGGACAAAATATATCTGGCACCTACGAGCTTTTATATATATATATATATATATATATATATATATATATATATATATATATACACCTTGCAGTGACGGGTGGACTGCAGTTGGTAGTCTCTTGCTGTATAGCCGGTATGTCAACGTGCGCCCGGGAGGGGTACCTGCGAAGCCACTCATACCTCATTATTGCAATGTGAGCCAGTATTTATAAGAAAGCATGCCCATTACGAGCCGTTGGATTAAATGAGTCAATCTGAGCCCTCCAAATATGAGAGTCATAATTGGGCTTGTAGATTGTGGATATGGACCAAAGTAATTGGGTCAATCCATGTTCAATTGCTGAATGGGCCTCGTGGCCCAGTCTAGAACAGTTGCCCCCCAAGCCGAGATTATTTTGAAGGATGGTCTTGGCTTGAAGCATTTTTGTCGGTTCGTCCAACTTATCGGGAGCCTGGCCCTCCAAGGTGTCGTGTGATGATGTCTTGGCACCTCTATGGTGTCGTGGGACTAAGCATCCTCATGGTGCTGTGTGATTGTGTCTTGGCACCTCCATGGTGCCGTGTGCTAGGCACCCTCCATGGTGTCGTGTCTAGGCTTTGGCCACCCCATGGTGTCATGTCTTGATTTATTGTCTCCCATGTTCTCAAATCCTTTTAAAGAATGCCCAAAATCATGCCCATGAAACCATTGTGCCGCGTGATGAAATGTGATGATCCCACCACCGGATGAGGCAAGGTGCCATTGGAGAGGCACTTGGCACGTCATGGTGCTGGATGAGGCGTGGTACCGGTTCTTGCGTCTGTTTGCTTTGCATTGTGTCGGCTCTCGCGTTCATGTGTTGGGTCTCGCGTCTGTTTGCTTGGCGCCTCATGGTGCCACATCACGAAATCATGGTTATGGGTGAAGAAGACGTCCGAATTGGATTTTGAGCGTAACATAAGAATTGTAGATCTGCTTCTTACCTTTCCAACGCATGCTCACACGCCTCCATCGGATAAACATGTACAGAGTTATGGTCTACAGATTAAACAGCCCTCCAGGGTGCCGGGTTACAAGGTGCCGGGATACAAATCGTGGTGCGGTTGGAGACGTCAGAATTGTATTTTTAGCGTAAAAGGAGAATTGTAGCTTCGCTTCTTAGCTTTCCAACGCATGCCCACACGCCTCCATCGGATAAACTTGGACGAAGTTATGACTTGCAGACTAGGCAGCCCTCCAGGGTGCGGGGTTACAAGGTGCCTGGATACAAATCATGGTTCCGGGGTTGGAGACGTCAGAATTGGATTTCGAGCTTAAAAGAAGAATTGTAGCTTTTCTTCTTAGATTTTCAATGCACGCTCAGACGTCTCCATCGGATAAACATGGACGAAGTTATAGCCTGTAGACTAGACAGACCTCCAGGGTGCCGGCCTTCGTTGGCGCCTTCGTTTTTAATGGGATGACACCTCATGGTGCCGGGGTTCATACCCCAAACCCGGTAGGGTTCCGTCCTTCGTTTCCACATGGCATCTCATGGTGCCGAAGCTTGCCCCTTATGCCTCGGTATATTGCCGGTTTTGAGTCCTTGTTTGTGTGTCCGTACGCTTGTCTGCTGGGTTTTGATGATATTGTTGTCTGATCTTATTGTCTTGGTGCCTCGTGGCGTTTTTCTTTAACCTTAGTTTCGTTTCTGATACTTCGCTCTTTCGATCACTCTTTGATTTTTCAGAGTTCCCTTGGTACCAAGGTAAGTTGTTCTATCTTTGTATGTGTGGACCGGAAATTGGGCTTGACCGTCGTGCATAAGTTGTGCCTTACGCATCTGAGTGTATAATACCATGTCACTTCGTGGTCAAGTATGTTCGCCCAAGGGGTTGTGACCGCCAAGGTCAGCTTTAGGTCAGCCCTTGGCACAATTTACTAGGACTCAGCCATGATAGAACTCGCCCAAGGGGTTGTGACCACCAAGGTCAACTTGAAGTATACCCTTGGCACAGTTTACTGGGACTCGGCCCAGATAGAACTCGCCCAAGGGGTTGTGACCACCAAGGTCAACTTGAAGTATACCCTTGGCACAGTTTACCGGGACTCGGCCCAGATAGAACTCGCCCAAGGGGTTGTGACCACCAAGGTCAACATGAAGTCTACCCCTGGCACAGTTTACCGGGATTCGGCCCAGATAGAACTCGCCCAAGGGTCTGTGACCACCAAGGTCAACTTGAAGTATACCCTTGGCACAGTTTACTGGGACTAGGCCCGGATAGAACTCGCCCAAGGGGTTGTGACCACCAAGGTCACTTAGTCGGAAGACTCAAGAGATTCCTGCTTCGGTATATATGAATCATGCGAATGATCCTGATGTCTCTCTTTGATCAGTTTTTATCGATAATCTTTAAATGTTTCGGTGTGCCATGGCACCCTTGACTTCTTTACTAGGATTCCAATAGATGTATATACGAAAGCGCCACCTTGAGAAGGCGGTCTTGAGTCAGAACTATGTCGAGGTTGCCTCTGCGAGACAGACAGTCCCTCCCTGTAAGGTATGTCAGGTCTCATACTTGTCTCGTTCCGCCCCTAACTGTGGAGACAGACCCTTTTTCTTTCTTAATCTTAATGAATTTTCTTTGGAATAAGTGTTAATGCTAGTGAGCTAGAGCAAAAACTATACTTGCAAAATGAACTTTTATTAATCATTCATATCGAGCTTTTACTTTCTGCATTTGTGCCCAAACAACAACAAAATTCTTAACTAGTCCTAGCTCTAGATTCAGGTTCTGATGCTCTGTTCCCTATTCAGAGTCATGGGTCTCATCCTCTTCTTCATTCACGTACTGGGTGAGCTTCCCTTCGCGGATCAGCTCTTCAATGTCATCTCTGAGGGTGTAGCATTTTTTGGTACTGTGCCCATAACTTTTGTGATAATGGCAATACTTCTTAGAGGTTCGGCCTTTCCTTTGTACGAGAGGTTCGGGCTGTTTGATATCTCGAAACTCCGCGTCGGCGCATTTAGCAAGGATCTCAGCCTGGGATGTGTTCAGCAGGGCGTACTCTGAGAAACGACCTTGTCGGGGTCGAGATTCACCGAGAGCTTTCTCAGCTTGGCCTCGCTTCTGCCACAGCTCTTTGGTGGCCTTATAGGCCTGCTCGTCCTCTTTGCTGCCAACCTTGGCTTCCTCTTGGTAAGCCAACTTATTCTCTTCGTAGCCCATGTACTTTTGTGACTTTTGGAGGAACTCACCCAAATCTCTGGGTTTGTTGACCCCCACATCAATTTCAAAAAGACTTCCCTTTTTGAGGTCGTCTTTCATCCAAAACAATCTTTGCTTGTCTTCCAAATTTCGAACACATGAAGCTTCCTTATTGAAACGCTCAATGTATTCCCTCAGTGTCTCACCGTCCCGCTGCCTGACAGCCCTTAACACTTCCTCTGACTTTGGCTTCAGCCGGGAGGCGGTTAAACGGGGCTTGAACAATCTTGCCAGTTGCCCCCATGAAGAGATGGAGTTTGGCTTCAGCTCTTGAAACCACTCTAATGCGGTGTCCTCGAGGGTGAGGGGGAAGATCTTGCAATGAACAGGTTCTCGAGCGCCTCTATAGCGCATCATTAGTGAGAAATGTGCTAAGTGTCGATCCGGATCTCAGGTCCCATCATACATCTTGAGGGTTGGCAATTTCTCCAAGGTCCTTGGTATTGGACATTCATCCACCTTCCGAGTGAAGGGTCCTTCATCTGAAAATCTTCTTGAGTTACGAGGGGTGAAGTCAAGGTCTTGATATCCACGTTTTTCGGAGGATCTCCTCGATGGCGATCCTTGGTGACGTCTCTTATGAGTCTTAGCCCTGCTCTTTGACCTTTCGCGCGAATCGGACGAGTCACGTGAAGAGGCCCTGGAGTAGGAGTCATTGGGCCAATAAGTTCCATCCGGAGAGAATGGAGGTGCCCTTGGTGGTGAGTCTGATCCACGATGTTTCTGACGCCGAGGGGGAGAACGATGCCCGTGCCTACGCCTTGGTGGGGAACGATGGGCGTGATGCCTTCGAGGGGGGATCGGTGGTGCCTTGATCCCACAGTTGCCTTGATGCCACACGCCTCTCAATTGTCCTAAGGCGTGCTTCTTGTTGCAACATAGTCTGAGTGCGGTTGGCCAAAAGATCCAACAACTGGTTCACGTTCGGGGGTTGAACCCCTCCCTGTGGGGAGTCTTCCTGCGGAGCCTGAATGGGGGTATCTTCATGCGTAGCAACATTGCCCTCAAGAGTGCCTTCAGGCTGGGGTGCAGGCACAGTAACGCTCTTAACCCAGGGTCTGCCTCTGGGAGCCATGAAAGTGCAAGAGAAAAAGTTCTAAGAGTAGAGATGATGTGAAAGGTAGAGACCTCCCACTGTGGTAGCCAATGTTCTGTACCTTGCAGTGATGGGTGGACTGCAGTTGGTAGTCTCTTGTTGTATAGCCGATATGTCAACGTGCGCCCAGGAGGGGTACCTGCGAAGCCACTCCGACGCTCAAGTCAGTATTGAGAGTAGGTGAGTGATTTAGCTAGGAATGAGAGTGTACCTCATTATGGCAATGTGAGCCAGTATTTATAGGAAAGCGTGCCCATTATGAGCCGTTGGATTGAATGAGTCAATCTGAGCCCTCCAAATATGAGAGTCATAATTGGGCTTGTAGATTGTGGATATGGACCAAAGTGATTGGGCCAATCTATGTTCAATTGCTGAATGGGCCTCGTGGCCCAGTCCAGAACAATATATATATATATATATATATATATATATATAGAGAGAGAGAGAGAGAGATAGCGTTTTCTATTTATACCTTATATAGTATTAATATTGTTTAGATCCTATTTTAATTAGTATTAGTCGAGCGAGACCTCAACTGAGGCAAAGGGATGCATAGCCGAGTCAAGGTAAGCCGATTTGTTTAATTTCAAGAAGACCAACTCCTAAAAGGCCATTTAGGACTTCTGGCTTCTCGATTCTTTTCGCTTCTGAATAACCTCCAAAGTAGCACCTATAGAAGAAGATCAACGGGAAGTCATTGGCTAGCCCAATGTGGCATGATTAATTTAGCCGAGGGAACCGTAGTTGATATGAAGAAAATATATGAAGGCAAATGAATCAAGTGTGTGGGAAGTTACACTAGGATCAAAAGTGAAAACGGTCGAGGACACGTTGTTGCACCCCAAAAAATCCGGTTTGGACCTTTCATCGTACAACGTGAAAATTTGTGAAGCCGCCATCAACATTTTTTATTTAGGGACCAAAACATTGAAAAAGGGTCCTTTTTAAGGCGGGTGGTCCTTTGAGAACTAGAGATGTAGGTTCGGGGTCGATTAGGTGTGGGGAAGGTATTAGCACCCCACGCCTCCTTTCTACCGAAAGGGAACCTTTAACTTGATGTGCGGTTTTGACAGAGTTGATTTGAAACAATTCGTTCTACTTCTTTTTTATTTGAGAAAAGTGTTTTTGAAAACGGGGGAAAAGAAGAATCTTTTTATTATTTTTTAAAAGTGTGCTTGACGGGATGTGACCCGCTCCTACGTATCTCCCGGTGCGATGGAGAATTCAAAGCTTACGTAGTTCTCTTGTCGAGAAACTTTGGTGTTGGTGTTTTTTATTGTAGGGGTTTTCGGTCCTAGACTGTACAGTCCACTAGACCTAGAACAAAGACAACCCCGCCTGTACAGACGACGTGCCCCCTACTTTTTGAAAATGGTTTGAATTACTAACTCGAAAGAAAATAAGTTGAAACCGATAATCAAACAAGCAATGGCTTCGAGTGATTATAAGTAACAACGTTTTTATTTTATCTTTTTTGCAAATGAGGCGAGCATCGGTGATAATCATCTAGCAAAGGCTTAGGACAATTACCACTAATGACTCGTGTTGTTTTTGGAATTGAATTGGGTTCGCATGTATTTAAGGTTTGGGAGCTTTCATGATAATCAAACAAGCAAAGGCTTCGAGTGACTACCACTAATAACTCCTCATTAGTGATCAAACAAGCAAAGGCTTTCGAGTGGCCACTAATGATTTTGTTTATGAAAAACTTAGGGTTTAAGCTTGGAAAAGAAATTGGTCTTAATTTGTTAGAGACATAGTTTAGAAAAGAAGTTTGAAAGCAATTTGATTTTTTTGGAAAAGAGTTTTGGAAAACTAGTAGAACATTTTCAATCAAGTTCCAAGTCAATAACCAAAATGCAAATTGCTAGACTACAATTCATGCAATGATCTAAACTAGTAACCATTTTCATGTCAAGTTGTTTAGAAAAGAAAACAATGAATGCAAGAAAGTTCATAGATGCAAGCATAGCACATTCATTGAGCATGTTATCAAGCAAGCAACAACATAGACACAATTTGCAACTTACCCTTTCATGTTGAAAACATCTCATTACAACATTTGAATACACAATGCATGAATAGGCAAAGATGAACCTAGACTACACATGTCATGTCACAATACATAGATAGGCAAAGAATGAACCTAAATTGAACATCTTATTGAAGATGCATGGCAAGAAATGAACCTAACTAGGCATTTATGACATAGCACGTGAGTAGGCAATGAAGTTACAAAGCACAAGTGAATTCAAACATTTAATGAATCACTTGCAAAATCCTAGGGATTTCACATCAACATTTGACATAAGCAACAATGTGGTATAATTTTGATGGCATCAACATTTAGCATATTTCTACAATCAATCACATGAAAGGAATAAGTTGGAAAGGGCATTTGCCTCAAGTAAGATCATTAGCAAGCCATGAAAAATCAATTTGACATTTTATTTAGCAAGCATATGCAATTAAGGTGTTGAATCCCTTTAGGTAATCTTTAACACTTGGGATATGCACAAGTGCATAAGTGTCAAATCCTCTTACCAAATCATCAACACAAACATGATTTTCAAAGCAAGCAACAAAAACAAGCACAAACCCTAATTATCTCATGAAATGCGACACCAACATAGAGCTAAAACCTCATTTTATTCTTTGAAAGCAACAAAATCATGCAAGCAAATGACATAGATTAAGCTTTTTGGCAAGGATTCACATGATTAAGCAAAGGAATGCACTAAAATCACACAAACCCTAATTTTTCTACAATATGCGAAATGAAACATAATCCCAAATCACAATTTTATTCATGAAAATGCAAGCACAAAATGAAAATAGCACCAACACACAATTTATTCCAAGAGAGAGATGCATTTCAAGCATCCAAACCTCCCAAAGTGTTTGTCAAAATGCTTGAAACACATTTCTCCCAAATCACCATTTTATTCATGAAAATGCAAGCACAAAATGAAAATAGCAACACCACACAATTTATTCCAAGAGAGAGATGCATTTCAAGCATCCAAACCTCCCAAAGTGTTTGTCAAAATGCTTGAAACACATCTCTCATTCAACAACAACAATTATATCAACATTTCAACAAAAAAAATAGAGCACTAAAATGCAAAGAAATGCTTGATATGCAAAAATAGATTGATGATCTACATTTTTTATGCTAAAATTTGATGATGTTAAGAGTGAGAGTATACCTCAACTCCAAGCTAGAATAGCAAAAGAAATAAGGTGAATGAACACTTAAACCACTTGAATCAACCCTCTAATCTTCAATCTTGAGCTTTATTCTTGAGATTTGAAGATGGATCTTTGAAGAGAATGCAAGGATGATGAAGGATTTAGGACTAGAATGTTGATTTGAAGTGAAAAAGTGAAGAAATGAGGTGAGGGAAGGAGGGGGTGATTTCGGCCAAAGGAAGAGAGGAGAGGAGATGTTTGTGTGCTAAGGTTTTGAGTGTGAATTGTGAGGCCAAAAGTGTGTGAGAGGTGAGGTTTCTAAGGTATATATAGAGAGCAACTAGGTTTAGGGGCATTTAAGTCATTGTGTACCTCTTCTCATTCTAGGATTGCATTTTAATTTTGAATCAAGGGTGAGGATTGAACCACACATGGATTGAGGTCAAAAAAATGCAAAATGAGAGGGAAATGAGGGGGAGGGAGAATTCGGCCAAAGGGAGAGGGTGTAGCCTTAGTCACCAAGTTGTCATCTTGTACTATTGTACCATCCTATGACCACTCTATTATCCTCTCAATTTTGATTATTCTTTTCAAGATAATTGTACATAAATCTAACCATTTTGAGCCATATACAAGGTATCTTGAAGAATATGCTATTTTTGAAAATGAGAGATGACCACAATTGCCACCAAAAATCTTATCATATAATTTTTGGGAATATTCCTTGTACTATTTTTTTGAAATGCTTTCTTGAATTAATTTGAACTTGATTTTTTTTACTACACATATAAAATATGCGCATAATTTGAAAAATGATTTTCTTTATTTATTTTTTGTTCAAAATAATACAATTTCATTAAATAAATTCCCAAAAATTAATTAATTGGATTTTCAGCTAGCAAAAATTTATTAAATTGAAATTGACCAAACAATGCCCCTTTTAAATGCCCCAAAATTCCTTAATTTCTCAAAAATGATTTTGAAAACCTTAGAATGCTTGGGTAAATACCCTAAACCCTTTCTCAAATAATGCATCACTCACAAAATTATTTATTTTTGCTGAAAATTAGGGTTTTGAAACTAGGCGGACAAAATTAGGGTATGACAGCTGCCCCTCTTTATTTGGATTTTAACACGGAATATGAATTGGCCGAAACATATTCTGAGGCAAAATAGAAATAAAGAATTCAGAAATTATACCAATTTTGTCTACTTAGAGAAAACCAGAATTTTCCTCTTTTTTTTCTTTTTTTTTGTTCCTTTTTGAAATATGATACAAATGCAATGAAAAGATTTTTTTTTTCTCTTTTTTGGAATCAATTGGTGCCAACCCTCAATAAGCCAGCGAAAGCAGTAAAGAAAACAGAAAAAAAAAAAGAAAAAGGGGTGCCGTCCCTCATTAAGCCGGCGAAGGAGGCTGCCTAAAGCCTTTTAACGAATCACGAACGATCCGAGCTTGCACTTGGGCCTGGGGAGCACGTGGGCTCAAAGGGGTGGTCTTTCGAGCGACCGGGGGAGGGTACTATATCAAGTCTAGATCTCGATATTTCCCTAGGACTGCGCCATGTTTTAGGCCAACACGGCTATCCTTTTCGACTGGACCTATTGAGGTCAGGGGGACTTACTCGCAGCTCGAATACGAAGTGAAGTCAGTCTTCTGGGGGACACGTGGGTCCAAAGGGGGATTCGGAAATCCAATTAGCTTTCTTCAGTTGGTCAATGCTACCGCACTGATCCAGGGGTGCCTGCTCTGGTCGCAGGACTTTTCTTCAGGTTTCTCAGGTTGGCGGTACCTGCACATGTCAGCAGATGCAATGCATGGTGTATGGAATGAATGCATGTTATGCAAAGGCCTGTTATGCGAATGCATGCGATGCGATGATTTTGGGTGAATGATGAATGCTGGGAATGCTTTTCTTTCAGCTATGATTGTTTTTTTTTTCATCTTTTAATTCTTCTTTTGATCAGCTTTCTGTTTTCTGATCATTTGTTTTTTCTTCTTTTTGCCTGATCAGCTTTTTTTTTTTTTTTTAAAAGGCTTATTCTTTTGCTGGTTCAACCGACCCCCGACACTCCTGGGACGAGACTGGGGAATTTATTAGAGTTGCTGCGGCGCACGGGCCGGGTGCAGGTTTGCTTTATGATTTGCCATCTGAAGTGTTTGATGGGTGCAATTATTTTCTTTGCAACATTAATTTGTTTTTGAGGAATCACTTCCTTCCGTGACTTTTGGGGATTTCGCAATGATTGCAATGCTCTAGGATTTATGCACATGTTTTACAATTCAGTATTACCATCATCATAAAACGTTTATTTTGAGCTGAAAAAGCAGAAAATAGAAAAGCAAACAGATATGAGAAAGATTGAACTTTATTGATGTGGAAACCGGTCGTACAGAAAGTTACGCCGACTGTTCAATACATTTGAAAATTTAAACTGCAAAAAGACACGAAAAAGAGAGAAAAGCTAGTTTCTAAATGTCCGTCTCTGTGGAACAATGCCAAACATTTATGTCCTTGACCTTGATCACCCCTCTATCCAAACCTTCAGGAGTGCTGTATGCCCTTGTTTATTTTCATGCCCAAGTTTTCTGACCCTAATTTTTGCCTGGATCGCCCTTTGCGGGTTTTCAATCCACCGGGTCGCTCTGATTTTGCCTAGGCCACCCTTTCGGGTTTTCAACCTAGCGAGCTAATTCTTACTTGGCTTATCTTTCTCTTTTTTCGTCTATTTCTTTCAGGCATAATACTTCTTCACCGAATCTGAATTGACTGGGTTTTTGAGTTCTTCACCGTCCATGTTGGTAAGTATTAGTGCTCCTCCAGAGAAGGCTTTCTTGACCACATAAGGTCCATCATAAGTGGGAGTCCATTTTCCTCGGGGATCGCTCTGAATGGGCAATATCTTTTTGAGCACAAGATCTCCCTTGTTGAACTTTCGAGGGCGAACTTTCTTGTCGAAGGCCGTCCTCATTCTCTGTTGATACAGCTGTCCATGACACAAAGCTGCAATTCTTTTTTCCTCAATGAGATTTAACTGATCCAGACGAGCTTGTACCCATTCAGCTTCTTCCAACTTGGTTTCCATCAATACCCGCAGGGAGGGTATTTCAACCTCAATAGGGAGGACCGCTTCTGACCCATATACTAGAGAAAAAGGGGTTGCCCCAGTTGAGGTACGCACTGAAGTGCGGTATCCGTGCAAAGCAAAAGGAAGCAACTCATGCCAATCTTTGTAGGTTACCACCATCTTTTGAACTATTCTCTTGATATTCTTGTTGGCCGCTTCAACTGCCCCATTCATCTTGGGTCGATAGGGAGAAGAATTATGATGCTGGATTTTGAATTCTGTGCACAGGTCTTTCATCATCTTGCTATTCAGGTTACTGCCGTTATCGGTGATGATCCTGTTTGGAAGGCCGTAACGACAAACCAGATCTTTCTTTACAAACTTTGCAACCACAGAGCTAGTGATGCTTGAGTATGAGGCAGCTTCAACCCACTTGGTGAAATAGTCAATGGCGACAAGGATGAAGCGATGCCCGTTTGATGCTTTTGGCTCGATAGGACCGATGACATCCATCCCCCACATTGAGAATGGCCAAGAAGCAGTCAGAACGTTTAATGAAGCAGGTGGTACATGGATATGATCGGCATAGATTTGGCATTTGTGACACTTTCTTACAAAACTGTAGCAGTCAGACTCCATTTGCAGCCAATACTAGCCGGCTCTTAAGATTTTTCTAGCCATGGTGTGTCCATTGGAATGAACCCCGAATGAGCCTTCATGGACCTCTTTCATAATCTTTTCGGCCTCCTCTTTTGCAACACACCTTAGGAGAACCATGTCATAATTTCTCTTGTAGAGAACTTCACCATTCAGGAAGAAATTCCTTGACAGCCTTCTGAGCGTTCTCTTGTCATTTTCTGATGCCCCAGGAGGGTATTCCCTGGTGGTGATGTACTGCTTGATATCATGGTACCACGGCTTGTCATCAGGCTCTTCATCTATTGCAGTGCAGTAATGATGTGCTGGCAGATCCTTATGCTGGATTCTGAGGTAAGCTAAACTCTTGTCACAGCTGATGTTGAACATTGACGACAAGGTTCCCAAAGCATCGGCCAACTGGTTTTCGCTTCGAGGGATATGCTGGAAAGTGACTTCCTCAAAGGACTCCATCAATTCTTGAACATAATCATGATAGGGAATCAATTTGGGATCTCTGGTCTCCCAATCACCTCGCACCTGATGAATAACCAAGGCTGAATCACCATACACATCAAGCCTTTTGACCTTCCATTCAAGGGCTGCCTGAATACCCAGGATGCATGCTTCATATTCGGCAATGTTATTTGTAACATAAAAGCTCAGCCTCGCAGTGACCGGAATGAAGCGATTGTCTGGAGAGATTAACACAGCTCCGGCCCCATGCCCCCACATGTTGGATGCACCATCAAATATCATCCTCCATCTTTCATCTTCTTGGGACTTCCCCTCGTCGAATAGTGCCATGATGTCTTCATCGGGAAAATCATACTGCATCGACTGGTATTCTGGGATAGGCTGACAAGCTAAGTACTCAGCAAGTGCGCTGCCCTTGACTGCCTTCTGCGTGACGTGCAGGATATCATATTCTGACAATAACATCTGCCAATGGGCAATCCGTCCTGCGAGAGCTGGTTTCTCAAAAATGTACTTGATCGGATCCATTTTAGACACCAACCAAGTTGTATGGCTCAGCATGTACTGCCTTAAACGATGAGCAGCCCAAGCCAAAGCACAACAAGTCTTCTCCAGCATTGTGTATCTTGTCTCGCAGTCAGTAAATTTCTTGCTCAGGTAATAAATAGCATGTTCTTTCTTGCCTGACTTATCATGCTGCCCCAGCACACACCCCATCGAATTGTCTAACACGGTTAGGTACAAGATCAGCGGTCTTCCGGACACCGGTGGCATCAGAATTGGTGGATTCTGAAGATACTCTTTAATTCTCTCGAAGGCTCTCTGACAATCATCGTTCCATTTGGATTCTTGGTTCTTGCACAACAGCTTAAAGAGAGGCTCGCAAGTGGCTGTCAGTTGGGATATGAACCTTGAGATGTAATTCAGTCTCCCAAGAAAACCACTGACCTCCCTTTCAGTCTTTGGTACTGGAATTTCGAGGATTGCTTTGACTTTATCTGGATCAACTTCTATCCCTTTCTGACTGACGATGAACCCCAGTAGCTTTCCGGATCTTACACCGAAGGTGCATTTAGCTGGGTTTAATCTGAGTTTGAACTTCCTTAGACGTTCAAAGAGTTTTTGCAGATTCACAATATGCTCTTCATCAGTCTTGGATTTAGCAATCATATCATCCACATACACCTCGATTTCCTTGTGCATCATGTCGTGGAACAATGTCACCATGGCCCTCTGATACGTTGCACCGGCGTTTTTGAGTCCGAAAGGCATCACCTTATAGCAAAAGGTTCCCCAGAGAGTTATGAAGGTTGTTTTCTCCATATCTTCCGGAGCCATCTTTACCTGATTGTATCCTGAGTATCCGTCCATGAAGGAGAATAAAGAGTGTTGGGCTGTACTGTCCACCAGAATATCAATGTGGGGTAGGGGGAAATCATCTTTGGGGCTGGCTCTGTTCAGATCCCTGTAATCGACACACATCCTGACTTTCCCGTCCTTCTTCGGAACCGGGACGATATTGGCAACCCATTGAGGATACTTGGCAACCGCTAGAAACCCGGCATCAAACTGCTTCTTTACCTCATCCCGGATTTTCAACGACATCTCTAGCTTCATTCTTCTCAGTCTTTGCTTTACAGGAGGGCATTCTGGCTTTACTGGCAACTTGTGCACAACAATATCGGTATCCAACCCAGGCATATCTTGATACGACCATGCAAAAATGTCAACGTAATCGCGCAGGAGCTGAATTAATTTCATACGAT
This sequence comes from Astragalus glycyphyllos, assembly GCA_963573325.1. Taxonomy (NCBI): domain Eukaryota; kingdom Viridiplantae; phylum Streptophyta; class Magnoliopsida; order Fabales; family Fabaceae; genus Astragalus; species Astragalus glycyphyllos. The sequence goes on along the minus strand of OY754310.1, from coordinate 30,258,915 downwards.
CACTGTCGTTCATTGCGGTACCGACCTTAACCTCTTTCTTGTTCTCATCTGTACCCAAGTTGATTACCTCAGTTGATTCTCCGTGAGGCTGAATGACCCTTTCTTCCTGTTCCATTAATCTCATCAGTTCTGGAGGAGTTTTCCAGTTGTCCTCAACATCTCCCTCAGTTTGATTAATTGGGTGATCAAAGTCAAAATATGGATCATCGGCATTGTTATTTTCAGAGATAATTATTGTTGATCTGCATTTGCAGAGGCAAAAAGCAGAATGAAAGGCGAAACAAACAGGCAAAATAAAATAAAGCGGAGAAGACACATGAAATTAAGAGAAATGATTTTATTGATGAATTTCAAAAACAACGTTTTTATTGATGATGATAGCAATGAAGATAAAAACATGCGTGCCCCTAACAACTTATCCTATGGCCTTGGGCAGAGCCACAGGGGTGCATTACAAATTATTACTTTGAATTAAAAGCCACGGGAAAGTCAGCAGCTTCCCAATTCTTCAACTTTTCACCGGCAAAGCAACGGCGGACCAGGCTGGTATCACCTTTTTCAACTCCAGGACCATCCCCAATGGCAGCGATTTGATTAGGGTCCAGCAACCCTGCACTTTTAAAGCTCTGGCGAATATCACAGATAGGGATCTTTTTTGACCAAGGATCATGACCTCTCAGTTTGGCCAACCACCTGCTCTTTCTTTCCTCTGCCATCCCCAATGGCCTCGGATTGTAATCATATAAAATCTCAATTGGCCTTCTGACTTCTCTGCCATTATTAGACTGAAGGGTCATCACGCTTTCTTCTGTTTCAAAAGTAACTACCTGAACTACGCGGCGGTCCATCAAGTCTTGCAAGATCGGCTTAAAAACTTCACAGGCCCCTTTACACAAGGAATCAGCACACCCATTCTTCTGACAACATCCTTTCTCAATGACCTCAAATCGACACAATTCAGCGTGAATGGCATCCAAAGGAGTTTTAATTTTCTCAACCTCCCTTATCACCTGTCCAGTAGAATCTTCTATTGCATTGGTCGACGGATTCCCATGTCCTGGCAGTGGATTTGTAGTTATACTTGGACTATTTTGTTTGAAAGAAATCCAATTAGCGTCGATTAAGTCCTGGACTACGTGCTTAAAAGCTTTGCAGTCCTCCACTGTGTGACCGATTCCACCCTCATGAAAACTACAAGTAGCATTGGCATTATAGCTCCTAGGGAAAGGAGGCTGGAGAGGCTTCATCGAGCGAGTGTTGATTAAGTTTTTGGAGACCAGATGATTGAACAGCTCCGTGTAAGTCATCGGGATTGGATCAAAACTGACGCGCTTCTTATACTGGTAGTTCTGGGCTTTATAACCATCATTGGCTCGTTCAGGTTGCACTGGTGCCGAGAATGGTACCGTCTGCGGTGGAGTACTGAAAGATGGATTTCCTCCGGAAATTACATTGGTCTCTCCCTCTTTCTTTTTAGGGAAATGAGAAGAGGGCTTTCTTTGTCCACCTGAACTGCCTGAACTACCTGAACTACCAAAGTGGTTGGCGATCTTCCCGCTACGCAAACCGTTTTCAAGCCTTTCCCCAATAACTACCATATCTGAGAAATTTGACGAGACACTCCCTATCAGTCTGTTATAGTAGATTGCCGGAAGAGTTTCCATGAACATGTATACCATCTCTTTCTCTGTTAGTGATGGCTTTACTTGTGCAGCTGTACTTCTCCACCGTTGGGCGTATTCTTTAAAAGATTCTTTATCTCCTTTGCCCATGTGCTGTAACTGAGATCGATCTGGAGCCATATCCATATTGTACTGGTACTGTTTCAAAAAGGCTTCTGAGAGGTCCTTCCAACTATGGATGTCGGAAGACTGTAACTGCATGTAACAGTCTAAGGATGCCCCAGCTAAGCTATTCTGAAAGCAGTGGATCAACAGCTTATCATCACTAGCATGCGCAGCCATTTTTCGGCAATACATGGTTATATGACTTGATGGACAACCAGCACCCCGGTACTTGTCAAAATCAGGTGCCTTAAACTTTGGAGGAAGGACTATATCTGGAACGAGACACAAATCACGGGCATCCTTGACTCTAACACTTGTACCTTCCACAGCCCTCAACCGTTCTCCAAGCACACGATACTGGTCTCTGGACTGAGAGTTTTCAAACACATGCCCCTGAGGATGACTACTCATGCCATAATAATATCCTCCAAACTGAGCGGGATTTCCTACTTGATACGCAACATTCTGAGGATTGGTAGTGATCCCAGGAGTAGGACTGAGTGGATTTCTCTGTAGCGCAGCATCATGATTAGGAGCGTGGACCTGTGGTCCACCAACAACTCCACCAGGTACGACCACAGCAGCCTGACTTGGCCCTGTTACCCTAGCTGGATTGGATTCAACATTTTGAGGCGTATAACCGACTGGCATTCCCCACGGGTACCTCTGAGCAGCTGGATGGCCCTGACCGCTTGCTCCTAGAGAGTGGACAAAATGAGGGATCCCTGTTCCTGGAGGAGGAATAGTAGTTGCAGTATTAACAGGCCCCGGAGGGGGAATGAAGGTGACAACTCCATCAGGGTTTACAACGGCGGTGGCCTCAGCACTGGCCCCACCTTTCAGATTCCTCAGCATACCCATCATTTCAACCATCTGGGCCTCCATAGCCCCTACCTTATCCTTCAAAACCTGGTTTTCTTGAGCTAGCTGCTCGGGGTTGAGTATCTCTATAACCGGATCATCCGGACCCGAGTGATAACTCTCAATCTCAATGTCTGGATTTTCTTGATTCTCTGCCATGAGTCTTGCCTGTAGACGAGTGTAGTAACGGTGATGACGAACCAGCTTGCCTTTTCTGTTTGTTTAAATATTTATTGTGTAAGAGCCTGAATGAATAGATGCATGGATGCATGGAATGAATGGATGCATAAGTATATGTGTATGCATGCGATGCAAAATGCGTTTTTTTTTTTTGGTATCTACAATTTCCCCGGCACTGGTGAGAATGCATGCAAAATGTATGAATGAATGCATGATGAGAAAAAATAATAATATTTTCAACATAACAGTTTTTCAAAAGCTAGAAATTCACATACATTTTTTTTGAAAATTTTCGGTTTATTTGCAAAAATCTTTATTCAGATGCAGGGGTATGCAGCTCCTTTGTGTCCTACCAAGGTTCCTTAGAGACAGGGTCTACGGCTATTTCTACGGGTACACACTTCAAGGATAGCACTAAAAGAATGACCCTAAATAAGGTTCCTAGAGCCAACGACCTCATCTGAGACCACCGATCACAGGGCCGTACGTCCAAGTGATGGTATCATCAAACAAAGCCAAACTCTAGGTGAAGTCTTCGCAACCACCCAACAAGACGTACGTCCAGTGAGCAGCCACTAATGACTTCGTTCTAGCCTAAGGTATGCTCTAGCCCGGGTATAGGGCTGTCTCACCAAAAAAATAAAGGTAAAAAGAGTGCAACGTGTGTGTAGGAGCACAACGACAAACATACCCCCCCACCTGCAAAGAAAATCCAGAAACAGTCCATACAAAGAGTCGTCTACCCTAGGGTTTTGCAAGCATATATCATTTCAATACAAACAAGTAAACTAACCTAGGGTTCCAACAACAATCATATGCACTGCTTACCTCAAGAAAGGGAGCCAAGAAGAGGGGTCATAATAGAATCGGGGGAATGCATGAACTTATCTTGAAGAAAGGGAGCAAAGAAGAAGGGATCATAGTAGAATTGGGGGAATGATGCATGAGCTTACCTTGAAGAAAGGGAGCAAAGAATAAGGGGACATGGGGATTGGAGAAATGCATGATCATATTAAGCATATAAACAAAAGAAGATGAAAGGAGAAGAAGGAACAAGAAGCGAACATAGAAGAAGAAGAGTCAAATGCACATGAATGCAACATAACAACACGAGAATGCAAGAGAACATTCAAACATCAGAAAGAGAGAAGAAAAAGAAGGAGAAGAAAAGAGAGAAATAGAACAATCACATTCAAATCAAACAATTAAACCGCACATCAAGTTAATTAGGCCTGACCCTCGTTTTTTTTTTAAAAAAAAGAAAATCCTCAGTGAAGTCGCCAGCTGTTGCACCCCAAAAAATCCGGTTTGGACCTTTCATCGTACAACGTGAAAATTTGTGAAGCCGCCATCAACATTTTTTATTTAGGGACCAAAACATTGAAAAAGGGTCCTTTTTAAGGCAGGTGGTCCTTTGAGAACTAGAGATGTAGGTTCGAGGGTCGATTAGGTGTGGGGAAGGTATTAGCACCCCACGCCTCCTTTCTACCGAAAGGGAACCTTTAACTTGATGTGCGGTTTTGACAGAGTTGATTTGAAACAATTCGTTCTACTTCTTTTTTATTTGAGAAAAGTGTTTTTGAAAACGGGGGAAAAGAAGAATCTTTTTATTATTTTTTAAAAGTGTGCTTGACGGGATGTGACCCGCTCCTACGTATCTCCCGGTGCGATGGAGAATTCAAAGCTTACGTAGTTCTCTTGTCGAGAAACTTTGGTGTTGGTGTTTTTTATTGTAGGGGTTTTCGGTCCTAGACTGTACAGTCCACTAGACCTAGAACAAAGACAACCCCGCCTGTACAGACGACGTGCCCCCTACTTTTTGAAAATGGTTTGAATTACTAACTCGAAAGAAAATAAGTTGAAACCGATAATCAAACAAGCAATGGCTTCGAGTGATTATAAGTAACAACGTTTTTATTTTATCTTTTTTGCAAATGAGGCGAGCATCGGTGATAATCATCTAGCAAAGGCTTAGGACAATTACCACTAATGACTCGTGTTGTTTTTGGAATTGAATTGGGTTCGCATGTATTTAAGGTTTGGGAGCTTTCATGATAATCAAACAAGCAAAGGCTTCGAGTGACTACCACTAATAACTCCTCATTAGTGATCAAACAAGCAAAGGCTTCGAGTGGCCACTAATGATTTTGTTTATGAAAAACTTAGGGTTTAAGCTTGGAAAAGAAATTGGTCTTAATTTGTTAGAGACATAGTTTAGAAAAGAAGTTTGAAAGCAATTTGATTTTTTTGGAAAAGAGTTTTGGAAAACTAGTAGAACATTTTCAATCAAGTTCCAAGTCAATAACCAAAATGCAAATTGCTAGACTACAATTCATGCAATGATCTAAACTAGTAACCATTTTCATGTCAAGTTGTTTAGAAAAGAAAACAATGAATGCAAGAAAGTTCATAGATGCAAGCATAGCACATTCATTGAGCATGTTATCAAGCAAGCAACAACATAGACACAATTTGCAACTTACCCTTTCATGTTGAAAACATCTCATTACAACATTTGAATACACAATGCATGAATAGGCAAAGATGAACCTAGAATACACATGTCATGTCACAATACATAGATAGGCAAAGAATGAACCTAAATTGAACATCTTATTGAAGATGCATGGCAAGAAATGAACCTAACTAGGCATTTATGACATAGCACGTGAGTAGGCAATGAAGTTACAAAGCACAAGTGAATTCAAACATTTAATGAATCACTTGCAAAATCCTAGGGATTTCACATCAACATTTGACATAAGCAACAATGTGGTATCATCTTGATGGCATCAACATTTAGCATATTTCTACAATCAACCACATGAAAGGAATAAATTGGAAAGGGCATTTGCCTCAAGTAAGATCATTAGCAAGCCATGAAAAATCAATTTGACATTTTATTTAGCAAGCATATGCAATTAAGGTGTTGAATCCCTTTAAGTAATCTTTAACACTTGGGATATGCACAAGTGCATAAGTGTCAAATCCTCTTACCAAATCATCAACACAAACATGATTTTCAAAGCAAGCAACAAAAACAAACACAAACCCTAATTATCTCATGAAATGCGACACCAACATAAAGCTAAAAGCTCATTTTATTCTTTGAAATCAACAAAATTAAGCAAGCAAATGACATAGATTAAGCTTTTTGGCAAGGATTCACATGATTAAGCAAAGGAATGCACTAAAATCACACAAACCCTAATTTTTCTACAATATGCGAAATGAAACATAATCCCAAATCACAATTTTATTCATGAAAATGCAAGCACCAACACACAATTTATTCCAAGAGAGAGATGCATTTCAAGCATCCAAACCTCCCAAAGTGTTTGTCAAAATGCTTGAAACACATTTCTCCCAAATCACCATTTTATTCATGAAAATGCAAGCACAAAATGAAAATAGCAACACCACACAATTTATTCCAAGAGAGAGATGCATTTCAAGCATCCAAACCTCCCAAAGTGTTTGTCAAAATGCTTGAAACACATCTCTCATTCAACAACAACAATTATATCAACATTTCAACAAAAAAAATAGAGCACTAAAATGCAAAGAAATGCTTGATATGCAAAAATAGATTGATGATCTACATTTTTTATGCTAAAATTTGATGATGTTAAGAGTGAGAGTATACCTCAACTCCAAGCTAGAATAGCAAAAGAAATAAGGTGAATGAACACTTAAACCACTTGAATCAACCCTCTAATCTTCAATCTTGAGCTTTATTCTTGAGATTTGAAGATGGATCTTTGAAGAGAATGCAAGGATGATGAAGGATTTAGGACTAGAATGTTGATTTGAAGTGAAAAAGTGAAGAAAGGAGGTGAGGGAAGGAGGGGGTGATTTCGGCCAAAGGAAGAGAGGAGAGGAGAGGTTTGTGTGCTAAGGTTTTGAGTGTGAATTGTGAGGCCAAAAGTGTGTGAGAGGTGAGGTTTCTAAGGTATATATAGAGAGCAACTAGGTTTAGGGGCATTTAAGTCATTGTGTACCTCTTCTCATTCTAGGATTGCATTTTAATTTTGAATCAAGGGTGAGGATTGAACCACACATGGATTGAGGTCAAAAAAATGCAAAATGAGAGGGAAATGAGGGGGAGGGAGAATTCGGCCAAAGGGAGAGGGTGTAGCCTTAGTCACCAAGTTGTCATCTTGTACTATTGTACCATCCTATGACCACTCTATTATCCTCTCAATTTTGATTATTCTTTTCAAGATAATTGTACATAAATCTAACCATTTTGAGCCATATACAAGGTATCTTGAAGAATATGCTATTTTTGAAAATGAGAGATGACCACAATTGCCACCAAAAATCTTATCATATAATTTTTGGGAATATTCCTTGTACTATTTTTTTGAAATGCTTTCTTGAATTAATTTGAACTTGATTTTTTTTACTACACATATAAAATATGCGCATAATTTGAAAAATGATTTTCTTTATTTATTTTTTGTTCAAAATAATACAATTTCATTAAATAAATTCCCAAAAATTAATTAATTGGATTTTCAGCTAGTAAAAATTTATTAAATTGAAATTGACCAAACAATGCCCCTTTTAAATGCCCCAAAATTCCTTAATTTCTCAAAAATGATTTTGAAAACCTTAGAATGCTTGGGTAAATACCCTAAACCCTTTCTCAAATAATGCATCACTCACAAAATTATTTATTTTTGCTGAAAATTAGGGTTTTGAAACTAGGCGGACAAAATTAGGGTATGACACACGTTTATGTGCCCAAAATATAGGAAATAAAGGTTAATTTGCCATGATCCTTACCATAGGTAGTTAGTCAATGGCGGAGCTTCTCTTGGGCATGGCTGGGCCATGGCCCACCCAGAATGAAAAAAAATTTTATATAGGGGAAGTTACTATAATACCCTTACATTTTAATAAAATTTACCAATGTGTTTCTTTTATTCTTGCACTCTTTAGCACGTTTCCTCCTCTGCTACTTTCCCTCGTTTTTGCTCTGTAAAACGCTTCAAAGAAACAACCACCGAAGAACAAGAAGAATGGCTTCTCCTCCCTCTCAGCTGTGAGCTCTCTATCTTCCTTGTTTCTTGTTGTCGTCAACGTCATATATCACCGTTTCGTGCTGCCGTTGGTGACGATCTTTGCCTCGCCGTCGGTCGCCGGCAAGCTACCACGTTGTGTCGTCGTCTCAAGTCTCAACTGTAAGTATAACGACATCCATCTCACTGCTTTCACCATGTTGTTGCCATTGGTCACTGGTAAATTAGAGATGATTAGATTTAGGGCTCAAAATCCCCAGTTTGTTTTTCTTCTTTTTGTTACATCTGTTGTTGTCGTTGTCATTGATAAATTAGAGATGATTGTAGCTTATGTTATGTATTATACTAGGAGATGGTTTTACTCAATATTGATTTAAGACTAGTTCCGATTAGCAATTTGTTTTTCTTCTTATGTATTATATTAGCTTCCCTTTATTAATTTTAATTTATGTCACTGGTGTTGTTGTTGTTGACTTGTTGCTAATAGAAGAGGAAGGAGAACTAGATTGTTGCTGCTAATAGCAAACAATTGCTAATCAATTGTGTTGCATTTATAAATCATAATCTAGGCCAAGCTGTCCCAGTATTCTCCAATGGAAAATACAGGACTTGATGCTTCAATATATTCCTTAATATACGTACCAGAGAATCCTGTGTGCAGAAATAAGGAGCTGTCAAATTTTACAATAGATTGATTTTGTAAATCAATTGTGTTGCATTTATAAATCATAATCTAATTAATTTTATATTGTTACTTGTTATCTTGATTTTTTGTTGCTACTAAGATTGATTTTTGTTGATTTTAGATTCTAAAAATCAAGAATTTATCAACTTTACAAGAATTATGCTCGTGTTTGGCTTCAACTAACAAAAAGGAAAATTACTTCTTGATTGATAGACTACCCCGCGTTATCATGACTCTTCTAGTTTCTACAACCACAACTGAGAGACCTTTTTCGGCAATGAAAATTATCAAAACTAAATTGAGAAACAAGATGGAAGGTGGGTTTTTAGGAGATAGCATGACGGTTTACATTGAAAGAGAAATTAGTGAAAATATTAGTTCTGAGTCTATTATTGATGATTTCAAGTCACTTGGAACGCGTAGAGCATTACTGTAAGGTATGTAATTTAATTTTTCGATGATCAACTTTTTGCTTATTACAACTTGATAATTTTGTATACCATATGATTTGCATATTTAATTTATATATTATACTCCTTCCGTTCCTAAACTTTGGTCCTTTTGGCCTCTCTTTTTTGTTCCAAAACTTTGGTACTTTTAAGATACCAATGTACAATTTACATAATATTTCCAAGTGTAACCTTTATCTTTAATTAATTGTCACTCTTTACAATATTAACTCATTTAATACTACAAATAGTGCTTTAGTCATTAGGTATTGAAAATTTATGGTTTCTTAATTTGTGTGAAACACTCCAAAAGGACCAAAGTTTTGGAACGGAGGGAGTAATAGTTTTGTTATCTAAAAAAATATATTATAATAGTTTATATTAGCGGCCCACCCAATTTTTTTTGTCAAGCTCCGCCACTGTAGTTAGTAGGGCAGCTTCTTAGGATTATTAGCGTATGATAGGCTTAGTTAGTTGAGTAAGCATTTTTTGTCGTGGTTAGTTGTACTAATGATCATGTCCAATAGAAGTTATTGTATATAAATACTCGATTTGTAAATATTTTAGACACACGACAATTTATCAAACGCAACCTAAGTTGATGCTTCATTTAATGCAACTTGAAGGATTGGGGATAGTTTAATAAGAGATTGCTGATGATTTTGTAGGCTGCATGAAGGTGCAAAATGCAACATTAAAGGCGATATCAACGGATGTTTGTCCATGGCAAAAAAAGGAGAGAAAGTAAAATAGAAGACGCGTGTGTTTCATTGAACAATCTATTGGAGTGTAATTTTTTATAGGAGGCGGCAAATTTATTAATAATGAGTGTTAAAAATTATTGGGAATAATTGTGTCAAAAAAAAACTATGGGGAATAACTAATAACCCAAAATTGAAGCTTATATACAATATTCCTACAAACACAATTCGGGTTACTTCAACCATAATAACAGATCATCACGTCACGTGGTTAATCATTGAAAGTCGAATGATGGAAGTAGAATATAATTTATTTTTTACAAGAATATAAGTCGAATATTAAGACAGTAGTTTTTGTTAATTATTAGCTATGGGTGGACCTAGTATTTTGGTGAAACTTTGTATTCTAGTCCACAGGATTCACCACCTGCATGAAACTTTTACCTTTAATTTTTAATAAAAAGAAAATATTTTTGTCTCTTCTATTAATCCAGAAACAGGGAACGCCTATCTAATCTCAAGTATTTGCAGACTTCATACCCCAGTTGACACCGGCGAAGAAGGTATGGATCATGTATGTGGACGGGTCCTCAAACACTCAAGGAAGCAGAGTCAGAATATTCCATGAAAACCCGACGGCTATCGAACATTCACTCAAATTCAAGTTCAGGGCCAGCAACAATCAAGCAAAGTACGAAGCGCTACTCGTCGGCCTTCGTGCAACCACTGCTAATCTGCGTGGATCCATCCGAAGCGGAATATATCCTGAAAGGGCTCCATCAGGGGATCTGCGGAAGCCGGACTTTGGCCGAAAAGTTCTCCGAGCGGGATACTACTAGCCCACTCTCAAAGTGGATTGCTTTTTTATGTCATCCAATGCGATAACTACCAAAGGCACTCTAGGAAAGCTCAACCTCCTCCAGAATAACTGCGTGAAATAATTGCACCATGGCCATTCAACACTTGGGGGCTAGACTTGCTCGAACCATTTCCTGCAGCAGTCGGTCAGCCAAAATTCATCATATTAGGAGCTGACTACATTACCAAATGGATTGAAGGTGACGACTCACAACCATCACAGCCGAGCGTGTTAAAAATTTTGTATAGAAGAACGTGGTCTGACGCCATGGGCTTCCACACACCATCATAACAGGCAATGGCACCTAGTTTGCTAATCCAATCTTCCAAGAACTTTGCAGAGAACTCAAGATAACCCTCTTATTCTCCTTGGTCGAACTCCCGCAAATGAAAGCCTAAGTAAAAGCCGCCAACAAGGTGATTCTGTTGGGCTAAAGAAGCGCCTAGATCATGCCAAGGGAAAATGGGCAGAGGAACTAAGTGGAGTAGTCTGGGACTATTACATTATTCTAAAGTCAGCAACAATAGAGTCTCCCTTTCGACTTGCTTACAAAATGGAACCAATGATACCGGTCGAACTCGAACCCCATTCATTGAGAAGGGAGGTGCACGGGGAGGTGTCACAGGATGAACACGCTTGGGTCGAACTGAACCTGATTGAAGAAACTAAGGAACAAGCCCAATGTAGAGAAATAAAATCCAAAAAAAGGTTTGCCAAACATTTCAATAAGATGGTGTTCCTTAGGACATTCCAAAAATGGGCCCCGGTACTTAGAAAAGTTGAGAACGCTCGTAAGGAAGCACGGGAAGGAAAGCTCGAAGCAAACTGGGAAGGACAATTATGGATCAACGATGAGCTGACGAAAGGAGGTTACAAGTTGAACGATCTCTTCAGGAAACCAATACTGAGGTTGTGGAATGCTACACACCTCAATCTTTATTTGAACTAAGTCAAAATTGTAATCAGGCACTATCTTCATTTTCCTCTATGGCCCTTTTTGCCCACTGGCTTTTTGATCCACTGAGGTTTTAATGAGGCACGACCCTAGCTTTATCCTTCAATAAATACAAGCATTTGTTCTTAATTATTCCTTTTTCAAAGAAAATTATGCAAATGTCTATGGAAAGTGACTAACCCGCAAGGTCGAAAACAAAGGCCCGCGCAAGCGGAAACATCGCGCCAAATCTGAGTTCAACAATTCGAAGGGGGTTGGAATAAGAAGCCTAGGTCCCCCGACTGGACTTTAACAACTTGAAAAGACCGAGCACACCATATTCGACAACATCAAAATCTCTCGACTCTCTATGAGCTCGAGCGGCTCGAAAATAAAGCTCGAGCAATATACTCGGCAAACAATATTGTTCTCGACCCGCCAAGAGCTCAAAATAGGAATAATAGGTCGGAGCACTCATTTCTCGAAGAGGGTTGGCATAAGAAACATGGGTCACCGGACTGGACCCAAACTAGAAGCCTAAGAACCCTGTACTCGGTGATATCAATCGTTCTCGATGCGCCTTGAGCATGAGAATATCAATAGGCCAGGAGGTATAAAAACTCGAACAGGGTTGCAGAAGAACCATGGGTCCCCGTTTGGACTTAAAAACAAAAACCCGAGAGCCTTGCCCTTGGCACCTCCAAGAGCTCTCGACTCGAAACGAACCTAGAGAGAACCATCCCAAAGTCTCACACAAAATTTCGAGAACACCATACTCGGTACGCTAAAGTCTGGGTGAATCAAAACAGTTTGAAATCTCGGGCTATATACTCGGCACTTCTTGATTCTATTGGTTCAAAATAGATGCTCAAGAGAACAACCTCACAATCGCAATTAAAAGCCCGAGTACAATACTCGACAACTTTAAATGTTATCGATGCGACATAAACTCAAGAAAAAGTAATCGATCTACTCCAAAGGCCCGAGTTCCATACTCAACAACTCAAAGCCCGAACCATTAGGCTTGCCAGATTCAAACGTTACCAGAGAAAAATATACAGGGAACACCTCAAAAGCCAAAGTTTATTCCTGGCATGTTTTAAGTCTCCGAAAAGAAACCGAGCACAAGCCTCAGCGCTCCATGTAAGAATGAATGAAGAGCGCGTCTAGGCAGGACAACTTCCACTTGCACAACAAGCGCAAAATTTTTGGGGGTGTACTACCCCTACTCGGATAAACTAACTGAGAAAGGAAAGTAAATGCAAACAAGCAGAATAACAAAAGTGAACACTTCAAAGGGAAATATTTCATTGATTTTCATTTCAAGGCCTATTGGAGGTCAGAAATCAAGTCGATCTATTACAAATATGGTAGGAGATGCCTAATACATATGTTATACAAATATCTATAACTCGAAAACACTATCCACTAGCAAAAATAGGTAGTATGAATGATTTGACTGCATCATCCTCACAAAATTTATTGAATTCATTGACTGGAGGTCGACGATGATGGCTTACCGAGAGAAGGTTGTCCCACTCCCTAATCTCCTAGATGAGAGAAGGCCATCGCTCGCACGAATCTGCAAAGATGTCCTCATTCGGAAGCATAGATCTGAGGCGCGACCTAAAGTCAACATGTGGAAAAATCAACGACACCAAGAAGCTCATCGAGATGCTAGAAATCGAGTTCAAAATCCTAAAATGACTAGGTGACTAAACTCGGAGGAACTTCCTGTCCGGACTCCCCACCCTCAACGAGAATAATGTAACATCACCTTCGTGATGGTTCAGACTTCTCCTCTAAGGTACAACGTAGGCCGAGTCAGAAAATAGTTGGGTCACTGACCGTCGTCAACGAGTCAAGGCATAAAGAAGGTCGAAAATGATCTTGTACCTCGCCTTATGCACAGTGACGCCCTCAACCAGAGTCGTCCTCTGTCGAAGACGATAAGGGGGCCTAAGGGTGAAGAAAGGATCAAAGAAAAGCATAAGAAAAAAAGTGCTCATGGGGCATGGAGTAAAGAACCCTCACTAAGACATTTATATAGGGGAGGGGAGAGTCGAAACCGACCCCCCAATAAATCTAGTCAAGGGAAAACAGTCAAAAAGACGTTTTCCAACAAAGAAAGTCGCAAGAAAACAATCTGATCAGTCGCATCACAAATAGGTTAAACACGTGAGGGTGAAGCAATCGAGGTCTCCACAAGCAGAGCTCAGACCCACCTCTGACACCAAAAAGATGTTTCCCGAGTCCACAGCATATCGAGCCCCTACTCGGAAAAAAGAAGCGCTTAGCCGATCATAGAATCCTAAGTGCAAGAAATCATCAGACCTACCAATCGTATGTCGTGTGGTAAGAACCGAGCTCCAACAGAAGGTTAAATGGTACACTTATTTTTACTTTGTTTGCCTAAGACTGCAAAAAATTTCTAAGTTATAAAATAATATGCGAGTTGCATCGCTTGTTTGACCAAGTCATGTATGAAACAGGGAGTAAAGGAAGCATAAAAGGAATAGAAGAAATACTAAACCTCTTTTCCATTAATAATCCTGAATGTTATAGTCATTACAGAGTGCCTCGAAAATGAGGACTTATCAAAATACAAAAAGAAATGCAAAACTACATGTTAATAGGGGCATCCCCATTGGCATTTTCTGCTTGGCATCCCCCACCAGAAAGAGTCTCCTCGGATTCAGGAACCCTTGATTTGCAATGGTCTTAGGGGGATTCTCGTTCCTGCAGCCTTCTCCTCAACAATTTGGTCATTTTTGACCACTTTGAATAGATCCATGGGAGAAAAATCAAATTCGGGGGCTAAAACTTTCATTGCAGACTCAAAACTCTCATCAAGGAACAGTGCAGCCTTGGTCTCCAACTCTACGACCTGATCTTGGAGCTCGAATTGTTAATCAACAAAGGCTTTCCTCTTTGAGATCCACTGGTTCTACACCTCTTGCAGCGCACCCTGTCTAGCCATAGCGAGCTTCAGATTCTCTTCAGCCTCAGTGAACTTTTGCCTTGCAAAAGTCTGGCCCTTCAATAAGTCCTTTTGGAAGGCCTCGTACTTTCTGAGTTTCCTTTTATGATAGGCCTCATACTTATTCAACTTTCTAAGTCCTTCATGACCTCCTATCTCAGTCCACTCCTTCTCAGCCTCCTCCTTCTCCATTTCACGTTTCTCGATCTTGGTATTCAAAATGGTGCCCATGGAAGCTATTCTGAAGCCATAGGAGAGAGCTTCTCGGCAAACTCCGAGTTCCACAAAATTTTCCATCTTGGGGTCCTTTTCATTGCCGACAAACTTGTCAACCAAAAAACTATCGTTGACGGCCGTGTTCCACAAAGAATTGCTAGGCTCGGGCCTATCATCAAAGAATTCCCTGAGTTGCTCATAATAATGGGACCCATTTGGGATGGTCGACTAATACCTCCACGAGGCCCCTTCGTCATTTTTGTAGGACGGCCCTCTCAGAAGGGTACTGAGCCTGAACTTTCGGGTACATCCTTTCTCAAGGTGGTGGTGCCACCACAACTAACTTATTGTTTTTTGAGGCTACAAGTTAGGCCCTCACAATAGCTCGATCCATATCTCCAACAGAATTGTCTGCAAAAGAACAAGATAACGGTTAGTACTTGTAAAAACAAAAGAAAACACATGTATATAAACAACATCCAATGGGGCTCGCCCATAAAAGATTGCCAAAGACACGATCGGCATAGAGCTATCAAAAACTTGGTTCTCGGGGGGAAATTTGTCAAACTCAATCTCCTTGATATGGCGCGGGTATTGAGTTCGGTAGAAAGGACAATGATTCTCCCCCTCTAGGGTCCGAAAATGTTTTGTCAGAATAGCGGCTCAAGCTCGAAAGAACTTGGGTTTCCAATTTTTGACAAAAGAGTCAAATAGATTCAGAAAAACCTCTACCGGATATTTGGTTGACGGAACACCACCTCATCGGATAGATAACTTTTAGTTGAAAGAAATAAAAAAAGATGAGAGCTTGGGTTCAATGCCATAGTATAAACAAATGAGCTCAAAAGCTCGAATAAACGCCCGACAGATTGTTGGAATGAAGCTGAGAACGAGCAAGGTTGAGCCCTCCGAGGAGTTCATGCTTAAAATGGTGAAGGGCATGCAGCTGGATTCTATTCTTTTCCAACATCAAGCCTAAACATAAATGTGGTCGGTAAGATCCTCAAAAGTTCGGGAATGAAAGACCCTCTCCTTGGGCAAGCAAATATCGATCCATACCCTCTTCTCATAGCGCTCACCCTGAAAGATTTTTAGAACCAACTTTCGAAGGGTGTCGACGTCCTCCACCCTCCAGTAGCAAGATTTCAAGTCAACATTGGAAAAAACCTATGAGTATTCGGGTCGAGCGGCAATCCAATATTTGTTTTATTTATAGAGAGATAGTAAAGCTTTTCTAAGATAAGTCGTAGGAACCCCAACAATACTGAACGCTAGAAATCCTCAAATCTTTGATAAAACTCGCACTTTCCAGACCAGTGCAGTTGACAGGCATGGATGATACTTCTTCGACAACCTCCTTAACCCCTACAAGTTGGCGAGGGGAAAAATCCATTAACGTGGAGAAAGAAGAGGAGGAATAGGAAAGAACAATGGCAAACTCCGAAAGCATTGCGATACTAAGGGGAGTGGGTTCCTGCCCCATAAACAAAAAACAAACTAAATAAATAAGGGGGGAGAAGACTAACCCGAAAAAAGCAAAAAGCTTGAACATGACAAATGGATAGTGAGAATTTGTAATTTGCAGAAACCTTGCAAATGAAATCTAAGAACTCGTAAAGAAGAAGAAAGGAAAAAGACTTCCCTTCCTTTTATAAGCCACTCCACAACCTCGGAATAACCTAAGTTGTTGAAGGCCAAGGGCGCCTCACCTCATCACAAGATCCAACAATCTGGTTTCAATCACGAAACCAACGCACCTGATCGGGTTGAATGGAACGGGTTACTTCATTTCAAATCTTGGGATTTGCACTTGATGCGACGTGACCCGTGACATGCATCAGATCGTCGCATCAACACACCCTTGCATTGAATGAGGTCTGTCAAGAATCTTCCTTAAGAAGAATAAGTGATCTGACTACTGCAACAGCTCAATTTGGCGTGGTATAGATTGGACTGTTCCTTATACTTCAAATCTCAAATGAATTAGAAGTCTAGGGGGCTTGTGTTACAGTCAAGACCATCTCCGATCTTGTTTAGTGCTGAGCTCCCTTGGGATCCCGTTGCGACGACTCAACCGATCATCGTCATGGCAGAGTAGGGACCGAGCTCTCATAGGCAGGTCGAACTTAGAAGAATGATAAAACAAATTGCAATAGATACTGAGTCACTGGGGTTATTTCTGAGCGCTACTCCTAGTAGACCCTCCTCGGAACCGAACTCACACTTATATACAAGGTCGGAACTAAACCCTAATTCTGTTCCTTTTCTGTCAAACATACCAAAGAAATAACGGTACCATAATGAGCAAAGATCTCGCCATGATCACGTTAACTGCTCAGACAATAACTTTCCCCTAGATAAGAAGAGACCACCAGCGGCTGGAGTTCGTCTCTAAGCTCCTGGGTGGTATTCTATATATAAGGGTCTCAATCCCTCAAGTTTATTATGCTTTTCAACTTGACTAAACTCTGATATTGCTCTCCTCTTATCTTAAGCCTATTCTAACTTTGACATCAAAGTGTCATTGAAAGGACACCTCCCGGTGCGGAGACGTGAAACCATCAACCACCGTATACAGAGGAGAGATGTCGTTTTGCAGATTCCAGCATCAACATTAACAAAATAAAAGTCCCGTTCTAGTGTTGTTTTAGTTTATGATATATACATTAGTATTTACTATAAGATTTAGAAATACTTTTTTATTTGCAATCGGTTGACTTTTTCTAGACTCATTTTAACACCTTTTTCTAGATTCAAATTCTTTCAGAAGCTTGTTTGGTTTTTTTTACCGAAAAGATGACCTTGTAAACTGTGTATTGTTTAGAAGATATAGTTTGGTTCTCAAAGAATTTGTTTAAGTTGTTTTGTTCAAAAAACAGTTAGTGACAAAACAGTAAAGAAAGCTTGTAAAGAGGTGCTTCATATGAGTGTGATATACTTGATTTTGAATGAGATATGTAGCACTCACATTGTCACAAAGGATGGAAGGTGTGGAGGGAGAGGGCACACATAACTCAGTAACAAGAGATTGGACCCAAGATAATTCAGTTGCAGTGTTGGCTAAAGCTCTATATTTTAACTCAGTAGATGAACTTGCTACTACTCGTTGATTCTATGATTTATATGAGATACGATTAGAGCCAAAGTAGACAAGGTAAGCAATTGTGGAGGTGTAATCAAATTTTTTCCTGCCTAATTTGCATCACTATACGCTGAGGGAAGAATTGGTTGGAGTTCTTTGGAGATAACGAAGAGTACGCTTAAGTTCTATGAAATGAGTGGTGGGCTGTTGTTGTGTGAGCTAAAGTTTGTTTATAGAGAATGTAATATCAAGTCGTATCACCGACAGATATTTGAGACTACCTATGATTCTACGATAGAAGGTAGCTTTAGTGGTTATGGAACCATCATCTTTTGTTAAGGTGATTGATGTTGTATTGGGGTGATGACAGCTTTGGCATCAATAACTTTTGTTTTCTCAAGCAGCTCTATAATATACTCAATGTTTTAAAACTCGGATGGGTGGCCGACTCGGTGATGGTACCGGGTCACTGGGTCAAAGGTCGGACCGAGGGGTCGACAGTTGAACCGCATGATCAAAACCGGGGCCGCATGACTCGGACCCGGTCTGTATTTCGTGAATTTTCAAGACCTATATAAAAAATTTCAAAATTTTCAAGAACTATAAATTTCATACCTGTAAAATTTAATTTACTAAAATTAAACAATTATACATAATGCCAAAAAAATCCAAAACAATCGCAACAACAGGTGGAAATACAATCAACCATGAAATGTGTATGGTGAAAAACTAATTAGTAACTTATCAAAAAAAGAAAAGAAAAACTAATTAGTAATGTAAAAAAAAACTAATTAGTAATTAATGCTTGAATTGTGGCAAGCCCATGTAATATATGTTATATGTTATATGTTTCACGTGCGCAACATAGACAACATCAACAGGTGGTGCAGCGGTTAACTTCCTTATAGATTGACTCAAAGGGGAAGAGGTTCCAACCTCTCCGAAGCCATTTCTGTGAATTTTTATAAAAATTCTGTTTCTGTTTTCATCACACATGCACAACCCGGTCCGGGTTACACAAACCCATCGGGTCATCGAGTTTGCCAAAACCCGGCCGGGTTTGGCCGGTTTCCACCGGATTGGTGCATTTCCGATCCGTAGGGTTAACCGACTCGGTTACCCACCCGGTTCCCGGGCCGAGCCGGTTTTTAAAACACTAAATATACTTGTGTTGGGAAAGAAATAACTTTGTGGAGGTAGAAACTACCTCAACACCGAGGAAGTAGTGCAGTGAGCAAGATTCAAGGCACTTTACTTCAGCCAAATGCATCACAAAACGACAATTACAATAAAATCGACGAGTCTACAATTTAGACTTAATTACATCATTTGTCTTTCTATTTATTCAAATTCACGGTTTTAGTCTTTTTGCTCAAAATACATATGTTGTTTTCAGTGACAGAGCCATGTAGTCTTGAAGGGGTTCACTTGTTCCCCCCAAAAAAATGCTATTTTTATCCCTATATAAATGTTTTTCAACCCCCTAAAATTTAAAATTTTGCAATAGTAGTTCTAATTTTGCATCCAACACACAATTTTGAACCCCCTGATTCTGGGTCCTCGGTCCGCCACCGGTTGTTTTTCTAAAAAATAAGATGACACCTTGGTTTGCCTATGAAAATGGATATACTTTGGCATTGACAAAACGAGTCTGAATTTTAAATGAAATAAATAAAAATATACTATGTACTTTAACAAATTTTAATGCACGAGAAATTTATTTATCTATGTGAAACATGGCTACGTGGTTTTTTCTTTCGTCAAGAAAGGTTAAGTTTCTCTTGCCCCAAGTCAATATTTAGATCCACTGCAATCGTTATATGATAGTTACGCCAAGAGGGAGAAATCAACAGTTAAAAAGCTCTCTTAATTTGAAGCCCTGCAGATTGCTGCACCTTTTTGACCAAAAAAAATTACTGCACCTTGCAACAACTGCAAGGGATCCGAACACTCTATTTCAACTTATGTCGTTAAACTACTTTCATTTGTAAGGATCATATTTGTCGCAATTTTTCTCTATCTCTCCATTTTACATAGATCTATTTCCATCGTCTTTATCTCACTCCATCTTCACTACCTTGCAGCTTTTGAGCGTAACTATTTGTTTTTTTTTTTGACAATGAACGTAACTATTAAAGACCCCATTTTTACCAGCCTACATGGCTACATCCCATTGAAAATTTAGCTTTTAAATGCGTTTTACTTGTATTCTGAAAGTTTACAACATAATAACTGCCACGGTTGTGAATAAATATATACAGCAAGTACTCCGTTATAGCAGAGAATACTTTAAAGTACAATTGGTGAATGCATCTCCTAGAAAAAAGCATACATTATAATGCAAATCATTTGCAAATAAAAGAAAGGACAAGGGGAACCAATTCAAATTCAAAAAATGACAAATAAATACATAGTTTCCAATATTTCAAGGAGTATTGATATTTTCTTTGGAAACATTATACAGAGCACTATATGTCAAATCATTAAGAAACAGTGAGATGGCATTGAAAAATAAAATATAATGTTTAAAATAGCTACCAAACATCATTGACTTGACCAAAAAAACACATGACAAAATTATAAAATGAAATTATCTAGAGTTACACAAACAATATATCATTAAGTCATTCTTCTCACCAATAAAACTCAATTGAACTTTCTGAGGTTACAAACACGATACCCAAAAAGAGGCAAGCAGAGAAAATAAAGCAATGAATTGTATGGTATTTTGAAACTGCCAGCATCTGTTTTCTGGATTCAAACAACTATGAACTTAGCCAAGGAAATACATTGGGTGATGTCGGCAACCGCCCTGTCAAAACTTCAACACCAGTTTCTGTCACCTAATAATAGAATAGAAAGGATGAACAATGTTAAATATCGATAAATATAAAACCATCAAGTAGCTGACCAAAATAAATTAGAGTTTAATTGGTATGCATCATCGGTGTAAAATTTGTTTGCACCGACAACCAATCACAATGATATAATGACATTTAAGATAGATAGGAGAAGACTCATAATTTATAATGCATGAAAATCAGTGACTCGTTGGTGTAGTATTTTTTTTACCTGACAAAAGACCATATAAATGAAAAAGGCAAATGACCAAGGCTTTAAAGTAACCACACAATTCGAAGCCTAATTATACTAGTGGTGAATGATTTTGATTAGGTTCAAATTTTATTTTAGTCCCTATAAAAGTAATTTTTTTCATCTCTACAATGCCCAAACAAGTTTGGTTTTGGACCATGCTCTCAGGTTGAAAAAAGCAACATGACTAACAAAAGTAAACGTCATCATTGCCTTGTAGGATTATGATGTCACATGGCAACTAGGGGTGGGCATGGGTACCCATCGACCCAATCCAACCCAACCCGCAAAAAACGGGTTGGTTCGGGTAAGTGGGTTGGGTTGGTTTTAAAATAGGGAGACCCATAAAGTATGGGTTGGGTAGCGAGTCTGAAAATTTAGAACCCACTCAACCCAACCCAACCCATATCATTATGATCTTACACATACTAATTTTTTGTCTGTGATCTTACATATACGAATTGATAACTGAAGTCTAGGTGCAGAGAACTCTTAAATAAATTCTCAATTTCATTCAACCAAATTTCAATTTTTAAATTAATTCCATTCTTCCTTGAAGACACTTTAAAGAGAACTTACTTTAATCTACCTTGAAAATAAATTCTGTTGTAAAAATTTCCCATCATATCATAAATTAAAAATTAAATGTGTATTACCTAAAAATGATTATCATTTTATCGTAAAAAGTCACTTTTAGCGCTTGAAGACCATAATTTACATCTCAGTTCAAAAACAACCAAACTCTAGGTGACAATAAGAAAATACAAATGTACTTACCAAAAGAGTGTGCTCAAATTGAGCACTTCGTTTACCATCTGCTGTGACAGCAGTCCATCCATCAGGCCACATTCTATCACGCCATACACCTAGTTAAAACTGATATTAGTAGCTGTGAAGTGAATCACCAAAAGTTATCTATTTAAACAATTTTATATATACCTGCATTGATCATTGGTTCAATTGTAAAGGTTTGGCCAGCCTTCATCATACCAACTGCTTTATTCCCTGCCAGTGGTTAAGGTGTATCTATTGCACGCATTTTTCTACTTTTCTTCCATGTAATCATGGTTTACTTTTAACATGAATTAAAAACTTAGGTGGGGTTGGGCGTTAAGGGGGGGATTAGAAGTTAGAAGTTCACCACAAAAATCTTTTGGAAGTGGTAAGTTTGATCTTGGGAACAATACTTGCATGTATTGGATTTGAAAGAAAGAAAAAGCTAACAGTTTAGAAAAAATGACACAAGACTGGCTGCCGCCAATTTTTAGCAACACACAGCATGTATAGTAATATTGCAAAAAAGAAAGTAAGCGGCTAGTAACATAAATTGATTCTACTTTTCCAACAATTATTTTATGCTCAACAACCGGTCCTTTACATTAAAAAGAAGAATGTCAGGGGATGCAGAAAATAGTTTCCAAATATGTTTTGCCCGTATTTTCATATTGAGCTTTTAAACCAAGGAAAGGATACTTCCGTAATGAGGAATATTTGGTGCACAATGGAAAAGTTCTCCAATTCCGTGACCACAATATGATTTTACCTGTAGGGACACGAGAAAATATGGTAAGGAACAAATGATAACCATCCAACAGTGTGAATAAAGAAAACTAAATAGATAGCTTTAGAAGATGTTACCACTGAAAAGCCTGACATCGAAGCATGACGGCTAACAACTTCACCAATTTCTCGGAAACGTACCCCAGGTTTAACTGAATTTGATAGAAAAGGAAGAATCAAGAAAACAGCTAAATTTCTTAAAGTAATGTGGACGTTCATATTATATTTCAGTATTTGAATGCACAATAATCAGACACTCTGAACACCCAAAATTGATATTTACAACATATATTTAGAACAAATTATGTATCCATTGCAATATGTTTTGATATTATTATCAATTATTCAACACTTTAATGTACGCGTCAAACAAAAGAGAAATGGAACAAGAACACAATAATGATTTAAAAATTCAGTAATATAGATGTCAGAGCTGAAATCCAATGGAGATATACCCATTGATATTGCCTTCTCCAGACACTCATATGTGCATTTGACCAGATGCCGAGACTCTTCATCCACATTCCCCACAAAGTATGTTTCATTGAGATCACCTGCAAAACAACTCATACATTATTAACATAAGGTCAAATTTTATTAGCCTAAACACCTTTAATGTTAATCAACCCATATAACACCATTACACATGTTAATCAACTCACCATGAACACCTTTATAGTAAACTGTGACATCAACATTTACAATGTCACCATCCTCAAGCTTCCTGTAGAATGACATAATTATTGAGAAGTTCTTTAGTTGAAAATGATATAATTGTAGCCTTAGCTATGCCAAAATGGCACGTGCAGTAATCAAGTGTAAAGTATCAATACGAAGGAAGAATTTAGAAAATTATAGGCTGCTTGGTTTGAAAAATATTCTTTTGTCTATGGGTAGGAAAATAAAACAAAAGCTCTGTACATTCTACCTTGCATCAGGAATTCCATGGCAGATTACTTCATTAACTGACCTGTTAGAAACACCAGATTTTGTTCTTCACAAATACCAAGATAATCTGAGAAAAATAGAATATGTATAGAAGGAAAGTACCTACGTGCAGCAAGATTTAGGGAAGAAATGGTAATTGAGAGGCGATGGGTATCCTCCTGCAGAGTAAAAGTTCAGAAACAAACTCTGCGCTAATTGCCAAATGCCAGTGACATCATGAAAGAAAGCATAGGAACCATTTGGGTAACAGAACTATAATAAGTATGGAGGCATCCTCTAGACAGAACTATAAGAGTATGTTTGGGAGGAGGGGATGGGATGGCTTATTTTTTTATTTCTAAAATATGGAAGCTCTATAAATTGTTTTTACAAATAAATAAAGTGTAATTGAAGTGTTATACAATCAAATATCATGTGAAACTTTCATAATTTTTTAATCTCAAATATTTATTGGAATGTAGACTTAGCCCTCCAAAATTTCCCTCCCAAACATACCCTAAAAGCTCATTACTACACATAGTCAACAAGAAGACATCTAAGAGGGACATCAGTGGTGCAAGAAGCAGTAGCATGTTTGGAAAAGGTGAAACAACTTTGCAGCATTTTCACCATTTCCAAATAGCTTACTCCTTGGCTAAATACATCATCTCACTTTGTTTATTTATCTAATATCTATGTACTAACGTGTATTTTATTGAAAACAAAATATGGAAATTTGAAAACAAAGTAAATAGGGCCGTATTGTTTCCGTTGTACATTGTACCACAAAATGAAGAAACTTTTTCAGAGTTCTAGGCTCGAATCAACACTCAAGAAGAGGTATGCTACTACAGTAAATAATTATATAATTAGTATAATATTAGTATATTAGTATATAATAATATCGTAAGGCATATGTGCACCAACTAGAATAATGCTAATATTTTCTAAAGGTAGAATGGCAAACTTACAAACTTCAATAAATAAAGCAGGTAAAAATATGAAATGGATATTTCAACTTTCAAAAATGAGACTCTTAAAAATTAGCACCTGCAGCAATAGTCGCCTCATGAACCACTCTGTCAATTTCATCAGTTGTCACACCAGGTTGAATAATCCGAGCAGCTGCATCCAAAACCTCCCTAGCAATCTATAAATCAACAAGTGAAATGAGATTTTGAAGTCTACCACTGTACTCAATTTAGAAGGAAAAAGATGAACAACAACAATCTATAAGAAAAATTTCACCCACAGTTTATCCACATCAGACAAAGCCACATCAACTGTACTACAAAATAAGCATTTACAGTTTTTCTTTAAAAAATTTCAATAATCATTCAACATCATTTGTTTATCGAAGTATAGGTTTATTAGATGTCATCATCAATCAAAGAAGTAATATTAATTCATGTGTCACCAAGCCATGTCTCTGAGTTGTCATGTAATAGACAACAAAAATAAGCAGCATATTGAGCAGCATGAAAATCAAGATATGAATAAGAGTCTTGCATTGAATAATGTATCAGAGTTTAAGACCAGTCCATGAGAATCTACAAGGGCAAAATAGCAAGGAACTCACCCGACAAGTTTCTCTCATTCTCTCAATTTGATCTGGAGATTTGATCTACAGATGAACATCAGTTAGAAAGAAGAATAACAGGAACACAGATGGTAAATTGATCTTGCAAGAGTTTCATCAATTACAAATTCATTTATTTTAAATTACCTACCTCAACAGTATGCTGTAGATCACTATTGGGCTCAACTTTGGGAATTCCCTAAGTTAAAACCAAAAGGATAGAAACAATTTAGGGACCAATGAACTTCAGTTAACTTATCAAAAGATAACTTCGAATTGTATACAAGCAAAACTACATAAAATACAAGGAATCTAAATAGGAAGACATCGGAAAACTCACATCATCAGCCCAATCAGGTTTAACAATATGAGCAGGGACAGTTCGGTAAGTAGATATGGGATATGGCCGCAGCATCCTTAAAAGAGTAGAAATAAAATTTTGGTTTCAAGAA
Organism: Astragalus glycyphyllos; assembly: GCA_963573325.1. NCBI lineage: Eukaryota > Viridiplantae > Streptophyta > Magnoliopsida > Fabales > Fabaceae > Astragalus > Astragalus glycyphyllos. The sequence continues at coordinate 30,233,543 of OY754310.1, read as the reverse complement.
AGAAATGAGTAAATAATATTAATTGAAAAATAATGCAAATTGAATGCTACAATGCAGCGTAAAATGTTTGTGTTCTAAAATATGATGTGCTTTAAAGCATTGCATATTTACCCAGTCCAATCAAAGTGAGGAAGCTTCGGAGTTCGACCTTGCCCTCTCCTCGCGCAATATAACCAACCTTCACCAGGTGATTCAGAATTCTGTGTGCCAGGTGAGGATAGCTTTGCCTTCAGATGCACTGATTTGTGCGAACTCCATGAAGATTTGAAACATTCCTGAGAGCTGTCAAGCAATATCAAAATTGCCTTCAAATATATGAAAGATATCAATACTGTTAGAAGTAAAGGACTAGGGGATTCAGTCATTGCAACAGCAAGTATCTAGCAGTAACCAATTTTCTCTCATTGCCAACCATCAACCTAACCTTCTTCTATACGGTGCCTATGGAGCAACAATGCCATCGCTCTCACCAAATTGCTACTCACTAATAACTAAATCAATCTGCTATAGACATTAAATTAGATCAATCACAGCTTACTTCTTTTCTTACAAAAACTAAAACGGTATTACTAGCCAGCAGCAAAGAAACTCATGCAGTATGTCGCAGTTGCACAATGCCAGTAGGTAGAATCAAAACACTGAAGTTTGTAGTTAAAAGCTAGGTCAGACTCTAGTAAATAGCTAAATATTATGGAGACAACCACAAAGTATCACTATCTGTTAGGATATGTTTGGATGGAGGATTTAGGAGGGGAGGGTAGGGGAGGGCTTGATTTTCAATTCTAAATTGAGAAAGCTATAAAATGTTTCTAAACAAAAATGAAGTATGATTAACAATGTTTTATCATTATCTATCATGTTATTCTTTCAGTCTTTCAAAATCTCAAAGAGATGACCAAGCCCTCTAGAGCCCTCCCCTCCAAAACCCTCCCAAATTCCCCTCCCAAACATACCTTTAAGCAATCTTCAAACAACTCAGTCAAGCCTTACATAGAATCACTGCCTTAAAGAAACACAAAACACAACTTCACAGCTCTCCTAAAAAGTCTTACAGATAGCCTGTGGTAATTTCATCTTAAAATTGTCTACTGTGATTCAATACTTCAATGTCCAAAATAAATGAACTTTAAATCATTAACAAAGTAGAAGACAATCACAAACCAGAAGGCGGAACCTTCACGAGGAAGTTTCAATTCGATGCATTTTGGACACCTGATAAAAAAGAAAGAAAAGGAAAAGAAGCCAAGTTAAAATTAATAACATGATGCAATAAAACCATTATCCCAAACCTTGAACACACTATTGCTAAACCTTCAAAATAAACTTTAAATAATAAATCTTTACCACTCAATTATCATCAAAACCTCAGCGTAGCAATGCAACGAATTGAGTACTATTAAAAATCTAACGCATCTTTAATAGAAAAAGTCAATTAAAAAAATCAAGAAAAAGTTGCCACCACCACCACCAGCTTTTTGCTGAAACCACGAAAAACTCCATTTGATCGAAGCCAATCATATTTAACACATCCATATCAAATGCTGAAATAGCATCTTACAATCCAAAACAAAAATTCAAAAAACATTGAGACTTGTGTGTGAGAGAGAGAGAGAGAGATGCATACTGAAGATTTGCAGGTTTGCCACAGCTAACACAAGAGAGAGAATTTTCGGATTCAGCAGACATCGATTACGAATTTGCAAAGAACTGGAGTCTAGGGTTTGCAGTGCTGATAGAAACTGGAACAACAATCAGGGTAATAGAGAAGACAAATTTTATAGCTTTTTTTTTTCTTTTAGAATTTCTTTCAGCACCCCCACAACTTTGCTCATTCCACCCCCAACTCTCCAAATATTTTGACAAAATCAAACTATACACCCAATTCATTTTTTGAACTTTATTCCTCTACCACCTCATCACTTCATAAAAATTCGATATCTTCATGATCACGGAAAGTTCATAATTGAGATAATTAGATTAATCCTCTACACGACTACAACAATACAACTCACCACTTTATGCTGACCAAGAGAAGTAAAAATTGAAATTGGCCCCACATGCTCTAGTTTTTTTTTGTTGGGGTTACAAGGTAATAAAACAAAAAAAAAGGGGGGAAAACATGAAAGGGACTAAAGAGTCTAGCTTATCTAAGAGTAGAGCCTCAACACCAAGGGGAGGATGGCTCCAAGTAGAAGAGTTAGGTGCATGGGCACCTTCTTTAATCATGAAATCCGCAACTCTATTCTATTCTCTGTGGATCTGAACCACTTGGACGACACCACACAAGACCATGATCTCCGTAATATGCGTTAAGGTTGAAGCATAACAGTAAAAGTTATGAGTGTCATGAGATGAAATGAGGCACACTGCCTCCAGTGGCGGAGCTAGACTGAAAAAGTTGGGTGGGCCACTAAAATAAACTTGCGTTGAGGAATGACGAGATTGATGGCGAGGAAGGACGACACGCAACAACGATAACAACGACGAGCAACGACGATGAACGACGACGAGCAACGGCGATGAACGACGATGAATAGTGAGGAACGATGACTGAAGAAGAGAAAACGTGAGAGGATTGTGCAAAAAAGAGAGAAATCGGTTCAGTAATTGCTGGTTTTGAGAAGAGGATGAAAGCTGGTTTGGTTTTCTATTTCTTCTTCTTCTCTTCTCTGCGCGCGAGAGTTGAAGCGAGAAAAAGAAGTATCTAATTAACTGATGATGCGCTGTCAAGTTGTGAGAGGAAGAGGATTTATGTGGCTTTTTTAAAAAAATAAGGGTATTTAAGCAATTTTCCCTATATGAAAAAAAATTGTTTTTTTCACTGGGTGGGCCGTGGCCCTGCTGGGCCACCCCCGGCTCTGCCACTGACTGCCTCCAAACAATCACATTCACACACAAAATCTTTGTAACACAAGTCATAGCCGAGATTTATCTCAAGAAGAACGACATGTACTTCTGCTAGCAAAGTATCACCGCCATCCTCAAAATGAGTGAAACTTGTAACCTCGTTACCATTAGCTCCACGGACAACACCACCTACACCGAGACGGGAAGTACCATTGAGAAAACGGCCATCAACATTAACCTTAATGGTGCCAACACGAGGGGACTCTGACGACCCATAAGACGATCAGCATGAAGGTCTAAATCCTTAGTTGGATAGAAAGTGAGGAACTCATCATGCAATAAGTAAATCTTACGAATCACCTCACTAATGTGCCAAGCCTAGGTCTTAAAAGTCATATTATTGCCCAACACCAAGCATACCACAAGCAAGTACTGAATAGGGTGAGAGTTGAATCACAAATCATGCGATGCACCTAAGGATGGCAAAACGGACTTAGCTTGTCAGACTTAAATGGTGGGTTGGGTTAGTGATTTCATCACGCCAACCCATTGTAGCCTGCCCCGCCCCGCCTAACTTGCCAATTCGGTGGACCACAAGCGGGGTGGGGCGGCCTGCCAAGTTTTTTTTTATTTTCCCTGTTTTTAACTATTTCAAAATCCTTTTTAGTACTTTTTTGGCGAGTTGTAATGGGCCGAACCACCAACCTACCATTTATACTTTGTTTTTGGCAGGCTTGGGCTGGCTAACCCGCCTATTTTAAGCCCAAAAAGTATGCTTTAAATATAGTTTTTATTTGTTAATTTTAATGGCGGGCTCAATTTCACAACCCAATATCTTATGGTGGGGCAGCCCGCCCCGCCTAATTTTTGGTGGGCTTATGCCCGGTTCGGGCGGGCTGGCCTGTTTTGCCATCCCAAGTTGCACCCCAACATCTAGCATCCGTTAGTGAGAAAAAATCAAGATGGTTGCTAAAACCCAAACGAATCCAAAGCTCTTTTGAGTGAGGGAAAATGGAGAAGATCCTCCACGGGAGAAGAGAAAGGGTGCAGCTTGGGGAAGCTGCCATGTTGCAGGTATACCTACAGGAATTTGAAAGAAGAACATTGTGGAAATACAACCAAGTGAGGTGTTGGAGTTTTGCTAGAACTTTATGTCGCCAGATCCATCTCGTGTCATGAGAAATGTCTCAATTCTGACGTTGTTGTAGAAGCCAATGGTACCCACTAGAACAAGTATAGGTGCCCTTCTTATTGTGTTGCCAAATCCATGTATATTGAAATCTATTGGCAAGAGAAATTGGTGTAGGGACGCGAAAGATGCTAGTTGCAAGTCAGCAGTTAAAGTAGTATGCAATTCACGGAGGTTCCAAGTTCCATTCACACAAACATCACGGAGATATGTTTGAGTATCACTGATGTGGACATAGCGAACAAGTTGGCATAAGGGACCCAACTTTGTCCAATCATCAAACCACTACAAGAATTTCGAAGATTTCTGGCGGAAAAAATCCACCGGAAATTGGGCCTTACCGGCAGTTTTTTTCACTGGAAATTCGCCAGCAGGTAACGGTTACCGGCGGATTTTCCGTCGGAAAATCCGCTGGAAACTACTGGCGAAAAATCCGCCGGTAAATTAGATCCTTGACACTGCCACAGGAGGGATATCCTTGACACTGTTCCAAACTTCTTCTGGTGTCAACCTACAAAGAGGTCCAGCTGTTTCAACATTCCCCTTGATGAATCCATATTTTGACTTCCTAAATGGATGATTGCTAGGTTAACTCCAATATCATGCGAGTCAAACCATGAGGTTTTTCCTCCATATTTAAGAGTAAAAACCTTTGTGTCAACCATGCAAATCGAACATGCCATCTTACCATGTGTCCCCCATCTAGACAACATTCCATACGCAGGAAAGTCATTAATGGTCCACATCAAAGCCGCCCTCATCATGAAATTTTGTCTATGTGCTGCAACATAAGTTAAAACACCATTCCGCAATCTTTTTAGGTCATCAATCAAAGGTGGCAAATATACGTCAATACCCGCTGTTGGATTAGTTGGCTCTGGTATTATATCATTCAAAAACATGTAGGGTTTAGACATACACATTTCAGGAGGAAGATTGTATGGGGTAACAGTAACTGGCCAACAAGAATACGGTGTTGCTGACGCTTGAATGTATGGTGTGAAACAATCAGAGCATAAACCAAACCGAACATTGCGTGGATCAATGGCAAAATCTGGATGAACACGATCAAAATGCTTCCAAGCTTCACCATTAGATGGATGACGTAATTCATCAGAATTATTTCTATTTTCATAGTGCCACGTCATTTTACCCGCAGTTTCCATTGAAGTAAACATCCTCTTCAGCCTTGGTATAATCGGCAGATAGAACATTGCTTTCCTTGACACTTGTTTTCCTTTGCTCGTCCCTTCCCTGCTGACACGATGTCGTGGTTCTTGACAAAACTTGCATTCCAACAACTCTCCATCATTTATGCCAAACTCATTGTTATAATAGATCATGCAACACTAAGTCATTTATTCAGTAATTATGATCCTATTCTTGGCTATACTCATACATATCTCTGATTCTACATCATTGTTACTGTTTTACTGTCATTTAATCTTTAAATTTATTGTCCAAAATAATGAATTTTTTCCATGCTTTACTTTTTATTTTTAGCTCACTAACTCAAGTACAAGTAAATGGACTTAGAATTTAATCTGCATAATCCTCGTGGGAACGATATTTTCTTAACACTTTATTACTTGTTTGACTGTTTATACTTGTACACTTTTTTACACAACAAGAACCACTCTGGTCTTCTCAACATCATGGCAATGGCTATTGAGGAATTGTGTCTTCATTCTTCAAGTTTCACCAAGCTCTAGCATGTTCTTTCTTCGAGATTCACCAAACTCTAGAGTATTATAGCCTCTCCAAGCACCAGTAGAGAATCCTCTAGTGTTCTCAACATTCTGGCCACTATCGTTGAGATTCGAGTGTTTACTTGATTCTCCAGATTGTTTCCAATGAAGGAATTAATACCACTATTGGGCACATTACAACAACAGTTTAAGTTTCTATCTGAGTGATACAAAGTCATTCTAGGATTCTACAACAACAGTTACAATTTAAATCCTATATCAGTTCAAGTGTTTTTGACAGCTTGACTGATTTACAATTTTATCTAAGATAACTCTCATTGAGAAGATATTACATTCAAATCTCTTAGATACGTTATGCGCTTTTTGAACATATTTCTTCTCTTAGAACATGCCTTTTTCTTTTCTCTCTTCCATGGATGTTCGATATGAAAGATCTCATGGTGATCGTAGTCATTTGATATTCAATGAATTCGACATAGTCATTTCTCTCAACCTTACTTGGTTACTACCAACAGGTAGACCATGGTCGTTTTGCCAACAGGCTGACTACCTTCATAGTTCAAAGAAACTTCTTTAAATAGGCGAGAGATTAGAATCGTTGGGATATGACCATGGTACAAACTAGCCGTTGGGATGTATAAAGTAATTTCAAGGCTATATTGTACTTGAGAGAGAGCTACTACTGCAACCTAGGCTTCCTAGAGAATGATGAGTCATCGTATTGATATATGGTCACTTCTCTTTTTACTCATCATGATGATTAGAAGGTAATGTGTTCTTAAGATGCATACTTCATTTGATCATTAGACTCTCTTTGCATACTTCATTTGATAGATGCATTGAGCGCATAGCAGGTACTTTTCTTTTTCTTCAAGTTTGTTATGGCTTGATGCTTCTTGTTGAGCAGACGCCTTGTTGAGATATCTTTCTTAAGATGCCTTCTTAGATAAAATGGTTCAGGCTTTTTTGGCGAAGTCACTCCTTGACTTGATGATTTATTTTGTCTTGACATATTTGGTTCTGATGTTTTGGCCGGTCTTATTGTAGGCACAATGTCTTTAACTTGGTCTTGACTTAACATGTGTTTTTTTACTTTGGATGCTTTAGTACGTTTACATATCTTCTTGTTGAGCTCCAACTTGATTTGATCTTCTGATGTTGACTCTTTAGGCTGAAATGCTCTGACGAGTGTTCTTATTTTTCTTTATCTTTGCTTGATAAAGTGTGTAGTTTCTATTGTAAGACATCAAGAAGCATTTTGCACACTTGAACAAATAGTTAGCAGACAAATTTCTCTCTTGCTTTGTTATCATCGAAACATCGAACACCAAGAAACTATTGTTGGAACCAAACTGGTTCTTTCAATTCATTGTCTTTAGCAGACCATATCTTTGAGTAGGCGCATATCAAAACTTCAACTTTGACTTGATGGTTTAGATGCTTTGGCATATCTTTGAGTAGGCGCATATGTTCTTTTACTATACCTTCAGATGCTTTTGTATAGCCTAGTAAGTGCATATCTTCTGTTGTTAGAGATCATAGAGTATCCTGCATACTTAAGCAAACAGTTATTAGACAATTGTTCTCTTTCTTTGTTATCATCAAAACATCAATCTAAAGAAATTTTTCTTGGAACCAATTTGGTCTTACATGTATCTTATGAGAATTTCTAGCAATAGACTTGGTTACTAATATTGGGCTCAACACTTTTATCTCTTGCAATGTACTTGTATTTATAATATGTGTGCATACTTTTGATTCCAGAACCGTGTTGTTGAACTAGGAAACTGAAATATAGTATAATTGAAATAACAAAATGTTTTAACGCTGGGTTTTCACTAATAACTGGCTTTAAAATCACTCTATTGTGACTTGTTTTACGGGTTTAAAAAGAACGTTTTTCATCGATTATTAAAAGAACCAGCATTAAAAGTCTAACTTCTACAACATTGGAAACAACACCGATTTATGACCGATATAGCAAGTCTAGTTTAACTAGTGTTGTATCCATTTACTATACTAGTGTTATCGAGCTTCGAGTTCGTGGTAACAATGACATTTTCCGAAATCAAAAAAGAAACAATGACATTTTCCATTCCCGACGTTAAATATTGTGAACCTCCAATCGCTTCCTCTAAGCTTGAAGGTCAACACAATTTTTTCTTTGTTATCTGAGTAATGCCCTCCACATCGTTGTTAAGCTCCTTCATCAGTTTGTTTCCGCCATGGCAAGGATGAAAGTGCCAATGTGACAATGCTAAAGTTAACTGCAAGAGAATGAAGGTGTTAATCATACAGTATCGAGAGAGAGAGAGAGAGAGAGAGAGAGAGAGAGAGATGAAAAGGAAAGTATATCTTCGATTATGATTCAACTGAATAATAATCTGTACAAGAGTTTGAAGTATATCTATCTAACTTCATCTAACTAACTCAGTTATTGTTGTAATAGAATAAACAACTAATTGCGACTAAACTAGAGGTAAACTATTTACGATAATAAAAATTAACTATGGTTAGCTAGCTGAGGTATTTACAACAGGTAATAGTCCCCCACAAGATGGACTATGGACATCCATAAGGCTAAGCTTGGACACTAATGCAGTGAATGAAGGAGACATAAGAGGTTTTGTTAGCACATTAGCTAACTGTGAAGCAGAGGGTACAGGTAGCAGATGAACTAAACCACTTTGAATCTTTTCACGGACAACATGGCAGTCAATCTCAATGTGTTTTGTCCATTCATGAAAGATAGGGTTGTGTGCAAGATGAATTGCACTCTTGTTGTTACAATAAACTGAGGTGTGACTGTCAAAGGAGATGTGGACGCCCTTGAACAGGTACTGAAGCCATTGAAGCTCACAAGTATGGCTTGCCAATGCACGGTATTCTACTTCAGAACTGGAGCTGGACACTGTGGACTGCTTCTTGGATTTCTAGGACACCAATGAAGACACAATACCCTGAAACTGATCTGCGAGTAGAGGGACAACTAGCCTAGTCACTATCTGCGAGGCCAGAAAGCTTGAGAGGAGAAGAGGCAAGGAAAACAGACCATTGGTGGGAACCCCTTTGAGATATTTCAAAACCCTCATGGCAGCAAGCTGATGGACCTGGAGAGGCTTTGAAATGAACAGACTCAGTTGTTGAACAATGAAACCTAAGTCTGGACGAGTAGTGGTGAGATATAGCAATCTGCCAATAAGCCTTCTGTAAGATGAAACATCTTCAAAAAGTGGAGAGTCAGAGTCATGTAGTTTCAATGAGGAATCATAAGGAGTGTTGATGGGTTTAACAACTAGAAGGCCACTGTCTTCAAGTAACTCAAGTGCATACTTTCGTTGATTAAGGAAAATACCCTGTTTAGATCTTGCTACTTCCAGACCAAGCAAGAAACGAAGATTGCCAAAGTCCTTGATCTTGAATTTCTAGTCAAGAAATCGTTTCACCTTATCTACCTTAGCCAAAACTATTTCCAGCAAGCACAATGTCGTGTACATAAACCAACATGGCAGTGAAATGAGTGTCTGTCAGTTTAGTAAAGAGAGAATGGTCTGCAGTGGAATGAGATTATCCTAAAGAGAGGAGAGCAGTAGACAGCTTAGAGTACCATTGTCTGTTAGCCTGCTTGAGGCCATACAGAGATTTGTTGAGCTTGCACACCTTAATTGTGGATGAGGCAGTGTCTGTGGTTATTAAACCAGGAGGTAGATCCATGTAAACCTCTTCATGGAGATCACCTTGTAAGAATGCGTTGTTAACATCCAATTGCTCCAAATACCAACCTTTAATAGCAGCTATAGAAATAAGTGTGTGAATGGTGGTTAGCTTAGCAACAGGAGAGAAGGTGTCAAAGTAGCCCACCCCTTCCATTTGAGTGTAACCCTTGGCCACTAAATGTGCTTTATACCTCTCTATAGAGCCATCAACATGATGTTTGATTTTGTACACCCATTTGCATCCAATGGGTTGTTTTCCCTGTGGAAAATCAACAATGGACCAAGTATTATTGGATGCAAGAGCATCTAATTCAGATTTCATAGCTACCTGCCAACAATCAAACTTGCTAGCCTGGGTATAGGTTTTAGGTTCTGTGACAGAGGTAATGGCTAAGCAAAATTGTTTGTGAGCAGGGCTAAATTGTGAGTAAGATAAGACAGGGAAAGAGGGTAGTTAGAATGACCTGAGGAAGGTTCTGGTAGTTGAGAAGATAGAAAATTGCAATGATATTCAGAGAGATACTTAGGTTTTTGTTTTGGTCTTGTTGATTGACGAATCGGGATAGGTGCAAGTGTGGTTGGTTTGGCTTGAGAAGTATTAGGGGAAGGAGGAACGGGTGGAGAAGACAGTTGTATAGGAGCATGCTGAGGTGTGTCGGGAATGGTGACTGAAGGGGTGAAAGGGGGTTCACATGATAGTTCATAGTGATCTTGTGTAGGGGTGGTGGGATTAGAGTGCTTAGTGGTTCTAGTTGTAGAGAAGGGGAATGTAGTTTCATGAAATATCACATTCCTAGACACATAGAACTCATTGGTGGATAGGTCATACAATAGGTAACCTTTGGTCCCTTCCCTATAACCAAGAAAAACGGATTTGCGGGCACGAGGCTTAAGTTTGGTTTTATGGTTGTGAAGAGTGAAAGAAAAGGCAAGGCAGCCAAAGACTCTAAGGTGTGTGAGAGTGGGAGGGATGGAGTGGAGTAGTTCATATGGAGATTTATGGTTGAGCAAAGGGGTAAGAAGTCGATGTATGATGCGAGTGGCTTGTTGGATGGATAAGTGCCAAAAATTGGAAGGGAGGTGTGATTGAAGGGAAAGGGCACGAGCAACATTGAGAATGTGTTGGTGTTTCCTTTCCACAATGCCATTTTGCTGTGATGTTTCAACATAAGATCTGTGGTGGATGATTCCTTTAGAGAAGTAATTGGTCATGAAGAACTCAGGTCTTTTGTTACTAGGCAGACATTTTAATTTCTTTTGAAATTGGGTTTCTATAAAGGAAACATTGGTAATATGGGTTCTGGAATCACTTTTGTTGCTCATGAAAATGGTCCAAGCAAAATGACTACAATCATCCACCAAGGTTAAAAAATATTTATGACCAGATATAGATGGAGAAGCCAAAGGACCCCAAATATCAGCAGAATTAAATAAAAAATGCTAGAAGAATGAGTAATGCTATGGGAAAAAGGTAAATTTCTTTGCTTTGCATAATGGTAAGTATCACAATGTTTGGAACAAGAAATAAAAGAAATGAAAAGAAATTGCTTAGAAATACATTTGTGTATAGATGTAAACAAGTGTCCTAGTCTAAAATGCCAAATAGTGACAGGGTCATTATTGTGAGAATCTAAGTGCTTAGAGATAAAGGTGTTACAATAACTAGTGTAAAATTGGGAAACCCTGAGCTGAGGTATCTAGAACATAAAACTTGCCAATCCTCTTAGCTGTAAATCCGGTCATCCTCGGATGGAAGATGTAGCTGCAAAATTTCACAATAATCAGAGTGTAATTGTACATAATAGAATAATGAATCAAATAAGGTAGGGACAAATATTATATTGACAGGGAATGATGGAAAATAGTAAACATTATGAAGGATTAGGAAGCCAAAAAGGAGAACAGAACCAGCAGTGGTGGTGGTGGTGGTGACAATGTCACCATTGGACATTGTCATTGACTTAGGTGCAATATTGTAAGTGGAAATGAAATTACTAAACGTGTGGGTAATGTGTTCTGTGGCGCCAGTGTCTACATTCCAAAAGTAATTATTCTTACCACTGGTGGAAGGAGAAGCAGTGGTATGGGAAGCAGATGTAGTCGCATAGATGGAGTTTACGGAGGCTGGTTGAGTAGCTTGCAAGTTGGATTGTTGTAGTAGTTGTAAGATCTGTTGGTATTTCTCTTGAATAGTGTTGAGTGTTGTAGTTGTTGTTGTGGAAACAAAAGCAGTGGTGGTGGAAGGAGCAGAGCTTGATTCCTGCACAGTGTTTGAAGCAGAAGCAGTAGTGGAAGAAGAAGAAGAAGAAGAAGAAGAAGCATTGACTGAGTTAGACTTGCATTGTTGGAAGCTTGGGGGATACCCGTATTTGAGGAAACAAGTTTCAATCGTGTGATTAGTGTGTCCACAGTGAGTACAAAGACAATTACCACGACCACCAGCAAAGGAACCACTCCCGCGGCCTCTGCCATCAGTGTTTGAGGCACGGGATGGATACTGAGAGACACGATTCACGGAGGATTGGTTCTCAACGGTGGAGTCAGTGTTGGTATTATGGCCAAATTGGCGTTCTTGTTGAAGAATCATGGAAAAGGCATTGTCCAAAGACAGTAAAGGAGAAATCAACATGATCTGAGAATGAACGTGAGAAAATTGATAGTTTAGACCTTTCAGGAATTTTATCTCCTTATATCGTTCTTTGAATTTGCGAAGATCGGAGGCAGGACCACAGGTACAGGGAATTGCACAAGTGCAATCACGAATTGGACGATAGTTCTCAATTTCTTCCCACATTGTGGTCAATTTGGTGAAATAGGATGAGATATCAAAGGTACCTTGTTGGAATCAAGCTAATTCCACTTGAATGTCAGCGATACGGAAGATTTCACCGTGTGAAAAACGCTTTTCTAGATTCCAAGATAGAGCACTGGAGCCAAGATAGGACCAAGTTGTTGCAATGATTCCAAGGGTCATAGAGAGGATCTGAAGCAGCGGGAGGATTGAGACTTCCATCGACGAATTTGACCTTGTTCTTGGAGATTAGAGCAACTTTCATTGACCTAAACCATATTAGATAGTTCTGATTATCGAGTGTTGGTTGAACGAGAACGAGCGAAGGGTTTTCGTTCGGATGCATGTAGTAGGGATTAGATGGATTTGTTGCAAAACCAGAGTAGGAAACCTCCATGGATGGAGTGGAGAAAGGATTGAGATGCAGAAGATAGCGAAATGCGAATCAATTAGGGGAAATCGAAACGCAAAACGAAGAGAGGATTTAGGGTTTTGATTTCAATCTGAAACCATGTTAATCATACAGTATCAAGAGAGAGAGAGAGAGAGAGAGAGAGAGAGAGAGAGATGAAAAGGAAAGTATATCTTCCATTATGATTCAACTGAGTAATAATCTGTACAAGAGTTAGAAGTATATCTATCTAACTTCATCTAACTAACTCTATTATTGTTATAACAGAATAAACAACTAACCGTGACTAAACTAGGGCTAAACTATTTACAATAATAAGAATTAACTATGGTTAGCTATCTGAGGTATTTACAACAGGTAATAGAAGGAATGAAATGGTATTTGTTCTACCGAATATTCCACTATCAAACGAGATAAAACAAGAGTACACAGAATTGGAGGAGAATGTTCAGAGAAATGGACAAATTAGAAAGGGAGAGAGAAGAATACTCAATGACACTTTTTTTTCTATACTCAACAGGTCATTACAACACTTAGACAAGTAAGCACCTTCTTTGTAACTACTCTTTTAAAGAATAGTTAATACTCACTGTCCTCAGAGAGCTTTGGACTAATTTACTTTAGAGCCACGTAAATTCTACAATACCCATCCAAAGTTGGGTGGATATGGTACCTTCTAAGTAAAACTAGGCAAAATACTCAATGACACTTTTTTTTTTCTATTTAAATATTTTAAAATAAAAATAAATATTGAACCAATTTTGCCTAGAAGGTATCATACCCACCAAAATCTGGATGGGTATAAGAGTAATCCCCTTGTTTGCATGCTTGAATAACAAGACAAATGTACTTGAAAGTTGAAACTATTAATTGAAATTTTTGTATGGGTATAATTCTATACCGCTAATGTCTACATAGAGAAATGCTTACTAAATTAGGAAAACTTCCGAAAACCACCGCATGACGATTCTTTACATATATTTATTTATTCTATATGTTTGTTAGTTTTCATTGACAATTTTATCTAATGTATTTATGCATTTAATTTAGTGTTTTTGCAAAGTTGTGACAATTTTTTTTTGTCAAAAAAACAATTTTTATTTAGGAGAATACCTTAGTATTTGCATTGGACAAGATCTTAAGTAAAAAATTAAGCTAAGCTTGAATTGTAGTATATGAATAGTTTTTTTTGGCGTGAATCGAATATTCTCTGTGCGCAACTGAATAGACTAATCTCCCGGGTAGGACGTAGTATATGAATGGTTTATTACTCGCCCCGTTTCAATCTAATAGTCGTTTTAGCCAAAGTGAAAAATTTCAAACCAATTATCGTTTTGCCATTCCAATGCATCATTAATTAAATCTTTTCAATTTTACCCTCATCAATTGTTGTAACTTTTCACTAACCTAAGACATCACCAACATGTATTTATTAATTGACGGGCTAAATTTAGTACTATGTTACTGTTGTCGTCAAACTCTTAGGTCCTAGCCGTGGGGTCGGCCAGAGGTTTGGACAGTCTTTGATTTCTCGTTTCTTCAAGCAATTGCACCGAGGAGGGAACTCTGCTCCTCGACTGTGGGTATCTTGACTCCTCTAGAAAGGGTCAGGTTGAGTGAGAGGGACGCGAGGGTTGGATTATACTACTGACTAATGCATAAAGTAAAAGATAAAGTGCGGTAAAAGAAGATAAATTGAAATAAATGTAGAGTTTGATTGATTGGATGTGTGTATGTGCAATTACTCTGTAGAAATATATATATATATATATATATATATATATATACACACACACACACAGAGGCTCTCGTCAGCCACTAAGCTAGCCAACATTTACTTGTCGTTGGATCAATCTAAGATCGACGTCTCTCTTTGCTCCCTAGGCCCTCAAAGGGGTGGAGTAACTACCCACGATCCCACTGGCACGGTTAGTGGGGTAAGTGCTCGTTGCTCCGTGTTTTCCGGCCTCGCTCTTCCTTTTGATCTTCAACCGCTCCCACGTTCTGCCTTCGTGCCACGTCTTCCTTGCCTTCCATGCAACGCCTGCCTTGCGTCGGCCCCTAGATCGCTCGGTTGCTCTAGCCTCTTTAGGCAATAGCTTAGGTGCCTGAGCCACCTAGACATTAGCACTCTATAGGCTGGGGCTATCACTCTCCTTCCGCTTAGCCTATTGGCCCTCGGGCGTAACCCTCCCTTGGGGAGTTTTGTCGTTTAGTGTGCCCCGATGACCTCTTTTGATTTCACTCTGTTTGGCAAATAACTATGTCATGTGGCTTGCCTTCACACCATAATTCTCTTTTCCTTCCTCCTAGCCCTCGGCCTACGACTTAATTATTTTTGGGTGTTAACAATTGCCCCCTTTTTGTGTTGTCGTATGGCCTTGAGGACGTGACTGACGGTACAAAAACCCTTCCTGTTTTGTACTTTTGGGCATCACTAGGCTGCCGGTGTGTGGCAAGCCATCTTGACAATGTTTCTTTTAAATCCATTTTTCTTCTCCTCGCATATTTTCCCATAGAGTAGGATAAAACGCTTTGAGATATTTGCCATTTATCTTCGTTTCGTATTCTTCTCCGTCTAGAGTAATTAGACGATATGGCCCACCGTGGTACACTTCACTAACAATGTAGGGCCCGTCCCAATTCGGGGACCACTTGCCCAACTGGGGGTCTTTCCCCCCATGTGGCAAAATGGCCTTTCACACGAGGTCACCTTCAACAAACTGAAGTCAATAAATGTCACAAGGAAGGGGGTTGGAATTGTGACCCTTTTTAAATTCACCTGAAAAAGCATAACTTTCTTCACAAGTATGATTTAATATTAAGACAATGAGTGATTTGTGTTGAGAATGGAGTGTTAAAACAATCTTCTTAATATATTTAGTGAGCAGAGAAAGTTTGAATTTTTCTGTCTTCCCAACTATAAAATGAAGCTGAGAAGGGTCAGAAGGTTTTGCCTTCAATACTTAACTATTCTCTAGGTATAACTGTTTGATTGTTAAGAGGCAGCTAGACCAGTGATATTATTGTAATACATTTAGATGCAACTCATCAAGAGACTTTCTAAGCTATTATGAGTGTAGTGAAGTTGTGAGAAGGGTTGAAAACTGTGTTTTACTTTGAAACATTTATCAACAGAGAAGGGTCAGAATACACCCTTCTCAGTTTTCATAAATCTACTCCTAATGTAGAGTTTTCTCATGAAGTGTAAACTAATAGTTTGAAAGCAGTAAATAACACAGTGATTTATAGTGGTTCTCCCAAAACCCTGGGCTACATCCACTCCTCACTTCCCTGTGAGTATTTCCACTATTCTCCAAAATAGTTTACTACTTTTACACCTCCCTAGGTTAAAAGAACTCTTGGTAGTTTTCGTCACACAGCTCTACCTACTTTGACAAACCCTAATAGACTCCTTCTGTTCTAGTAGACTACTTCTAACACAGAAGCACTCACTTCTCAAGTCCTAAAGCAACACATGCCACTTGAGAAGGTTCCCTACAGGTTCACTGTTTAAGTGTTTGGGTTTATGGGATTTCTAGAGCTTGGTTGATACAAATGGAGTATTCAATAAATACAACAACTCAAGACTTAACACATACTCAGAGATCTAGTGAATCCCTTCAGTTTTGTAGCAGCTGAGTATGGATGAGAGAAAACTTTGACACTTGAGAAGGTTGGAAGTTAACAACTCAATGCACTCTCATGAGGATCAATGGCGAACAGGAGCGTTTATTTATAGATGGAATTATGTGTAATATCCTCTGGTCCAAAGATTAGAGTCGTTGGCAAAAGCATATAGCCGTTTATAGCCGTTGGGAGAAGCTGTCTGCATAATACAATTGTGTTTCTGCTTTTCTACAGAAGACAACTGTTTCCAATTGTCATGACTCTTCTCAGCTTGACTCTTCTCAACTATGACAGATGTTGATGATGATGCTTCTCAAGTTGATGCTTCTCAAGTTGATGTTTT
Organism: Astragalus glycyphyllos; assembly: GCA_963573325.1. Lineage (NCBI taxonomy): Eukaryota > Viridiplantae > Streptophyta > Magnoliopsida > Fabales > Fabaceae > Astragalus > Astragalus glycyphyllos. Next base: position 30,216,906 of record OY754310.1, on the reverse strand, counting down.
AAATGAAGATACTTGTAGTATGACTTTATGACCTTTCTCAACTTGACTCTTCTCATCATGACCTTTCTGATGGTCATGATTCTTCTCAACTTGACTCTTCTCATCTGATGCTTCTCATATCCTTTCTTATGGTTCTGTCATGATGGTTCTTAGGTTGATCCTTCTTAGATACCCTTCTCATGTTGCCACAGATAGAGATGAACCTTCTCATGATGATCTTTCTCAAGTTTACCATATAGTCTTGATCTTTTGATCTAATCAAGAGAATATTTCTTCTTTAAGTATATTGTGAGCAACATCCTTTTAAGTCTTCTCACATGTAATGCTTCTCATAAGCATATACCTTCTTGAGATTTAGCTTGGATATTCCTGTTCTTATTTGTCACTCAAGAAGAAACATTAGTAGCATATGAAATTAGATAACTTAAGCTTCTCACCATTTGAGGTTTGGTAATCATCAAAACTTAACTAGGGATTTTGCCTCAACACAAACTTCTTTGGTTTGACATTTTTGTTGTAGGCTCGGGCCGCTTTGGCCTTATTTATTTCTATTTGGCTGAGGGCAGCTAGCCTGTCATCATCCACCAAGTCCAACTTCATTAGCATGGCTTGTTGGTACTCATCCATACTAAGGGAGTGCTGCCGAGCTATTCTCAACGAAGCTACACTGATTTTCAGTGGCAGCACGGCATCCTGCCCGTAGACCAGAAGATAGGGAGTCGCCCCCGTGGCCGTAGACTTAGAATTCCTCATCGCCCAAAGAACCTCATTGAGCTGAATGATGATTTTGTTGGTGGCCTCTGCTTTCCCATTAGCTTGGGCGTAATAAGGAGACGAATGTCTCATTTTAATGTCGTACTCTTGGGCGAAGACCACCACTCGTTCCCCAGTGAACATCGTACCCTGATCGGCTGTGATGGTCTCAGGGATGCCAAACCTGAATATGATCTGGTTCTCTATGAATCAAATCACCGCGACCTGATCGACATTTCCCATCGGCATGGCTTCCACCCTTTTAGTGAAGTAATCGGTGGTGACAATAATGAAGTTGTGACCCTTTGAGCTCGGGGGGTATACCTTGCCAATTAAATCCATGGCCCACTCTCTGAATGACCAAGGTTTGACAATGGGATGTAGCTCATCCGCTGGCACCCTTTGGATTGGTCCGTGCAGCTGGCAAGCCTCACATCCATTGGCAAACTGGAAGCAATCGATCGTGATCGTCGGCCAATAGTATCCGTGCCTGTAAATGAGCCACTTCATGATGGGGCCAGACCTGTGGGCACTGCAAACTCCTGCATGGATCTGTGCTATCACCATGTAAGCATCTTTCATCTTAAGGCATTTTAATAACACCCCGTTGGCGCTTCTTTTATACAGGTCGTCCCCTATCAAGACGTACTTCAGTGCCATTTGTTTGACCTTGAAGTCAGTATCAGCCGTCGGGTTAAGGAGGTACCTCGTCAGTATCCCAATCCAGGCATCGGCGGACTCCTCCCTGGCAGGGTGATAACTCTATTTTATATAGAGTTATTCATGCATCTAAACCTAAATAATTGCCTAAAATCAAGTAAAATAATTATTAAATATAGTTCTATAAATAAAATAACAACATTCAAAGTTTTATGGAGAGTTATACTTAAGACTAGCATTTTGTATATATATTGGTATGTTTGATGTGTTTGTTCAGTGCATCTGCAGTTGATGCTTCTGTACCAGAAAACAACAGTGCAACTGCACTAGGTGCAACTGCACTAGGTGCAACTGCACTAAAGAACAGGCAGAAACATGACAAGTGCAACTGCACCAGAATATAACAGTGCAACTGCACTGGATGCTTCTGCACTGAAGACAGATTACAAATGCAAGAAGCACCTTCAGCCATACCAATGCACAAGTACTTCATTGATGACATCATGCTTAGTCATGGATCACATGGGGCACATTCGACTTGCAATTTTCGGCGCCCACAATAGAAGGCCACTTTGAAGAGTCATTCATGTGGAACACTTGGCCATCCCTAATTGGACCACTCTTTGTACTTGATTGTGGGAATCAAATTGCTTTTTGAAGATCTGAAAAGTAACAACGGTTAGCTCCTTTGGTTAACTTAATCTCCAAGGAATGGTTCACTTTTGAAGGCTATATAAGGACTCCCACTTCTCACTTGAAGATATCTCTCATATACCATATTTTACATTCTAGTTTTAAATAGTTTTTAGTTGTAAGAAGGTAAGGAAGGACTTGACAACTTCTCCCTTCACTTCTTCATAGAATTAGTCTAGTGCAGGGAATCAGTGCAACTGCATTGCTTGGCAAACTTATGCATAAGAACTTCAATTTTAGTACACTCTACCCTATTGTCTTCTTTTGTAATTTCAATTATATCAACATGTTTTATTTCATCTATCTTTGTCTTGCAATGCCTAATATGAGCTAAATTTCCTTGGTTGAGATGTTCTAACCTTATAATGATCTTTTAAGTAAGTTATTGTGCTTTTATGTGGTGTATGCATTTTAGTTCTTGTGTAATACTTCTGTCAACACTTGTTTTAAGGTTGATCGCTTGAAATAAGTAGATTTGTAAAAGCGGGCATGGTTTACAATTAAGAACTCAAGAACTAATAAGGGTGAGTGTTTTAATAAAGCCTTTGTTAACTTGTTAATAAAGAAAACTTTGTTAATTCCATGTTAAGTCGTAGACATAGGATAACATAGCCCTTAGGGTGATTCAGTGGGCACTTAAAATACAGGAGTGAACCTATTTAGCATGCCTAGACATAGGAATCTTGTAATGAAACTCTGAAGAAAGTCACTGAAAGGCACATACTGATGCAACTGCATCCAGTGCAACTGCACCACTTAACTGCACAATACTCTTAAAAGTGACTTATTTGGCAAAGACATCTCAACTATCATTCTCAACTGATTTCCTCTATATTTTCATACTTATTTACATTCTGTTTTCATATCACCATCACCCAAAATTGTGAGTAGGATAGTTTGCACTATTTTGTATAAACTTAAGCTACAAGAGTTAATCCAATCCCTGTGGGTTCGATCTTTTATACTACTTGTTTGTGACTGTGTATACTTGCACACTTTTTCACACACCACGGGGTCAAGGTGTCTTGTTGCAGTACCTCAACTACACGCTCTTTATAACCCGAGGCCTGTTGGGCCAAATCATTAGCTTCCTGGTTCTCATTCTTGGCTAGATACATGATGACGACGTCAGCGAACAATTTCAGCAGGTTATGCGCCTAGACCCTCAACTGTTTGAGTTTTGCATTGTAGCACTTGTACTCCCCAGTGATCTGCTTGATCACCAGCTGTGAATCACCCCTTATTTCTACGTAGTGGGCCTTCATTCCGGCCAGGATGTCAAGTCCCATGATCACAGTTTCATACTCGGCCTGATTATTGGATGCTTGATCCCCTATCCTGCACATGAACTTCCACGTCTGACCGCCGGGGCTAGTAATGATCACGCCTACCCCTTCCCCTACCTGGGTGCTTGATCCATCAAACATGAGGATCCAGGGCTTCCGACCTAAGTAATTGACAGATTCAGCTGGAGTATCGTGTACTTCCACACATGGATGCTGAGCCAAGAAATCTGCCAAGGCCTGTCCTTTAACGGCTCTCAGAGGCACGTAGGTTAAGGCAAATGCATTCAACTTAATGACCCACTTAACAATTCTTCCCTATAAGACAGGCCTATTAAGGAGGTATCTGATAATGTCAATTTTGCATACAACCAAAACTTCCTTAGGCAAAAGATAGTATTCCAGTTTTGTACAAGCATTAAATAAAGATAAACAAAGCTTTTCAGTAGGCGAGTATCTAGTCTCGACATCATTGAGAATACCACTAAGATAATATATAGCACGCTCGGCGCCATTATCATCATCCTGATCTAACAAGCAGCCGATTGCTTGATCTTCGGCCGCAATGTATAACTTCAGAGGCTTCCTAGGTCACGGAGGTACCAGGACAGGGGGATTGGTCAAGGCAACCTTAACTTGATCGAAGGCCTCCTGTTGTTTGGTTTCCCATATCAATGTACACTTCCATGTTTTTACCAATAAGGTCATGGAAGATGGCATTCATTGCCCTTTGGTACGTTACCCCAACATTTTTGAGGCCAAAAGGCGCTACCAACCACTCATAGATACCTAAAGCGCCAGGGCATCTAAAGGCAGCCTTATGGGTGTCGGCCTTAGCCACATAAATCTGGTTGGAACCAGAATAGCCGTCCGTAAAAGTCAGGATGGCATTATTCACCGCGGCGTCGACAAGCATATCATCCACAAGCATACCAAACTCGTCCTTTAGAGTGGCCAAGTTTAGGTTTCTGTAATCAATACACACCCTGATCTGGCCACTCTTTTTGATCACGGGGACTATATTAGACAGCCATTCTATGTACCTGACAATTCTAATGAACCCTGCCTTAAGCAGTCTCTCCACTTCAGCCTTGATCTGTGGCATCAGTTGTGGGTTGAACCTGCTCGGTGGTTGTTTGTGGGGTCTACAACCTTCCTTGATGGGCAACCTATGTTCCACCAAGGCCCTATCGAGGCCCGGCATCTCATGGTAGTCCCATGCAAAGTAGTCGCGTTAGTCCTTTATTAAAGCCACCACCTGATTGCGTTGTTGCGGCTGGAGCTTACCGCTCACCTTAGTCATCATCGGTTCACTCTCAGTTACTAGATTTACCTCTACCAAGGGATCTTGGGCCTCATAGGTAGGTATCCTCCTCTGGATGGGTTCTATATAGGGGGTTCGGCCGACGTCTTGTTATCAAGGTCGCCCGAAGCCTCTTGGGATGAGTGTCCCGAGCCTTCATCTTCTCCATATACGACACCATACATAGCCTCTTCGATGCTGGATTTGATATGGATTAGGTGTAGTCGATCCAGCAGGCTTTGTACCTCCGAAGGGAGACTAATCATTATTCTCTTTGCCAGGCCGTGAATCGGCCAACATCTTGAATTCAAAGCCCTTCTTGGTCCAGTCGCAAGACTCTATACCTCCTTCCTCATAATCCCCCGGGATAGCAATAGGACGCAGGTGAGGGGAGTAGAAGACGGCCTCGAACATCTTTACTTCAGCCGGGAAAGGATTAGGATCAGCTTCCACTGTCTCCACCTTGTCTTCTACCCATATCATGAGCTTCTGGTGCAAAGTAGAGGGGACGCACTCACTGGTATGAATCCAGTTTCTCCTAGGATCACTGTGTATGAAGGTTTCCCTTCTATGAAGAAGAATGCCGAGCAAGTTACCTTACACCCAACCGTTACATCGGCCACCAACACTCCCAAAGCATGAGATAGGTGGCCCATGAAACTAGTCATGGTGGTTGTAATAAGATCCTTAGTGTTCTTCCCCAACCTCTTCATGGTTTTTAGCGGCATAATATTCATCACATCATCACCATCCACGAAGATCCTATTGAACAACTTCCCGTTGAGATGGGCTTTAATGTACAATGGCTTCAGATGTCTGGTCATATCTGCTGTTGGCTTCTCAAATAGTATGCCTTCTGTGACTGGTCCTTCGGCCTCTGTCAAGGCGGCCCATTCGGCCTCTTCGGCGAAGACGTCTCCCTCGAGGGTCTTTGGCTGATCCCTGGCTCCCCGAAACTCAAGTGGAATGAGGCCCACCATTTCTATATCAACACAGAACTCCCCATCTGTTCCGTCCATCAAGTCGTCTAGTATTGACCCGGTCATGGAGTTTCCATCAAATTCTAATGGACCAAAGGGGTGTTCTTCTTCCTCTCCCAGGAGGTCATCTTCCTCCAACTCTTCCTCTGTCATTACCCCTTCGACTTGGGGTTCTTTGATTGGCTGGGGCTGCTTGGGACTGTGAGGTCCATAAAGGCACTTTATCACAGTCTCAGTGAGTGGGCTATGAGGCGCGACCACCATGCCTATCATTGTATGGTCTTCTCCATTTTGATCGATGGGTAGCCCAGGGACGGCTGGTTCAGGAAGCTGCTCTAGAGTTGTATCCTCATCTGGCTTTGGGAAAGCCTGTTCCAACGTCGTAGCAACAGACGCTGCTGGGATGGTCTAGGCATTCCCATCTCTAGCTAAGTTAAGCATCTAGAGAGTCTCCTTCATCCCGTTGAAAGCTCTAGCCCTCTGTAGCCTCCTCTTCTGCGAGTGAGATTTGGAGGCCACCCTAGGGGTCTGCATTTCGACGGTCGCCTGTGTCATCCATTGATCTTGCGGTACATCCGAAGGTGGTTTTACTGTTCTGGTGGCTCTCAACTCACGGTCATTCAAGACTGTAATGTCTACCGAAGTTGAATCTTGTGCCTCGGTGACATGTGCCACCCTCCTTTCTTCTCTGGGGCGAGTCCCTTCCTTCGGGGTTGGCAGGGTAGCCTGCCCAATGGAATCATTGGCGGGCCCACCATGCCCCCAGGTGGGACGTGTTGGAGTCTTTCCCTCAAGTCCCTGGGTTTAGACAAGTTTCTCTCAGGGTTGAGTTTGGAAAAATGCAACTCCCTGAGTTCATGGACAAGCCTCCCCGGCTTAGGGAGCTTCTTCTAAGGTCCTTGAGGCTGACTCGGTGCCCCTATCTGTAATTTTTCTTGTAATAGGGCCATACACTCTGCTACAGTGGACCCCTTGGGAGGTGAGCCCAATCGGTCGAACACATATGTCTTCCTTTCTGGGGATGTTTCCTTTTTTGGGGACCCACCCATACTACTTCTTTCTTTTCCCCTGGTCGCTCCCTGAGAAGGAGACCATAGTGACGTTCATGCTGGGGAAATGGTCGGTGTGGACAATCATCTCCGATGCCCCCTTGTCAGCCATTTTGAATCTCCCCTTTTTGATGGCTTCTTGAATTGCTCGGCGGAAGATAATATAATTGGAAGTAGCAAGATTGAAGGGAATCTTGTGGCCATCAAGGAGTTTGATCTGCTTCTCTTTGAGGAGGTAGTCAAAGATTTGGCCGGCCTTGGAGATGTCAAAGGAATACTCAACCCTTTCCTCGTCTTTCTCCTTCCCCTTGGCAGGTTTAAGAGCTGAACAGAGGTAGGCCTTCCCTTTAACTATCTTGGCCACTAAGATGTCTGCCGTGTAATCGGCTGATTCGTCATAGTCCGAATCCTCAGCTGCATTCTGTAACACCCCGGAAATAATTTAATTAAAATAGTTGATTGAATTATTAAAATAATTTGGAGGCGGGATATAGATAAATTAAAAGGTTAATATTTTATATGCGTAGGAGGTGAAACGAGTAAAGGAGGTGGTGACGTAGAGAGCCCAGTGTTTACTGAGCCCTCAACTTAAACCCTGGGGGTTTAAGCCAAACCCTCATTCGCAGCAAGCAAAAGAAAAGCGAAAGTGAGAGTGAGAGAGAGAGCACGCGGCGCAAAGAGGGAGAGAAGAGGAGGGTTTCGCGAAGAATTTCAAAAGGAGATCGTTCGTGTTGCTGTGGTTTTGTTCGTGTCTCGTTCGTCGTGTTCCGGAGCTTACGTTATTCGAGGTAAGGGTGGGCTTAACCTTGATAATGGGTTGATGATAATTATGTGTGGGTAGTCTAGGGTTTTGTTGAATTGTTCGTGTTGTTGCATATCGTGTTTTCGTTGAGATTGGTGCTTTGATGATTATTGCACGTTATTGTGATTTGTTTCGTTATTTGTTGTTGCGTGATTGTTGTATCACGATGATGGTGTTGTTATTGTTCGTGTTTTTGTTGTCGCTGTGCGTGGTTGATTGTTGTTGTCGCGTTGTCGAATTGTCGTTTTTGTTGTGGTGGTTGCGGTGTCGTTGCCGTTAGGGTTTGGTGTTTGGCAATTTAGCGATTCTGGACACAGGTTCTGTTTTTCTAAAACTGGCGCTGTTTGGTTGATCCAAAAATTATGAGGTTGATTGTTTTTGAAGATAGACTTAACGCCGGTCGTTTTGGCACTGGTTTCGTTAAATTCGGAGTTGTATAGCTCGAGTTATAGGCGATACAAGTTAGGTTAAAATTCTGGAAACGATTTGGGTATAGATTCGGTATTTCGGTGACTGGGAACGTTGTATTGACCGAAAAATTATGTGGTTTATTTTTCTGGAAAATAGACTTAATGCTTGTTAATTTGGCACTGGTTTGGTTGCGTTTAGAGTTGTGTAGCTCGAGATATGAATTCCACAAGTTAGAGTAAGATTCTGGAAACAATCTGGACACAGGGTCAGTGTTTTGGTTACCACGTTTTCAAAAGAACTCCTTTTCGAACGAATCCAATTTCTTTGAAAACTAGACAAAATTTTCCCCAGTTTATGCACAAGTTTCATGTAATTTGATTGAGTTTTGGTCACTTTGGAATTGCTTGAATTTGAAGGACAGAAACTGTCCTCTTTTGCAACTAGCCTGTGTGCTTTTCGAAAACTGTACCTATTGGACACTCTCCTTCAAAAACTGAACTTAGGGATGATAACCAGACCCATAGGGCTTTCCAACAAGTATTTATTTGTTGAAATCCGATGTCGTTTGCTATTTTAATTAATTCGCTGAAGTAGGTGCGATGTGCCTAGGCGCTGTGCGCCAGTCTTGTGCGTGGTGTGCGTGCGTTATGTCCGCGTTGTGGAGCCGTCTGGTGTTAATATTTCAGGTGCGGTGCTGGTATGCTCAGGAGAGTTTAGTGGTAGCTGTGATGCTACAATTTGGTGCTATTTTTGGTGAAATCATTTGTTTTGATTCTGGTGATATAGTATTTATTTTAAATACTTGTTATGGTGAGTTGGTGCATAATCATGGTGTCGCATTGTCATATGCATGTTTTGGTGATATAGGCTCTGCCTCTGGTGTTTATTGGTGATATGCCCGTCGTGGCTCATTTTGGTGATCGGTACCGCATGCATATGCCCACTGGAGGGGTTGCATATCATCCCGTTGTCTATGAATGTTATAATTTTGGTGGTTCACTGTCAAATGGATTTTTCCTTTGGTATCTGGTGCTGTGATATGGTGTAATTGTATTGTGTTGCTGTAGTTACCTGATGCTAGCATATTTTTATCATCTGCTTATTACCTCTGTTAGACTCACCCCTTCTGCTTGGAATGTTGCTCTCATGCGGCAACGCTGCAGGTGATCGCTAGTGCTCGTGGAGGAATTGCTAGGTTTTGCTTCCTCTCTCGTTTGGGTCTGTGTCAGCTCTGATATGTAGCACCGGGGAGTCGTTAGTTATCGTTTTGAACTATTATTTTAGTTATTGGAAATTGTTTTAATTAATTTTGGAGATGTCTTTAATTGTTAATTCTGGAGATGTTTAAACTGGTTAATATTTCCGCTGCTTGGTGATTTCTTTTATATAAATTATTTTGGAGACAAATAACGAAACAAATCACAATAACGTGCAATAATCATCAAAACCCTAGACTACCCCCCTAATGTAACACCCCCCTTTTACTATTACAATTAAATAGACAATTATCAGAGTCACCTCGAAGGGCGCTACATTTTTCACATTTTTCACCTCGGGTCCAAGAACAATATAAAAGAAACAAATTATCAGAGAGTTGGTACACAGATCACAATAACGTGCAATAATCATCAAAGCACCAATCTCAACGAAAACACGATATGCAACAACACGAACAATTCAACAAAACCCTAGACTACCCACACATAATTATCATCAACCCATTATCAAGGTTAAGCCCACCCTTACCTCGAATAACGTAAGCTCCGGAACACGACGAACGAGACACGAACAAAACCACAGCAACACGAACGATCTCCTTTTGAAATTCTTCGCGAAACCCTCCTCTTCTCTCCCTCTTTGCGCCGCGTGCTCTCTCTCTCACTCTCACTTTCGCTTTTCTTTTGCTTGCTGCGAATGAGGGTTTGGCTTAAACCCCCAGGGTTTAAGTTGAGGGCTCAGTAAACACTGGGCTCTCTACGTCACCACCTCCTTTACTCGTTTCACCTCCTACGCATATAAAATATTAACCTTTTAATTTATCTATATCCCGCCTCCAAATTATTTTAATAATTCAATCAACTATTTTAATTAAATTATTTCCGGGGTGTTACACATTCCACTATTGACACCAACTATGGTCCTCGGTCCCTAGTGACTCACTTCCTTTCTCTTTCTTGTATGAACTGTTCAATTTGAACTACCCTAAAAACCAAGCCGTTGAGGTCCTTACTAGCTTGTCCAACAAGCTTTTCCTTCAATTGAGGGTGCATTCTAGAGATGGCCATGGAAGTAAGTTGGGATTCTGGGAAAGGTACTGAGCACTTTTCGGCCATCTTTCTGAATCTCTCAATGAAGTCTATCACTGCCTCATCCACCTTCTGCCGTAAACTCAAGAGATTGACTGTGGTAACTTCAGGCTGTGGCCCGTAGAATCTGTCAAGGAAGAACCTTTCCTTGTCTGCCCAGGTCTGTATAGAATCAAGTGGGAGAGATGAGTACCATGAGAAGGCAATTCCTGTCAAAGACAGAGGGAACAGCTGCAACTTGTGATACTCGTTCTGGTTTCCTTCCCCACATTAGACCGTGAATCAGCTGATGTGCTCCATAGTAGAATTACCATCCTCCCCGGAAAATGTGGCAAAATCGGGGGTTTTGAATCCTCTGGGCATAAGCACCAATCTGTCCTGTACACTAGACAGTCGAGCGGTTCCAATTGAACACCAAAGAACTTCTTGATGGTGTCAGCGATGATATTAGGGTCAAGGAGTTGGGGCCCCGATTGTCTTTCAGGCAGAGGCGTTGGTCGCCACTGTGTATCTTGGGGACCATGCGCCCCTGGCTACGGTGGCACCTAAGGTTGAGCGTCTGTCTATGGCTGCCCATGCACTACTTGGGCCAGGTTAACAAGGCCAGTTCCTGGTATAGATGTCTGTGTGCCTCGGTGAGGTGGAATTGGATTTCATGGCTGCTCGACCGGAGCAACATTCATCTGTGTCTGTATATATGAACCCGCTGGGTAGGTATTGAGTGCTCTGGGGTACGGCTGACTAAGAGGTAGGTTTGTCGAGCCAGGTGGGCTTTGGACCCATGGCTGCTGATTCGGGCAATACCTACTGATCCTGCCATTCCCTGATTCTGGGGCGAAGGCTTTGGACCCATGGCTGCCGAGTAATTGTCATATGCATGTTTTGGTGATATAGGCTCTGCCTCTGGTGTTTATTGGTGATATGCCCGTCGTGGCTCATTTTGGTGATCGGTACCGCATGCATATGCCCACTGGAGGGGTTGCATATCATCCCATTGTCTATGAATGTTATAATTTTGGTGGTTCACTGTCAAATGGATTTTTCCTTTGGTATCTGGTGCTGTGATATGGTGTAATTGTATGGTGTTGCTGTAGTTACCTGATGCTAGCATATTTTTATCATCTGCTTATTACCTCTGTTAGACTCACCCCTTCTGCTTGGAATGTTGCTCTCATGCGGCAACGCTGCAGGTGATCGCTAGTGCTCGTGGAGGAATTGCTAGGTTTTGCTTCCTCTCTCGTTTGGGTCTGTGTCAGCTCTGATATGTAGCACCGGGGAGTCGTTAGTTATCGTTTTGAACTATTATTTTAGTTATTGGAAATTGTTTTAATTAATTTTGGAGATGTCGTTAATTGTTAATTCTGGAGATGTTTAAACTGGTTAATATTTCCGCTGCTTGGTGATTTCTTTTATATAAATTATTTTGGAGATTATTTTTGGAATAAATGGTGTTTTTTTTTTAAATGGTGAGAAATGTAGCGCCCTTCGAGGTGACTCTGATAATTGTCTATTTAGTTGTAATATGACAATATTAACCACTAATGTAACACCCCCCTTTTACTATTACAACTAAATAGACAGTGAATCACCAAAATTATAACATTCATAGACAATGGGATGATATGCAACCCCTCCAGTGGGCATATGCATGCGGTACCGATCACCAAAATGAGCCACGACGGGCATATCACCAATAAACACCAGAGGCAGAGCCTATATCACCAAAACATGCATATGACAATGCGACACCATGATTATGCACCAACTCACCATAACAAGTATTTAAAATAAATACTATATCACCAGAATCAAAACAAATGATTTCACCAAAAATAGCACCAAGTTGTAGCATCCCAGCTACCACTAAACTCTCCTGAGCATACCAGCACCGCACCTGAAATATTAACACCAGACGGCTCCACAACGCGGACATAACGCACGCACACCACGCACAAGACTGGCGCACAGCGCCTAGGCACATCGCACCTACTTCAGCGAATTAATTAAAATAGCAAACGACATCGGATTTCAACAAATAAATACTTGTTGGAAAGCCCTATGGGTCTGGTTATCATCCCTAAGTTCAGTTTTTGAAGGAGAGTGTCCAATAGGTACAGTTTTCGAAAAGCACACAGGCTAGTTGCAAAAGAGGACAGTTTCTGTCCTTCAAATTCAAGAAATTCCAAAGTGACCAAAACTCAATCAAATTGCATGAAACTTGTGCATAAACTGGGGCAAATTTTATCTAGTTTTCAAAGAAATTGGATTCGTTCGAAAAGGAGTTCTTTTGAAAACGTGGTAACCAAAACACTGACCCTGTGTCCAGATTGTTTCCAGAATCTTACTCTAACTTGTGGAATTCATATCTCGAGCTACACAACTCTAAACGCAACCAAACCAGTGCCAAATTAACAAGCATTAAGTCTATTTTCCAGAAAAATAAACCACATAATTTTTCGGTCAATACAACGTTCCCAGTTTGTTATCACGGGTGAAATATAGTGGTGCCAGTGGTTGTTGGAACAGCTGCAAAAATATTCGACGAGGTCAGTTGGGAAAATCCCAGAAATTGTTTGACCTAAACAGCTGAATAATGTACCATTTTGAAGAGACTTTGGAGAATCTAGAGTGTATTGAATTTGGGTACCTTGATTTTTGGGAAAAGCAGAGAGTAAGTTAGGCAACAAGGTGGATTCTTCGACAGCATCCAGTTTAGGTGCATAATAGCTTGACCACCATTGGAGAAATTCCTTAGTACAAGCGAAAAGCGGGGTGTATTTCAAAGGAATGAAGGTAGGAATGCACTGAGCAGCCATGGTAAGTCGATGCCAGTAGTCCCTTTCATTATCTGGGGATATCAAAGATTTTTTCGACTTGTAAAAAGAGGCTGGTCGAGGTTGGCATAGTCCGAATTGCCTCGCCACGAGATTTGGTTGGTATCTTGTCAGTACATAGTGAGTCAAACCTTTGCTTGGCGAAATCCTAAGTGATAACCAGCAAGGAGTCAAATAGGCTCGCCAGATTTCATGGAGGCCAGATTTCATGGAGTTCATCATCAGAGTCGATGGGTGTCGCAGGAAATTTTTTGAAGAACCAATGAGGTCCATGGGTTCTGTGTACAAATGGTGCCATTGAAGGAGTGAAAGACTTGCAATTCAATAGCATGTCAAAAGTATCAGAGAATTGGTCTTCACTTGATTGACCAATTTCCCTAGGTTTTAGGAGAGCAAGTCTTATCCCTTCGACGCTTCTTCTTTCGACCATCCGGATTTGGTCTTTGGGACAGATCAATTGGAGTCTCGATTCAAAAGTGGCAAGAAACCACATTTGAAATAACCAGATAGGCCCAGAAATCAGTAAAGAGGATTGAGGCTTAGAGTTTTTTATTTTAAGGGCCCCATCTCCTAAAGCTTCGTAAAGAGACCCTAAGATAACTTTGCTAAGACAGATATTTCGACCATTATGAATCTGAGTAGCCAAATTGATATACATCTTTGCAACTTGAAGTGACGAAGAGCAGAAAATATAATGGGACAACTATAAGGTAAGAAAAGCTATGTGTTCCTTATCAGAAACCTCATCACTGTCGAGGACGTGTTGATCTTCGATATACCCAGCAAAAGTGGCACGCTGGAAAGTGAAATTGTAATTATCCGAAGATCTCACCCGTTGGTCGAAGTCTAGTGATAGCAGCTACGTCTAATAAGGTGGAAGTGAGCATACCACATTTCAGATGAAGTGCTGCGATGAGCATAGAACTTTGATATTTAGGGCCATATCTTGACAACTGGACGGTGTCGAAAATACCTTGAGTCTTCCGGAAGTCGCCTTTCTTCAACTCGATTTTGTTGAGCCAATTAATATAAGCTTCGTGCCCTACATGAGGTGCAGATCTGAAAACTCGTGTAGCCATGAAACTCATTTCATAAGGACCTTCGTAGAATATTCGAGGGCTATAACGACGATAGCTAGGAAAAATCTCCTGGATTTTTGGTGGTTCTAGAAGAAAATCAAGAAGAGGACCAAGAAAAGCATGTGTGTGATTTTCAGGACCAGGGATGATCACTTGTGACTTCCAATTTTGAGCACGTGGATCTTCAAGGTCAGGTTCAGCGACACAAAAATGTTTTCCAGAAATGTGGGTGTGTGAGATTGGCACAGGATCTTGGGCTTGAGCAGATTCAGCGATGAGTTGTTGCTTGCCAGTAGCGGTTGCAGAAGTTCGAGCTTGAGACGAAGATGCCATTGATGAGCAATACAAGATACTAAGTGAGTTCTGAGTTTCTGAGTTTAGAAAGCACAGGTGTGTTCTCGCGAAGAAGATAAGAGAAGAGAAGGGATTGCAAAGTTTTCAGAAAAAAGTGAAATGGAGAAAAAATGATAGCTTATATAGCTGTTGAGTGTAAAGGGTTTGAAACCTTTGAGTTTTTGCTTTAAAGGGGTAGTTACTCGTAATGAGTAGTGGGGAGTTCCAATGCAAAACGTGGCCCACTAACTCTGAAACGATGGCGCCAAAAGGCACTTTTCACTGAAACGTCTCATCAATGCTGCAACGTGATGTTAATGACGTCATCAGAGCAGTTAAAAAGAAATCTTCAAAAATGTCACTTTTTCTGCCTTACATAAAGCTTCAGTCGAAAAAGACATTTTTGGGGGGCAATTTGTTAGCCTGTAATTTCGACAGGCTAAATTAAATGCAGTCAACAAGGTTTGACTTTGGTTTTCTCAAGAGAAGGTGTTGGTTTCGACACAAGAGTTGTATCAGAAGGCAAATTCGACAAAGCCTTAGACTTAACAAGAATTGAAGGGTGATATTTCGACGAGAAGAAGGCTGGGATTCAATAGCAGGTCAAAATCAAGTGCTCGCCGTCGAAGTTCTGGCAGTTACTCTAGTCGAAGGCTGAAGCAGTTTTCTTTTTTAAATTCTCTATACAGTTAGTTAGTTTTAGTGTTTTCCCTCCTTGTATAAATAGTAGTTTTTCATAGGAAAAACGGGTCACAAACTGATTACAGAATTCTCACGCTCTAACTTCCAACACATTACAGAGAAAACGAGTCAGAGAAGAATGTATGATCTGTGTACCAACTCTCTTTTCAATTAATGCATTTTAATTTGCTTTCTTTATTTCTTTTCTGATAACGAAACAAATCACAATAACGTGCAATAATCATCAAAGCACCAATCTCAACGAAAACACGATATGCAACAACACGAACAATTCAACAAAACCCTAGACTACCCACACATAATTATCATCAACCCATTATCAAGGTTAAGCCCACCCTTACCTCGAATAACGTAAGCTCCGGAACACGACGAACGAGACACGAACAAAACCACAGCAACACGAACGATCTCCTTTTGAAATTCTTCGCGAAACCCTCCTCTTCTCTCCCTCTTTGCGCCGCGTGCTCTCTCTCTCACTCTCACTTTCGCTTTTCTTTTGCTTGCTGCGAATGAGGGTTTGGCTTAAACCCCCAGGGTTTAAGTTGAGGGCTCAGTAAACACTCGGCTCTCTACGTCACCACCTCCTTTACTCGTTTCACCTCCTACGCATATAAAATATTAACCTTTTAATTTATCTATATCCCGCCTCCAAATTATTTTAATAATTCAATCAACTATTTTAATTAAATTATTTCCGGGGTGTTACACATTCCACTATTGACACCAACTATGGTCCTCGGTCCCTAGTGACTCACTTCCTTTCTCTTTCTTGTATGAACTGTTCAATTTGAACTACCCTAAAAACCAAGCCGTTGAGGTCCTTACTAGCTTGTCCAACAAGCTTTTCCTTCAATTGAGGGTGCATTCTAGAGATGGCCATGGAAGTAAGTTGGGATTCTGGGAAAGGTACTGAGCACTTTTCGGCCATCTTTCTGAATCTCTCAATGAAGTCTATCACTGCCTCATCCACCTTCTGCCGTAAACTCAAGAGATTGACTGTGGTAACTTCAGGCTGTGGCCCGTAGAATCTGTCAAGGAAGAACCTTTCCTTGTCTGCCCAGGTCTGTATAGAATCAAGTGGGAGAGATGAGTACCATGAGAAGGCAATTCCTGTCAAAGACAGAGGGAACAGCTGCAACTTGTGATACTCGTTCTGGTTTCCTTCCCCACATTAGACCGTGAATCAGCTGATGTGCTCCATAGTAGAATTACCATCCTCCCCGGAAAATGTGGCAAAATCGGGGGTTTTGAATCCTCTGGGCATAAGCACCAATCTGTCCTGTACACTAGATAGTCGAGCGGTTTCAATTGAACACAAAAGAACTTCTTGATGGTGTCAGCGATGATATTAGGGTCAAGGAGTTGGGGCCCCGATTGTCTTTCAGGCAGAGGCGTTGGTCGCCACTGTGTATCTTGGGGACCCTGCGCCCCTGGCTACGGTGGCACCTAAGGTTGAGCGTCTGTCTATGGCTGCCCATGCACTACTTGGGCCAGATTAACAAGGCCAGTTCCTGGTATAGATGTCTGTGTGCCTCGGTGAGGTGGAATTGGATTTCATGGCTGCTCGACCGGAGCAACATTCATCTGTGTCTGTATATATGAACCCGCTGGGTAGGTATTGAGTGCTCTGGGGTACGGCTGACTAAGAGGTAGGTTTGTCGAGCCAGGTGGGCTTTGGACCCATGGCTGCTGACTCGGGCAATACCTACTGATCCTGCCATTCCCTGATTCTGGGGCGAAGGCTTGCCTCCCTACGAAAGCCGAGTAATTAGCCGCGGTAGAACATCCATATGATGATCCTTGCGACAGACCCACCAAGCCTGCTGCCTCGGGCGGCCTTCTGGCCAATTGCACTTGTCCCTGTTGAAGAGAAGCCGTATTACTGACATTCGCCAAAAACTGCCCCCAGTATTGGCAGTGGCAAAAGTACCAGGCTGAGGAATTACAGGAATAGGAATTACCTGATGGAAGTACGCATGCTCAGTCCCAGTCACGCTCCCACTTAGTGGACATTGATGCATGCCTCCCATAGGGTTATAAGGGGATGCCTGCTGAGGCCCACCTGGGTTGGTGTATGGAGGGGCCCGATGCGTTCCTCCCATAGAAAAGGGTCGTCCTCCTTGTGATTGGCCGGAAACAATGTAGTTCATGGTGCTACTGGCCCACCTGGGTTTGATTGACTGGATGTGTGTCTGTACAATTACTATATATATATATATATATATAGGCCATCGTCTGCCACTAAGCTAGCCTACATTTGTCTGCCGTTGGATCAATCTAAGATCGATGACTCTCATTGCTTCCTAGGCCCTCAAAGGGACGGAGTAACTACCCACGATCCCACTGGGACAGTTAGTGGGGTAAGTGCTCATTGCTTCATGTTTTCGAGCCTCGCTCTTCCGTTTGATCTTCAACCGCTACCACGTTCTGCCTTCGTGCCACGTCTTCCTTGCCTCGGCCCCCTAGATCACTCGTCTGCTCTAGCCTCTTTAGGCAATAGCTTAGGCGCCCGAGCCACCTAGACCTTGGCACTCTATAGGCTGGGGCTATCACTCTCCTTCGACTTAGGCAATCGGCCCTCGGGCGTAACCCTCCCTCGAGGAGTTTTGTCGTTTAGTGTGCCCCGAGGACCTCTTTTGATTTTACTCTATTTGGCAAATAACTATGCCATGTGGTTTGCCTTCACACCATAATTCTCTTTTCCTTCCTCCTAGCCCTCGGCCTACGACTTAATTATTTTTGGGTGTTAACAATTGCTCCTCTTTTTGTGCTGTCTTATGATAAAATCCATGGAAATCCTGACTTAAAAGTCTTGCAGAATCCTAAAAGTGATGAAATCCCTGCAAAATCCTTTAAAAGTGAGAGTTTTTTCAACTAAAAAAGTTTTTTAAAATCCTAAACCGCTATAGACCGTATAGAATTACAGATATAGAAAGAAAAGTTCATGGGATTTTTAAGATACAGCCAAAATAAACCGCTAAATGAATCGTTGCTTTCTCTGCCTCTATTTTTGGAAGATACGTGCTTTATCAGTTATTTCATATTGAGAGAATGACAAAAGTTTGCAACTTTGCATTAAATAATATTGAATGTGAGTAACTAATATATTTTATCTAAAGAGATGGAGGAGTTTGGTTAATAGCTAAATTTAATTTTTAATGATAAAATAATTTGTTGTTAGACTTATTTATTTTCAAAAAAAATGAAGTTTGCATTTTTTGCATGTTCTTGAGAATATCTGTTATAAATCAATGCTAGCTAGCATCGTCATAACTTGGATCACATAAGGATTTTAATTTTTAAATTTTGATATATACGCTAAAAATGTCAACAAACTTCGTTAAAATGTCAAATAAATTTATGTTTTTTTTAAAACCTCGATTTCTTTAAAGTTGAATTTAAATATTTTGTATTTTTTAAACTATGGAAAATAACATTCTCCATGGAGTACTAGTTTTATTGTTAAAACTAAGAGACATAATAAAATAATTTCAGCAGTACAGAAATATACTCCAACGTAGTATAATAACTACAACTGAAACTTAAGTATGACAACGGGAAAAAAACTACATTGAAGTGCGTTATAATGAGACTCCATGTAATGATTCAGAGTTGGAATAAAATCATGCTTTATAGCGGATGACTTATAGCGGATAAACTTGTGGTAGTTGTTTGGCAAGTCAAACTTATAGCGTTTTTTCACTAGTTTATAGCATTTTTTGAAACTTTGAGCTAATAGCTTATAGCGTTTCATTTTTTTACCACTTTTACTCTTATTGTTTTAATTAAATTCCTCATTTATCCATCATTAAATAATTTTTTCTCTCATATTCAAGCATTCATTACAAATATCTATTTACGTCATTTTTTATTTATAAGCTATGTCATTTTATATTTAAAATTCAATAGACATAGGAGTTGAGACAGTTCCCTAACCAGAAACCATTGCTTGAGGAGTTAGACTCTAAAAACATTGGCACCAAACAATAGGATAAGATCGTCGCCATTGGCCTTATGGCTGGGATCTCTGACCTGTTGCAGGTTCTGCCTTGGGGCCCAGCTAATTATCCAGCAGATAATCTGCGCCAGTCGCCTTGTAATTCGTTGGAGTTGTTGTTGGAGCCGCGGCACACGTCAGTTCTTGCTCCCTTCACATTGTGCACGTCTTTGCGCGTTCCAGCGCTGCTTCACCTGCGCCTGTCAGCGCTACGTCACCTGTGCTGCCCCGTCTCGTCGACTATGATTGCCTGCGGTGACAGGCGACTTTTGTCTTTATTTCCTGAGTTGAGTGCAGATCCTTCAAAATCAGCCTATTTTTCCAACAAGCCAGGCGCGCCTATTACAAGGGGCGTGAAATCATTTGCTGAGGTGCTCATTGGTAAGTCTGGAAATTCTTCTGTTGATGGTTCAAAAAATTCCTCTGGCTTGGCTTTTTTTGACAATCAATTTAGTCATTTATCGAAACCTCACTTCAAAGGGGATGTTCTTGCTGTAAAAATTTCTGAAGATGAATATCAGAATAGTATTGCTCTATGTGTAAATATTTTATATGGAAGAATCATTTTGTCCAAAGGGGATAAGCCTTATCAGATTAAGGAACTGAGAGATAAATTCTCTAATCTGTGGAGTATTTCTTCTGACTGGTCTTTGGTTTCTCTCGGTAAGGGATTCTCTGAATTTTCTTTTGCCTCTTCTGATGATCTGAAATGAGCATGGTCGCTTGGTTCTCGTAATTTGAATCCAGGTGTTTTGCGTTTGTTTGTTTGGAAGCCCAATTTTGACCCCTTTTCTGCAAAACAAACTAATGCTCAATGTTGGATTAGACTTCATGGTCTTTCTCGTGAATATTGGAGGCCAAAAATTCTTTTTGAGATTAGTAGTAGCCTAGGGGTTCCTATTGCTTTGGATGAAGTCACTATGAAGCAGACTTTTGGTCACTTTGCTAGAGTCCTTATTGATGTTGATTTAACTGATAAGTTGCATGATCAATTGTTAGTAGAAAGAGATTTAGGGTTACGTTTTTATTATCGGAGTGGAATACGAGCGTGTGCCTTTGTTTTGCAAACAACTCTGTCAATGTATTGGCCATTCTCTCCAAACCTGTACGCACTCCCTTGATGCGAAGAAGTCTAAAGGTTTCCAGGTGAAACATAGAAAAGTGAATCATGTCTCTGTTAAACCTATTATCCAGGATATGTCGAAGAACGATAAAGGGAAGTCAACTGTCATGGAAAAATATGTTGAGAAGGTGAATATATTGGACGTTGGACCATCCAAAATACAAGGTAATAGTATGATTGTATCGGTAGAGGAAGATAATGATCATAATCGCTTCAAGGGTATTAATAACATTGCTATATCTCATGAAGAGATGGCAGGGATCCCTAACCTTCTTCTTGGTGCAGCAACAAATATTCCTTCTGAAGGTAACGATACGCAAAAGGTTTCTTCGCCTTTATCGGCTCCCAATTGTGAATATGATAAAACTAACTTTGTTCGAAGATCTCCTGTGAATATCGACACTTTAGGGATGCTGGTGATTCCTTCTTCGACTCTGCAATTGTAGGATGTAGAATTTTCCTCCCCCTAGTGTCCCACAATAAGGCTTGATTCGCTAAATGTCTCAATGCCTGATGCTACTACTAACCCAGTGGTAGCATCTGACATGAGAATTTTAGGGAAGCTTCGGGGGGATGTTTCAGGTGATGAGGTTGACTCTAATTCTCAAGAATCTATGGCGCATAATTTCAAACCGTCTATAACCAACACCAATAAAGCCCCAGTGTTCGGTGCTACTTCTAATCCAGTAGTAGCATCTGACATGAGAATTGTAGGAAGGCTCTAGGGTGAGATGTCGGATGATGTTGGTGATCCTGTGACTTTCGTTTCCAATGAGACAGTGGCGCGGTATGATTACTTTGAACCGGTTATGCAAATTCTGTCTCTGATTCCTTTTGATATGATTTTATTTTTTAACTCTTTTTTCTTTCTTTTTATTTCTCGTTGGCTGGTTTGTTTTAGGGGGTCTTTAGCTTAGGACTCCATTTTGCTGTTTTGCCTTTTGTTTCTTTCTTGCCTTGGGTTTTGGTCTAGTCCCCCCTTGCCCTGTTTTTTGTCGTTTTTTCTCTTTTTTAATAAATTCAATAGTTTATAGAAAAAAATATTTAAAACTCATTCCGCTAGCTTATCCGCTATCAGCTCATCAACTATAAGCTAGCTTACCCACTATCCGCTGGCTTATCCACTATCCGCTATTTTTTTACCAAACAGAGCCTAAGAAGAAAAAATGAGACTCTCGTTTACAATTCTTTTTGACTTTGTAAAAAAAATTAAATACTAATATCAAGAATGATTCACAGAAAAGTAATTTAAAACTTAACTACTTTTTTGTTTAATTGTTATTGTCGGATTTAGATTTAGCCGCAAGTCAGTTAAGGATGCATCAACATTAGTCTTTTGGAAGGTTTATTACTCTAATACTAAACTAAGAATTTCCATAATGTAAAGGGACGTAAAAAATGGTTGAAAAATAGATTTTGATTGATTGTGTTTCTATTACGTTTACAAGCCTAGTATTTATACTTACAAGGAAAAAATGTCTCTATTGGTCACGATCACTAACCTACAGATAAAGACGATCAAAAAATAATTACTCAGCTAACAGTAACATCCACTAATCCAATTGTGTACTTAAACTCCTAAGAATCCGCTCTACTAACCGTTATTGGCGTGTAATATGCTAATCAATCCACTATTCCTAGATTTTAGGTGCCCAAGTGTGTCTTTGACCATAATCTTTTTTTTTTTATCTTGAATGCAATTCAACATGTGCTTGGTCCGTATACCCTTTTGGATTATCCACACGAGCTCAACTGCTTCCTCGACTAATGATCTATCGGCTAAACCTTCTCACTCTGCTAACTCTCATCAGATACGTTTACAGCTTGGCTGAGCCTTTACTCGATTGAGTGCTTAGCTTTTTTTTTTAGTGTTAAAAATTGCCCCCTTTTTACGTTTCCAAACAGCTCCTAAGTTGGTTGAGGTGACAAAAACTGATTCCCAAAAACAGCGCAACCATTGTAACAAACAAAAATTGTCGTTATATATTCATTTGATGCTAAACGGCATTTCATCATCATCTGATCCCTATGCAATGGAAATTAACTCTTTAATCACTTTACTCAATCTTATAAATAGCCACCAATTTGATTAAGCAAGGTTACTTTTTTGTCTCGACTAAGTTTCTTCCTGAATTCATGATTGCTTATCTGTTAAGCCCTTTGGTGTTTGTTTGCCTTTTCTGTGTGTCAATCATGTCTTCATCCAATTCCAAAAAACAAGAACACATATATGGGGGTTATCAGGAATCTAATCATTCCTTTGGTTGATCTCCTTCTCATCAACTTTCTGAAGTTCTTGACCAGCCAACAATCTTGGTAGAAGTTCGGGATTACATAACTGTCCAGCCTTCGACGTACGTCTAATATTCCTGAAGGAATCCTTTTCTTATCTAACCACATAGTCCCTCATGAAAGTCTCTATGACATACCCATCCCCTATTCATTGTGTACTACTAATGGTAAACTGACTTACCTTAATCCTTGGCCTAAGACCAACTCGGCGTACAATGGTTGGGTCAACAGGCTAGTTGCTGTCAAATCGGCCCAATGGAAGGCTTGATAACGCTTTCTACCACCCATATCATCCCATATTTTGACAAACTCATTGCCCTTTTAGGTTTTTGGTCTGTCAGCACCAATAACATCATTTTTCCTTGGGGAATTCTAATTGCTATCCTTATTGATGTGACAGTCATTATTGATCTTCCACTTGGGAGCAAGGATGTAAGCTCAGCTCATGCCATGACCAATCCTGACCCTGGCTACAAGTTTGGCAAGAATTTGTCTTGCTATTTTTCTTTTATGTCCGCCAGTGCCCAGTCTTCGATTCCAGTTTCTGATGTTGAGCCTCATGCATTTCTTTTGTATTTATGCAACAAATATTTTTATTACACTAGCTTCGTGGATGTAGTTTAGAAACTTCTAGACTTTATGGCTATGCTAGCTTTTGGCAAACCTTACTCCTCGGGTTCTTTCTTCCTTTCTACTCTTTTGATGTGGTTAAGACCTCTTTCAGCATGTGGAAAGAAGACTATAAAGAATCTCTGATATTTGTTATTTGAACCCAAGTGAATTTTTCCTACATAGCAGCCTGCCGGATTCAACTCTAGGATCCTAAAGTCATCTATTAATCGTTGTCCCTTCATCATCATTGTGGTACCTGCAATCTTTTTCTATTCAAAGCTTCCCCGACTACATTCAGTTTTTCCTTGATGACATTGCAATGCGCCCCTGATTGTCAAGTACTCTAAGAACATCAGGGGCGCTTGTAGAAAGCGCCCCTGATTCTATGTTTTTTTTTTAATTTTTTTTTCGTGTTTCTGGTATATCCAATATTTGGCAGCACTTCCCTACTCTCATTTTCATCAACCAACAACAACCTATATTTACCAAATTTCAAATCAACTGACCAATTGTAAATCAAAATTAAAACTAGCCAATTGAAAATCAAATTCCAACTAATAAACCTATAAATCCATCTAATACAAGCTAGCCAATTGAAAATCAAATTCTGAATGTCAACATAGACAACAAAAATGATATGACATCCAATTTTCATTAATCAAACAAGCAACATGACGACACCACTCTCCTTTGATCTCAGTAAGTTGGTCATCTGAAAATGGAGCTCCAACCGCGTGTCCTGGAAAATACTGTCAAAATAAAATAAAATAAAATAAAATAAACTTAGAACTAAGTGGTTAAATGCTAGATATGGAAATACTTATCAAAAAACAAACTATAAAAAATGGAAATTACATACATTTTGGGGAATTTCCATTTGATTGTAAGTGATTGTGTCCTTCATAAACTTCATAACATAATATCCGCAATCATCATTGTTGGGTTGTCTCGGACACTACAAATCAAAATAACAATTAATTATTAAAATGCAAGCAAAGGTTACATGGATAAGAATATTGATTATAAACTTACCTTTATTACTATCCATTTTGTTTTATTGTTCCCACCTCTAGTCCTGACCTCATTCGATGCCCAATAAGTTGCCACACAACTAAAACATTATACATATAACTATATTAATTAATCGATATATATATATATATAATTTATATGATGAAATATGCGATGTATCTAAATACACACCTTTCAAACATTCCTCTCATCATGGTGTGGTTGCTATAATGACCGTGATACGAATCCAAATAGAAAATTCTATTTCTCCTAGGATCAACTACCAACAATATCCAATGCATCCTACAAAAAAATTGGATAACCAAATAAATAACACATGTTTCAATAACACGTTTTATATATATATATATATATATATATAGATTAAATTTCTTACCCTAAGTTGATGGGTGCCAAAAACAAGCAATCACATATGCTTTCCCGTGCCAAAGCCAAGCGACTATTGATATATGCTTTTACCGCTTCCTTGTTTTCTTTAACCGCTTCCTTCAATTCCCCAACTTTTTCTTTTGACATGTCTTTATCAATGCGGACGTTGCGTAGAAAAGTACGTTGGGGGCACAAGAATATAAATCTTTTTGTTTGTTCCATGGTTTTCATAATCTCATGGTACAAATACCTATAGTTAAAATGCATACAAATAAATTAACATATAATAATAGTAGTAGTAGTAGTAATAATAATAATAATAATAATAATAATAATGATGATGATAATACCTGATGTACATTGTAATAGTAGCCGCAGATGCCCACTTGTGCTCATATACCTCTTCAAGTTCATCATTTGAAAGGGAAATTTGGTGGTCAACTCCAAAGATGTCTGCATCAATCAATACATTTATCAAATCAGCACTCGCCATTGTTGAGGCATGAATCTTTAGATAACTGATGAATTCCTTAGAAGAGGGGGGTTGGGATTGAATCTCATTCCCGCTAGCTTCTCCCCTAGCCACATGCTTCTTGCAACCAATAGAAGGGGAGGGTTGGGATTGAATCTCATTCCCGCTAGCTTCTCCCCTAGACACATGCTTCTTGCGACCAATAGAAGGGAAGGGTTGGGATTGAATCTCATTCCTGCTAGCTTCTCCCCTAGACACATGCTTCTTGCGACCAATAGAAGGGGAGGGTTGGGATTTGCCAACATGCCCAGAAATCTGAGATCTTGCTTTCCTTACCTATATATTTAGAAATATAATTAGTTATGAATATATGAGACAATAAGGCAATGATTTATTAACAAATATATTAATTGCTCCTTACATTGATAAGATTTGATGGCCATGCCACCAAGGTGCCAAGTGCATCATTCACAATTAACAAAGTCATCTCTGCAGTGTCAACTGGTACCGGCAATTCAGCATCATCCACAACAACAAACTCAACTCTGACTCTCGCATGATTTGGAGGAATAGGAAGATTGTGCAAGGTGGAGTCCTCATTGTTACAAACAAAGCCCTTTGCGACCAACGTAAGCGGGTTTGATAAATATAATTCACAATGACAATTGTTAACCTAAATTAATTGATAACCAAATATTAATACTTATAAGTTATTGTAAAATATAAAAAATAAAAAAGAGGTCCAACGATAATTAACTCATTGGACGCAATATTGCAACTATCCCTGAAGCTATCTGGGTTAGGAGATGGTACATCATTAGTCCTTGGACCAACTCTTTCTTTAAGTTCATTAAGTTCTTTTACTAGCATCAATACAGTGGCTTCCAACCGTCTTTCTCTACTTTCTCGTTCCTCTTCTTTTTTTTGCCTCTTTGAACTCGAAAAAGTCGTTGGAGAAATGCCAAATCCCAAACCCCGTAGACGTCCTGGATACTCTTCAGTTCCCAATGCACGACCAAGGATGTCATTTGGAAAATCAGAATCAGTAATCTCTCCTTGTGATACTGATTGAGATATTGACTCCTGATTCACAAACATTATTAGACATTACAAAAAGATAAGAAGTTTATTCACCTTCAATGAGCAGGATCTTTTCCGACCTCTCGCAGCTATTAAAATTTTCCATGTATTAGTAAATAAATCAGTATATTAATTTAATAAATGAAAGATAAAATATAAGATAATGTGCCTACCAATCGTTCTTCAATCTCGGGATAACTAGTAACACCGGCTCTATAAGTGTATTCAGGACTTGTCGCTCTCTCGCGATTTTCATTGCTTAATCTCTATAAAGACACATCTATTTACATTAATACCTCATAATTGTCAAATATAGGTATATGTATGATAAGTAATTGTACAAACCCGGAATTCCTCATCTTCGCGTGAAATAACAAATGCAGTCCAATCCTCCAATGGTATAATCCCAGCATACTGTGGTGGAGGATGGCTTCTGGTGTTCCCCTCTTCATCTTTCACCCACTTTGTTAGAATTGATCTGAATTTTCTATGCGCCTTTCCAGCTTTCATAAGACAATAGTCTTTTCGAGAGTCATCCACATCAAAGTATTTCTGTTTACATTCAACAAAATGATTATAAATATACTTACATATTTAATTATAAAATAACTGAATAGTCAAAAATAAGACTCATACCTGTATCATATGCCATAGCTCATCTTTATGCTTCTTGATAGAGGCATCTTTTTTACTATTCCAACTGCTTATTGTAATTGGTATATCCTGCCTTGCTCTGACACCAATAAAGATTCTCAACTGTTTACCATTGCCACCGATCGCTTGGTTTTTAACATTCCATTCGACCTGCATTATTACTTAGGTAAATTAGATGACAAACAATTAAAAGTATGTAACAAAGTTAGTTAATTAGTAAGTATCATACTATAAGTTTAGGAAGCCCTTTATTCCCCCGATTGATGATATTCTTCTTAACTGTCATTCCACGAGGAGTGAACTTTTTTTTGGGCTGATGTTCACTCTCATGACCACTGTCATGTGCACTATCATCACTGTGGGAAGTCATCTCACCTGCAACATAATATAATCATTGTTATTAGGTTAAATGTTATTTTATAATAACTATAAGTTAGTTAATTTTTACAATATGAAAAATGAATAAAAAAGAAACTACGCATGATATATTACCTTTTCCTTTTCCTCGATCTAACGTTACTAGCTACTTGTTTATTTGTATGATATTTTGTTTTTTGCTTCTTGGTACTTTGTTTTCGACGAAATGTAATTCCATCGTTATGATCCTTTCTAACATACAAAATATCGTCATTAGAAGTACTTTCCCCTATTATTGGTTGCAATGTCCCGAAGAAAGGGTCATCCTCAATGTCAACATCTTCGTGCGCTTGATCCCCAATGTCATTCACCAATAACTTTTTGTTTGTCAATAAAACAATGAGCCAATTGATATCAACTGGATCAGTGACATAAAACACTTGTTGGGCTTGCGAGGCTAAAATAAAAGGTTCATCTTTATACCCTAACTTGTTGAAATTCACCCGCATGAAACCCAAGTCATCCATCTGTACACCATTATTATTGTCAACCCAATTACATTGGAACACAGACTCCGAAAACATATTGTAATCCAACTCCCATATGTGTTCAATAACACCGAAGTATGACATATTCGCGTAAATGGGATTTCTGTCTTTGGCACTTGATGTATGCATAGATTCAGCTACAAGAGTCACCCCACTATTTTGCATTTTACTCTGATCATCATGGGATTTTGTATAGAACGTGCGGGTTAAATCCATCAGCAGACAATGCAAGGCGTAGGTTTCTTGGCTCATGCCCAAAATCGGGATAATCAATATCAATCTTTTTCCATTGCGGAGAATCCGCCGGGTGTCGTAGCATACCATCTTTAATCCTTTCATCGTCATGCCAAGTCAACTGTTTTGCGTCTTCCGAACTACGGTACATACGTCTAAATCGAGGAATTATGGGAAAATACCACAATACCTTTTCTGGAGCAGATTCTTTCTTCTTATACCGTGATGCATTACATTTAGGGCAGGACTTTAACAACGCATGTTCATTCCGAAATAAAATGCAATCATTCGGACAAGCATGTATCTTCTCATAGTTCAAACCAATGGTGCCTAACATTTGTTTTGCATCATACGTCCGAGAAGGGAGCACATTGTCTTTCGGCAACATATCTTTCAATAGTGCGAGTAATTCCGTAAAGCTCTTATCTGTCCATCCGTGGCAAGTTTTCAAGTTGTACAGCTTTATCACAGCCAATAACTTTGTGAATTCAGTACAGCCCACATACAACGGTGTCTCCGCATCGGTTATCAACTTCTCAAACATTTGAGGACAATCATTAAGATCGTCTTCAACTGCCTTTGTCATCTCTTCAAATTGGTCGCCATCAAACGTATGTGTTTCAGGATAATCAACCGGATCACATCTCTGAGTACTATTATCCATATTTGAAGGTTCACCTCTTTCCTCACCATGCATTGTCCAACAAATATAACTTTGATCGATTCCGTTGGCCTTTAAATGTCTTTCCAACTCAAGTGCAGTAACTCGATTGGCTTAACAACATCTTAAACAAGGACACTTGAACTTACTAGAAGTTCCTAAACGTCGAACGGCAAAGTTCACAAAATATTTCACTCCATCGACATATTCTTTCGACAGACGATTGGCAGACATCCACTTTCTATCCATATTAGACCGAAATTTATTATAAATTCCTGATAAGAGAACTTAAACATATTAATGGTGAAAAACACGCAAAGTACAATTTTTTGAAACTAAGAAATTGCACTTTGTTCTTTTATACTTTCACTTAAACACTGTGTTATATTATCAATCCCACTTCTTAGGAAAATCCTATAATTCAACTATTTTCAAAATAGGGCCCCCTAGTATATCATATACAATAGCCAATAATATTCTTGAATCCATTCTTGAATCCTTTTAGCTGGCTATTCAGTGTTGACATACACCATTTTATAAAAAAATTCCTAATAAGAAGTGTACATAGTATATTAAATTATAATGACAAATTATCATTAGTTTCCAAATTATCATTTATTTGTTTCATCAGTTGCCAAATTCACATTAGTTGCCAAATTATCATTACTTCACGCAAGCTTATTTTCTTTCAAACAGAACCAAGGCCAATTCCTAATTCCTAATTCCTAATTCCCAATTCCTAATTCCTAATTTCTAACATCAACATTAGTTGCCAATTCCTAATTCCTAATTCCCAAATCACACAAACCCTAAAAATAGGAATCAAGAAAAAGTAAAACAGACTAACTGACTGAAACAATGCAAACGAAATCAAAGAAGCAATGAAATAGAAATGACGAAGTAAAATAGATTGAAGAAGGGCTGGTTAAACGGATTGAATCAAAAAACCCAGAATCAATATTGATGCATTGTGGAAATCTAACCTTGAAAGTAGAGAATGACTGACTGAGAAAGAGCAGGGACGACGACGGAACAAGTGGAGACGGCGGCGGCGGCGGCGGAGCACGACAGATGGTGGTGGTGGTTGACTGGCGTCTGGCGGTGGCGCTGGTTTTGACGTTTTTCGTTTGGGGTATTTTCAGTTTTCACGTGTTGGTGAGTGGTGACTTAGTGTTGTGTTTTACGGTTAAGTGAGTGAGTGGAGAGTGATAAGTTTTTTTTTGGTCAGCTAATGAGAAGAGGGAGAGAAGAGGGTTTCAGGTAAGAGAGGCTGAGAGACTGATGAGAGTGTGAGAGAAGAGGGTTTTAGGTAAGAGAGGCTGAGAGAAGAGGGAAAGAGACGAGTACTGAGAGTGAGAGGGAGTATTGAAACGGTAATATTAAAATATTAGGCATCAGGGGCGCTTTCTGAAAAGCGCCCTTGAAGGCCCTCCGTGTTTTGGGCATCAGGGGCGCTTTCTGAAAAGCGCCCCTGATGCCCAAAATACGGAGGGCCTTCAGGGGCGCTTAGCTTTCTAAAAAGCGCCCCTGATGCCTAATATACGGAAAGCCTTATTTTGGGCATCAGGGGCACTTTTTAGAAAGCGCTCCTGAAGGACCTCCGTATTTTGGGCTTCAGGGGCACTTTTTAGAAAGCGCCCCTAATGGGGGCGCCCTTTTTTAACAATTCTGTTGTAGTGTACATTCAGTTTTTCCTTGATGACATTGCAATGCAAATTGATGGTTTTCTTTAGGAATTTCATATATCTTCGTTGTCTCATGTTCAACTCCTTCTATTCGAACCTATACTTCAAGCAAATTCTACAGAACCAAACCCCAAATCATGAGTCGGATAATTCCTTTCATCAACTATCGATTGTCTTGATTCAAAATCAACCACCTTCTTCTCCTGTATCAATACACATCCAAGTCGTTGATCAGTTCTTGAATACTAGTCTCACACTCTTCCGTCCATTCACAGGCTTTACCTTTTCTAGTTAACTGGGAAATAGGTAGCTCAATCATTGAAACCTTTATATGAATTGTCTCTAAAATCTTGCAAGTCCAAGAAAACTATGCATGACGTACTCCTACATTCTATGGACTTTCCCATTTAAGAACTACATCCACCTTGGTAGGATCAACAAAAATTCCAACTTTGTTGATCACATGTCCTAAGAATTGAACTTCTTCCTAAAGAAATTCACACTTAGAAAACTTAGTATATAGATGGCTGTCTTTCAAGGTTTGTAGGAATATTCTCAAATGTTCTTCGTGATGCTTTCTTGCCGAAGAATAAACGAAATGGGTCAAGATAAGGCCTAAAGATTCTATTCATGTAATCCATAAATACAGTCAATGCATTAGTCACACCAAAATGAATAACTAAATACTCATAATGGCCGCATCTGGATTTGAAAGTTGACTTACGAATAGCCTCTTGCTTTACTCTAATCTGATGGTGTCCAGATCTTCAATCAATCTTCAAAAAGATCGACACTCCTTTCAATTGGGCTATCAAATCTCTATCATAGGTAAAGGGTATCTATATTTTATCGTTTCCTTGTTCAACTGTCTATAATCCACATAGAGACTAGACGACATAAAGAGAAGCAAGAAATTCTTTTGAGGGTATTCTCCGCGAAAATTGTATGTATAGGGAAAAAAATCTTTCAACACTTGCTATCTGTTCTTAAAGTTTGAACAGCAATTTAATCAGTTTATATTATTATATCTAGTTGGTCATGAAGGTGCAACATTAGAGCCATTACAATTTGACTTGGGTGTAATTGAATCAGCAACCAACAATTTTTCGTATGAAAATTGCATTGGCAAAGATGGATTTGGAGAAGTTTACCAGGTACGTAAATAAGAAAATTACTTTTTGAGCTCTCTTTTTTCACTACTAAAAAAAAGTGAAATTTGGAAAGGGAAAGTTAGTGACGAAAACTGTGAAATTCGTCTCTAATTTCTACTGTGTAATTTTGTGACGCTTAAATTTGTAGCAGATTTCTATTTTTCCGTCTCTAATTTTAGTTACCAAATTTACCTTTTCTGGTAATTTTTCCAAAAACAATGAACTATATTTCTAGGGCATTCTTTTGGATGGAAGACAAATCACTACAAGAATATGTTGATTTACCTACCAAATATTTCCGAGGGATTTTTTTCAGTCGCTAATACATTCGTTTCCGACGGATAATTCCATCGCTACGTGTTTTAGGCATTTCCCGCTTAACTTTTCGACGGAATTTAAATCCCTCGCTACTTTCCGAGGGAAATTTCCCTCGGAAACACATAAATTTCCCTCGGAAACGTTTCTCACTTAAAACTAAACAAATAAACTCACAACCCTCACTTTCACTCCATCACTTTCACTTCTCACTCTCACTTTAACCCTAAACCCTCTCCACTCTCAGCCACCACTCTCAGCCACCACGTCGCCGGAGACCACCACTCTCACCTTCGCGTCGCCGGTCACCACCGTTCCTTCTTCTCCTCACTTCCACTCCGTTCGCGCGGTCCGACCCAAAACCCAGAACTCATCGTGCGACCCAACTCAGAATCCAAGCATTCTACTACTTCTTCTTCATCTATGGTAACTATTGTTCTTCTATTCTACTTCTATTCTATTCTCAAGGTCAGATTTTTGCTATCTTTGAAAACCCTAAAGCCCTAAATTTCTTTAATTTTTCTATTCTTCTTCATCTATGCAGTATTTGAAAATCTGATGAAATATGGTGTTCCCGTGAATAGTTTATTCTACCTAGTTGCAACTCTCAATCTCACTGCTAATCAGGTATTTTTTTTTATTTTTTTTCTCTTGTTTTTGGATTTTCTGATTATTGCTCAAATTTTTGGTCTCCTAGAGTTTGTATTGTGGCTTTAAAGAATCTGATTAAGTGTTTCATAAGTTATTATTTGAAATTTTGACCTATGAATCCTAGGTTCTAACACTCGTTTGTTGGAGAAATATATATATATATATATATATATATATATATATATATATATATATATATATATACACATATATTTGAGAGAAGTTAGAAATTTCAGATTTGGAAAAAACTGGAAACAGGTTTTTTTGGGGTTTTATTAGAAGCTGAGATTTTGAACTTATAATCACTTTAGAAAAGTTTTTCCTTTTGTAAAAAAATCTTTTTTTGTTGCTTAGGTAAAGCTGTTTTAAATGGGTGTTAGATTAGTCATGTTGATGGCAAATATGTTTATCAGTTAGCTGCAATGTTTATTAACCATTATTTCCAATATGAAGATTAAATTATTAGTTTGTGATATATAATGTGGATACAGTATCCCTGAAATGTTTGTTATGTGTGCTGTAAGCTCAAAATCAGTTTTTCCTCCATTCTTACATTGTTCTGCTGCTATGTCGTTGTAGTGTTTGGTATGTTTGGAGAATGTAGGAAGTTCCCAAGATGCTTTGGTTATTTCAGTTTTTGGTAGCGACTGTTGCTGATTTTGATAGAAGTAAATAAACCAAATTTTTGTGGCAATGCGCAACATTTTCTACACTTTGGCGTGTATTGTGGGTTCAGTGTCAATTTTTGATTTCCGCTAAAAGTACTTGATACTTATTTTTTCAGGTGTGCTTGATGGTTTATTTTGGAGCCAACATGTAAGATAAGTGGTTGTTTGAAGCAAGTTAACTAACTAGATTGCCTTAGTTCACTTACTGTTAGAGGTAGTTATAATTTTCCATTCATCATTGACTTGTATATAAACTGATGTGCAGCTAATCATTAATGTACAGATTCATTATTCAATGAAATGAAATTTCTCTGAATCAATTCCTTTCTATAAGTTCATAAACTGATCTAAGTTCTTATTCTCTATTCATAAACACTACTTCATAAACTGATGTGATGATCTTTTGCAATTTGGCGTTGAGTGTGAGATTTTGAGTGATTTTCGGTAATGAGATGAGTTGTGAGATTCTGATTGGATGTCACCAGAATTTTTTGAAGCACGCATGAGAAATTTGAGTGATTATATGTCTATAAAGCTGTTTCATATCTTCTCTGTCTGCACAATATATGTATTTAATATTTATATTATTATTTGAAACAGCTACCATGTTTATTTGTTTAGCTGATGATAATCTTTTGCTTTACTCAGTTCTCATTCTCAACTACTCTTTAGAAATTGAACTTCTATGTATCATTCTGATTCTGATGTATATCTACTTTATGAAATTAAATATCACTTTCATAATATGCTGTATTAATTATGAGTAGCAAAGTAAATAGTTTATATGAAGTGTTGCAGGATGATGCCGTTGTTGATCTTTCAATTTGGTCTTTTTCATGTGTGGTTTAAGTTTATTCAAACCTGATATTCTGATCTCTAATGTTTTTTGTGTTGAACAGAATCTGTCAATTCTCCTTCTTGGTTACATTTATCTTGACTACATTGTCCTATTTTATCTTACTTTTTTGTGCAAAAGAGGCATTTTCCTTCTCTTGTTCTTGCTAAAGCCTTGCTCTTCATAGGCATTGTTCATGCTTTATTATTATTGTTTCTAAATCTAACATATCTAAAGCTTTGTCTCATATGCCCATCTGTCTTTTTGATATATCTAAAGCTTTGTCTCTAAATCTGATATAAGAAGTGGGTCTTAATATAACACTATTTTTTTGACCAAAATGATATAACACTATTATTATTCTGTTTTTTTATTATTATTCTATACTTAGAAAGCACAAAAAAACCTTCATATTCATACTTTGCACTTGCAACTGTCATGGTCTAGATATAGGATATGACCTTCATATTCATACTTTGCACTTGCATCATATCCCCCCCATAGACGGACACGTGTGGATGGACATTTTGTCTATGTTCTGTCCAAATGAAACCCATATATATATGATAGACTAATTTTATAACACTGATGAATAAGAAGCAATTTATACTTAAAACTTCCTTAAACTTATATTTTAGTTTTAACTTTATACTGAGTGTATTAATTCAAACTTTATACTAGTGGTAATGAGAGTTCATTTTACTTGGTTTTTAGTTTTGCGTATGAACTTCTTTAACTTTCAAATGACTTGGTATTTACTCGTGCTTGAACATGAGAATTATATTGTTCAACTTATTGGTTTACTCTATATATGAATTTTGGCTGTTTATAAATTGTTCAAATGAGTTGGTATTTACTTGGTATTAGGTTACATGTCCCATTCTCTTTCGATGGACATCCGTCGTTTAAATTCATGTCTGTCTCTGTCCCTCTCTCTAGATGGACATCCATTGGCTAAGTGTGCGCAGAATAAGAAGAATAGAGCATCAGAGAAAGGAGGAAGTGTGCACACTGGAGGCTCTATCTCTATCTTGCAGCATGCTGAGAGATTGGTATACACTTAAGCTTATCTTTTCATGTCATTATAATTAATTATAATTTATCAATTAGAAACTTATGGTATTAATAGTTGCAAACTCATTGATGGAGAACTAATTTACAATTAAGTCTAAAAAGTAATAAAGGGGCTGTGATTCTGTTGCCTTTTTTTTGTTTGTCTGGTTTAATTATTCGTCTTGCTTTCTTGGTTTGCTTTGATATTCCTTGACACAAAGAATGAATTGTGTCACAGCGCCACACCCTTAATACTTTCAACTGGTATTGTACTTCTGCATATAGTTTTTGAGTTGCTTAAAACTATGAATCACATGGTAAAAAGTTTAGGAATGGAGTCTGTTTTAATGTAACATGACTTGAAGTTTAGGAATGGTAAAAAGTTTAGGAATGGAGTCTGTTTTAAGAACAATGAAAGTTTGATTATAGGCCAAGAAGTGGGGGCGAATGCCACATGTGGATGAGCTCCACAGCCACACTCACATTAGGAGAGGAACCGGCGAATTTGTAGATGAGCGTGCTCGTATTACTCAGGTATATTTCTCTTTTTAACATAATTTCAATTCAAAAATATTCTTTTACCAATGAC
Source organism: Astragalus glycyphyllos (assembly GCA_963573325.1). Classification (NCBI taxonomy): domain Eukaryota; kingdom Viridiplantae; phylum Streptophyta; class Magnoliopsida; order Fabales; family Fabaceae; genus Astragalus; species Astragalus glycyphyllos. The sequence goes on along the minus strand of OY754310.1, from coordinate 30,181,340 downwards.
TAATTTTAACTTGTGCATTTAATAGGAGGAGTTCCACCGGCGATTGTCTCAGTCAAATATACCAGTCGATCCCGCTGAGTTGGAGAAGTTGAAGGTGATGTTGCGGAAAGACACTGTTGGAGGCCCCTATAAGAGTCGCTTGTATGGGACAGGAGACATGTATTCCAATTTGTTAGACTCTGGAGCTTCGACGAGTGCGAGCCTCTCCCCTGAGCACCTTAGGATCATCCGGGCATTGACAGCACAAGTTGCACAACATCAGGAGCATGCTGCACAACAGCAGGAGCAGCTTGCACGACAGCAGCAGCTACTTGACCATGTATTTAGTCATGTCGGGATTCCAGTACCTCCACCGAGCAGGACCACCTCGTCCAACATAGCAACCCGCCCGCCCAAGAGGACCAGGACCTGGATGGTGCAGATGATGTAGATGGTGATGACATAGACCATGCTTATGAGAAGGGTTATTGATGGCATCTAGGTAATTTATATTTTAAAGAATGTGCAAAATATCTTAGTTTTCTGAATTTTATGATATTCTTAACATTATCATTTTTGATTTGTTAGGTATATTTTCAGAGCTGGACTTGAAGATGCTCCATCAGAGTTTTTTGTGTTTATGGAACATTAGTGTGTAGTCTATGGATGTTTGAAACTTGTAGCTATATGTTAGATATAACGCTCTTTAGCACTTGAACATTAGTGTTGTAGTTTGTGGAAGTTTGACACTTTTAGTTATGTTTTGGCACTTATCGTTGTTTGGCACTTGTTAAGTTAGTTTTAAATGGGCTTTTGGACTTATAGTTTATGTGACTTTTAGTACTTACTTTGGTTTGGAAATATAATTTAGTATTTGATATTTAGTTATAATATTGGTTTGGAATTATAAGCTAGTTGAAATTATTTGGTTTGGATTGAATTTCTATTGAATTGGTAGGCTAAGTCTGAATTAAATTAGCAGGGAAGTCGTACTGCAAATAGAATGGGTATGCGTAACCGAATGATTTTCAAAAATTATTTATCAATGCGTACCGACGGAATTGCGACGGAATTTTCTTGGGATTTGCACCGGAATTTGTGAGGGATTAGCGAGGGATTTTCGTCAGATGTTTGCGAGGGATTTGCGAGGGATTTTCGACAGATGTTTGCGACGGCGTTTGCGAGGGATTTCCGACGGAAGCATTTGCGAGGGAAAATTCCGTCGGAAATAGTTTGCGAGGAGCGTTTATGCGACGGATTTTTGTCCGTCGGAAATTCCTATTACCGACGGATTTTCCAGCTTTTCCGACGGATATTTCCCTCGGAAATCACCGAAATTCTTGTAGTGAATAGCAGTGAAAAAACTTTCAAGAAGCTCTAAGCAAGGTGCAAATGAGTTCAAGAATGAAGTTTTGTTGATAGCCAAGCTTCAACATAGAAATCTAGTAACATTCATTGGATTTTGCGTCGAAGAACAAGAGAAAATACTTATTTATGAATACGTGCGGAACAAAAGCTTGGATCACCTTTTATTTGGTTAGACACTTTTTTACCTAAACTCCTTAATTAGTAGGGTTAGATATGTTTATTTTTTTTTGACAAGAGGGTTAGATATGTTTATGTCTCTATAAAATTTGGTTTTTTTCTTTTTAGTCCCTCAAAATAGTCACACCAACTTTTGGTCCCTATAAAATTTGGGTTTTTTGCTTTTTGTCCCTCATGACTTTTAATAGTATTTTTAATAGTATTTTTTTGACCTTTTATAAGTGGTATTTAAAGTCTTGAAGCGCTATTAAAAGTCATAAGGGACTAAAAACAAAAAACTAAATTTTATAAGGAGCAAAAGTTGGTGAAATTAAGACCAAAAAACTCAAATTTTATAGAGACCAAAAACATATTTAACCATATTTAGTATTTATAATATATTGATAGCTATGTATATCGTTTAACCAGATCATTATAGAGCATGTATCATTCTCACATTTCTCACTTGAGCAATTTTGCAGGCTCTCGACGATCGAAGTCCTTAAGTTGGTTTGAACGTTACAATATTATAGGAGGAATTTCTCAAGGAATTCTCTATTTACATGAACATTCTTGACTCAAAGTTATACATCGTGACCTCAAACCTAGTAACATTCTATTAGATGAAAATATGATTCCAAAAATCTCAGATTTTGGTCTAGCTAGAATTGTCGAACTAAACCAAGACAAAGAGAGTACAAATAGAATCGTTGGAACATTGTAAGTTTTAAATGTTCATCCTTATCATTTCTCCTCTCACTTCTTCATAATATATGTGTTAGCTAAATTGACGTTGAATAAATTTTTTTTTCAATTTCTTCATAGAGGTTATATGTCTCCGGAATATGCAATGCTTGGACAATTTTCTGAGAAGTCAGATGTTTATAGCTTTGGAGTGATGGTATTAGAAATCATTACAGGAAAAAAGAACGTAAGTTCTTATGAATCACATGTTGGTGATAGCCTCTTGAGTAATGTGAGTATTTAACTATAACAATTTGTTTCCTTCATTTTAAAACCTATACGCACCATATATAAAATGTACACATATTTTTTGTCAAAAGAAATGTGTATAATTAGATTGATTCAAATGTAGATGTTAATAAACTATATATTTATTTTTAATAAATGTTTACAGGTTTGGAGACAATGGAAGGATCAAATACCGTTAAGCCTAGTGGATGCAAATATTAAAGGAAAGTATTCTGAAATGGAAGTCATTAGATGTATTCATATTGGTTTATTGTGTGTTCAACAATTCCCAGATGTTAGACCAGCAATAGTAACCGTTGTTTCATATCTTAGCAATCCCTTAATTGAATTGCCAACTCCCCAAGAACCTGCATTTTTCTTCCATGGTAAAAGGGATGCGAAAGCAATTGAACAAGATTCAAGTTCTAGTCAATACTCTATCAATAGCTGACACCATTGACGGTCAATAACATGTCTATAACCGACTTTTTTCCTCGTTAGGATGTTTTCCTTTTGATGTTTCTATCATGGATGTTTTTTTACTGTATGATAAAATTGTTGGCTTTAATAAACTATTTTTCTTGATTTCTGTACTCGGTGTTTTAATGGCAACGTGATTTAAGTATCTAAGTTTCATGAAAAAGATTTAAGCTTTTCTTATTGTTTGTTGAAAAATATCCAACCTTCTTAAGTTATTTGACTCATTTGATCAAGAGTTCTATCATATGATTTATGTTTTGATGTGTTATATTTTCAACAAACACGATTATCTTTAGCAACGGGGGAAGGGAAATTAAAAGGGAATCTAGGAAGAAGAGTGACAAATTGTGAATTTTAAGCACATAGTATAACAATTGTAGGAAGAAGAAGAGTGAAAAATTGGGAGTGTTAAGCACACAGTAAATAAAAGTTGGAAGCTAAGTTAAAGACAATGTTTTGGAAGAACCATAACCCAAACACCGAAGCAATATTGAGATCTTTCACATGCGTTCTCCTTTTCATGATGCCCACTGCACATTCACCAAATAAATTTATCTCTCCCCTTTCAATTTTGATTTCCTCTATTCTCTCCCTATCTTTGTAACACCCAAAGTAATTTTTTTAAATTTCTTTGCTAATTGCATGATTTACTTCATATTGAGTTGGTGTGTTAACATGATTGAGTGTATTATTGTGGTATTTATTTTTGTGAATGCTCTCTCTAGTTAAGAGTGGGTTTGGGGTTCCTTAAAGATATAATCCAAATTTTAGCTGAACCTAACTTCCCTTTTTACCCCCATTAAACCCCACTATATAAGTTACGACACACACTCACTCCCAAAAACATAACATAACACTTACATTCAGATTTTAAAGAATTTGAGAGAGGGAGAGTAAGGGTTTTGAGAGGAAGAGAGAAAAGGAGAGAATAACTCTCTCACCCAACCTCCTTATGAAATCAGTTTCTCTCTACTTCGCTAAGTCCCTCAAGATTTTGCTAGAATAAGAGTCATCAATTCTAAATTTCCTTCATCTTCACCTATTGGGCATTCATTTGCTTTGCATGTGAGTTTTTGGAGTTCAAAATGAGGTTTGGGTGCTTGCATGAATGAATGGGTGTTAGCGTGTGGGTTTGTAGTGGTGAAATCGAGTTTAGAAGGGTTTGGAGGGGGTGTTTCAAAGGCTAGGAAGCTTGAGAAGGTTTCGTTGGTGACTTTGGGTTGTTAAAGGTTAGTGTGGTAGCTTTCAACTAATTGTCAAGTGAGTTTCCTTACCCTTTTGAAATGTCTTTAAGTTCAAACTTGATTCGAAGTGGAAGCTAGTACTTTCTGAAAATATATGAGGTGTGGTTGATGATTTAAGTTTCTAGTGGTTTAAAATATATGATGCATTTATAAGGAATTCGTTCATTTTGAATAAATCATGTATTTGTATGTTTGGTTGATCTTGATGGATGATAAATTGTATCTTATTGTGCTATAATGTATGCCATTGGAATGTGTTTTGAGTTGGAATGAATAGAAGAGAATCAAAGAGGGGTGAAAAAGGGCTCAAAAATGCAGAAAACCACATTTGGTGTACTGACACGGACCATCACAATTTGTAGCATTTTAAGTTTTATGGAAGAATACTGCGTATTAGGAGATACGTCTTTGGTAATATAATTAAAAGATACATTGAGTATATTTATAGTGAAGTCTCGAAGGAATTCACTGAGATTTTGTAATCTCACTCTTTAATGTTGTTGTATTCATACAAAACTGGTGTACCCTCCGGAAAGTAATAGAAAGGTAAAAACCCTAATCTTTGTGGATCATGTTGCTCATGAAGTTCCAAGTTTTCTTCTGTTTTTGACAACCTCGTGTGTTTATAGATGTTGTATTGTACATAGCTATAAGCATGAGCTCTATAGCCTTTTATGTTGTTTTAAGTTATACGCACTCATATTATTTGGATTAAGGTTGTTATTTCAACTCTACGAGATGTTGAAACCCATTTATGGTTAAATCATTTATCTGGTATTTTGGATTAAAGTGACATCTTGAGTCACTTAAGGATGTGTGTCATCCCAATTTTGTTTGATCCAAACTTTGATTGTGTATTTTTTAAATGTTAAAACGTAATAATATTCTGGAATTTATTGTCGATTAAAATCTAGGATGTTACAACTTCCATTTCAAACTTACATATACTAAAACACATGACTTTCATTTGCTTGAATTGTTATCAGCAACAACTATCATCACCATCCTATTATTTGGAATCTCAATCATGTGCAAAAAGTAGTTTACAAATTTAAATATTTTGTTTTTACAGGTAAAATTATTAAGAAAACTACTATGCAGGTAAAGTTATTAGTATGCAGGTAAAATGAGTGAGAGATTAATGACTCAGCTGAAGGTATTTTAAAAATACCGTGAAATGAGCATTGTATCCCTTTCTCTTAATTACCCTCTTAAAACCCCAATTTAACCAACAACCAAACAACAATTCAAATAATTCACATAACTTAACAAATAAATTCTTGCTACCATGGACTCAACTTACTCAATGACTTAAATTAATACCTAATCAATAAGCAACCGCTTGTTAATTTTGATAGTCGAAATTAACCGAACTAGGGATGTTAGAATTCCCCCCAACTTAAAAAATTTTGTTCTCAAAATTTGTTTAAGTTTCAACAATTACTAATCATAATCATGGAGAAACTATAACCAAAACATAATCATTCAAAAATTTCCATAAACAGTCTAGGTGCAGTAAGTTTTCAGCAGTAGAACGTAAACTTCAACAATTTCTTTAACATAGCAAACGATATTGAAATTAAGCAAACAAGTATTCATTGGAAACCTTAGAATGTCTTGTTTCTGGATATAATTTTTATTTATATGTTTATGTATTCAAAAAGTACAGTTTTTCAAATTAAAACATAGGGGTCCAGAAACATGACATCAACCTTACCTAAATCTCAAGAGAACATTTGACATATCAATTGATGACGAAAAAAATTACAAAATGAACACTCATCAGAAAGCTTATAATGTCTCGTTTCTTAAAAACATATTTTCTTTTCCAAATTCTAAGTCATTTAGTACAGTTTTACAAAACAATCTGACGTGTTCACTACAAGAAATTCGTCCATTACTGGCGGACACAATCCCCCAGTAATGGTTAAAATCGGCCAGAAACAGCACGTTACTGGCGGATTTAATCCGCCAGAAACTCGCCAGAAAATCAGCCGCAGGTAACAGTTACTGGCGGAAATTCAGCCAGTAATTACTGGCGGATTTACTGGCGGAAATTCAGCCAGTAATTACTGGCATATTTTCGGCCAGTAAATCAGCCAGTAATTACTGGCTGAAATTCGGCCAGTAAGCAGTCCAATCCGCCAGTAATGTATTATTTTACTGGCTGAAATTCCGCCAGTAAGCATCTCTATTCCGCCAGTAACGTATGTTTTTTTAAAAAAAAAAATATTTTTTAATATTCGTTGGTTAATTAAAAAATGATTTTAAAATTCGTTTATTTAAAAAATTAATAATATTTAAATAATATATATTTTAAAATTCGTTGATTTTATTAAAAAATTATTTTAAAATTCGTTTATTTAAAAAATTAATAATATTTAAATAATTTAATTCGTTTTTTTAAAAAACTATTTTTTAATTCATTTATTTAATTCAAAAAATTAATAGTTTAAATATCCATAACAAAGTATAAATTCCATTTAACAAAGTACTAATTTAAATACCCATAACAAAATATAAATTCCATTAAACAAAGTAGTAATTTAAATATCCATAACAAAATATAAATTAAAATATTCATTACAAATGCAAATTAAAAAATCTAATAAAACTACTAGTTATCTCCATAGTAGTCTCCAGAGTTGTTGTTGTTGTTGTTGTTGTCCTCGTCATCTTCAAACCAATTAAAATAAGTATCAGTGTTGTTTAACGGTTGTTGGGGAAGCTGTTGAGGCTGCTGCTGTCGGGGAGGCTGCTGAGGCTGCTGAGGCTGCTGAGAGTACGACTGCTGACCAAAAAATAACATATTAATTAACTATTACTCATATTCTTAAACAAAGTATTTACTAAAACAAGAACATTATAATTTATACATACGTTCAGACAGAATATTGAAAGAGAACCGTAGAAAAAACTGAGAGAAGAGAAGTTTTAGAAAAAAATGCAGAGAAGTTTTCGAATGTGAAGGTGAAGAAGGTGAAGGAGAATAGATATGCAGAGTAGTTATAAGTAGGTGAGAGTGAAACGGCTATTAATTCAAAATCCGCCAGAAACGAAAAATACTGGCAGAATATGCCATTACTGGCGGAACAATTACTGGCGGATAATGTGGTTAAATAATTTACTGACGGATCCAAGCGATTACTGGCGGAAACAGGCGTTTACTGACGGAATTGATGACATTACTGGCGGATCTGCACTTCCGCCAGAAAACGTCATTACTGGCCGAATTACTTTGGTCAAACGCGCATAACGAGAGCATCTTTCATTACTGGCGGAACGACGCGTTTACTGACAGATTTGGTTACATTAGATCTGCAATTCCGCCAGAAAACGTCATTACTGGCGGAATTTTTTTGACAAACGCGTATCACGAGAACACCTTCCATTACTGGCCGAATACATTAGTGGCGGATTCTATCCGCCAGTAACGACAGTTACTGGCTGAATTTTAAATTAAGGTCAAACACAGAATACGAGGGTTATAGGATCCGCCAGAAATTTTATTGGATCCGCCAGAAATGTTATTGGATCCGCCAGAAACGTACTGGCAGACTAAATCCGCCAGAAATCGCCAAATTTCGCCAGAAAACTTACTGGCGGACTGATTCCGCCAGAAATGTTCAGCCAGTAATTTACGAATTTCTTGTAGTGGTTGTAAAACAGGAAAGATTCTGTGTTCCAACTCGAAACACATTTTAAAATAAAAAAACTCAATCAAGTTACCAAAAATTTAAATTCAAACTGAAGAGAATTGAGTCTAGTTTACAATGAGACAAGGTATTGGCATCTTTCTGCAGCGCTGATGTCGGCCAGGATGGTCACGACGCTTCTCGTCAGAGCATGAAACTTCATCTTCAAGTGCACTGTAGAGGCGACGGCTCCGAGCTTGGCGAAGGTCGGTCTTCCGACGATGCAGTGGTACGGGGTGATGAGCGGTAACACCAAGAATGTTGTCCTGACGATCCGAGCGAGTCTCTTCCGCCCGTAGGTCACCATGATTTCCAGGTATCCCAAAGGTCGAGCTCTCTCCTCCCCTAGCCCGGATAGGTCACTCCCGAGATAAGGGTGCAAGTCTGCGAGGGACAGGCCGAGCTTGGGTAGGAGGTCTTGAAACATGACGTCGGTAGAGCTTCCTTGATCCACCAAGATTCGTTTGACCCTGACGTCGAGCATGTAGGCCGAGATGATGAGGGGAATGAACTCGTTTGGTTCGCCCAGCAGGTAGTCTTCGTCGAAGAAGAAAAGAGGCTTTCGGGACGAAGCCGGAGTTGAGGTTGAGTTGGAGGTCAAGCTGGCTATTTCCCTCCATTTGCGTTTCAGGGTCTTTTTAGTTTCTGTCGGTGAGACAGATGAGCCACCCGACATCACCATAAGGAGTGATTGCTCCCACTATGGTCGCCAATGTTCGGTACCGGAGTACAGGTTGCATTAAAATGCATTTAAGATTTGCAATAAAATAAGGAATTCAACTATCAAAATTTAGGATTTTGGAAGTAACGTTTAAAACAAAATTAACAATTGATTTCCACATTGTTTAAGAATTACAATTGGTGATTCATTTCTATTTTGATGAGGAGATATTCCATATATATGTTATTTGCATTGAAGTACGCATTTATGATTCGTAGCATAGAAAAAAATCTGAATTCAAAATTATCTTTCTGAATTTTGATTTTAAAAATATTCAAACTATATAACACATCACCATATAATGCTGATGTGGGTTGCTAAGGGAATGACAAGTGTGAATTTCCTACTTGGGGAAATTCTCAGTTGTATTATTTATAGATTATAGATTCTGTTAACTTCTTAGGAGCATATAAGTCAAAACAAGGTTCATTCAAAAGAGACTATTTCATTAAATGAGAGAACCTCCTATATATACTTCAAAATTTCACTTCTTAGGTGAGACTAGCTCTAAGAAGTCATTGTGTGAATGAAAGCACCAATTCTATTAACAATGCTTCGTGTACTCCTATACTCCGGGTGATTAAAACCAACTAGCATTTTTGCCCGTGTAATGCACGAGATAAAAGTTTCATTTAATACATAAATATTGTAGCATGGTATAGATAAAATTAACTATATCTTGTAAAAGTGTGTGACAACTATAGTTAAAAATATCATTTTTAATTAACAAAGAGATTGAAATTGAACATCCAGAGATAATTAGAAGAAAAAGTCCAAAGAATTTTAATAATATAATAAATATTCATCAAATGTTAATATAAAAACTTAACACATAATTAGAAAGTGAAAAATGTGGGTATCATGCAGGATTAGATGAGAATCACCAATAAAATGAAGGCAACTATACAAAGTTAAAGGAATTATGGTCCTTAAAGTTTTTTCCTGAAGCATCTTTAATTTTTTTTTAAAGGTCCAAAACTCCTAATAAATATAAAGAGAAGAAGCATAAAAATAAATTAATTTTTTAAACAGGTTATTGAGAAATAAACGTGAGTAATTTTTTTCCCGAACATACTACTTATCATCGCACTTTACGTATTTTGTCATTAATTTTTTTCACCACAACAGTTATTGAATAACAAACTTTACGTATTTGAACGTTGAATTTTTTCCCGAATGCTAAAGTAACCAAAAACACACTACCTAGGGTCGCACTTTATGTATTTTGCCACGTAGTTAACTTTTGGTTTGACCAAAACAGTTATTGAGGAACGTACCTAGTGTATTTGTACATCTAAATTTTTTCTCAATCGTAAAGTACCCAAAAACACACTGTTTAGCATCACATTTACATATTTTTTTTACACAATTTGTTTTTTTTAACAAATTGGTTATTGAGAAACAAATTTCGCATATTTGAACAATTAAAAATTTTTCTAGACCTTTAAGAAACTTGAAACTCACCACCTAACGTCATACTTTACGTAATTTGTCACAAAATTAATTTTCATTTTTACCAATCGGATTATGGAATAACAAACTTCGCGCATTTTAACAATTAAAATTTTTACACGACCGTAAAGTACCCTTAAATTATTAAAGTATAAAAAAACAAAAGGGAAGGGAAGGGACAAAAAAAAGGAGGGAATGGGGGCAAGAGTTTGGCGAGAATTTGGTCAAAATTGATGATTTGTAATGCCTCTAATAAGGTTAGTGATTTGTAATGCCTCTAATAAGGTTACTGATTTGTAATGTCTCAAATCATCAATTTTGGCCAAATTCTCGCCAAAATCTTGCCCCCATTCCCTCCTTTTTTTGTCCCTTCCCTTTTTGTTTTTGTTTTTTTATACTTCAATAATTTAAGGGTACTTTATGGTCGTGTAAAAATTTTAATTGTTCAATGATTATTGTGTGTTAATTTGGTGCCCTATGTTAATTTTAATCGTTCAATGTTTTTTGTTTTTGTTAATTTTATTCTCACACAAAAAAATTTAATTGTTCAATGATAAAGTTCTAAAACCAGAAAGTACAACATAACCATGGACATATTATTTCACACTTCATATTATTTGAAGATAAGGTTAGTGATTATAATTGTGCTAATTTGATTGCTATTGTTTTATTCTATGAGAATACCATAAATATGTTTTATTGAGTTATTTTGCCAAATTGTGAATATTGTGTGAAAGTGATCAACTATGAAGTCTAATTGAGTATCTTTTAAATATGAGGATTGTTTAAGTAATTGATTGACTTAATTGTTGTTCAATTGAATGAATTTTGTGAGAGTTAGAGTTATTATAAGGTGTAGAATAGAAAGGGAGTGTCTTAGTAATTGTGGAGGGTATTAATAGAAATCGGAGTTAGCTAGTATGAGCCCAAATTCTATGGTCTAGCCCATTAAGCTTTTATACCAACCGAAGCTCAATCAAATACAACATTTCCCTCTTCACCATCTGTTATGGTAATGGATCTGTTACTATTGACACCCCCTGAAGGCCCAATGATAAACGACCCATCTTCTAAGACAAGCCCATATCTCAACGCTCCAGATGCAACCAGCAGATCTGATGGCTTAGAATCATTAGGTCAAACACTATTCAAAACCTATAAATACCACAATATTCAATGCTCATTAATGGGAAGCAATCTACTCAGTTAATACTCTGCTTGACTACTTCCCTGACTTGAGCATCAGAGTGTCTTTGCAGGTACCACACCCCCACATCGAATCGAACATCGAAGATCAAGGACTTCATCTACTAACTACCTCGGACCTGTCACCAAGGTCGGAAGTACAGTACAGAACACCATCTAACTCACTTTTACCCTTAGGAGTTGAAGTTTTAAGCTTGCATTGTGTAATTTTACTGAACAAGTGAGTTTCTCTCACTAATCTTCTTAATACATTTAGGGTTTCTTGAACTATGTGATTAAAGATGATGTGGATATCCATTTGATTTCCTTTTTAACATTATGATTGGTGTCGAGTTTGTATCTTATGTTCCAATCGTGAGAGATCTAAGTATAACAAATTGATGGTCTATTCATAAAACACGACGGGATGACGATCCAAAGATTAAAGTAGCATACTTGAAATGGGAGGTCATGTCTCCTGATTTAAGGCCCAAGATTGTTACAATCCATCAAAGCTGGGTTGGGTTCTCCCCTAAAACGATGTTGTTCAGATTTCTTATGGATTATGTTAAAGAGATAGAACAAAATTAAAAGACGGTAAAATAAACCTTAAAAGAGTTATTGGCGAGGTGCATGATTGGAATTCACTGAGATTTCTTTGAATCTCACCCATTATGTTTTTGTGGTTTTCAGATGAACAGGGAAATCAAGGTAATCCAAAGAAAAATGGACATTTATGGTTTTGAAGCAAAACAGATATTTTGTTAATTGTATAATTGGGAAAACTCATATATTTGTATTATATATATATATATATATATATATTGAAACATACGAAGAAAATGTATAAGTTCCTATATTGTATTTTGGGCAACACTAAGGATATGTAGAAATGGATTGCAAATTATAATCTTTATTAGTGTTTGGTATTTTGGGTGATCACGGGACTATCATACATTCACGAGTTCTGAAATAAACGACGTTTCTTCTATCGTATTTAAAGTTATTATATGACCAATGTATTTTTTTGAAAGACTATTAGTATATTATTATGTAACTCGTATTTTGATCTAATGAGTTTATAGTATTACTTAGGAGTTTCAAGACTTATAGTTCTAAAAGGTATTTGCGGTTTTTATCTTTTCCTAAAAATGATTTTGGGATTTAAAATCGGAAGGATACTCAAAGTTGTCTTTTGAGTCTTTGTGAATCGAATTTAATTCGCTAAACATTTACGTGTTATCTGATATTCAAAATTAAAGCAAATACTAATCTTTAATGTCGACGAAATATTTACAACTAGCACTTGCTTCAAGGGAAGCATCCATATATAGCCTGACTTGAAAACAAGGTGGATGCCCTTGGGATAAATTCGAGATGTATTAATCTTCGCTTCTCAAATTTCACTTCCATAACTTTCATTGTTATAAGGGCATGAATAATACACTTATTAAAAACAGTTTGTTGTGTTTTGAGAAAAAAAATAGAACAACAGTGTCATTAAAATTTTAGGGATTGGCTCTTATAAGGTTATTAGAGTAAAGTAATATTTTCAACTATGAGGAAATCAATGATGATTTGTCAAGCATATGCACTTAATATCGATCAACCATTGATTTTCTCAACAATATAATTGATATACTTACTTTATTCTCAAAAATGAATTGCTCACTTGTATGCATCTCTCCATTCAGTAATTTTATTAGGATTTCTCTATTTCTTAAGAAATAAAATGAGGCAAAGGAAGATAATATTTAAAATAACTTAAGGTTTAGTTTTGAAACAATGTCATTAAATAAAATGGAGTTAGGTAAATTTGCCTTACATTATGGACTAAAAAAATTGGATGCTATATAAATTTAAACAATTTTAATTTAATTAAACAAGATCAAGTTATATGAAATCTTGCTGTAAGTGAAATATTATTTAGATTAATTGGTAGTTATCCCTACATTTGCAAGACAAAATTTGGTTTGTTGAAGCATCTGCGCACCTTAATTTGAGAGCCACAATTTCTTTGAAAATAATACTATTAACCTATCACTATCTGTCTAGAAATAATATCTACTCATATTCAGATTGCAAGTTACAACCACTATATTTGCATTTTGATGCGATGGTTCATAGAACATGTCCCGACTTTAAGTACTCTTTGGCAAGGTCAAATCATTAGTGTTTAGCAAATAGTTTATATATAATAAATAAATTATCAAACAAAATAGAAGTATATGATAATCATTACATCTTATAAAAATTTTCATTAATTTATAATGTTTTTATAGATGCTACTTCATTTTTTCACTCAATTTTTTTTTTAATTAAATTTCTCGTTTAATCATAATTAAATCAACAGTCTCTCAAGCAATTTTTTTAATTAAAAATTGTGTATATAGGAAGGATATATAAATTATAATTGGATGTAATTATCTATTTTTATGGTATGTTAGATGGAAATTAATTACCACTTGAGTGCATAGGTTAAAGTTGAAAGGGACAGTTTCTCTTAAAAAACCATCCCTGTGGCTGTCAATACATCTTGGAAAATTTGTGGTAGTGTCCCCTCCTATAACCTTAATTTTCTTTTCTTCATAGCATTCACTCGTTTTGATGCTGTCCATGCAAAACATGTGAGTTTACTTTAGAAAGAAAAATTGTACATGTTTTCAGATATTTTTCGAAGGAAGATCGAGTGGAATAATTGTTGAATCTCATATCTCTTGCGAATAAGTTACCTGCAGTTATGCTGCAACTGCCTATTCGCGCGAAAAATTTCACGTTGCCGCACCCAATCAAAATCCTTCGTTGGCCCACTGTCTCACGCTTACATTTTTTGACTTTTCTTCGGCTTCTTTTTCACAACTCTCGCTCTCTCCCTCAGATTTCTTCGTATTCACAACAGAAATCACAAATATTTAATTTAACAACATTCTCATCATCCTAAAGCAAAACTCGGAATTCGATACGTCAAAATAATTAGTAGTATTCTCCTTACCGTTGCAAGTAAAGAATGCGTATTTGTTTTCTTAGTCGGTTTCGGTTAAAGAAGGAAGCAGGAAATTTCCTTGATCTTTCACTACCATTATAAATTTAAATCCCCTACTCCTCTCCACATCACAAGAAATTCACAAACTCAAAACTCGCTTTCTTTTGTTATTATCAATTTTTTCAGTCAATCAGTGTGGTTTTTCTGAAAACATAATGAGCTACTACGGTAATCAACAACAGCCTCCAGTTGGTGTTCCTCCCCCACAAGGTTTCTTTCTATATCTATTTCTTTATTTCTGTTTTGGGTTGTTCAATTTGTTTTGGGAATTTCAATCTTAAAAAAGAAACTCTTTTTTGTTGTGAATAATATATAGGGTATCCACCGAAAGACGCTTATCCTCCTCCAGGGTACCCTCAACAAGGTTATCCTCCACAAGGTTACCCTCAGCAAGGTTATATCCTCCACAGTACGGTCAACAACAACCTCAAAGGCAAGAAGTTGGTTTTCTTGAAGGATGGTATGCTCTCTCTCTCTCTCTCTCTCTCTCTCTCTCCTTCAATTTGTTGCTATCTTGGGATTGTTTGAACATTTTGGCTTTTCAAAAAAATAATAATTTTTCCGGATGTTAATGAGATCGTTGATTGAAATGGAAATAATTACGGAACCCTAAAAGGCGACATTTTTCCTTTATATTTTGCTTATGAAATAATCATGATTAATGTTGAATTGCAAATTAGGAGTTGTAGATCTAATCTGTTATGTGTTTATGGAAGGGAAAATCACACAAATTTATGTTTTGTTTTGCAGTTTGGCTGCACTCTGCTGCTGCTGTAAGCTAGATGATTGCTTTTAAGTTCTGATGAGAAGTTGCTGTGACTCAGTGTTTTGGCTATTGGGAGAGGGCGATGCTTAATTAGGATATTATCTTTTCTCTAGGTTTATATTCATATAACATGTCTTCTTTCAAGATTTTGTAATATGGTGAATATTATTGCACTGTCTATAAATTCTTAACTGCTGCTAAATTCACGAATTGGTTTATTCTATTTTGAATTTGAAGTGACTAAATTTATCTATGTAGACAACTTCTCCCTGCTTGATTTCGTAACAAGTACTAACTAATTATTGGTTACTGAACATAATACAAGTGTTGCGTGAAAGTCCAATGTATAAAAAAATGAGCGGTGAGAGGAGAGGAAAAGGCGAACCGCCTGGTTTTGGAAAAAACATAATCGAGAGAAGAGGAAGCGACGAAGGGAAGGAGGAGGGATGGCAAACGGTGAAGAGAAGGAAGCAAAGAAGCGCACCCAAGCAAGGAAGGATGGATGTAGCTGGTGTTGGGTGGAAGGACTATGGAGAAAAAACTGTTTCTTTCTACTTTTCTGAGTTCCCTGATAATCATGGTGCCAAGGAGATGCTTAGGGCCTTTTCTTACTATGGAGAGGTGGTGGAAGTCGTTATCCCTTTCAAAAGAAACGGCAGAGGGTTGCGTTTTGGATTTGCAAGGTTCCGAAATGTTGTCAACCCAAGATTGTTCGCTGTAAAGCTGGACAATATTATCATTGGCACCAAAAAGATTTTCGTCAACGTGCCGAAGTTCGAAAGGAGCGAGTCGGAGGGAGTGAGCGCTGGGAAGAAGGGAGGAATATGGAAGGACAATAATAATAAGGTGTGGAGGAAGGTGGAGGGAGCGAGGAAAGATGGAAGGGGAAGAGAAGGGGTTCAACCGATTGTGAAAATGAACGACGAGGGGTTACGGAGTGGCGGTGGACGTCGGTGGGAGAGTTATAAGAAGCATGATCAGCAGCAAGGGGTTTATTACAGGAAGAAAAATAGCCATGAAATGACATATACGGCAGCAAAGGAGGACATCGAAAATTTGAAGAAGATGTTCGTAGGGAGATTGAAGAATCCGGGTCACTCTCATATGGTTCAAGAGTGGTTCAATATGCAAGGAATTTTCTCAATTAAAGCAACACCTTTGGGAGCTAATCTAGTGCTCCTTGAGGAATTTGAAGAAGGAATGATAGTTGCTCTAAACGTTGATGCTGCAGACTGGTTATGGGACAAGTTTGATGATATTAGAAGTTGGAGTACGTCGGTTATTGATCCTGAACGAGTTGTTTGGGTAAGATGCCATGGGATACCGGTTCACGCTTGGAACAATGAGTTCTTTGGGAGACTAGCTCGAAACTTTGGTGATTTTTTGGGGACAGAAGAAAACACAAGGAAAAAGGTATCATTGGATGTGGCGAGAATTCTTATTCGGACGAGGGGTTTTGATGTTTTTAACGCAGTGATTCATGCGAAAATTAACGGTGAAATGTTCCATATCAAAGTACTTGAAGAATGGTGTGGACCTATGCATTGGAAGGGGCTATCCAACCCAAATGATAATGGTACGATGGATGAGAACTCAGGGGAGGAGGATGACAGTGATGATGACGATGGTCCGACACTTTTTACGGCGGAGGCGAAGGATGAGGATTACGAAGAGTCTAGTGGCGGGGAGGAAGACGAAGGGAGTGTGGGTGGGAAGACGGTCACGGTTATCGAAGGGAATGTGTTGGAGAAAGGAACAGCAGCTAATCATGAGCAGGAGAAAGACAATGTTGCATTGGAACTCATAGAAGATAATAACTCCTCTAATGTGGTGGCGCATATAACGCAAGAAAGTAGTGGGGATCAGGAAAAGGATGTTGAGTGCAGTGCAAGTGGGCTGGGACCTAATGAAGTGCAAGGACAAACTGTTGAGGTAGTGGAGGAATGGGCCGATGAACGTGGGCCTCTGAATGGTGGAATTTTAATTAATACAACTATTGAGGCAGATGGACCAAACAACAAGGCCTTGGTGATTAGGGAGCATGGGGAGGATGTGGGAGAGACAAGAAGGGGTGGGAAAGGAAATCTTGGTAAAAAAAAGAAAAATGGAGGAGGTACTGGAGGTAAAAAAAAGAAGGAAAATACTAAGAAGAAAAAAGACAAAAGTATTGTTGAAGGAGGGCAATATGGTAACTCCAAAGGTGAGAAGGGAAGGGTAACGGTTGGTTGTGTCTGAGGAAGGAAGGAATTTGGTTCATGCTTTAAATTCATCATCTTCCTCTTCACTTGGAGGGGGTGTTATTCGCAATCTACATAAACCTTCTATTTCATTTTCCATTAACAACTCTTGTGGTGAAAACTTGCTTGGAGAAACTTCTATTGGGGATTCGGAAATTAGATTGGGAAATGCCCGTATAGTGGTGGAACATGAGATATCTCTAGCAAAGAAGGTGTGGAGTATTGCTAAAGAAGACTTGGGGGTCTCTGGTGCAGGGAATGATGAGGTGTATAGCAACAAAATTTTGGCTTTGGAGAAACGTGATCAAGAGGCAAAAGCCAAGAAGGGGAACCAAAATGGGTCTCTATGAAGATAATTACACTGAACATGCGTGGATGGGGGGGTCCCGCAAAGAGGAGGCGCCTGAAAAAATGCATTGCGGATGGAGAGTTTGATTGTTGCTTTTTGCAGGAAACCAAAATTAGTAATTTGTCTAACAGAACGGTGGCGAGCATATGGGTAGATTCCAATTGTGACTGGGTTGCGAAGAATGCTAATGGGCAGTCCGGAGGTTTACTATGTGTGTGGAAGACAGCTTGTATGGATGTACAATTTTCTTTTTCAGGTGAACACTTTGTTGGAGTCGGTGCTTTGATTAGTGGCACTCTTTGCTACTTAGTAAATGTATACTCAGAATGCAACATGGCTGGAAAAAGACGGTTGTGGGAGGAGTTAAGGGGGTTGAAAAATGAATTTGAGCACGGTGAGTGGTGTATTGCTGGGGACTTCAACGCAATAACGTCTAGAGAGGAAAGGGTGGGGTGCGTTTCAAGTTTTAGCACCACTGAGATGAGGGAATTTGCTGCCTTTATTGAAGATATGGAGTTGATTGATTCGCCGGTGATGGGGAAAAAATTCACTTGTTTTGGCGCAGATGGAAAAGCAAGCCGTATTGATAGAATTTTGTTATCCGAAGGTTTGATTGAGAGCTGGGGCATTTCGGCACAATGGGTTGGGGATAGAGACATATCCGATCATTGCCCGGTTTGGGTGGTAGGGCCCTCGGCTAATTGGGGTCCGAAACCTTTTAGATTCAACAACTGTTGGATCGAACATGACGATTTCATGAAATTTGTACAAGAAAGTTGGGATGAGTGTACCATATCGGGAAGGGGAGATTACGTCATCAAAGAGAAGCTCAAATGGTTGAAAGGTAAATTGAGAGGGTGGAACAAGGAGGTTTTCGGGTTCAAAGATCTTCAAATAGAAAAATTTGTGAAAGATTTGAATGTTATTGAGGAGGTGGCTACCGGTGGGGGGCCACGAAACGATGACCAAAGGAGGGTACTAGCTGCTGAATTTTGGAAAGAATTATGCATAAAAGAGAGCCTTATGGCGCAAAAATCCAGAATCAAGTGGATTGCGGAGGGTGATTCCAATACTAGATTTTTCCATGCATGTGTTCGGGGGAATAGGAGAAAGACTCAAATTTTGAAGTTAAAGGTGAATGGTGAATGGGTCGAAGATGTCTTGGGGGTTAAGGGTGTGGTGAAGGAACATTTTGAGCAAAGCTACAAAGAAGAAATGATTGTGCGTCCGAAACTTGATGGTGTTTCTTTTAAAAGGATCTCAGCGGAGGAAAATGTGTTGTTAACCGCTCCGATATCCATTGAAGAAGTAAAAGATGCGGTATGGGAATGTGATGGTAACAAGTGTTCGGGGCCGGATGGTTTTAATCTTAACTTCATGAAGAATTGTTGGGATATTATTTGTCCCGAAATCATGGCGTTTATTGAAGAATTTCAGAAAAATGCTGGGCTGCCTAAGGCGATTTGTGCTTCTTTTATGACTCTTATTCCGAAAAACAAGAATCCGCAGGGGCTGGATGAATATAGGCCTATCTCTCTAATAGGGAGTTTGTATAAAATCTTGGCGAAGGTGTTGGCGGAAAGGTTGAAAAAGGTGCTTAAGAATGTAATATCGGATTGTCAAAATGCTTTTCTTGCGGGGAGGAATATTCTGGATGGTGTTGTAGTTGTGAACGAAATTCTTGACATGGCAAAAAGAAAAAAGAAGAAATGTTTAGTTTTGAAGGCCGATTTCGCTAAAGCATATGATTCTATTAATTGGGGGTACATTGACTACATGCTTGGGAGATTGGGTTTCAATGAAAAATGGAGGAGGTGGATGAACGCGTGTGTTGCATCAAATTCAATATCGGTTCTTGTGAATGGAAGTCCATCGGGAGAGTTTGTGGCACAAAAAGGATTGAAACAAGGTGATCCTTTATCTCCCTTTTTGTTCTTAATCGCGGCGGAGGGTTTGGCGGGTCTTGTTCGAAAGGGTGAGGAAGCTAGGAGCCTAACCGGTTTTAAGGTTGGGGAACAACTCTCCGTTTCGTTACTACAATTTGCGGACGATACCATTTTCTTTTGTGAAGGGAATGATAAAAGTGTTTGGTGCCTCAAATCCATATTGAGGAGCTTTGAATTGGTATCCGGTTTAAAAGTGAATTTCGCTAAAAGTAACATAATTGGAATTAATATTCAAAATGAGGTCTTGGAGGGGATTTCAAACTTCCTTGCTTGCAACGTAGGGTCGGTTCCTTTCAAATTCTTGGGAATTTCGGTAGGAGCGAGTCCGAGGAGGGTATCCACGTGGAATAATGTCATTGATAAAATTCGAGCGAGATTAAACAGTTGGAGAAGTCGTCAACTATCTATTGGTGGAAGAGTAACACTCATTAATTCCGTGTTGTCGTCTCTACCATTATATCTATTCTCTTTCTACAAAGCACCAAGGCCTTGATGAGATTGTGAAAATTCAAAGAAGATTTTTATGGGGAGGGGATGAAGATAACAAAAAAATGGCGTGGGTTAGTTGGGGCGTCATTTGCTTGCCAAAGAATCGTGGAGGTCTTGGAGTTAAAAATCTTGAGGCATTTAATTTGGCTCTCTTGTCCAAGTGGCGGTGGAGGATTTTAGTTGATGGGAACGATTATTTATGGAGAAGAATACTTGTAGAACGATATGGGGTGGTGTCATCATGGAATGGTTTAGTTGAGGGGGGTGGTGAATGGAAGAAAGCGTCGTTATGGTGGAGGGATTTAAAAATTTTGGGGGATGGTCCTCGCCTTGACAAGGGCTGGTTTAATGAATTGGCAAAGAAGAAAATGGGCAACGGAGAAACTATTAAATTCTGGACTGAATCGTGGCTGGGAAGGGAGTCCTTGGCGAGTCTATACCCGTCTCTTTACGACAAGGTAGAGGAGAAAAATGGTTCGGTAGCAGAGATGGGGGCTTGGGATGCGTCGGGGGTGGTCTTGGGGGGAGTTTCGACCTGCTGTCATGACAGCAGATGATGCGCAAGCAGCTGATGAGCTGGCTGTCTTGCTGTTAGGCGTAGCGCCGCTGCGTGATGTTAATGATCAGTGGCGTTGGTCCCTTGATTCTTGCGCTGGGTTCACTGTCAAAAAATGCTATTGCTGGTTGTTATCTTTTTTTGCAGGAGAAAGAGGGTCGTTAGAGGATCGAGTCGTTAATGCTTGTGTTAAATTGTGGAGGAATGACGTTCCTTCTAAGGTGCTGGTTTTTTCATGGAGATTACTGTTAAATAAATTAGCAACAAAGGATGCTTTAGCAAGGAGGGGAATTTTAGCTTCTCATACGGATTTGGTGTGCCCGTTATGCGCCAACCAAAATGAAACTCTGCTACACTTGTTTTTTGATTGTCAAATCTCACGTGAAGTATGGAGGTTTGTCTCGCAATGGTTGGGTGTTCCGTTGCTTCCGGCGGTTGATGCGGTTGATAACTTTATGGAGTTCGGGAAGCTTTTGAAGGGGAAGAAAAGAAAGCGTGTGAAGCATCTTATATGGGTTGCCGTTACTTGGTGTTTATGGTCAACTAGGAATAATATTCTTTTCAAGGGAGAGGTGGCGGCGGTGTCGGTGATTGTTGATGCTATTAAGTTCTCTTCGTGGGGATGGTTCATGGCAAGAAGTGGAAGAAGGAGTGGTGTGTCGTGGAACGACTGGTTGTGTAGCCCGATGGGGTGTTTTTTATCATTGTAATGTAATCTCTATATAAACTGATTTGTAGTTGGTGTTTTTGGGGTACTCTTTCCTCCTTTGGGTCTTTTCCCCAAATTGGGTTTTGGCTCGGGAAGGTTTTAACGAGGCCCCGCCGTTGTAAGGGCTGGTGCACCCCTTGTGCCCTCTTTTATAACATCGATTACTTATCTAAAAAAAAAAGTGTTGCGTGAACACAACTAATGACATTTGTTTATAGCTTCCAAGTAGCAGTTTCGCTCATGATACATTTGTGTGTTAGAGAAGAGCTGTTCAACAAAAGGTATACTTAGAATATGCAGCAATTTACAAGCATAATGCTTGCTCTTAAGTCTGAAGCTGTAGACAAAAGTAATATGATATTGCAGTAAATGAGCAAATAAGACGCATAATTCTGCACAAAACCATGAAATCTAAACAAAACCATGATAAACAATGCTTTATTCCTTTTTCTGTTTAACCCTAATTGATTTGTCACATAAGAGGAACTTAATAAAATAAAGGGTTTTTTTTTTGGTACCCCCACCACCTTCCCATATACCCCACGCCCCATGCGAAAAGACCAAAATACCCTTCACAAAATTAAAAAACCCCAACATATCCCCAGTTCAAAAAAAAATAAAAAATAAAATTGGAAATCGTATATAGGTATATACGAATTTCCCTAAAAATTTAAAAAAACCAAAACCTAAGGTGGGGGTATATACGATTTGTTAAATTACAAAATCGTATGTGGGTACACCTAGGCATATACGATTTTGTAACCCAAATAATAAATAAATAAATAAATCATTTAAAAAATTAAAATTATATTTCTTTTAGAAATTTAAATTAGATATGAATATTGACTGTCTTTGGATTCTGTTTAGTGTGTAGTTCGTTAACACGTGACGATGTTATACGTCGAACGAATAATTTAGGCTAAAAAATCAGTTTTCGGGCAACCTACTTCGATTGTAATGAAACCACGGCCATTAAATTCGAAAAAAATCAAGGACCAATGCTCCCCTAGAAAAGACTTTTATCGGGACCGCGAGGCTCAAAATCCCAAATTTCATCGTTTACTATTTTTTATCAATTTTTAAAATTTTTCATAGTATCCAAAAAATCTAAAAAAATTTGCATAGCCTTATTTTGGTTTTATTAGAATTTGTGGTGTTTTTTTAATTTTTTGATTAGTTTTCACTCGTTAACATATTTTTAGTAGTGTTTTTAACCTTTTTTTAAAAATTAAAACAATTTTTTTAATAATAAGTCGTATATACATAAGGGGGTGTATATACGACTTTGTAAAATACAAGTCGTATGTACCCTCACACCTGACTTGTATTTCACCAAATCGTATACATGCAGGTGTGGGGGTATATACGACTTATATATATACTTGTATTTTACAAAGTCGTATACTTGTATTTTACAAAGTCGTATATACACCCCCTTATATATATACGATTTGTTTAAAAAAAATTCACATATATACGATTTGAATTTTTCAAAGTCATATATATGTAGGGTGAGGTATATACGATTTTTCTTCAAATTTTTTAAGGGGTATTTTCGTCCAAAAAAGTCTTGTGGGGGTATATGGGAAGGTGGTGGGGGTAAAAAAAAAACTCTAAAATAAAATAAAATAGAAGTTATGTTCAAGATCAGAGATTATAAACAGTAATTTCCAACATAAACCAGGACTTTGCATGAGACTATGTAGAATCCAAGCACAAGAGAAGAAAAGATCTCAAACAAGCATGTGACAAATCAATTTTTGATCTTTATTCTTTAATTTCTTAGACATAAAAACTGATTATGGAGTTCTGCTATATATATCAATGAGGTTGCATAAATGATTCTTATTGCATAAAATCTGCTATATATTTTTATCATGTTGGATTTAAACAGTTCTGAAACACTAAACCTTAATACCATTCGAAGTTGCATATCTATCTGGTTCCTTAAATTCAACAGAAGCAAATTGTGAATGCTAGTAGTGATGTGGATTAATAAATGATGTGGCAAAATTTCACTAATAGGACAGGGTGTGGGATACCGTTTGTACTAAAGAAAAAAGATATGAATGCACATTGCAAAACTCTCTAATGTTTTTTTAACACATACATAATTCAAGCTGTGTTAAGATTTCCTAGTCGCCCTTCCCTCTCCAATCATCATCCGAAGGACATTAATGAAAACAAATGTTTTCTAGTAGAACGAAGGCTTGAGCCATCCATACGATTCAACCTGACTTGGTTTTTGTCGTTTTGATCCCAATCGCATTGGTTTCTTATTCTTACCAATGAAGAAAAGTTCTAAATGGATATCGTGATGGCAATCAGTGATTGTGATAGGTAATACTATACTTGAAAGGTTGGACATAATGCAAACTTTATGATAAGATTTTGGTTAGCTCGAACTCGAGTCAGATTTATAAGTAATACATTAGCTCGAATCACATTACACAGCTGCCACCGTCGTTGATTGCATGCAAATAAGAAAAAATAACGGTGATAGATCTGATGTCGTCGTTTGCTCCATCACTGTCGCCCTAAACATCAGTTGCGCTCCGTGTTGCCGTTGTCACAGATTTTTGCCATTATCAGTGATGTGGTGGGAGACCAAAGGGTGGGTAACAGAGATGAAAAGGAACTGATGGAGTGAGGTGATTGAGATTCTGTGAGGGTATGAGGGAGGCGATGAGTGGTGGGTAACAGAAATGAAGTTTAAAGTGGTGAGTGAAGAATATCAACTTGAAATACAAAAATTTCTCCGGTTCAAATAAAAAAGTTAAAAAAATCAAAAATGAAAGAATAGAGAAGATCTAGATCCAGATCTGAGACAATATAATATTAGTCCATTTGGGAAACAACCCACAGGGAATATAACATTAAACTTTTGGGAATATAACTGATTAAAAAATCCACAGGGAATATGTGGCTTTTGGGAAACCTATTTGACGGTCACGGTTGAAAAAAAATAGGGGATAAGAAAAATTAAAATAATTTAGTTGAAAATAAACAAGACAGACATGTTAAAAATTTTTTTTACCGTATTTTTTGTGTGCAGTTTTCACCGACTTTGCCGGTTATTAGTCTACTACAGCCAGCTACGCGTAAACACGGCTTTGTCGGTCAATATGGTTGTCCCCTCTTAACATAGTTTTGCCACACCCAAAATTCGAATCTGAGACCATATGGTGGGATCTGAGCCCAGTTACAACTCGAACCAACCCATATTGGTATAGACAAGCTAATATTGTTTACAAGAATAATAATTATTTAATTTTTTATTAGTTAAATTTATGACCCTAATTTTGGTCACTTCACATTAACCATTATTATAAGGATATTAAAATGGTTTAAATATTTGATCCCCTGCAAATATACCTTTTTCCCATTTACCCCCTGTAAAAAAAAAGTTTACGGTTACCCCCCTGCAAATATTAACAGTTTTCGTTCACCCCCCTCTGTTAGATTGTGTAGTGTATAATGGGTATAAACCATGTATGGTTATCCCCTTGCAAAATATAAAAAATTTACGGTATACCCCTCTGCATGGGGGGGTAACTAGAAACACTTATTATTTGCAAGGTTGATTTTAAAACTTTTTTTTACAGGGGGTAAATGGAAAATTGGAATATTTGCAGAATGAGATCAAATATTTAAGCCTATTTAAATTAGTGTTTGTATTTTTATTTCAGTCTAGCTTTTCAGTATTTGATTGTAAATACTTTTTACAAAATCTATTTGTTTTTGCACTTCTTCTTTTTATGTTTTCTATTTGTGTTATTATCTTTATTTTAGTCATTTGACAACAACATGTACTAGAAATATACTACATTGGTGTTGACATTAGTGTCGTATTTTAGTATTTCGTTTAAAATAGTATTACTAAATCATTATTTTTATACGATACCCTTCTCCTATTTTACTTTTCTATTTAAGATATTTTTTTGACAAAATATTGTAATAAAATATAGTTGGTTATTATTATAATAGAAAAGCTGACATAATATCATAGCAAAACAAAAGTGATATAATGCTATTAACTCAAATAAAATCAAGTTACGAATTAGTTGTTGGACCATTGAGCATTTCTCACTCAAACTCAGAAATGCAATCACAGAGAAGAAGAGAGATTTTCCACAACAACACACAGAAAGTGAAGAAGAAAAATCTGTTATTATTAACTAACTTCTGAAATTCTGTTATATACATTGTTTATAGTCACTAACTGCAATTAAAATGCAAGTGACAGTAAACTGAAATCACAGGTAATAGGAAAGTACAGAATTGCCCCTAGTACAGTAATAGTAAAAGTAAATGCAGTAAACTGTAGATTCAGCTTTCATTCTCAACATGAATTACTCAAACAACACCATCCCTTAATTCATGTTGCTAGAACACCACCATTCCAAGTTCATTCTTCAGTTTCAGGAACTGATCAGCCTTCAGTCCTTTTGTGAAGATGTCAGCAATTTGCAGTTGAGTGCTGCAATGACAGACTTCAATCTTGCCCTTTTCAACTTGCTCTCTTAGGAAGTGGTACTTAGTGTCAATATGTTTGCTACGACCATGTAGCACGGGATTTTTAGCAAGACTAATTGCTGACTTGTTGTCTATCAGCAACTTCACAGGACCTGGTGCAGTGAATTTCAATTCAGTCATCAGAGGGCTTAGCCACATAGCTTGGCAAGCAGTAACAGCTCCTGCAATGTACTCAGATTCGCAGGAAGACAGAGCAACAACTTGTTGCTTTCTTGAGCACCATGAGATAGGTGCTCCATTCCATATAAAAACATAGCCTGTTGTGGATCTTCTATCCACCTTATCCCCACACCAATCCGCATCAGAGTATCCTACCAATTCTTCTTTCTTTAATTGTCCAACAGCAGGGAATAGAATACCATTTCTCACAGTTCCTCCTATATACTTCAATATCCTTATAGCAGCAAGGAAATGACTCATTTTTGGTTTGCTCATGAATCTACTCACTACTCCAACTGAGTAGCAAATATCTGGTCTTGAGTTACACAAGTATCTCAATGAACCCACCAATTGCTTAAACAAAGTAGGATCAATATCCTCACCATCTTCATCAGTTTCCAGTTTTGCATTTGTGTCTGCAGGAGTCACTGCAGGATTGCAGTTTTGCATCTGAAATCTATTTAGAATTTCAGTTGCATACTTACTTTGATGCAATATGATTCCTCTAGGCACATAGAGGAATTCCATTCCTAAGAAATAGGTCACTCTACCCAGGTCAGTGATTTCAAAGTCAATCATCAATTTCCTTTTAAAAGAGTCAATCTCAGTCATACTAGTGCCTGTGATGAGCATGTCATCCACATAGAGACACACTAGTATCCTGTCACCTTTCTGTGAGTCTTTCACATATACTCCATATTCAACCATACACTTTTTGAAGCCTAGTTCATGGAAATAAGCATCTATTTTCTTATTCCATGCCCTAGGGGCTTGTTTAAGCCCATAGAGAGCCTTTTTCAATCTATACACCAGCTGTTCTCTCCCTTTCTTTTCAAATCCAGGTGGTTGTGACTAGGGGTGTTCAAAACCGAACCAAACTAATTGGAAAACCGCAAACCAAACCAAACCAAACCGAAAACCGCAAAAAATCGCTTCTAATCGGTTTTGTTCGGTTCTTTTTTTCATTGCACCGCGCGGTTCGGTTCAGTTCGCGGTTTTGATTTCAAAAACCAAACCAAACCAAACCGCAAGTAACACTATGGCTTGTTGAATTACATCCTTCCTTACTAATTTACTAGCCCAAATGCAACTAAAACCCAACTCTCACTCACTTGCTAGCCCAAATCCAATTAATTCTTTGACTCACTTACAAACAATCCATATTGTTATGCTATATTTAAAAATTACAATAAAATATTTAATTCAAATTCTTTTAAACATTGTCTTAGCTATCTTAAAAGAATTAAAATAGAGTAATTTATATACTACATATATTTGAGTAAATTTTTTCTTAAAGATTTATGTTAGCCATTTTTTATGTTACTTAATTTTAACTTTGTTTTAAATCATGTTTTGTCTTGGAAAAAACCGAACTAACCGAACCAATCCAAACCGCATTGGTTTGGTTTGGTTTTATTTTAGGAAGCCAACCGAACCAAACCAAACCGCATGTAATTTTACCTTGCTGTTCGGTTCACTTTTTATCTCAAAACCGAACCAAACCGCACCGCGAACATCCCTAGTTGTGACACATACACCTCTTCCTCCAATGGACCATTCAAGAAGGCAGATTTCACATCACAGTGATACAATCCCCATCCCTTACTACTAGCCAATGCAATTATCATCCTAATTGTCTCATGCCTAGCAACTGGTGCAAATATTTCAAAATAGTCCAGACCTTGTTTTTGTAAGAAACCTCTGGCCACTAGTCTAGCCTTGTGCTTGACAACTTGTCCTTCAGGATTTAATTTCACCTTCAATATCCATTTCACACTAATGAACCTTTTTTCATCTGGTAACTCTGTCAGTTCCCAGGTCTTGTTTCTTTCTATGGATCTCAATTCTTCAAGCATGGCATCATGCCAAACCTTTTCTTTCAATGCTTCTGTGTAGCTCAGTGGTTCTACATCAGCAAGCAAGGCCATATGTATTAATTCACCTTCACTATTAACTTCATTATCTGCAATCAACTCAAAGTCAGCCAGTCTGTTTAGCAGTGTTCTCTGCCTCTGTGGTCTAGTTTGTACCTCCTGTTGTTCATCAGAGTCTAATCCAGAGTCAATACCTTGTTCCTGTGGTTCTTTCTCCACATTCTCACCTTCAACAACTTCAGTTTCAATTACTGGTGTGTCATCACAAACTACATCAACCAGCACAGGCTCTGCAGTAGTGGTACTCACCTTACCATTATCCCAATCCCACATTTCTGTTTCCCTGATCACTACATCTCTGCTATACTGTACTTTGTGAGTCTCTGGATTATACAACTTATAAGCTCCAGTAGGATGGTAACCTACTAGAACCATTGGAGAGCTCTTGTCATCCAATTTCTTCCTTCTTGCATTTGGAATGTGCTTGTAACACAAAGCACCAAACACTTTCAAATGCCCAACACTAGGTTTTCTTCCACTCCACATTTCAAGAGGTACCTTGTCTTTCAATTTCCTTGTAGGGCATCTGTTCAAGATGTATGCTGTAGTGGTGACAGCCTCTCCCCACAAGTGATTTGGCAGATGCATTTGTTTTACCATACATCTGGTCATGTCCAGAATCATTCTGTTCCTCCTCTCAGCAACTCCATTATGCTGAGGAGTATAAGGTGCTGTGACCTCATGATCAATCCCTTGTTTTTCACAGTAACTTTTAAACTCTACTGAGTTGTACTCTCCTCCACCATCAGTCCTAAGAATCTTCAACTTGCATTCACTCTGCTTTTCTGCAAACACTTTAAATTTCTTAAACTTATCAAGCACTTCACTCTTTGCTTTGATTAGGTAGATCCATAGCATTCTTGTGTACTAATCCACAAAAGTCACAAAGTACTTATTCCCACCCAAAGATGGAACTTCAAGTGGTCCACACACATCAGAATGCACAACTTCCAGAGCCTGTGTAGCTCTTGGAGGCAATTCTGATGTAAAGGGCAATCTAGCTTGCTTACCCTTTAAACACACTTCACATGCTTTCTCTGTTGCAGTGACTTTAGGAACACCAAGCACTAAGTTCTTTGTCTGTAAGTGACCTAAACTTCTATAGTTTAGGTGACCATACCTTCTATGCCATAGGACACTATCCTTTTCATTACTGGTTGCAATCAGACATTGTGTTCCAGTTGCTTCAATTTTTACCTTGAAGGTTCTATTCTTTTCCAACTTTGATCTCAGGATTTGCTTCTTGCTTTGGTCAAACAAAGTTAATTCACCATCCTCCATGTTTATTGAGTATCCCTTCTCAAGTAATTGGCCTACACTCATGAGATTGCTTTTCATTCCAGGCACATACCACACATCCTCTATCAACACAGTACTGCCATCATTCATTTTAACCAGAATATCACCCATTCTCTCAGCAGTTATGTACTCATCATCAGCACACCTGATCTTGGTTTTCTTGTTGGGATTGAAATTGATTAACCATTGTTTGTTTCCTGTTATATGGTTTGAACATCCTGTATCCATATACCAGATCTCAACAATCACACCATCATCATTTGTGGTAACCATTAGTAACACAGGTTCATCATCATCAGAATCTCCCTTAGCTATATTAGCCTCTTCTTTCTTATTTTCTTTGTTGGACCAACATTCATCAGTAAAATGTCCAAATTTATCACAGTTAAAACATTGTATCTTTCTTTTGTCAAATTTATCTTTGTTTTTATTGTATTTCTTTCCACTTTGATTGGATGATTCTCCTTTCACAGCACCACTATTACCACCTTTGTCGTTCCTTTTATTAAGCCACTCTTGCTTCTTCTTTTTCCAATTATTTTCTTTCCACTTAGACTTATTACTAGTGTTCTTGTCAATTTGAGCCTTAAGTGCCTGCTCACTTTCTTTCTCAGATCCTCTCTCTATTACTAACAATTCGTGTGCCTCTAATGTGCCTTGTAATTCATCAATTTTTATAGTGCTAGTATCCTTGGATTGTTGAATTGCAACCATGATAAAATCAAATTTGGGAGTGAGAGATCTAAGTACCTTTTCAACAATCACTTGCTCAGTGATTGTTTCACCACACGTCTTCATTTCATTCGTGACAGTAACAACTCGCGAGACATAATCTGCTATCTTCTCATCATTCTTCATGCTTAAATTCTCATACTGTTTTCGCAGGGATTGAAGTTTGACCTTCTTCACTAATGCATCGCCTCCGTAGCATCTCACCAGAATGTCCCACGCAGCCTTCGCAGTCATAGCCTCCGCGATCTTCTCAAACACTTTCGCATCCACGCATTGATGGATATAGAACAGTGCTTTCTGATCTTTCTTCCTCGTCTCCCTCTGTGCATTCCTCTGCGCCTCCGTCGCATTCTCCGGTACAGGAATGTAGCCATCGTTGACGAGCTCAAGTACATCTTGAGCACCGAACAACACACGCATTTGGATCGACCACCGTGTCCAGATTTTCCCGTCAAACACCGGTAATTTCGTGTTGAGACCACCGTTGCCTCCGTTCATCTTCAATCTCTGTGACAATCACTCAATTCTCGCAATCACTCGTGTTTCCCCAACCCTAGGAATCAGAAATCGTGATTCCTTTCGATTTCGTGTTTCAATTCGATGCGAATCAAGAACAACGAAATCACACTCACCTTGCACTCACTCGTGTTTCCCTGAATAGTAGAAATCACAGCTCTGATACCAATTTGTTGGACCATTGAGCATTTCTCACTCAAACTCAGAAATGCAATCACAGAGAAGAAGAGAGATTTTCCACAACAACACACAGAGAAAGTGAAGAAGAAAAATTTGTTATTATTAACTAACTTCTGAAATTCTGTTATATACACTGTTTATAGTCACTAACTGCAATTAAAATGCAAGTGACAGTAAACTGAAATCACAGGTAATAGGAAAGTACAGAATTGCCCCTAGTACAGTAATAGTAAAAGTAAATGCAGTAAACTGTAGAATCAGCTTTCATTCTCAACATGAATTACTCAAACAACATTAGTGTCTTCATTTTATTTTCATATTTCTTTTAATAATGTAGGACATCTAAGGTTTTAAAAAAATTTAATCAACTATCATAAAATATTTTAGGCAAAATTACACCAGAGGACCTTTAAGTTATTTATTTGTAACAAGTTGGCCCTTTAAGTTTTTTTAACAAATAGGCCCTTTAAGTTACCTAACGTTGACACCGTTGGCCCTTTTAGTCAAATGTCATATCTTTGATTACATCAAAATACACCAAAATATGCTTGGTTGCATCAAAATACATAAACTAGAGTAATCACAATATATAAAGTAGCATTACATCTAAATACATAAGCTAGAGTAATCACTAAAAGGGTCTATATGTTACAAAAAAAAACGTAAAAGGTCAACTTGTTACAAATAAATAACTTAAAGGTCATTTGGTGTAATTTTACCATATTTAAATTCGTCGTATATTCCGTATTTATCCTTAGGGATCTAGCTGAACCATTCTAATTTTCTTATTTATATATTTTTTTATAGCTACGTCGTTGATTTAATTTAAAACCATAATTACACTTAGTTTTACTAATTATTCTTATGTCGTCTCTGTGTCATTCGTCTCCTAATTCTAACAAATAGAATGAGATATTGGCTTACTGGCTTATTTTATTATTGTACAAATAGGTTATACATTCTCACCTAAATAGATAAAACAACATTATTTTTTGGTCGAAAAAAAAAACAACATTATTTTGTTTTACACATGGCAGCCATGCATGTGTAATGTAATCTCCTTTCAATAACTATACATCTAATCTAAGTTTTTGGCTTTCAGATATACCCCTGTTGACGTATATCCGGAAATCCCAGAAATATTGTTAATCGAATTTACGCCTATTTCTGGAAATCCCGGGGATTTATTCCGAATTTATGCCCTATTTTCGGAATTCTTTTGATTTTTTTTAAAAATTTCGTTATAATTTTTTTTCTTTTTCAGTGGCAACCAGATCAGGAAACATAGAGCGAGGCGAGTCGTTTGGAGCAACACCACGAGATGATCAGACTCCTCTTGGCACTAGGACGAGATTTAGGTTGAGGACCAGACAAGCTGGTCACGCCTTTGAGGGTCAGAGGCGTGTCCGAGAGCGACAGAACACAGGCGAGGCTGATCCAGTGCAGCAGAAGCAGCCTGCGCAGCATTATCACGAGCCTGCTCAGCAGGACTACTTGATGCAGGACGCTCAGCAGATAGAGGAGGATAAGGCTGAGGCTGCTCAGCATGACGCTCAGCCTACTAAGGAGGTTTTGTTGCGCCATTCGAATGTGCATTGTGTCTCTCTGCTACAGAGAGGGCAGGTAATAATAATTAGGGTTAAATATGTTTTTGGTCCCTAGTTTTATATCGAATTTTGTTTTTAGTCCCTATAAAATTTTTTGGGCAGTTTTGGTCCCTACATTTTTTTCCGTTTGCATTTATAGTCCCTGCCGTTAGTTTTCACTAACGGTGTTGATGTGGCATGGGTTATGTGGCACTTTTTAATGTGTTGGCATGCTAAGTTGGATTACACATCAGTTAAATGTTCCAGCTAAGCATACACATATGAAATTAAAAAAACAAAATTAAAAGAAAGTTAATTGTATTTCCAGGGTTCTTCTTCTTCCACTCTCAGTCTCACTCTCGTTTCACTAGCACTCTGGTGTTCATGGCTTTTCACAGCCAAAGAAGTATCTGTCACAGATACAATTGGATACTATTAGATACTTCATATTTCCATGATTCTTCTCTTTTTTGAGACATTAACCTGAATCTATGAATTTATTGCAAATTTGCAATAAAAAATCAAAACCTTTCGAATCCCCTTTAGGCACCTTCCTCGGCATCTTTCATTTGTCCAAGATCCAACAGTGGAAAAGCAAGCATGCCATAGAGAGGAAGAAGAGAGTAGAGGAAGAAGAAAAAGATGAAACTGTGTTGAATCTGGAATTAGGGTTCTCCTCAATTTTAATCCTTTTTTACTTTTAATATTTTAATTCTTTATTTTTATGTTACGGTCACCAATTTTAAACACACCTGGCATTGGACAAAAAAAAAACACACGTGGAAGAGATTTTTAACGTCTGACTAGCAGTTTGCTAACAGAAGGAGTTAAAACAAAACGTGTCATTTTGCAAGGGCTTATAAATAAAAAAAATTGCAGGGGGATTAAACTAAAACACCCCATATTTGCAGGGGCCTAAAACATATTTAAGCCAATCATATATTAGGGTACTATATGTAATAAGTATAATATATCACTTGTTAAAGAAAAGAAGGAGAAATTTGGGATGGAGAAGGGAATAGAGAAAGGAAGAAGGGAAAACAATAATTAATATCATATAAAACACTTCAACAAATGTCTGAAAAATTCGGGGTAATATATGGAAAAAAACAATAATTATGGGTTCTGTTTGTAATTCTAGTCTGTCATTAAGTAAAACCGGGCAACCTACAATAGCAGGTTAAAAACGCATGTGGACAGGTACACAAATTGTTACACTTGTGGACCTTAAAACCCACCCGTAAGTAGTTGCTTCAACAAACTATAGCTTGTCGGACTTGGGAGGATGGATAGCAATGGCACACATATAGTGCCACAATTGAGAAGCGATGAGTTGTATTCTACGAAAGATGTACTAGGTGGGGGTGGAGATCCGTTAATTTAGCTGAATAAATAATTGATTCAAGATGTAATTGATTGTATATAATTAATTTGTAAAGAAACTCTAGCCCTGTTTGAATCAGTTTATTTAGACTTATCTACTGACGTAAACACTTGTTAAACTGTTTGGGAGAGCTTATGGAAATAACTTATTACATGTTCATAAGTTGTTTTCAGATGCCACCTATTTTAATGAGAAGCCAGATCAGCGAATGGAGGATAAGGAGGCTGAGGTTTGTGAAGTAACAGAAGTGGATAAGAAAAGACGTCCAAATGCTGAAGCTGACGTTAGTCTTGATACGTCTAGCAACAGTGTTCCTCTTGCTCACTTCACAGTTCATGCTACTAATGGTCAAGTCGATCCTTTTTTATCGGTAGGTCCTGGCAGCCAGGCCTGCCGGGAACCATGAGTATCCTAAGTTGGAACTGCTGGGCAACCCGAGTGCAGTTTCGTCTCTTCGTGACCTCGTCTGGACGTACCAACCAGATGTAATTTACTTGTGTGAGACTTTGGTACAAGCTAGTAAGATTGAAGCTATTAGAGTCACTTTGGGGTATGATTCTTCCTTCGCAGTTAGTAGTATTGGAAGAAGCGGGGGTCTAGCGGTTCTTTGGAGACAACATTTTGATTGTGAGATTATTAATTATTCCAGAATTTTATTAATCTGAGAGCAGGATCTCAAGATGGCACTCGATGGAGGTTGACTTGTTTCTATGTTACCCAGAGACTGAGAGGCGCCGTGACTCCTGGAACTTGCTGAGAACTTTGGCTATGGATAATGCATTGTCGTGGTGCATTATCGGTGATTTTAATGACTTACTGTCAAACGATGAGAAACGAGGGAGATGTGATCATCCTCTCTGGAAAATTCGTGGTTTTCGAGAAGCTATATCTGATTGTAACCTTGTGGACCTTCGCCTTGAGGGGCACCAATTTACTTGGAGCAAGGGCCGTGGGACTGATGACTTTAAGGAAAAGAAGTTGGATAGAGCTATGGGAACATAATTGTGGTTGGATTCCTTTCCTAACTACCGTTTGGTACAAGCTAGTAAGATTGAAGCTATTAGAGTCACTTTGGGGTATGATTCTTCCTTCGCAGTTAGTAGTATTGGAGGAAGCGGGGGTCTGGCGGTTCTGTGGAGACAACATTTTGATTGTGAGATTATTAATTATTCCCAGAATTTTATTAATCTGAGATCAGGATCTCAAGTTGGCACTCGGTGGAGGTTGACTTTTTCTATGTTACCTAGAGACTGAGAGGCGCCGTGACTCCTGGAACTTGCTGAGAACTTTGGCTATGGATAATGCATTGTCGTGGTGCATTATCGGTGATTTTAATGACTTACTGTCAAACGATGAGAAACGAGGGAGATGTGATCATCCTCTCTGGAAAATTCGTGGTTTTCGAGAAGCTATATCTGATTGTAACCTTGTGGACCTTCGCCTTGAGGGGCGCCAATTTACTTGGAGCAAGGGCCGTGGGACTGATGACTTTAAGGAAAAGAAGTTGGATAGAGCTATGGGAACATAATTGTGGTTGGATTCCTTTCCTAACTACCGTTTGGTACAAGCTAGTAAGATTGAAGCTATTAGAGTCACTTTGGGGTATGATTCTTCCTTCGCAGTTAGTAGTATTGGAGGAAGCGGGGGTCTGGCGGTTCTGTGGAGACAACATTTTGATTGTGAGATTATTAATTATTCCCAGAATTTTATTAATTTGAGAGCAGGATCTCAAGATGGCACTCGGTGGAGGTTGACTTTTTCTATGTTACCTAGAGACTGAGAGGCGCCGTGACTCCTGGAACTTGCTGAGAACTTTGGCTATGGATAATGCATTGTCGTGGTGCATTATCGGTGATTTTAATGACTTACTGTCAAACGATGAGAAACGAGGGAGATGCGATCATCCTCTATGGAAAATTCGTGGTTTTCGAGAAGCTATATCTGATTGTAACCTTGTGGACCTTCGCCTTGAGGGGCACCAATTTACTTGGAGCAAGGGCCGTGGGACTGATGACTTTAAGGAAAAGAAGTTGGATTGAGCTATGGGAACATAATTGTGGTTGGATTCCTTTCCTAACTACCGTTTGTGTAATAGGGTGGTGGATCGTTCGGATCATAGTCCTATTATTCTTCATCTTTTTGGCCAAGGGAGGCGTCGTAGAAGAAGACAATTCATGTTTGAAAATGCGTGGTTGGAGGAGGAGGGGCTAGAGGAGGAGGTATTGAAGGGGTGGGGGATTGGTGAAGGTATGGATGTCTTGAATAGACCGAAAGCTTGCATAGAAGAAATGAATGTTTGGGGAGAGCCCTTCGTATGAGATACCGTGGGGATATTGACAGGTGCAAAGTGGAGCTTGAGACGCTGAGACTTGATGAGACCCGTGAGGCTGCTTCACGTTATATTGAGGTGCAGAAAAAATTATCCCAATTACTCGCACAAGAGGAGGCATTCTGGATACAGAGAGCTAAAGTCATGTGGCTTAAAGATGGTGACGTAAACTCTCGATTTTTCCACGTAGCTGCATCAGCCCGTAAACGTCAAAATGAGATCAAGCATTTGGCTCGATGATAGTGTTGCAACGGATCAGCAGGACCTCGCCTCCACGGCTAGGGAATATTTTGACCACCTATTTGAGCATAGGGGGACAAATTTCACATCGGTTTTTGAGGCTATCCCGAGTATTATTACTGCTGATGATAATGAGGGATTACTGCAGGAGTTCACTAGAGAGGAGTTTAGCCACGTTCTTCGTGGAATGCATAAAGATAAAGCTCCAGGTCTGGATGGATTGAACCCCGCTTTCTACAAACGGTTTTGGCATCTATGTGGTGAAGAAGTGTTCCATGCGAGCCAAGTTTGGTTGACACAAGGGTACTTTCCTCCTCACTTAAATGATACTATAATGTTGTGCTTATTCCTAAAAAAACTAATCCTGCTGCTATGACTGATTTACGGCCTATATCCCTTTGTAATGTGGTATATAAAATTATTTCTAAGGTACTTGCCAATCGTTTGAAACCACTATTATCTAAATGTATTTCCCCCGAGCAGTCTGCTTTTGTTGAAAACAGGTCCATCTTGGACAATGCTATGGTTGCTATAGAAACCATCCACCACATGAATTGTAAAGGTGGGGGTAAAGAAGGGGAGGTGGCCTTTAAAATTGACATTAGTAAGGCATATGATAGAGTCAGTTGGCAATACCTTAGAGCTGTCCTCTCAAAAATGGGGTTCGATGATAGGTGGGTGGAATGGATGATGATGTGTTTGGAGTTGGTGGAGTACCAAGTTATGGTGAATGATGAGAGTGTGGGTCCTATAAAGCCTGGCCAGGGGATAAGGCAGGGTGATCCCTTGTCCCCTATCTTTTTATCCTGGGTGCTGAGGGCCTCACTAGGCTTATTAAGAGAGCTGAGGCATAGGAGATATGCATGGCATTAAAGTGTGTAGGGGTGCCCCGGTCCTTACACATTTGTTATTTGCTGATGATTGTTTTCTTTTTTTTAGGGCCAGTGAAAGAGAATGCAGAGTTATGAAAGATATCCTTGTGACTTATGAGAATGCATCGGGACAATCAATTAACCTCCAGAAATCTGAGATTTTTTTCAGCAAAAATACTTCATCTGATATTCGAGAGCTGGTGTCTAATCTTCTTGGTGTGCTGAGAGTTTGGGGACAGGCAGGTACCTTGGCTTACCATCCATGGTAGGTAGAAAGAAAAAAGCCATCTTCAATTATCTCAGGGATCAGGTTTGGAACAAAATTAGAGGGTGACGGCAAGCATCTTTCAAAGGCCGTGCACGAGGTTCTAGTCAAATCAGTGGCACTGGCCATCCCATAGTATTGCATGAGCACGTTTCTCATCCCCACATCTTTGGGTGAGGAAATGGAGCGCATGATCAATTCTTTTTGGTGGGGCTCAAATAGAACACAAGGGAGAGGCATTAACTGGTTGAGCTGGGATAAGTTGTCTATAAGGAAGGAGCACAGAGGTATAGGTTTTAGACATTTCCACATTTTTAATTTGGCTATGCTAGGGAAGCAAGGTTGGAAGATTCTTTCCAATCCCGATGCTATTATTTCTAGCGTCTTCAAAGCTAAATATTTCCCAAGAGGGGACTTTATGGGGGTTGCTCTCGGCCATAACCCAAGTTATGTTTGGCAGAGCATCTGCGCTTCACGTGTAATTGTCAAAGGAGGTATGAGGTGGAAGGTTGGGGATGGTACCAATTTTCGCATTTGGGAGGATCCTTGGCTTCGGAATCTGTTAAATCCATATGTCACTTCTCAAAAGCCTACTATGTCTAATTTGTTCAATGTTGCTGACTTGATAGACAGGGACACCAATGAATGGAAATATGATCTCATAAATTCGGCGTTTAATGCTATGGACGTCCAATCTATTCTTAAAATGCCAAGACGGATTGCCTTGGGGGAAGACCAATTAACATGGGATTTGAGTAGAAATGGCTCCTATTCAGTTAAATCCGGATACTATTTCGCTATGGAACACTTGATTGATTCTTCTCATTTTCGTGTGGATGGAAATTGGAAAGCTATATGGTCTCTCAAGGTGCCCAACAAACTCAGAATTTCGCTTTGGCGTATTGCAAGGGGATGCCTTCCAACACGTGAGAGTCTTCAACGGAAGCGTGTGAACTGTGGTAATTTCTGCCATTGGTGCAGCAATGACTTCGAAAGTGAGTGGCACGTTTTCTTCGCTTGTCCGAAGGCGAGAGAGGTTTGGGAGACAGCCGGGTTGTGGCATGATATTGCCCCTTTGTTTGAGCAAGCCAAGGGCGCAAAAGAGCTCTTATTTGAGCTGCTGACTTTTTTTAATAATGATGACTTACCTTCTCTTGCAGCAGGTTTTTGGTGCATTTGGAAGCGAAGAAATGATGTAATTTGGAATTCTAATGAGAAGCCTCTGGATTTGGCTTTCCACGACGCTAAGTCCTTTGTTGTTTCTTGGCTGCACCACCACCAATCTGGCCTAAACTCAAAAGGCCAACAACAGCAGCTCGCTTTCAGCGCTGGTCAGCAGCAACAGCAGTAGTTAACGGCCCAGACACAGTGGCAGCCACCTCCCACAGGTCGTATCAAGTGCAACGTTGATGGTGCATGGTTCGGGAAGCAACAACAATTCGGTTTGGGTATGTGTATTCGAGACCATTTGGGTAGATTCATGGCAGCACAATCTTTTTGTCTTGATGATTTTTTAAAGCCGCAAGAAATTGAAGCAACAGGTTTATTGGAAGCATTGCGTTGGCTAATTCAAAGAGGAGCCCATGATGTTGATATTGAGCTTGATTGCAAGCAAGTGGTTGACACTTTCAACGGTGGACTTAAGTTAGCTAATGAGCTTGGTGCTATTATTTTAAGTTGTAAAACTCTCTTTTCTCAATTACAAAACCGTTCCATCAGTTATATTAGGGGACAAGACAATTGTGTGGCTCATAGCTTAGCTAGGGCGGCTCAATCTTATGCTAGTCACCAGGTGCATAACATTGTTCCTATTGGTATCACCTCTATTTTAATGAATGAAATGGCCTAACTTGGTTTTCCTCAAAAAAAGAAGTTGTTTTCAGCTAATTTTCATAAACTCTCTAGGATAGCTTATGAAAACTGCTTATAGCTTATAGAAAAACAGTTTAACATTATTTTATCTTTTATTGTACTAACAGCTTATGCATAAGCTCTTATATGATAAGCGCTTATATTGTAAGGGCTTAATTAAGTTGTTTATCCAAACGGGGCCTCTATCCATATTATTAGTCTCCGTTTTTTGTGGTAGTGTGTGGTGTTTATTTTTCATTACATCTAGTAGACCAAAAAAGATGGAATAGAATAGAATAGTTACCATTATACTACACTAGGTGTTTCTCTTGAAGGAGAGCTTTGTCGCTCATTGTGGTCCTATCCGGCTCGAGAGATCAGTCTCTGCAGTTGCGCGTAGACAATACCCGATTTATACAAAAAAATACAACACTTAGGTTTTTCTTTCCCTTTTTTTACTTTCCACTCACTCTCTTCCCTTACGCACAAAGATGGAAACCTAGTGAATTCCCCCATTGAATTCACTCTAAAGAGAAGAAAGTAAAATTAATGGTTAAGACTTTACTCCCCCTAACTTATGATGATGATGGTTTATTTATAGCACTTAGAAAGTTGGTTACAAAAGCCCTAATCAAAGGAAGCTTACTAACTATAATTTTGTTTGAAACAGAATAACAAACCCTAACTTAGGTAGTACGAAACCCATCTTGTGACAATCTTGATGAAATTGGCACAAAATCTCCACCTTGACAATTTGATCAAGGTCATCAACCCTCTTCCAAAAGCTGTAACAGACCAAAGCTAGTGCAACATATGAACTTGTCTAGAATCTTCTCTACGTGCCTTTTGAGTTTAAAGCATCTTCCTAGTAGTTGAATCCCATGTAATCTCTATGCCCAAACTTCTAGCAGGTATAAAGATCTTTCATTTCAAATTCTGCTTAAAGTAACCCTTTAAGCCTTTCAATTTCTTCCATGCTGTCACCATGTAAACAACATACAACAATAGATAAATGTATCCCTTAACTGTGAGCTTCTTGTAGCAGTCACAATTGTCAAATTTTCACTAGAATATGCAATGCCTACAACAAAAGATCTTTCACTATTTTTCTTACCAAAGCCTACAACAACTTGTGAGTGATGCATGTTTTTGTAAATAGACTAAGAAGCTAATAAGCTAGTGAGAATAAGTTTTATTTTTAATATGACATCCAATTTAAATTCTGTTTTACAATAATAATAGTAAACATGTAAAAAAATTGATGTATGTCAATATGTTTAAATTAACAAAATATTAGCAATTTTATGATTTAACACAAATTACAGAATTTTATATAATAATAATACTAATAAAAACATTATTTATTTTTACTAAATAGACGGGTCTTGTAGGCCTAAAAGACTTTTTTTTGATGGTGGTAGAGTATATACTTGTAGAGGAGATACTCACAATATAAATATTCTCGTGAATATTTAGCATCATCAAATATTAAATATTGTTTTACTTGTGTTGTTTATTTGTCTCGTGAATTTGATTATAACTAGATTAAAAGTTTTTTGAAAACTAATACAAAGTTTTTTTCTTTTACCATTCTTATAAAGAGGATCAATAGTGTTCTCAACTTC
This sequence comes from Astragalus glycyphyllos, assembly GCA_963573325.1. Taxonomy (NCBI): domain Eukaryota; kingdom Viridiplantae; phylum Streptophyta; class Magnoliopsida; order Fabales; family Fabaceae; genus Astragalus; species Astragalus glycyphyllos. Next base: position 30,140,485 of record OY754310.1, on the reverse strand, counting down.
CCCCGTTTATGATCGAACTCACGACCTATTGGATGTAGGTGTAGCATCTTACCAACTGAGTTGCCTTTATTATTTAAAGTAATACAAAATTTATTATTTAAATACATTAATTATTTAAGTTTTTAATGAAAATATATTATTTAATTACAAAATATGTATACACACACAATGACAAAACTGAGTTGGTAGATGAGTTGGTTTGGTTCATTGTTGGTCTTACCCAACCAATCACAACATCTAAGAAGCAACTAGCATTCAACAAAGTCAATCTTGGTTTGGTAAGGTAGAGTTCTTCCGCAAACTCCTGGATAGATTTGGAAATCAAAACAAGGTTAGGGCGCTAGTTTTAGAGAATTATAGAAAATAATTTGGTACCAAAATTTTCTTCCCCTGTTAGCTATTTTTGGAGCTAGGTGTCTGGTTTCACATATTAGGGGATACGAGTTCCAAGTTGGGACGAAAACACCAGTAGTTTCATGATTTGGCCTCTCCAAGATCAAACGCTCAATGCTCTCAATTTCTAGGCTACACAAAGGACATGCCCTGTCCAAGGTTATGCCTTTATTTTACTCAAATTGATTTTTGTTGGGAGTATTTTCCTTTAAAGGCCACAAAGGAAAATTTTAACTTTGTTTAAATCATGGGTTACCCAAATATTGTTTTGCAAGGTACAATTTGCAGATCTTGAAGGGTTAGGTGCGTGATTTATTATTTTTAGGCACATAAAGTAAGAAAATTTGACTAAGTTCTGTGTAGAAGGTGCAATGGCATGGAAGCAGAGGATCTTGGCAAGCTTCTTCGGGATACATAATTATATAAATGTTATGAATTGAAATCACATTGGAATAAGAGAGATCCCAAAGTTGTGCGGGTACAAGAAAGTTGAAGAACGACTTATGAATCGATTAGTACTAACTATACCAACAAGATTTGTCTTATTTAAGAGGGCCCACATCACAAGAGCTTCATAATAAAACATGCTTAACATGGGGTCGGTGTGAAATAAGATACTTTCTTTGAAGCTTTCCAAAAAGTGTGCGAGCGAGGAAAAACTCACACTAGTTATCGGGATAGTCAACAATCTTGAAAGCAGTCTAAATTGTTACAAATGGTATTAGGGCGGACCTAAGTACGACGTAGTTCAAAGATGACGAGCATGTGACACCAAGGATAACTGATCCATAAGTCATCACGAGTGTTGTTTGTCAAAAAAAAGTCATCACTAGTTTTGCATGAAGTACAAACAAGGATAAGCTCCGAACAGATTCTAGCAAAAGGGACGTATGAGCAGACAAAGTTGACAACGTAATAGTGTGTGTTTAGTTCTGCGGTGATGAGAATTGAGTTTGCAGAATTAAGTTTAGTTAAAAGCGAGTTAACTGTAACGTGATTTTTGTTTGGATACATTTATCAAAAATGTTTTTCATCGTTAGTTGTTGTTTGGATATATTAGATCAAAAGTGCTTTTGAGTGTAAAATTACCAAAATGGATATCAATTTAAAATTAAGAAAGAAATTTTAAAGAGATTTAAAATAGGATAAAACGAACAACAAAAGAAAGACTTTATAGTTTTATAAAAAAAGAAGAAGAAAGATTTCATAAATGGACTACCGATTATATAAAATAAATGAAGACTATCAACATTGTAAAAAGTAAATAAACAGACCAACAGTAAAGAAAAACAAAGGTCTTTATTAAATAAATGGGCCTCCAAGCCCAATTGCCATCATCCCTAACCTAGAATATACTTCCCTGAAATGCAAACCAGAGTCGTTTACAGAGAAGCCAACAACAGCAAGTACGGAGAAGGGGTATTAAAGGAAGAGGAAAATCCATGTATGTTTAGAAGCGATTTGCTTGTCGTGAAAGCTCCAAATAGTAGAATCAATGAGGTACTCGAAATGGAATCCTCGCCATGACTTGTCAAATAGACTAAAGTCATGACAACTTACTGTTAACCTTCACACCAGAAGTTAACGTTTAGAACTTTACCACCGTAGTGGAGGCTTAAGTAAACACAATGGTTAAAGAACTATTCCCTTACATCACCTATTATTCCTACCTCTCTTTACTTATTGATATTTATTTCCCTTATTGTCGGAAATCTATACACTTCATCTAGAAATACTTTTGGGAACTCTTTTACAGTAGGTAGGTGTTCATTTGGAAGTCTTCCTTTGTTTCCATTGAATACAACATCATATACTTCTGCGGTGTATGACTTTCTTTAGTTCCACTTCCCATAATAGCAGCGCAATGTCGACCTTCCATAGCCTACTGCTCTAAGTACAATAACTTGTGCTGGTCGAACATAAGGTTCTCCTCTTCCTTGTGGGAACCTCCCTCCTACATTTCTTAGAAGTCCTTCTCTTTGATAACCTGCAATCCTAACTTTTCGTCCTAGAGAGTGATTCTAAGGAAAATCAATACTTTCTACTTCCTTGCATCTTTCTACTAACTCTGCGAACTGTTCTAGATGCAATGGAGCAACTACTCGAAAGATTTCAAATCTTAAACCATCTTGAAACTTCTGCCACTTCCAATCCTCGCATAGTCGTACTTTATAAAACTTCAAATATTTGATCAAACTCTCAAATTTACAAAATATTACTAGTGTTAAAGGATCCTTTTAATACTTAAATACACTCACCAATAAAAGGATTTTGAAGCTGAATATTAACAAAAACCCAACTTCAAAACGTTTTTTTATTATTTATATTTCTTTTGAGTTTCCCAATTCAACGGTTGTGGAATTAAAATATCCACATAATTATGAATAGAATTTTACAAGAACATTTCAAGAAATAAAAATGTATAACCCGGTATTATTACTAAGTGTATTGCAATAGATTCTCATAATATACAATATATCAATCAGTCTACAATATAGAGTTATGCAATATTGAAATACATATGAACTTAGATGGACCGTGAGTTCCTCCAGAGTCAAAAATAGGCATTTATCATGTTGAAGTCGAGTTTAAGAAAGAGAGCATCCTTGGGAAAAGGGAAAAACGAGTACATGAAACATTTCTCTAGTTTCTTATGCTCATTTTTCACTTTTCTCAAATATGCTCTTCTTCCGAAATTCTACCCTAGCATGATAATCACTAGTTCTAATTTTGAAGGATTACACGCGCAGTTGAGATAGTGTGGTTGCTTGACACAATTATGTATATTCTTACTCGTATTCCGTCCAAGACAAACCCAAGAAATAAAGTTGGTGTTGAAGAAGTTCTAAGACTTGAACTTATCACTAGTGCAAAAAAGACATTTAGCATCGGTTGTTTTGGACATTTAGCATCGGTTATCCGACGATGCTAAATCCCCAGATACTAAATGTGGGACATTTAGCATCGGTTATTTAACCGATGCTAAATGTCTCCTACTGGTACATTTAGCATCGGTTGTACAATACAACAGATGCTAAATGTCTCCTACTGGTACATGTCTCCTACAGGTACATTTAGCATCGGTTGTACTATACAACCGATGCTAAAGGTCGACTGTTGGCACTTTTAGCATCAGTTGTACTATACAACCGATGTTAAATATCTCATTTTTTTTATATTTTTTTTTTGGTTTTTGTCCATACCAGCCATTTAATATATAATAACCTGTTATATACAGAGATATTCCAGTCATCAACACATATAAAATTACTTAAAATTCCATTAAACTTAATAATGTCTTACATAGTGACAACATAAGTTAAACTAATTAGAAAACAAAATACATAACAAAATGTGGTATCCACCATAACATATATAACACTATTGTGCACAAAATGTGGTAACATATATAACACTATTACGCATGAAATAGTGTATCCTTTTGCTCTGTACGTATCTTGAGAAAGAATTCCGCCCAAAGCTGACGAGTCTCCTCAAGTTCCTCATCGGTGTATGACTTTGCATTAACAAATACCTACAAGTTTAAAGTTTACTCAAACAAATTAGATTTCAAACTTTTATACCTTCTCCTAATTATCAAATACCTACTAAAAAAGACTTTGCTTTGACAAAATTTAATACCTTCTCCCAATTATCAACAATACCGGCCCTCACAATGGTCAGCATAAACTTCATAACATAATAGCCACAATGAAAACCATTCGGTTGTATTGGAATCTACACAAATGAATTAACAAAGTTAACCAAAAAAGAATAGAATATAATATATATATATATATATACACACACACACACACACACATATATATATCATATATGAATTCACTCAAAACTAAATCAACCCAATATTTTAGACTACTTACTATAGAGTACAACCAGTTGGTGGCTAATGTAGAATTCCCTTTCACAGCTCTAATAACAACATAATATGAATTAGTTATAAAATTTCAACTAGAAGTTCAAATACTACAATCTAAACCATGATAAACAATTAAAAACTTACTTGCCAAACATTTCTTTGATTGCTTTGGTTGGTTGGTGACATAAGGAACACATAGACCACACTATTTTGCTTTGGGAGGAGGACAACTAGTTGCCAATGCTTGCTGCAACATTGATAAACATAAAATTAAGAAACAAACAAACAAATAAAGGAAAATGTATTACCAATTCTTTCAAATATGTAATCATGTACCTATTGCAAAATGGAGCCAACCATATTTCCTTATTGGTAGTAGCCAATATCTGTTGAATATGTATAGAAACATCCTGTTTGGTATACCCTTTCAAGTTCATCTTATATGGACACACAAATCCATACAACTCATCGACGCCCCTTTCAACAACTTGGCGATATAGATATCTATTAATGAAGAAAATATCAAATTGACTAATATATGTAGAAACGCGAGAAATTTATATAACCAAATAAAATTTACTACTTACGTGCACCATATGCCCAAGTGGCACAAATCAAGCCACGCTTCACCAGAAACCATGTCGATGATCTCTTTGAAGGAGACAAAGCACACATGTTTATGATGCTCCAACATTATCCTGGCATGTCTCTTATCATCATACGCAATCATATGTATCTTTCTCAGCCAATCAATTTTCTCCTCATTCTCCTCCTTCTCCTCCTCCTTCTCCTACTCCTCCTCCTCCTCCTCCACATTAGATGGTGAGCAGCTCCCCTTAGATCCAACAGTGGTCATGGGAGTGGGAACATGAACAGCCGTATTTTGACATCCTCCAAATGATTGAGAGCGCTGAATAATTAAAAAATACATATCTCAATCAATCTGTTTACAGTGAAAATATACTTTATATTTCATAAACATATACCTCTGCCAACAACTTGGTAACTTTGTCTTCCACCAACACTTCGACGCCCTCCAAGACTTTTAATGAACGCCTCTTTATTGAGTTCTGACTTGCTCGAGGAAGAACGTTGCACACCTCCAAAGTATTTCTTTAGCCCGACACCTTTTTTGGCTCCCCGACAACAACCGGGATGCTCAGGTGTTCCAATGGCAGCGGTCAGAATATCATTCTTTCCTCGTGGAACGAAAGATACTTGGCTGCTCATAACCGTAAGTTCGTCCTACAACAAAAACATGTTTACGTGTTAGAATTGAATTAATTTGTTACTAACTGATGCTGTTTCTAATAAATATGTCCGTAACATGTCTCTTATCAAATAAATATGGTCTGATGTGTTTCTAACATATGGGTTTCTAACATCACATTATATTTTACTTACAATCTTAGATCCAACTGATGCTGACTCCTCAGATATATAAGATCCAGACTTGTTTTTGCGGCCAGCCTTCCATAGCTCATGTCGCTCTGGAGATGTAGGCTCCACCGCCAAATCAGGATCACCAGACTCCTCATTGACTTTTTTTTTATCTATTCTTCCTTCAAATTCTCCTTCAACTTTTTATAACCACCAAGCCCCATTGTGTGTTTGTATTTATTCTTTTTTTGCATATTCTTGCCGGCTTCTCTCTTAGCCTATTACAAAGAATAAACACCACCACATATATAACAAATCCATAATATTGTTTAAGAAACTAAAATATTTGTGGTTAAAGCAATACCACAAACTCCGGAGTAGTGTGTGTTTTACAAATGCGGTCCATGTCTCGGTAGATATGGCGCTATACTTGTCACATGGAGTTGTTGCACCGCTACTATCGCCATTGCCATAGACATATTCTCTGTTGAGTTTGGTCTTGAACTGTCTTCAGCAAAGATTGATATGAGACATCCAAGTCTTCTTGAATTGCTCATCGTTACTAATAATTTTTAACATATATAAACTAAATTTTTGTTAGAAACTCAAATGATTCTGATAAAAAAAAGAACTCAAATAATTAAACTCAAATGATCCATTTAGACAACAGCTGTACAGCACTAAACCTTTGAAAAAAAGCAATACCACACTAGTCAATTACACGACAGCCCCACACCACTCCCTCCCTATCAACCTGTCAACAAAACTGCTGCACCCCTCAACCTTACGATTACAACCGCAAGCACAATGTTAAGAACAAAATAAGCCTTCCCGTAAAAAAAACAAACAAAATAAGCCACAAGCAAGCATCTGCAAATCCAAAATCCAACTCAAAATTAACCACCAATCCACCACACAACTACAATCCCACACACATAAGCAGATCTGGAATTTCAGGGAGACAAGGACTGAGTGGCAAGACCGCACGCAGAGCTGTGGAGAGCATTGAAAAGGGGGTTTCTTGGTTTGTTTTGTGCAGAACGGCATTCGTTGCGGCAGTTGCAGCCATATCGGAGTATTGTCACGGCCGTCGCGGTTGTATCGGTGTTTCGTCGCGTCGATTTTCTGTGATTTTGCTTCACACCGCTATAGCGGCCAATAACGGTAACGGCCACTATGGCAGGGATTTTAGTTTCCACTGAGATATGTAAGGGAGATTAGTAACTGAGCACCCAGAATGCTAGACACTATTTGAATTACACGAGAATATACATATAGATACTAACAATTTCAAGCGACAAGTGTTCAATTCCTAATCCTCTCCAAATATCGATCAAGAATAAAATAATGCAAGACTACAATCGTATACAAATTCATGATTGAAAACTTCTTCAACTTCCTATTTCATGGGTTTGTCTTGGGAAACATGAATAAGGATCAACTCGATCGTGTTAAACAACCACACTAATCAGATTGAGTTTATTGGATGGTTTCGAGCAAGTACACTAATCCTTCTTATTATTTGTGTTGAAAGATTGTGACACCCTTAGACATTGCACAAGCAGCTTAGGCTAACATGCATCCTTACGCTCAATGAAATTGACAAAGGCATACCCTTTATAAAAAATTAGACATTCTTCCTTGAATACCTTGTGACATCCACCAACATAATCCAAGACTTAGATAATGATCTACTAGGCATCCGAACACTTTTCGGGCAAACGAACAAACAACCACTTTAGGCATCATGGCACTGCAATCGTGACATGGTTCTTGTTAGAAATAAAATAATCAGATCCAACATAAAACATATACAAATCCATAAAACATATATAGTTATTGTCATCAACCCTAAAATGAATGAACGAAACCCAAAAGAGATTATGAATCAGAGGAACTAACATTGAAACGAAGAATGCAACACAGATCCATACCTTCATTGGGGAATCTGAAAACAAAATAACAAATAGAACAAAAATCAGAAAACAAATAGAGCATACCTCATAAAACAAATAAAATAAATAAAACAAATCCACTCTAAAGTGAAAAAGGAAATCATATGAAATAAGAATGAAGGGACAAGAAGAACCTTCGTGGGGGGTTGGTAACCTTTGTTGTCTCCCTCATAAACCATATGTGCATGCCGAGATAGACAATCTCCACGAAGATGCAACCAAGTACAGAGCGAGCTCGAGAAAGACACGATGACGGAGCGACGACGAGAATGAGGGAAATCAAGGGACACTGTGAGAACGATGAGAAACTAGTGCTTAAGATTTTTGTACAAAAGATAGAGAATGTAATAAATAGAGGGTTCCTGACATTAATATTTTTAAAGAAGATACCATGTCTAGCACAAAAGAACACCTGACATGGAATTGGTAGTGCTCTAAACATTTTAAATTACTGGAAAAAATTGATGTCTGGCATCACGAAACTCCTAACGTGGAATCAGGAGTGTTCTAAACGTTTTAAATTATTTAAAAAAATCCACGCCGGGCCTTAAGAAACAACCAGCATGGAACTGGTAGCATTTAAAAGTTTTAAAATCTTTAATGAATACACGTCGGGCCTTTACAAACAACCGGTGTGGTATTTTAAGCTTGTTAAATATTATTTAGATTAGAGATATTGTGGCGGTCGTCTGCTTAAAATTGGCGTCGAATTTGAGGCGTGTAATACTTTACAACGGGATATAATATTATTGTTACAAAAAATGGGACCATGTTTTTATGTAAAACCAGCTTTAACTAAAACCCGTGTTAAATCACAAATTTTAAAGTGTTTCGTGTACTATTGTTAGAACAAAAGCTGAAGAATGAGTTATCAGAAGCATAAGGATATTTTGCGTTGACATCATCATTATCTGTTTACCATCATCTAGTCGCGTAGATCGTAGATGGCACGAGACAGTAATCCATCATGTAGTCCTAGTTGCCTCTAAACAAAAGAGTGCGTCTGTCTCCATGATGTGTCTAGTAAGAAGACTTCATCTAGTCGGCAATGCCTATGTTTCGAAGCATGCATCTGGTTCAAGACTCTATTTGTTTAGGAGTTCATCTGCAGGTGAAAGCTTGCATCTGATGTATGCATCTTTTTATGTCTTTATTTCTCATAAGCATTGTAAAATGCTCTTTGAAGACATAAGATATGGTCCAAGGAATCAAAGAAGAATAAATGAATAATGAATCAATCATGGCAGGCACCAAATCGAAAAGGAAAACCTAGTAAAGGCAGTGGCAGATCTTGACTAAAATGTTTGGGTGGACTAATTGGCGGTACAAAATTATTTACAAGAAATGTCAGAAAAACACTTCTAGGTTAACCCAACACCCGCGGGTTGCTGATGAAACGAGAAAGTTACTTGTTTTTTGTTGGTTTTATACGGTAACTTCTAAAACAAACAAAAGTTACCCAGCTGTGAGTGTTGAACATAGGAACTATAGTTAAACAAAAGGCTGCTCAACCACTACGCCAAGTTATTATTTGGTAAACATTATATATAATTCATGTTTTTGATTTTAAATAGTGGGTATTATAGTAATATCACATGATAACTTTGGGGTGGGCCGTGGCCCACACAGGCCCTAACTAAGATCCGCCACTGAGTAAAGGTGTTTCATGTTTGACCTTCGTACCGTGTTAACACACATCTACTCATTCATTAAAATAAATATAATGGTTCCCCTTGGCAGTTTTAATTTGATTACCTATCCCACACTTTTTACAATAAATAAATGAATACAGAAAATGTGAAATACAATAGTCCTTATGTATGTTTTATTCCATGTAATGTAAGATACAGAATGGTGTGGACAACTGGACATCATGAATATTATAAATATAAACAACAATAATACAATGCTAACTGCTAAGTAACACAGTTAAGCTAACATAAATTATTTCACAAAGCATTATTAGATTAGTATAATAAGTAGCTTAATTATTCCACTTAAATTCCAGACCAGAATGGCACTCCAGAAGCAGGAATCCATCTATCACCTTGCAAAAACTGACTCACAGTAAACCTAGAAGCCTCATTAGCACTATTCAACACATGAAAACCAGGCCAATTTACTCTATTCTGTGTAGATGCACCATTTCCTGTGTTCATATATTCTCCATAATATAAAGTTGATAATGCAAACTTTCCTTCCCATTCACCCCACCCTTTTGGATGAATCAAACCATCTAAATCAGTTTTAAGAACAACAGTCCTTGAATACTTTTTCCAAGGCCTTCCTAAGAAACTCTTGAACGAATTCTTTGATATTTCTAAATCAGATGTAGGCCTAATCCTACAATTCAAGATTGAAATCCCTGTTGGTTTGTTAGGATCATCTCTTCCTTGTGCTGTTATGAAGTTCGATTGATGATTCATTGGTTTTCTCACGAAGATATCGCAGTTTTGTAAGACTACTGCTGCGTCGCCAAATATGAAATCTATTGTGCCGTATATGTGACAATCGCGATAGAATTGTCGATTTGAGTGTACGTAGAGTGTGTCTTGGTAGGCTTTGAAGCTGCATCTGTAGAATACTGATAAATCTGAACTTACTTTAAGTGCTACTGCTTGGTGCTTTTCTGGTCCTGCTGTGTTCTCAAATGTCATATCTCTTGCCCAAAATCCATCCCCATTTACATCTGTTACAAAGACATAATTAACCAAATCATGTTAGTTCACCTTTTGATGACATTTGACTATGGAATCGAAATATAAAGCACAGAAATATATATATGCAGAGCTTTACAAAAAGTTTGTAACCGCGATCTGGAATGTAACATCAAGGTTTTTGACGACTCAACAACCACAATTGAGACCCATTAGTAGCATTTGACTGCAATTATCGACAATATCAAAAATTGCGACGAGACAATACATCAAGATTTTTTGATTGATATTGCAATTGAGGCTAAATTAGCCGATTATGACTGTGATTCTCTACAGTATCAAAAATCGTGATGCGATTGTTATTTAAAACCTTAGTAAATATCCAATTTGGTCAATAAAATTGTAGGATAATGCAACTTAGTCCTCCATATTATAAATTTTCTAAATTGGTCCCTAGAAATGCAATATGTTTATCAAGCTTGCCCCCGCCTGGATGTCAGTGAGTAAATGCATTTCCGAACATTATTTACTTAGCCTCACATGCATCCCTACATTATCAACTTAATGTCATTATAGTCCCCGTGATACCAATGAAGGGACGAATAATTATCTTTTTAAACAGTTTATGACATGTTCATAAGTTACTTTTCCAAATGGGGCAGTTAGAAGGGTCCTTCAAATTTTAAGGATCAAGTCGTGTAATTACCAAAAAAAACCAGGACAAATAAGAGATAGTGTAGAGTAATTACCAAAAGTGGCAGAGCCATAAGTGGTAGAACCTTGATCAACATTTCTGTTACCAGTGACAATTGTTTTGTCAATGCCATCACCAACAAACATCACATTGTGCAACTTGTTACCAATATCAACTAATTCATGGTACACTCCTGCTTTTACATGTATAACTGCTCTTCCAGGACGATTGTGACCCATTGATTCAAGTGCTTCCACAGCTTCTCTAATTGTTCTGTGACTTCCAGAGCCATCTTGTGCCACTGTGAAATGTGCATCATGGTTTGCTGGGCTCCATGATTCTAAAAGTCCATCGTTTTCTTCTGATGTTATCTGTTGTGGTCCTGAAACAAAAATATGTTAAAAACGAGTGATTGAGTATGCAGCAGTGTTAAATCTCTTGAGGGAGAGTTTTGCCGTCCATTGTGGTCGTACCCGGCTCGAGGGATTAATACCCGATTTATACCAAAAAAATATTGTGTCCGGTTCATAGAGTCTTTATCATTTTATTTTTTTGGTCAAACATAGAGTCTTTATCATGAGTGGTATTTGAACGCCTAAAAGTAACCTAAGATGTATTCGCAAAATATACTTTTCTCACCCAATCACCAATTATACAAGTAATTACATTTTTTTTTCATCACAACTATAATAAGATTTTTAATAATATAGTGTAACATTAAAAAAAAACAAATAATGTGGTTATTGGATATCCCATTCAGCATTCTTGATTTCTTTTGTTCGTTTCATACGAAGAAGGACAATATTCTCCTCTTACGTAACAATTTTGACATTCTTCCAAATTCTTTTATTACCTTTAAATTAAATTGTTTTTTCCAAAACAAGTAAGTTGTAGTTACCTTTTCCCAAGTATGACAAATCTACAAAAGTACAAATCTAAAGAAACGCATAAAAACAAAGAAAGAGAAATACAATTTGATAATGTATTACTAGACATGCACCGCACCACATGTGTGTATTATCCAGAGTCACGAAGTATTATTAATATAAATAAAAGAATATTCTCTTTCACATCACCTGAGAAGTTTATATCTATATATTTCTTGAAAAATATCAATTAAATTTTTAAGCTATTTAAAATAATATGGAAAGAAGTTTAAATTATATCAAGATCATACAATATTTTAATTTGCCTAAATTTGTTTCAATGAAAGAAAATTGCGTACAACAACGATATTTTTTTATCAGTTATCCCTGAAGGTTTATATACACAATTGTCAAAATTTTACTGTCAATACATTATTGGGCATAGAGAAAGACACGCACGTGGTGATCATTTTTCAAATGGACCTTGTAAACTTAATACATCAAAGTCAACAGCTTTAAGAAAATATAAGGAAAATACTCTCTCATATTATATGATATTTTACCTATTTCACACAAATTAAGAAAAATATTTAACTTTATATAGAAATGATAAATTATGAGTTACTTTATAAAATTATTCTTCATTAATGACATGAGAAATATAATTTAATAAAATTGTAATAAGAGAGCTAATTAAAGGAAGAAGAAATCTCGACAGCAAAAGAAATTAGTCTAGAAAATTGTAGAGTATTGCAACTTTGTTCTAGAAATCGTTAAGAGACAAATTCTTTTTCTGCCTCTATTTGAGTTGACTATTGCAACTTAGTTCTAGAATTTTCAGCAAAAATAGAAGTTGGTCTAAAGAATTTTAGGCTATAATTACTAATTAAAGACAACTTCTGTCTCTGCCTCTTTTACCTTATTCTTGTAAGTTAGTACCTTCTTAATTGTCTCTAGGATGTGTTAAAGGAGTATAGGATTAATTTTATTCTCTTTTTTTGTCAAAGTTATTGGCCAAGTTCTTCATTGAGCTCTCTTTTGTCTTATTCCTTTTTTCACTTTTTTTTAATAAACTTAGGGTACATTGTTCACTTTTTCCTTCTTGATGTTGCATTAAATTAGAATGTTTTAACGAGACTTCTTTCCTTTTTTGCTTAAAAAAATATATGAAAAGAAAAATTAATGCTTCGTTGGTATTGTAAAATGTTAAATAATATGACACTTTTTTGGTTGCTAAAACGTCATATAATATGGGACGAGAATGTATTGATTAGCATCCTATTTAATAAACACTAAAAATGCTCTCCTTTTGATGCTGAAAAGCTAGAGGTTTTTTAGGCAAATAATTGCGGTGAGAAGTAACTTATATAATGAAATTAAATTTTTAAATGAGATTTAGAAAAACAAATGCAAATAATAACTATAAGTATTACCTAGTTAAATTTAGGTATATTTTGTTATGTAGCAGTATTTTGAGAACCACCAGACCGCTCATTATGTTGATTTGAGCAATTTAAAGCAATGGAGTCATCTTCCAAAAGTCCACCAATTTTATCTAAGGTTTGATCATTTTTTAAAACATTAGACTAATTAATTAAATTATCTTCAACAATATATATAGTGGTGGACTGTCTGCATGGATAGTATCACCCTTCACACATTTATGTAATCATTTAGTGCACTGGCAGAATGTAGATGATGTTTAGTTAATGCCAAAGTTGACATACACCCATCTCTATACCCATCTCTAATAAATAAAAGTATATTTTCAATTTTAAACGAAAGTTGAGAGAATTCAAAGAAACAATAACATCAACTACAAGTTAATAACCACTTACCTTTGACTTCTCCTTTTCCATTTCCTTTGTTCTTTGAATACAAAACAAGAGCTTGTCCAAGCAACTCAGTCAAGTTTTTTCTACCCAAAATCTTATGAATTTCAACATACCCTTTTTCCAACAATCCATCCAAACAAGTCTTATGGTTTGTCATAATAGCACTTACCCAAATAAGTGCATCTTCTTTAGTGTAACTACTATTTCCATTCATCATATGAGAGAGTCTATAATCACTCTCTTCATAGAGCTTAGAACAATCATTTAAAGCCATAACACTTGTTTGATCCAATGAGGCTATTCTTTTGGTTTCAAAGCCATGCAATTTCATAGAGTTTCCAACCAAATTCATGGCTTGTGTAATTTGTGTTTGGGCCATTTGGAGTACATCTATTTCTTGAAGGCCAAAGCTTGTGGTTGCTGTGGCAAAGAAGAGAAACAAAGCGGTGGCACAAATGCCCATTTTTTTTGGTTATAGAGAGTTGTGGGTATTTGCATGGCTTGGTGTTCTGTGTAGCTGATTTATAGCCAGCTGAGAAAGCACAAACATGAATTGTTGGCCATGTGTCACTATGATTTTGTGACAAAACCTAAGTTACATTTGTTGTGACTTGGACGACTGAAATTCCTTTTCTTAGTAAATAAAACTTCTGAAAAGGGTAATGCCTTTATTGCGCATATTTTGAAATTATTGTGATTCAATTTGAGTAAAAAAAAAACTGTGATTTAATTGTTTGATTAATTATAAAAGTTAAATAGTTTTTTTTTTTTTTGGTATCGGACCCTCGCGGGCGACCCACGCAGTGTCCCAACGCTGTCAACGAAGGACTAATCTGCGCTCGCTACTTGGGGCTCTTAAATATTTCGCTGGCCAACACCATAAAAGTTAAATAGTTGTCTTAATTAATAACATATTCCTATATATATATATATATATATATATATATATATATGCTTCAGCTTACTAAAAATATATAATATAGCGGGGGGTTTTAACCCTCGTAAATTAGTCTTCAGAGGTTTTTTAAACCCTCCGAAATTTCAAGGGCTGCAATATTGTAGGGTTTTTAAAAAATGTTGTTATCGAGTTTATTTGCGGGGGTTTTTAAGCCCCACAATTAGTGGAGAATTTTTTGAGGGGGTTATAAACCTGCTAAGATCTTGAGTGATTTTGCAGGAGTTTTTTATGGAGGTTTTTGACCACCAAAATCGGTAGGACTTGTTTGTAAGGGTTTCAACCTCCTATAACAGTTATGCAATTTTGCAATTTTAGAATTATTTTTCCTTATCTCATTACCACAACTATACATACATTTTATAGAACACTTATTAATTAAACTTAATCAAAAAACTAAAAACTTCATTAAGACTATAATTGTGATGACATAAATGTAATATCAAATATCTATTATATTTAATGTAATACAACTCAAAATCATAATAAAAAAAAATTGTTGCTCATATATCTAATGTCATACAGCTCAAAATCAAAATAGCTTCCAAAGAAATCCTATACTAAAGGATCCTAAAAACATTAAATGTTGCTAGCACCGAATGATCCACTTGCATCTTTAAATTGTACTGCCTGCAGATCTCGGTCAGGTTGCCAAGTTGGGCTGAATGTTAAATGTTGTCCGAGATAATCCTTCTCACGTTGATCCGGCGAGGGAGGTGGTATCTGCACACACTTTGATGCTTTAGTCAGCATAGGGAATCAGTGATGTGAGGTAATATATGCGTACCTGTAGCATTGATGGGACACCTTTTATAGGGATTGGTGCCCACACTTGGCGCGTTATGATAGGTGCTCTTTTGAGTACGCCTGGATCGTTGGATGAGGGAGACACTTCTGTACCGCTGATTTTGTATGGATATATGGGCTTTGCTAAATTGGGCCTAAGTGTCTGGCCTATCAGGCTTGAAAAAAGTAAATCGGCCTGAATCGACTTAACTCTGATTGTATATCCGACCCCTTTTCGAAGTGATGTCGAGATGATTAGCTCGAGCATCAATGACAGAGAGATGTCTTTTTTGGCAAGATAACGGGGCGAGACATTGTTGCTTCAGTTTCATGGCTGATGTGTGACTGAATGCTTTTCCACCGTTGGATTTACTTTGATGATGATCGAGGATTAATTTTCCTTCTCAAGATGCCACGTGGAGGGCTGTCTCTTGGTTTATCGAGGTGTCGTATCATAATGACTCTTTTAGACTAGTCCTTGTTTCCAATGCTCCATTATAACTGTTTATTAGGGTTGCGTCGTTTGGGATACCATTGCTTTGTTTCGGTCTCCTTAGTATAAATAGATGTACACTTGCCTCATTTGTACATTTCTGCTCTGGATTGCATCAAGTGTCCGACGTAGATTTTTGACGCTGAGATCCTCCGAGAAGGCTTCCTCTAAAATCAAGCATTCTCTTCTAATAAGGTATGCTTCTAGTTTTTCCTCTATATTTTTCCTCCCTCCTTGGGCCGCTTGTTCTAGATATTTTGCTAGGCGTCAACCATTTTTCATGTAGCGAGATCCTCCGTTTTCTGGTGACGTCTTTCTTTTATTTATTTTTTAAGCAAAAGGGTTATGGAGTCTCATTAAAACCTTCTGATGAAAATCCCTCCTTAGGGAAAAAACATCAAGAAGGAAAGAGTACTCCCCCTGCAATTTATTAATAAAAAGTGGAAAAGATACAAGAGACATGGAGGGACTAGGCCAACACCCATGAAAAAGAAAAAACAGCCAAAAGGCCAAAATAACAATCCTATTAAAAGGAATCCAGTCCAAAGAAAGTTAAAATTGGCATGCAAGAGCACCACTATAGTGACTCTCATCCCAACGAGAGGTTGGCACCAAAGCCACTAACAATCATCTGCAGCACACCAAAAGCAGAAGGCCAGAAGGAGACTGAAACCATCAAACAAAAAATCAGCAGAACCTATAGCAAGGTCATCCTAACCTACTTTTGGAGAAATCCTCAACAATAAAGCTAGGAGGAAGGTCCCACCAGATAAAACCACCTGTGTTAATACCATGCCCCGCAAGCTTATCAGCACAAGTTTTACCTTCTGTATAAATGTGAGTGCAAATGAAGTCCATTTGTGTCGTCGAGGTTCCCTTGGGGACTGAATCTCGGTTCGGTGTCCAAGTTGAGATCTATTTGAAGGTTCAGTAATTGACTTGCTGAGAGAACTCAATCCCTGTAGGTTATATCATGGTTGTAGGCAAGAACGTCTCGAAGAAGGTTTCATCGCCTCGGGGAGTGGAGGAATGCTTCTCTAGAAAAAGCAGTGGACCGATCAGCTAGAGAAAGTGGCGACATCATTAACGGGAGGGACAATGATACTGTTGAAGGAGTGGCTGGTGAGACCGAGTCGGAGGTAGGTTCAGATCATGGATCTTCAAATGAAAGCAGTTCTTCTAGCGAAAACACCTCGGTTGCTAGACCGAATGACGAAGTTGATGGGCCGGACTGAGTTCTTGAAGACATCGGTTTCGTCGAGATGCAAGATCAAAACCTAGTTTCTGAAGAATGAAATTGGGTAAACGAAGAAGTCCGGGAAATGGCCAGCAAAATCGGCTCGGTTGATAGTGTGATAGATACTCTTGTCTGGAAGATGGGTCACATTCAAAGAGAGGAGTGGGTGATTCGGGGAGTATCGACTGAGGAACGGGCATGTGAGTTACCCCCTGGGAAGTATGCTTTACATATATTCTGAAACTCTTGCAAAAATTCAGGCGCGTCCTCCTTTTTTCTTATTCAAGGAGAACATTCTAAACAAACTTTCTCTGGCTCTGACCCAGTTGCATCCTAATAGATGTGCCTTTCTTCGCACCTTCTAGATCTCCATGGGTCTATTAGACCGCCTTCCTTCGACTTATTTGTTTTATGCTCTTTTAACCTTTGTTCGTTCAAAAAAGAGAGTCTGGGTATCCTTCCGAGCTGCTAGGAAGAGTTATTTTAGCCTCTACTTGGACTCTTTCAAATATTTCAAGGATCGTTTTTCCTATGTAGTCACAGTGCATCTGGCCACCAAGAAGAAGTTGTCAAAGACTTGGGGAAGAGAGACTGTGTGTCTGAGATTCCCTTTGAGTTAGAATGAAGACCAATATTCCCTTCAACATTCTGATTTCCTCGTTCTTCTTGAAAACTTTGATGCGGAGGACCAAGAGTCCTTAAGGATTATTGGAAAGTTTTCCTCCTATGGAAAGAAAGGGGCTTATCAATACTCGGTCCCTTGTTTTGGCTGAGTCTTCTGCCGACCTTTTACGAGTTTGGGGTATGCCCTCGACTTTTACTGTTGTAGCTTTACTCGAGTTTCTATTGTTGCTTGTCATTTGATATTTTATGTTTGCTTGCTTTGTAGACAATATGGCCCCGAAGTCAGTCTTTGCTTCCATTATGAAGAAAACTTCAACCTCTACCCCTGTGAGTTCCTTGGTTGCTTCTATTTTGACCTTAGTTGTCCCTGTTTTTGCCATACTGGTGTTTGCTGGTGTTTTTAGCAAACAATCACTAGTTTTATTAGAAGGTTTGTGAGATCAAACTAGAAAAATCTCAAAGCAATTGCCTTTGAATTGCAAAAGTTTTTGTTTCAGAAAATGTAGAAAAGGGGACGATTTGCAAATGATTAACAGAATTGAAAAGAAAAGAAGCAGTAAATGGTGCAGGAATTGTAAAGAACAGACAAATAAATTGCATTGAATCATAAAAATGGTACACGATCACGTACAGCGATTTTTCCACTCGTTTTTCGCTCTGGCTTGGAAGTTAGAGTTTCAGGAATCGGGTGTGTATTGTGATTTGCGACCCCTGTTTCTTCTCAGAAACAGTTATTTATACAAAGGAAAAGAGGGGGAAATTTGAAAATAAGTAACTGCTCCTACTTTCGACCAAGACCGCTCTATCACGCTTCGACCAACTGCTAGTCTTCAACGCATAACTGCTCTGTTTTCTGTCTGTCGAAAGCCTGTGTCGATTTTCCTCTCTCTTGCTTTTGCTTCCCTGGAAACTTGTCGAGTTTACCTTGCGCATGACCATTTTCTTTGTCGAAATAATATGGTCTTTGTCGAAATATAAGTCAGGCCTTGTTGACCATTTTCAATGAAGCCTGTCGAAATTACAGGCTAACAAATTGCCCCCCAAAAATGTCTTTTTCGACTGAACTTGAGGAGGAAGAAGAGAAAGACATTTTTTGAATTCACCATCGAAATAACTTTGCACTTGAGTAAAATAGCTGTATACCTGATGTCACCACTGTTAAGTGTTGTTTCCATATTCAAACCTTGAACTTGAACAGCCTGTAAATTCGGCCTTTGACTATGTTTACTGATTCTCTGTTCTACCTTTGAATGATTCCACCATTTTCTGTTACGTTAATAACGCCGTAATTAAAGTGATGCCTCACTTCTCGGAACACCAAACTCGTAACCAACTGACGCTCTCTCATACTTCTCCTTATAAATAGAAGAGTTTTGTTTCTCATCTTCACCACTCCATGATTTTCTTCTTTTTCCTTTCCCGTTCCAGGATCATTCCCTTTGCTTTGAGTCTTCCGCGTAACCTCATCTCTCATAATTGCAGCGAGGTTTCCTGGAGGTTCAAAGTGATGGTTTTTGATCTCTGCGAATTATGGCTTTGCTCCTTTTTTCTTCATGTCGCTTGACCTTGCAACTTTCTGAGTTTATGCGGGAGACTCAAAGTGGGAGCAGGGAGATTCATCAATATCTCCTCTCTGAAGGGCTTCCTGAGGTTTACCAAGCAAAGAAACGCCCAGTGGAAAGGCTTACAAGCCTAACGCGCAGACGAAAGATGACCCTCCGAACGACGGGAAGCGTCAACGTAGTCGAAGAAGACCACCTAAAAGAGAAGTTACTTGGTCGTAAAAGACCAACTGCAATTCAGCGTTTTATTTATGCCTAGTCTATTTACCCTTTCGGCACTATGTAATTCACGAATGCCTCCTTTGGCACATGTAACTTGGCAACATTATAATGAAATTTCTTCCATTTTATTCTTGAGCAATTTCTTATTCCGTGCTTTCGACAATGTTTTGGCAACTTAAATGCCATGTTTTTACGCTTTCTTTATATTTATTCCAGCGTTATTTTAACTTCGTGTAACGTTGGCTTATACTTTTTCAAGTATTTACCATTTATACGCAAAATTCTTTCATCAGCGCCGATCTCTTCGACCTCATATGCGCCGTTCGAATAAACTTGTAAAATTTTAAATGGTCCTTCCCAACTTGGGGACCACTTACCAAAGACTCTATCTTTTTTATCCATAGGCAATAGGACCTTCCACACTAGATCACCTGAATCAAAGGTTTTAGACTTAACCTTTTTGTTATAAGTTTTAGCTACCCTCTCTTTCTGTCGAATAAGCATATCTAAAGCTAATAACCTTTCTTCGTCTAAATCAACCAATTCATCAAGCATCATATTCCAATAATAATCAGAGGGAATCTCCCACTGTCTTTGAATTCTTGTTGATTGTAGACAAATTTCAACAGGCAACACTGCATCGTGTCCAAATGTTAGCCTATAAGGAGTAGTGTTGATAGATTCTTTGGGTGAATTTCGACAAGCCCATAATGCTTGATCAAGGGTATTATGCCAATTTTTTGGTTTCTGCCCAACATGTTTTTTAATCAAATTAATAATAACTTTATTGGCAGCTTCTACTTGACCATTGGCTTGCGCATAATATGGTGTCGAAGTTAATAACTTAAAACCAATTTCAGAAGCAAATTCTACCATTTTTTTACCAGTGAAAACTGATCCCTGATCTGTAGTAATGGTTTCTGGAATTCCAAATCTATAAATGATATGATTTTGAATAAACCTTATCATTTCTTCTTGATCAACATTGGCTAAAGGTATAGCTTCAACCCATTTGGTGAAGTAATCAATTCCCACAAGGATATATCTATGGCCTTTCGACGAAGTTGGCTTTATCTCTCCAATCACATCTAGAGCCCAACCTCTAAATGGCCAAGGTTTGACTATGGCATGTAATTCATTTGCAGGTACATGTTGTATCCCAGCATGCTTTTGACACTCTTGGCATCCCTTAGCAAATTCTATGCAATCTTTCAGCATAGTTGGCCAATACATTCCTTGTCGAAATAATAACCACTTCATTTTGTGGCCTACTTGGTGTGAACCACATGCTCCACTATGTGTATCAGAGACTGCTAAATATGCCTCATTTTCACTAAGACATTTTAATAGTACTCCTTCAGGAGTCTTTTTAAACAATTCGTTTCCAATTATCACATAGCTCAAAGCTCTGTATTTTACCTTTTTATTGGTATTTCTTGTGGGATTTTGCAAATATTCCGCAATAGGCCTTCGCCAATTGTAACACCCCGGAAATAATTTAATTAAAATAGTTGATTGAATTATTAAAATAATTTGGAGGCGGGATATAGATAAATTAAAAGGTTAATATTTTATATGCGTAGGAGGTGAAACGAGTAAAGGAGGTGGTGACGTAGAGAGCCCAGTGTTTACTGAGCCCTCAACTTAAACCCTGGGGGTTTAAGCCAAACCCTCATTCGCAGCAAGCAAAAGAAAAACGAAAGTGAGAGTGAGAGAGAGAGCACGCGGCGCAAAGAGGGAGAGAAGAGGAGGGTTTCGCGAAGAATTTCAAAAGGAGATCGTTCGTGTTGCTGTGGTTTTGTTCGTGTCTCGTTCGTCGTGTTCCGGAGCTTACGTTATTCGAGGTAAGGGTGGGCTTAACCTTGATAATGGGTTGATGATAATTATGTGTGGGTAGTCTAAGGTTTTGTTGAATTGTTCGTGTTGTTGCATATCGTGTTTTCGTTGAGATTGGTGCTTTGATGATTATTGCACGTTATTGTGATTTGTTTCGTTATTTGTTGTTGCGTGATTGTTGTATCACGATGATGGTGTTGTTATTGTTCGTGTTTTTGTTGTTGCTGTGCGTGGTTGATTGTTGTTGTCGCGTTGTCGAATTGTCGTTTTTGTTGTGGTGGTTGCGGTGTCGTTGCCGTTAGGGTTTGGTGTTTGGCAATTTAGCGATTCTGGACACAGGTTCGGTTTTTCTAAAACTGGCGCTGTTTGGTTGATCCAAAAATTATGAGGTTGATTGTTTTTGAAAATAGACTTAACTCCGGTCGTTTTGGCACTGGTTTCGTTAAATTCGGAGTTGTATAGCTCGAGTTATAGGCGATACAAGTTAGGTTAAAATTCTGGAAACGATTTGGGTATAGATTCGGTATTTCGGTGACTGGGAACGTTGTATTGACCGAAAAATTATGTGGTTTATTTTTCTGGAAAATAGACTTAATGCTTGTTAATTTGGCACTGGTTTGGTTGCGTTTAGAGTTGTGTAGCTCGAGATATGAATTCCACAAATTAGAGTAAGATTCTGGAAACAATCTGGACACAGGGTCAGTGTTTTGGTTACCACGTTTTCAAAAGAACTCCTTTTCGAACGAATCCAATTTCTTTGAAAACTAGACAAAATTTGCCCCAGTTTATGCACAAGTTTCATGCAATTTGATTGAGTTTTGGTCACTTTGGAATTGCTTGAATTTGAAGGACAGAAACTGTCCTCTTTTGCAACTAGCCTGTGTGCTTTTCGAAAACTGTACCTATTGGACACTCTCCTTCAAAAACTGAACTTAGGGATAATAACCAGACCCATAGGGCTTTCCAACAAGTATTTATTTGCTGAAATCCGATGTCGTTTGCTATTTTAATTAATTCGCTGAAGTAGGTGCGATGTGCCTAGGCGCTGTGCGCCAGTCTTGTGCGTGGTGTGCGGGCGTTATGTCCGCGTTGTGGAGCCGTCTGGTGTTAATATTTCAGGTGCGGTGCTGGTATGCTCAGGAGAGTTTAGTGGTAGCTGTGATGCTACAACTTGGTGCTATTTTTGGTGAAATCATTTGTTTTGATTCTGGTGATATAGTATTTATTTTAAATACTTGTTATGGTGAGTTGGTGCATAATCATGGTGTCGCATTGTCATATGCATGTTTTGGTGATATAGGCTCTGCCTCTGGTGTTTATTGGTGATATGCCCGTCGTGGCTCATTTTGGTGATCGGTACCGCATGCATATGCCCACTGGAGGGGTTGCATATCATCCCATTGTCTATGAATGTTATAATTTTGGTGGTTCACTGTCAAATGGATTTTTCCTTTGGTATCTGGTGCTGTGATATGGTGTAATTGTATTGTGTTGCTGTAGTTACCTGATGCTAGCATATTTTTATCATCTGCTTATTACCTCTGTTAGACTCACCCCTTCTGCTTGGAATGTTGCTCTCATGCGGCAACGCTGCAGGTGATCGCTAGTGCTCGTGGAGGAATTGCTAGGTTTTGCTTCCTCTCTCGTTTGGGTCTGTGTCAGCTCTGATATGTAGCACCGGGGAGTCGTTAGTTATCGTTTTGAACTATTATTTTAGTTATTGGAAATTGTTTTAATTAATTTTGGAGATGTCGTTAATTGTTAATTCTGGAGATGTTTAAACTGGTTAATATTTCCGCTGCTTGGTGATTTCTTTTATATAAATTATTTTGGAGATTTTTTTTGGAATAAATGGTGAAAAATGTAGCGCCCTTCGAGGTGACTCTGATAATTGTCTATTTAATTGTAATAGTAAAAGGGGGGTGTTACATTAGTGGTATCAGAGCAGTTCGGTCTGTCCGACCAAGTGTCCGGTCGTGGTGTCTCTTAGTTCTAATTATATCTTATGGTGTAGTGTTTAGCTGAGATGGCGGGAAGGAATGGATATTATCTTAGGAATGGACTGGTTAGTGGATAACCATGTTCATATTAATTGTTTTAGCAAGTCTGTGAGTTTCTCTTCTCCCGTAGAGGAGGAAACTGTTTTGTTGCCTGCTGGTCAGCTGCGGAAGGTAATGAAGGGAGAAGTTCAGTTGTTTTCGCTGACGGCGTCATTATCTGTTGAGAATCAAGCTAAGGTTGATGAGTTGCCGGTGGTGCGGGAATTTCCTGAGGTTTTCCCTGATGAGATTCCGGATGTACCACCAGAGAGGGAGGTTGAATTTGCTATTGATCTTGTACCTGGTACTAGACCTGTTTCTATGGCACCTTACAGGATGTCAGCATCTGAATTGTCTGAATTGAAGAAGCAACTTGAGGATCTGCTTGAAAAGAAGTTTGTGAGACCAAGTGTGTCGCCGTGGGGAGCTCCGGTGTTGCTAGTGAAGAAGAAGGATGGGAGTATGAGGCTCTGCGTTGATTATAGGCAATTGAATAAAGTGACGATTAAGAACAAGTATCCGCTTCCAAGGATAGATGACTTGATGGATCAATTGGTGGGTGCTCAGGTGTTTAGTAAGATTGACTTGAGGTCGGGTTACCATCAGATTAAGGTGAAGGATGAGGATATTCAGAAGACGGCTTTTAGGACTCGTTATGGGCATTATGAGTATTCGGTGATGCCTTTTGGTGTGGCTAATGCGCCGGGAGTAGTTATGGAATACATGAACCGTATTTTTCATGATTACCTGGATCGGTTTGTGGTGGTATTCATTGACGACATCCTAATTTATTCTAAGTCAGAAGAGGAGCATGCAGAACATCTGAGATTGGTATTGGAAATTCTGAGGGACAGGAAATTATATGCGAAGCTGTCTAAGTGTGAGTTTTGGTTGAAGGAGGTTAGCTTTCTGGGTCATGTTATTTCGGGGAATGGAATTGCCGTGGATCCGTCTAAGGTTGATGCCGTGTTACAATGGGAGTCTCCGAAGTCAGTTACTGAGATTAGAAGTTTTCTGGGTCTGGCAGGTTACTATAGGAGGTTTATAGAAGGATTTTCGAAGTTGGCACTTCCGTTGACTCAGTTGACTTGCAAGGGTAAAGCTTTCATCTGGGATGACTGTTGTGAAGAGAGCTTCAAAGAATTGAAGAAGAGGTTGACGAATTCTCCTGTTCTGACGTTGCCTAATCCGGAAGAGTCGTTTGTGGTGTATTGTGATGCTTCCAAGATGGGGTTGGGAGGTGTGCTTATGCAGAATGGTAAGGTAGTTGCCTATGCGTCGAGACAGTTGAGGACTCATGAGAAGAACTACCCTACCCATGATTTAGAACTTGCTGCAGTTGTGTTCGCGTTGAAAATTTGGAGACATTATCTGTATGGTTCGAGGTTTGAGGTGTTCAGTGATCATAAGGGTTTGCAGTATCTGTTTGATCAGAAAGAGTTGAATATGAGACAGCGCAGATGGTTGGAGTTGCTGAAAGACTATGACTTTAGCTTGAACTATCATCCAGGAAAGGCTAATGTGGTAGCTGACGCTTTAAGTCGAAAGACGTTGCATATGTCAGCAATGATGGTTAGAGAACTCGAATTAATTGAGCAGTTCAGGGATATGAGTTTGGTTTGTGAAGTGACGCCTCAGAGTGTCAGATTGGGGATGTTGAAGATTGATAATGAATTCATGGCTAGCATTCGAGAAGCTCAGAAGTTAGATGTTAAATTAGTTGACCTGATGGTTGGGATTGATCAATCCGAGAATAAAGACTTTGAGTTGGATGCGCAGAATGTATTGAAGTACCGTGGAAGAATCTGCATTCCTGATGATGAGGAGATGAAAAGAGCAATTTTAGAAGAAGGTCATAGGAGTAAATTGAGTATCCATCCGGGAGCTACAAAGATGTATCAGGATCTGAAGAAGATGTTTTGGTGGCTTGGTATGAAGCGTGATGTGGCGCAGTTTGTGTATTCCTGCTTGACTTGTCAGAAATCGAAGGTTGAGCATCAGAAGCCTGCTGGGTTGATGCAACCGTTGGAGATTCCGGAATGGAAGTGGGATAGTATTTCTATGGATTTCGTGATAGGGTTACCTAATACTGTGAGGGGGCACGATTTGATTTGGGTGATTGTGGATAGATTGACGAAGTCTTCTCATTTTATTCCTATCAATATCACGTATCCGGTGTCGAGATTGGCAGAGATTTATATTCAGGTGATTGTGAAGTTGCATGGTGTTCCTTTGTGCATTGTGTCTGACAGAGATCCTAGGTTCACTTCTGATTTCTGGAAGAGTTTGCAAGAAGCGTTGGGTTCTAAATTGAGGTTGAGTTCAGCTTATCATCCTCAAACTGATGTGCAGACAGAGAGGACCATTCAGTCGTTGGAAGACTTGTTGAGATCTTGTGTTCTTGAGCAGGGAGGTGCGTGGGATACTCACCTTCCGTTGATCGAGTTTACTTACAACAATAGTTACCATTCTAGCATCGGGATGGCACCGTTCGAGGCATTGTATGGTCGGAGATGTAGGACTCCGTTGTGTTGGCATGAATCTGGGGAGAGTATTGTTCTTGGACCCGAGGTTGTTCGAGAGACTACTGAAAAGGTGAAATTGATCCGTGAGAAAATGAAAGCGTCGCAGAGTAGACAGAAGAGCTATCATGATAAGAGAAGGAAGGATTTAGAATTCCAAGCTGGTGATCATGTGTTTTTGAGAGTAACGCCTATGGCTGGTGTTGGGCGTGCATTGAAGACAAAGAAGTTGACTCCTCGTTTCATTGGACCGTATCAGATCACTGAGAGAATTGGTAATGTTGCTTATAGGGTGGCCTTGCCGCCTAATCTTTCGAATTTGCACGATGTATTTCATGTGTCGCAACTTCGGAAGTATATTTCGGATCCGTCCCATGTGATTCCGATGGGTGATGTGCATGTGCGGGATAATCTCACTGTGGAGACAATGCCTGTGCGAATTGAAGATCGTGAAGTGAAGACTTTACGTGGCAAAGAGATAAACCTGGTGAAAGTGGTCTGGTTAGGAGCTGCTGGTGAAAGCATGACATGGGAGTTGGAGAGCAAGATGCGAGAGTCCTATCCGGAGCTGCTTGAATCAGGTATGTTTTCGAGGACGAAAGATTCTAAGTGGGGGAGGGTTGTAACACCCCGGAAATAATTTAATTAAAATAGTTGATTGAATTATTAAAATAATTTGGAGGCGGGATATAGATAAATTAAAAGGTTAATATTTTATATGCGTAGGAGGTGAAACGAGTAAAGGAGGTGGTGACGTAGAGAGCCCAGTGTTTACTGAGCCCTCAACTTAAACCCTGGGGGTTTAAGCCAAACCCTCATTCGCAGCAAGCAAAAGAAAAACGAAAGTGAGAGTGAGAGAGAGAGCACGCGGCGCAAAGAGGGAGAGAAGAGGAGGGTTTCGCGAAGAATTTCAAAAGGAGATCGTTCGTGTTGCTGTGGTTTTGTTCGTGTCTCGTTCGTCGTGTTCCGGAGCTTACGTTATTCGAGGTAAGGGTGGGCTTAACCTTGATAATGGGTTGATGATAATTATGTGTGGGTAGTCTAAGTTTTTGTTGAATTGTTCGTGTTGTTGCATATCGTGTTTTCGTTGAGATTGGTGCTTTGATGATTATTGCACGTTATTGTGATTTGTTTCGTTATTTGTTGTTGCGTGATTGTTGTATCACGATGATGGTGTTGTTATTGTTCGTGTTTTTGTTGTTGCTGTGCGTGGTTGATTGTTGTTGTCGCGTTGTCGAATTGTCGTTTTTGTTGTGGTGGTTGCGGTGTCGTTGCCGTTAGGGTTTGGTGTTTGGCAATTTAGCGATTCTAGACACAGGTTCGGTTTTTCTAAAACTGGCGCTGTTTGGTTGATCCAAAAATTATGAGGTTAATTGTTTTTGAAAATAGACTTAACGCCGGTCGTTTTGGCACTGGTTTCGTTAAATTCGGAGTTGTATAGCTCGAGTTATAGCCTGTGTGCTTTTCGAAAACTGTACCTATTGAACACTCTCCTTCAAAAACTGAACTTAGGGATGATAACCAGACCCATAGGGCTTTCCAACAAGTATTTATTTGTTGAAATCCGATGTCGTTTGCTATTTTAATTAATTCGCTGAAGTAGGTGCGATGTGCCTAGGCGCTGTGCGCCAGTCTTGTGCGTGGTGTGCGTGCGTTATGTCCGCGTTGTGGAGCCGTCTGGTCTTAATATTTCAGGTGCGGTGCTGGTATGCTCAGGAGAGTTTAGTGGTAGCTGGGATGCTACAACTTGGTGCTATTTTTGGTGAAATCATTTGTTTTGATTCTGGTGATATAGTATTTATTTTAAATACTTGTTATGGTGTGTTGGTGCATAATCATGGTGTCGCATTGTCATATGCATGTTTTGGTGATATAGGCTCTGCCTCTGGTGTTTAATGGTGATATGCCCGTCGTGGCTCATTTTGGTGATCGGTACCGCATGCATATGCTCACTGGAGGGGTTGCATATCATCCCATTGTCTATGAATGTTATAATTTTGGTGGTTCACTGTCAAATGGATTTTTCCTTTGGTATCTGGTGCTGTGATATGGTGTAATTGTATTGTGTTGCTGTAGTTACCTGATGCTAGCATATTTTTATCATCTGCTTATTACCTCTGTTAGACTCACCCCTTCTGCTTGGAATGTTGCTCTCATGCGGCAACGCTGCAGGTGATCGCTAGTGCTCGTGGAGGAATTGCTAGGTTTTGCTTCCTCTCTCGTTTGGGTCTGTGTCAGCTCTGATATGTAGCACCGGGGAGTCGTTAGTTATCGTTTTGAACTATTATTTTAGTTATTGGAAATTGTTTTAATTAATTTTGGAGATGTCGTTAATTGTTAATTCTGGAGATGTTTAAACTGGTTAATATTTCCGCTGCTTGGTGATTTCTTTTATATAAATTATTTTGGAGATTTTTTTTGGAATAAATGGTGAAAAATGTAGCGCCCTTCGAGGTGACTCTGATAATTGTCTATTTAATTGTAATAGTAAAAGGGGGGTGTTACATTAGTGGTATCAGAGCAGTTCGGTCTGTCCGACCAAGTGTCCGGTCGTGGTGTCTCTTAGTTCTAATTATATCTTATGGTGTAGTGTTTAGCTGAGATGGCGGGAAGGAATGGATATTATCTTAGGAATGGACTGGTTAGTGGATAACCATGTTCATATTAATTGTTTTAGCAAGTCTGTGAGTTTCTCTTCTCCCGTAGAGGAGGAAACTGTTTTGTTGCCTGCTGGTCAGCTGCGGAAGGTAATGAAGGGAGAAGTTCAGTTGTTTTCGCTGACGGCGTCATTATCTGTTGAGAATCAAGCTAAGGTTGATGAGTTGCCGGTGGTGCGGGAATTTCCTGAGGTTTTCCCTGATGAGATTCCGGATGTACCACCAGAGAGGGAGGTTGAATTTGCTATTGATCTTGTACCTGGTACTAGACCTGTTTCTATGGCACCTTACAGGATGTCAGCATCTGAATTGTCTGAATTGAAGAAGCAACTTGAGGATCTGCTTGAAAAGAAGTTTGTGAGACCAAGTGTGTCGCCGTGGGGAGCTCCGGTGTTGCTAGTGAAGAAGAAGGATGGGAGTATGAGGCTCTGCGTTGATTATAGGCAATTGAATAAAGTGACGATTAAGAACAAGTATCCGCTTCCAAGGATAGATGACTTGATGGATCAATTGGTGGGTGCTCAGGTGTTTAGTAAGATTGACTTGAGGTCGGGTTACCATCAGATTAAGGTGAAGGATGAGGATATTCAGAAGACGGCTTTTAGGACTCGTTATGGGCATTATGAGTATTCGGTGATGCCTTTTGGTGTGGCTAATGCGCCGGGAGTAGTTATGGAATACATGAACCGTATTTTTCATGATTACCTGGATCGGTTTGTGGTGGTATTCATTGACGACATCCTAATTTATTCTAAGTCAGAAGAGGAGCATGCAGAACATCTGAGATTGGTATTGGAAATTCTGAGGGACAGGAAATTATATGCGAAGCTGTCTAAGTGTGAGTTTTGGTTGAAGGAGGTTAGCTTTCTGGGTCATGTTATTTCGGGGAATGGAATTGCCGTGGATCCGTCTAAGGTTGATGCCGTGTTACAATGGGAGTCTCCGAAGTCAGTTACTGAGATTAGAAGTTTTCTGGGTCTGGCAGGTTACTATAGGAGGTTTATAGAAGGATTTTCGAAGTTGGCACTTCCGTTGACTCAGTTGACTTGCAAGGGTAAAGCTTTCATCTGGGATGACTGTTGTGAAGAGAGCTTCAAAGAATTGAAGAAGAGGTTGACGAATTCTCCTGTTCTGACGTTGCCTAATCCGGAAGAGTCGTTTGTGGTGTATTGTGATGCTTCCAAGATGGGGTTGGGAGGTGTGCTTATGCAGAATGGTAAGGTAGTTGCCTATGCGTCGAGACAGTTGAGGACTCATGAGAAGAACTACCCTACCCATGATTTAGAACTTGCTGCAGTTGTGTTCGCGTTGAAAATTTGGAGACATTATCTGTATGGTTCGAGGTTTGAGGTGTTCAGTGATCATAAGGGTTTGCAGTATCTGTTTGATCAGAAAGAGTTGAATATGAGACAGCGCAGATGGTTGGAGTTGCTGAAAGACTATGACTTTAGCTTGAACTATCATCCAGGAAAGGCTAATGTGGTAGCTGACGCTTTAAGTCGAAAGACGTTGCATATGTCAGCAATGATGGTTAGAGAACTCGAATTAATTGAGCAGTTCAGGGATATGAGTTTGGTTTGTGAAGTGACGCCTCAGAGTGTCAGATTGGGGATGTTGAAGATTGATAATGAATTCATGGCTAGCATTCGAGAAGCTCAGAAGTTAGATGTTAAATTAGTTGACCTGATGGTTGGGATTGATCAATCCGAGAATAAAGACTTTGAGTTGGATGCGCAGAATGTATTGAAGTACCGTGGAAGAATCTGCATTCCTGATGATGAGGAGATGAAAAGAGCAATTTTAGAAGAAGGTCATAGGAGTAAATTGAGTATCCATCCGGGAGCTACAAAGATGTATCAGGATCTGAAGAAGATGTTTTGGTGGCCTGGTATGAAGCGTGATGTGGCGCAGTTTGTGTATTCCTGCTTGACTTGTCAGAAATCGAAGGTTGAGCATCAGAAGCCTGCTGGGTTGATGCAACCGTTGGAGATTCCGGAATGGAAGTGGGATAGTATTTCTATGGATTTCGTGATAGGGTTACCTAATACTGTGAGGGGGCACGATTTGATTTGGGTGATTGTGGATAGATTGACGAAGTCTTCTCATTTTATTCCTATCAATATCACGTATCCGGTGTCGAGATTGGCAGAGATTTATATTCAGGTGATTGTGAAGTTGCATGGTGTTCCTTTGTGCATTGTGTCTGACAGAGATCCTAGGTTCACTTCTGATTTCTGGAAGAGTTTGCAAGAAGCGTTGGGTTCTAAATTGAGGTTGAGTTCAGCTTATCATCCTCAAACTGATGTGCAGACAGAGAGGACCATTCAGTCGTTGGAAGACTTGTTGAGATCTTGTGTTCTTGAGCAGGGAGGTGCGTGGGATACTCACCTTCCGTTGATCGAGTTTACTTACAACAATAGTTACCATTCTAGCATCGGGATGGCACCGTTCGAGGCATTGTATGGTCGGAGATGTAGGACTCCGTTGTGTTGGCATGAATCTGGGGAGAGTATTGTTCTTGGACCCGAGGTTGTTCGAGAGACTACTGAAAAGGTGAAATTGATCCGTGAGAAAATGAAAGCGTCGCAGAGTAGACAGAAGAGCTATCATGATAAGAGAAGGAAGGATTTAGAATTCCAAGCTGGTGATCATGTGTTTTTGAGAGTCACGCCTATGGCTGGTGTTGGGCGTGCATTGAAGACAAAGAAGTTGACTCCTCGTTTCATTGGACCGTATCAGATCACTGAGAGAATTGGTAATGTTGCTTATAGGGTGGCCTTGCCGCCTAATCTTTCGAATTTGCACGATGTATTTCATGTGTCGCAACTTCGGAAGTATATTTCGGATCCGTCCCATGTGATTCCGATGGGTGATGTGCATGTGCGGGATAATCTCACTGTGGAGACAATGCCTGTGCGAATTGAAGATCGTGAAGTGAAGACTTTACGTGGCAAAGAGATAAACCTGGTGAAAGTGGTCTGGTTAGGAGCTGCTGGTGAAAGCATGACATGGGAGTTGGAGAGCAAGATGCGAGAGTCCTATCCGGAGCTGCTTGAATCAGGTATGTTTTCGAGGACGAAAGATTCTAAGTGGGGGAGGGTTGTAACACCCCGGAAATAATTTAATTAAAATAGTTGATTGAATTATTAAAATAATTTGGAGGCGGGATATAGATAAATTAAAAGGTTAATATTTTATATGCGTAGGAGGTGAAACGAGTAAAGGAGGTGGTGACGTAGAGAGCCCAGTGTTTACTGAGCCCTCAACTTAAACCCTGGGGGTTTAAGCCAAACCCTCATTCGCAGCAAGCAAAAGAAAAACGAAAGTGAGAGTGAGAGAGAGAGCACGCGGCGCAAAGAGGGAGAGAAGAGGAGGGTTTCGCGAAGAATTTCAAAAGGAGATCGTTCGTGTTGCTGTGGTTTTGTTCGTGTCTCGTTCGTCGTGTTCCGGAGCTTACGTTATTCGAGGTAAGGGTGGGCTTAACCTTGATAATGGGTTGATGATAATTATGTGTGGGTAGTCTAAGGTTTTGTTGAATTGTTCGTGTTGTTGCATATCGTGTTTTCGTTGAGATTGGTGCTTTGATGATTATTGCACGTTATTGTGATTTGTTTCGTTATTTGTTGTTGCGTGATTGTTGTATCACGATGATGGTGTTGTTATTGTTCGTGTTTTTGTTGTTGCTGTGCGTGGTTGATTGTTGTTGTCGCGTTGTCGAATTGTCGTTTTTGTTGTGGTGGTTGCGGTGTCGTTGCCGTTAGGGTTTGGTGTTTGGCAATTTAGCGATTCTGGACACAGGTTCGGTTTTTCTAAAACTGGCGCTGTTTGGTTGATCCAAAAATTATGAGGTTGATTGTTTTTGAAAATAGACTTAACGCCGGTCGTTTTGGCACTGGTTTCGTTAAATTCGGAGTTGTATAGCTCGAGTTATAGCCTGTGTGCTTTTCGAAAACTGTACCTATTGAACACTCTCCTTCAAAAACTGAACTTAGGGATGATAACCAGACCCATAGGGCTTTCCAACAAGTATTTATTTGTTGAAATCCGATGTCGTTTGCTATTTTAATTAATTCGCTGAAGTAGGTGCGATGTGCCTAGGCGCTGTGCGCCAGTCTTGTGCGTGGTGTGCGTGCGTTATGTTCGCGTTGTGGAGCCGTCTGGTCTTAATATTTCAGGTGCGGTGCTGGTATGCTCAGGAGAGTTTAGTGGTAGCTGGGATGCTACAACTTGGTGCTATTTTTGGTGAAATCATTTGTTTTGATTCTGGTGATATAGTATTTATTTTAAATACTTGTTATGGTGTGTTGGTGCATAATCATGGTGTCGCATTGTCATATGCATGTTTTGGTGATATAGGCTCTGCCTCTGGTGTTTAATTAATGGTGATATGCCCGTCGTGGCTCATTTTGGTGATCGGTACCGCATGCATATGCCCACTGGAGGGGTTGCATATCATCCCATTGTCTATGAATGTTATAATTTTGGTGGTTCACTGTCAAATGGATTTTTCCTTTGGTATCTGGTGCTGTGATATGGTGTAATTGTATTGTGTTGCTGTAGTTACCTGATGCTAGCATATTTTTATCATCTGCTTATTACCTCTGTTAGACTCACCCCTTCTGCTTGGAATGTTGCTCTCATGCGGCAACGCTGCAGGTGATCGCTAGTGCTCGTGGAGGAATTGCTAGGTTTTGCTTCCTCTCTCGTTTGGGTCTGTGTCAGCTCTGATATGTAGCACCGGGGAGTCGTTAGTTATCGTTTTGAACTATTATTTTAGTTATTGGAAATTGTTTTAATTAATTTTGGAGATGTCGTTAATTGTTAATTCTGGAGATGTTTAAACTGGTTAATATTTCCGCTGCTTGGTGATTTCTTTTATATAAATTATTTTGGAGATTTTTTTTTGGAATAAATGGTGAAAAATGTAGCGCCCTTCGAGGTGACTCTGATAATTGTCTATTTAATTGTAATAGTAAAAGGGGGGGTGTTACACCAATCATTATTGGTCATATTGTCAAGAGCAAAAATTTCTGCTAAGTCAAAGTCACCAAAAAATTGACGTTTTTCGACAACGACTAGTTCCTCGTTTGCGTTTGTTGCCCCCCCCAGCTTTTGGTGTTGACAATAGTGACGAAGAATAGTCATTAGAAATGATTTTATCCTTTATTTCGATTAACTCTTCCAGGCTTTGTTTTGAAACTTTATAGCCTGAAGCAATTTGTGCCAATTCATTTGCCACTTGATTATCAATTCGTGGTAAATGTTCTAAGTGAACAGACTCAAATCTTTTTAACAAAGCATTGGCAACAACAAAGTATCTGATAAGGTGCTCTTTAATGCATTTGTACTCTCTTGTCAATTGTTTGACAACCAACTCAGAGTCACCTTTTATTTCGACATGACTTGCCCCCAGCTCAAGTAAAATTTCAAGGCCTACTATTAAAGCCTCATACTCAGCTTCATTATTGGAACAAACACCTCGAATTTTAAACTTATACTTCGACGGAACGTTAGTAGGAGATATTATTAAAATACCAATCCCAACTCCATGTTTATGGCTTGAACCATCAAAGTACAACCTCCAAGGATATACGTCTACAAAACATAATGTTTCTTCGACAACAGAATGGTCAACTATAAAATCAGCAACCACTTGTCCTTTAATTGATTTTAGAGGTTGATAAGTTAAGTTGTATTCTGACAAAGCCAAAGCCCATTTACCAATTCGGCTATGCATTATTGGTTTCGACAGCATATGCTTAATAACATCAAAATGCGAATAAACAGAAACATCAGCTGGTTTTATATATTGCTTTAACTTTGTACACGAGAAATACAAACAAAGGCACAACTTTTCTATAGGAGTGTACCTCGTTTCGGCATCATTTAAGACCCTACTGAGGTAATAAATGGCTCTTTCGACACCACTATCATCCTCTTGTGCTAACATGCTACCTATTGTTCTATCAGAAGCTGCTATATACAATTTGAGCACTTTGTGTTTAATAACAGGCAACAAAATTGGTAGTTTTATCAAATAAGACTTGATTTCGTCGAAGGCTGCTTGATGCATTGGTTCCCATTTGAACTCTTCTTCCTTCTTCAGTCTTAACAATGGCGAAAAAACTTGTGTTTTGCCACTTAGATTTGATATAAATCTTCGAAGGAAATTGATTTTTCCCAGCAACGACTGAAGCTCCTTTTTGGTCGAAGGGGCCTTCGTTTCCATAATTGCCTTAGTCTTATTTTGATTGATTTCAATGCCTTTTTTGTGCACTATAAAACCCAAGAAATCACCTGCACGCACACAAAAAGCACATTTTAATGGATTTAATTTCAATCCATATTTCCTCAT
The DNA here is from genome assembly GCA_963573325.1 of Astragalus glycyphyllos. Taxonomy (NCBI): domain Eukaryota; kingdom Viridiplantae; phylum Streptophyta; class Magnoliopsida; order Fabales; family Fabaceae; genus Astragalus; species Astragalus glycyphyllos. Next base: position 30,105,537 of record OY754310.1, on the reverse strand, counting down.
CCTTTCAAAAGAACGGCGAAGATGGTCTAAATGACCACTTTCTGAGGAAGATTTAACCACCACATCATCTATGTATACTTGCATAAAATCATCAATAAAATCATGAAACATAGAATTCATGGCCCTCTGATATGTAGCACCAGCATTCTTTAAGCCAAAGGGCATTACTACCCATTCATAAACACCCAATGCCCCTGGACATCTAAAAGCAGTTTTCGACACATCCTCTTCAGCAATGAAGATTTGATTATACCCAGAATAACCATCGAGCATACTAAGATAATCAAATCCTGCTGCTGAATCTATTAGCATTTCTGCCACAGGCATTGCGTATTCATCCTTGGGAGATGCATTATTTAAATCCCTAAAATCTATGCAAACTCTAAGAGTCCCATTTTTCTTTATTACAGGAACTATATTGGCTAACCATTCGACATACCTGGCAGTTCTGATGAATTTGTTTCTGAATAGCCTTTCGATTTCTTCTTTGATCTTAGCCAACACTTGAGGAGCAAATCTTCTTGGCACTTGCTTCACTGGTTTCTTCCCTGGTCGAATTGGTAATTGCATTTCCACTACTTCTCGACTTAACCCAGGCATTTCGTCGTAATCCCAAGCAAAGCAGTCTTTGAACTCCCTTAGCAATGTAATGACTTGGGTTTTTAGAGAAGCATCAATATTTGCACTAATATAAGTTGGCCTTTTTATTGAGCCATTTCCCAAATCAACTTCTTCTAACGGGTCTTGAGCTTGCATATGCTTTGTCAAATCTCTAGGATCCTTTTCAAAACCTAATGGATCATTATCATAGATACAGTCAAGTCTTTCATCTATGACTATGCCATTTTCTTCATGTAACTCACTGGCTTCGACAGCCATTGTTTGTTGAATAATTTCGGCCTCTATAGCCGCTTTAAACTTGTTTTCGGCCATATAAGCCGTAATTTTGTCCCATGCATTGGGCACTGACATAAGAACATTTTCAAGAACCAGTGTTCCACCCCGTTGGTCGAAAAACACCATCAGGATAGACACTATCATCTCCCATTATTTCTCTTTCCCAAACCAAACCATAATTTGGGTCAAGTTGAACTGAGGCAAAAACATTATCCGCAGGAACATATGCCTCATTAGAAGATGAACATGGCGCAATCTTCGCCATTTGTTTCTCAAAATTTTCCTTGGTAACTTGGTTCACATCAGCACGGAAATAGCTCTGATCGGCTTCAACATACTCTACCAAACCATCTTCCTTCCACATTACTAAACGTTGATGCAAAGTTGAAGGGACAGCACCAACTCCATGGATCCACTCTCTACCAAGGAGTAAATTAAAATTCGCTTTAGAGGCTATCACTAAGAACAATGTAGTCCTCTTTATGGAACCAACAATTAAATCCACCTCAATGGCCCCCAAAGAATGGCCAGTTTTGCCTTCATAGTTGCTTAAGACAATGTTATGTGGCCTGAGGTCAGTATCGAACTTACCAATCTTCTTCAAAAGACCATGTGGCATCAAATTCACTGCAGCTCCACCATCCACTAACACTTTGTTAATTCCAACACCATTGACTTTGGCTTGGACATACAGGGGTTTCAAGTGGTTTTGCATACTCATATCTGGCTTCTCGAAGGTAGCCATTTGGTCTTCGACACAACCATTGTTCATCACATAGTAACACATTGGCTTATGATGAGCCATATCCTCTGTGAAATCCTCTTCAACGTCATTTGGTACTGTGATAACATCGTACTCAAGAGGCAGTATTGATACCACATTGCAAACAACGTCGAAATCATCTTCAGAATCATTAAAATCAGACTCCATGTCTTCATCCATGTCGAAATCAGCATTTCTTTCTTTCACTGTTGACAATGGAGGAAATATTCTTTCAAGAGCAGGCCTTCTTGGCTTTTCTGTTACCACAGCCTTGCCTTTGGCCTTATTCGCTGCACACACATGACTAGCAACATCAGCATTCCTCTTTGTGGAAACTTCAGCTTTGTGAACCTCACTCTTCGCCACTATCATGCTGCGTGGAACTTGATTATTAGCCAAATGACTTAGAACCTGGTTAATGTCAAAGTGTGCCTTCTTCTTCTGTTGTCTTTGGTAACGACGCCACTGTGTTCTAGTCATAGGGTTCTTACCCTTATAGTTATTCTTATAATTAAACTTAATAGCATCAGTACCTCGCTTGACAGCTTTAGCATGTTGATTATTGGGCACCCATGCTTCGACAGGAGCACTAGCACTTGGGACAAAGGATTTACCTGTTGACAGCTTCAAATACCCTTTTGCTGAGGACTTCTCCTTAGCAAATTGTCGTTTACTTGTTGAAGGCTTTGCTGACACATTAGCCTCATAGCCAGGAAGATCTCCTTTTGCAAAGTCAAATTTTGGCCTGTTATCAAGCCATTTTCTTTTGCGTTGTTGTTGATCCTGATAACCTTCGACAGCTTTAGCTGCTTCTTTATCGAAGACAGCACTGCACCTTGGGCAAAGCATAACTTCAGAGTTATTCCACTTACACCGATTGAGGAAATCTATCAATTCTTCCTCAACCTTTGGATACACAGCGTGTATCTTCCCATCATATTCTTTTAGGGTCACCTCCTGTTTCTTACCTTCAGCATACATAAAACCTTTTAATTTCTCGGTGGCAGTCTTGACACACTTAGGAGGGTCCGCCATTTGAGCATCCACCATGCCTACATCAGCTTCGACAGGTTCAGAGTACATAGCTTCAGCCTTAGGCAATGGATCAACATCAATCTGCATAGGAGCTTTCATTTTCTTATCAGCAAATTTGAGTCTTCATTCGTCAACTGCTTTTTGCACAATATCCCTGAAGAGCACACAACGGTCAGTGTTATGTCCCAAAAAATTATGGAACTTACAATAACCCTTTTTCTTTCTTTGGTCAAGAGTTGGTATTTTAAGGCCTTTAGGCACTAATATTTGACCATCAGTTACTAAAAGATCAAAAATTTCATCACATTTAGTAACATCAAAAGTATAAGTCTTAGGCATAAATCTATCATTCTTAGGCTCTACAGGGTTATTCCCATTCGCAGGCCTTAATAATTTACAGGTATAAGGAGGACCAGGCTTAAGTTCAGCCACGTCTATCTCTTCTTCTTCGACATTACTATACGTAACGTCAAATTCTTCTTCGACATATGCCACTTTTTCTTTTTTATGATACCTATTCGACCTAGATTTTTCCTCTCTAAGCCTTTCAACTTGTCGAACTCTATCAGCCAAATGAGCCATATCTCGCAAATGAGATGTGTCTAATTTCTTTCTAATTGAGTAATCAAGGCCACCAGCAGCCATTTCGACGAGCTCATGTTCAGGGACTTGTGTGAAGCAACGAGACTTCAACAGCCTGAATCTGTTTAAGTAATCATCAATAGTTTCAGGCATTTTGCGCCGAACACTAGCCAATTCTTTAAGACTAATTTTCGACTGGCCCATGTAAAACTGTGCATGGAATGCCTTTTCTAATTGCCCCCACGTGAACATAGAACCCGGGGGTAAGGTTGTGAGCCAAGTGAAAGCATTTTTAGTTAGAGAATTTGGAAAGTATTTCATCTTCAAATTCTCATTTTGTGCCAAGTCCCCAGCCTCAGTCAAGAAACGAGCAATGTGTTCGACTGTGGACTCATTTGTATCACCACCAAACTTAGTAAACTTGGGAACTTTCCATCCCCTTGGTAACTCAGTTTGTAATACGTATTCACATAATGGTGATACGAAGTTAGGCCTTTGTAAACCTATGTTAAGGCCATTTTGCGCCAAAATAGTTTCGACTAAAGTAGCTATATTGTTTTCTGTGCCAATATTGTGTTGTTGCACTTGTCGAACAACTTCATCAGCGTTCTGGTGTCTATTTACCAAAACTACTTCAGGGACGTGGTTTACTGCCCCTTGTAGTTCGCCTACAACTGTCGACGCTTCGACTGCAACTGCTTCTTGGGGGTTAACTGGCGACGCATTACCCGCAATAATAGGAACGTGCCTATTATTAACCGCTGGAGCCCCAAAGAAATCTGCAATCCTACTCATCTGATTTGCCAACATTTGGTAACTGTTATTGGTATTTTGAATCAAAGGATTGAAAACTGTACCAATTTGTTGGGTAAGCATATTAACCATATCGTGATTACTCTCGTCTACTTGCTGTCTTAAGGCCAACAAAGACGTATTGGTTAATGCTGGGGGATTTCGACCAAAAACACTCTCAGAGGAGACATGTGTAGGGGAAAAGGTCGAAATATGTGGCATTCCAGTAGGCATGCCATACATTCCCAGAGGAAATGGGGGTAGATGCACGTTATTCAAACGTGGGTCTAAACCGTTTCCCATTGCCATGTAAGGGCTATGAAGCCCTGCACTTAACGGCAAAGACATAGGCAGAGATGCCATTTCTGACTGCGTTGAACCAACATTAGTCATTGATAATGAAGGAACGGTTATCGACGATGATGGTCCTGCGCTAATGCTTGCAGAATCCATTGTTGTCCCTTGCCCTTGTGAAACCACAGGGTTGGAACTAGATGCATTATTCGTACCAGAACGAACCATTTTACCGCTTCTTAAGTGCATACAACAGCGAATACAAATAAGAGAGTACGAAAATGAACAAAATCAAAGGCAAAGTCCCACTGGGCGTGCCAATTTGTTTGCTGGTGTTTTTAGCAAACAATCACTAGTTTTATTAGAAGGTTTGTGAGATCAAACTAGAAAAATCTCAAAGCAATTGCCTTTGAATTGCAAAAGTTTTTGTTTCAGAAAATGTAGAAAAGGGGACGATTTGCAAATGATTAACAGAATTGAAAAGAAAAGAAGCAGTAAATGGTGCAGGAATTGTAAAGAACAGACAAATAAATTGCATTGAATCATAAAAATGGTACACGATCACGTACAGCGATTCTTCCACTCGTTTTTCGCTCTGGCTTGGAAGTTAGAGTTTCAGGAATCGGGTGTGTATTGTGATTTGCGACCCCTGTTTCTTCTCAGAAACAGTTATTTATACAAAGGAAAAGAGGGGGAAATTTGAAAATAAGTAACTGCTCCTACTTTCGACCAAGACCGCTCTATCACGCTTCGACCAACTGCTAGTCTTCAACGCATAACTGCTCTGTTTTCTGTCTGTCGAAAGCCTGTGTCGATTTTCCTCTCTCTTGCTTTTGCTTCCCTGGAAACTTGTCGAGTTTACCTTGCGCATGACCATTTTCTTTGTCGAAATAATATGGTCTTTGTCGAAATATAAGTCAGGCCTTGTTGACCATTTTCAATGAAGTCTGTCGAAATTACAGGCTAACAACTGGTGAGAACTGTATTACAAGAGGAACTTGAGAGGGAGGTTGTTGTGGATATCCCTGATCCAAGCTCTCCCAATTTCGGTCTGGTCCTCTCTCCTCAAGTTCAGTGTTCTCCTCCCATGAACCTGGTTGGTAAGCAAAGCAAGCGCCAATTTGATGGTGGCGAGAAGGAAGGTCACCATAAGAAGTCAAGGAAGAGTAAGAAGAGCCACAAGGACAATATCCCCATGGGCTTAGTGATAGAGTTTCACTCGGCTGACTTCGAGACTCTCAAAAGGAACTGGTTCACCTACTTACCCAAGATCTATGAACTGGGGACTGCTTTGTTGGAGAAGGAGGTTGAACGAAAGAAACACGAAGAAGGCAATACTATTGTTTTTGAGAATTGGCTTGAGTTCGGCCTTCTAAACGATTCTGACCTTGGCACTTGGAGCTTAAAAAATGCAGAGTACCTCACGATGAAGAAGTAGCGGGATTATGCTCTAGAAAAACTAAGCACCTCGAAGGGATGACGCTCTAGAAAACCTAAGAACCACACGATGAAGAAGTAGCAGGATGATGCTCTAGAGAAGTCCTTAAAAGAGGTTACTCGTCTGACCATCGAGAAGGACAATGATGAGAAGAGGGCGGCTGATTTAAATGCAGCACTTGAACTGAAGAAGTCTGAGTTGGAGACACTCATCTTAGAGTCAAAGTCCAAAGTAGCCTAGTTGGAGGGAGAAAGGGATAGGGCGGTGGCAAGCGAGAATGATACTTCTGTAATGGCTAAGGTAGTTGGTGAAGAATGTTTCAACAATGCTATTGAGCAAATCTGCTTTCTGAATCCTAGCCTCCAAATTAGTGTTGAGGGTATGAGTCCTCTTCTCAACATTGTCAGTGGCCAGCTGGTGGAGATAACAACCGAGGATGATGTTGATGTCGAGAATCTTTAGATTTGTGTTCTCTTTTATAAGAATTTGATAATGTTCTGTTTTTTCCTCGGTTATATATATATATATGTTAACACCCAAAATAAATTAGGTCGTAGGCCGAGGGCTAAAGAGAGAGGAAAAGAGTTAGAGTGTTGAGGCAAGCCATGAGACTAAAACCCAGGAGATAATTACTGATAGAGTGAACTCAAAAGAGGTCTCTGGGGCACACAACAAGACAGAACTCCCCGAGGAAAGGGGCAGCCCGAGGCCAATAAGTTAGGCCGAGGGAGAGTAAAGGCTCAGCCTATAGGGTGCCACAACCAAGGTGACTCGGGGGCCTAAGTTACTGCCCAAGGGCCAGGTGTGCCCGAGTGGCCGAGGTAAGGAAGGCTTGCTTGGAAAGCAAGACAGAGGAGGCATGAAGATAGAACGTGGGAGCAGTTGAAGATCAAGGGAAGGAGCGAGGCCGTGAAAAGAGGAGCGACGAGCATTTACCCCACTAACCATGCTAGTGAGATCGTGGGTAGTTGCTCCGTCTCTTTAGGGCTTGGGAACAATGATAGACGTTGATCGTAGATTGATCCAACGGTAGGCAAGCGTCGGCTCGCATAGTGACCGACTAGGGCCGATGTGTGTGTGTGTGTCTATATATATATATATATATATATATATATATAGCATAGAGTAAATGTAAAAAGACACACATCAATCAATCAAAAACTCTACGTTTTATTTCAATTTATCTTCTTTATCGCATTTTTATCTTTACGTTATGCATTAGGCCGGTAGAATAATCCAAACCTCGCGTCCCTTTCACCTAACCCGACCATTTCTAGAAGAGTCAGGATACCCACAGTCGAGGAGCAGAGTTCCCTCCTCGCTGCAATTGCTTGAAGAACAGAGGAATCAAGGACTGTCCAAACCTCTGGTCGACCCCACGGCTAGGACCTAAGAGTAGGACAACAACAAAAATTGGCACGCTTTTCCACGATAGCTTGGATGATCCATGGGATATGCCTGTTGGGCTTTCCATCAATTAGGTCTTTGTCATTGAATTGTAGGGGAGGTCGGTCTGTGGAAGTTCTGCTAGAGGTGGAGTTGATCCTACTCATTATTTCTCGCCACTTTCTCTTCATTTCCTTCTTGGTTTCTCCTCCCTCCACAGGGTACCCACCGAAGATAACCATTACAACCGGTCGGTTAAAACCTTTTAGCATATGTCGTCATATGTCACTTACTTCCTTCTTTTCAGGCTTATTAGTGACATTAACTACCCCTTCCCCTTCCTCCATGATTGTGTGTGAGTTCGACCTTTGTCCTTCTTGACATACTGAGTAAATTTTCCCTTCCTGATCAGTTCTTCTATGTCGTCCTTCATAGTGGTACACTGATTTGTGTCACGGCCGCTAGCGACAATATTTCTTTCTGATTGTCCATTTCCTCTTGGGAATAGGGTCAGGGGCCTTTATTCCTGGGAGCTCGTTATTAGAAATTGGAAGTGCATAGTCAATACAATACCCTGTACTCTATCACTGAGCCAAGCAAAAGCAATACCACCAGAAAACCCTCTAGTATTAGAAAAGTGGAATTCATCAAACTCCAATAGGTTGAAGGTTCTCTTTAGTCTTGAAGCTTCAATTCTTAGCTCCACAATAACGCAAATATCAAGGTAAGATTCATCTAAATACAACTTACAGAAACAGAAAATGTCCGGACTACCAGCACCTCTACATTTCTAGAGAAAAATTCTACAGTAATTGTAACACCCCCCTTTTACTATTACAATTAAATAGACAATTATCAAAGTCACCTCGAAGGGCGCTACATTTTTCACCATTTAAAAAAAAACACCATTTATTCCAAAAGAAAATCTCCAAAATAATTTATATAAAAGAAATCACCAAGCAGCGGAAATATTAACCAGTTTAAACATCTCCAGAATTAACAATTAAAGACATCTCCAAAATTAATTAAAACAATTTCCAATAACTAAAATAATAGTTCAAAACGATAACTAACGACTCCCCGGTGCTACATATCAGAGCTGACACAGACCCAAACGAGAGAGGAAGCAAAACCTAGCAATTCCTCCACGAGCACTAGCGATCACCTGCAGCGTTGCCGCATGAGAGCAACATTCCAAGCAGAAGGGGTGAGTCTAACAGAGGTAATAAGCAGATGATAAAAATATGCTAGCATCAGGTAACTACAGCAACACAATACAATTACACCATATCACAGCACCAGATACCAAAGAAAAAATCCATTTGACAGTGAATCACCAAAATTATAACATTCATAGACAATGGGATGATATGCAACAACACGAACAATTCAACAAAACCCTAGACTACCCACACATAATTATCATCAACCCATTATCAAGGTTAAGCCCACCCTTACCTCGAATAACGTAAGCTCCGGAACACGACGAACGAGACACGAACAAAACCACAGCAACACGAACGATCTCCTTTTGAAATTCTTCGCGAAACCCTCCTCTTCTCTCCCTCTTTGCGCCGCGTGCTCTCTCTCTCACTCTCACTTTCGTTTTTCTTTTGCTTGCTGCGAATGAGGGTTTGGCTTAAACCCCCAGGGTTTAAGTTGAGGGCTCAGTAAACACTGGGCTCTCTACGTCACCACCTCCTTTACTCGTTTCACCTCCTACGCATATAAAATATTAACCTTTTAATTTATCTATATCCCGCCTCCAAATTATTTTAATAATTCAATCAACTATTTTAATTAAATTATTTCCGGGGTGTTACAGTAATTGTTATTCATCTTCAAACAAACTAATGGAGAGATAATTCTTCACCCCAAATCGCTACCACAGTGCTTGTTTCAAAACCCATTATACTGTTATTCAAATGGTAGTTTTAAAAATTGGATAATCAGTTTTCCAGAGCAAATACAATCAATAGACTTTTTGCAGTCACGGTAATACACCACAATCCAAATCAAACTCTCACAACAGAGAAACACGACTCTCACAAAGGAGAAAGTAGACTCACATCAGAACCAAACAAGGAAAGCACGAACAAAGCGCGAGGAGGAGAGGAGCTAGCAATGAGAACATTTCTAGGAGCAGATCGCAATGAGAACATTTGGAAACAGGGGCTAGAGCATAGGCGGTAAAGTCATATAGAAAGGTGACGGGAGGCGGTGTGTAGGCTTCACGAACGACGGTGGGTAGGCTTCGCAAGCCGCGGAGTTGACGACGGTGGGTAGGCTTCGCAAGCCGCGGAGTTGGCATTAGGTCATGTTGCTTATCAAAAAAATAGTGGTTATTAAATTGGGATTTATGGGAGGGTGAATATTGAAGTATAAATTAAAATAAATTTTAAATTTAAATTGAAAATGCCTAAACTTTAGGGACTATTTTATAATTAAAAGTAATTACAAAAGACACCCAACTGGGATCCCATGGCATGCGCCCCACCACTTGAAGAGACTTAAAAAAAATTGTCCCAATGAAATATAAATATGAATCATCATACAATAAGAACTCATAACCAACATGGGTTAGTCTGAGAGGTAACTAGTTCGGATCCAACCTTAAGGTATTGAGTTTGACTATGGGGTGTGGGAAAAGCTTTGTTAGGAGAGGAGAACCGCACGAGCCAACAAGTTCATCGGCAAAGCCAATGGATACTACGCATCAATGATACAGTAAGAAAAAAACAATGAGAACTCGGGTAGAAGGTGAAATTCTTCTTGATTTTGAGAAATGAATGAATTTTTACACATCCAAATACATAATGAATGAAGAATGAAATTAAATAATACATTTGAAAAAAGAAATTATTAGCAACACTTGATGGAGTTTATGTTGCTTAAGTTACAAACCAAACAAACAAATAAAATAAAATAAAATAATACAAACCAAACAAATAAAATAAAATAATACAAACCAAACAAAAAACAAACAAATCCGATAAGTTACAAACTTGAAGTGAATGGCACTCGGGTAGAGGGTAACCATGAGTTTCCAGCGATGAAATTTCCAACCGTGAATTTTGAAGCTTCAGAAGCACTTGTAATGACATGATATCCCGACCATTTAACTCGGTTTGCTGTTGATGAACCTGGTCCGGTGTTCATGTACTCTCCATAGTACAAAGTACTTAAAGCAAAATTGCCACTCCATTCCAACCAACCTGCTGGGTTGATCAAACTATCAAGAGAAGTTTTCATGAACACAGTTCGAGAATATTATTTCCATGGCCTTCCAAGATAAGTCTTAACAGAGCTTTGAACTGGTCTCAAGTCTGAGGCAGCTGTGACCCTAGAATTGTGAATGGAAATTCCAGTATTTTGGTTTGAATCTGTTCTTCCTTGGGCTGTGATTGTATTGACTTTGTTTGGAGGGTTTCTAGCGAAGATGTTACAGTTTTGAAATACCACAGCAGCATTGCCAAAGATGAAGTCAACTGTGCCATATATGTTACACTCTCTGTAGAACTGTCTATCGGAATGAACATACAGTGTGTCTTGGTATCCTTCAAAGCTACATTTGTAAAATACCGATAAGTCAGATCCGGAACGCAATGCAACGGCTTGATGATTTGCTGCACCGGCAGTGTTCCTAAAAGTGATATCTTGAGCAATGAATCCATCCCCAACAACAGCTGCACATAATCATTTAGTCGTGAGTTTCTAATATTGTTTGAATGCTAGGTTGTGTTGAAAACAAAAGTTTACGAAATCCGAAAGGCCTAGCTCAATTGGCAAATGCCAATATTATTAGGCTGAATACCATGTCCCGGGTTCGAACTCGGGACCACATAGTTGTGTGTGTGAGTTTCAAGTGGTCTTTCCCACTTCGTCTAGTATAAAAAAAAGTATATGAAAGATTAGGTTTTCAACTTACCAACAGTTGCAGAACGGAAGGTAGTGGTTCCCCCACCGACACTTTTGCTACCGGTGATGATAGTCTTTCCAATTCCATCTCCCACCAACATTATATTCTTTCCTTTGATCTCAACTTGTTCATTATATATCCCTGCCTTGATGTATATCACATATCTTCCATTACCACCTTTTGGAGCAGCATTTATGGCAGCACTAACTGTTGTGAACTTTTCTGACCCATCTTTGGCCACCACTACATTTGCCCTTGATGCTGGAGAAGAAGATGTTGTCTGCAACAACTTTCTATCACCTGGCTTGACCCATGTTGGGAACCCATCTCTGTAGTTTTGTTCTTGATGATATTCAACTTTGTTAAGCGCTAAGGTGTTGCTTAGCAACTTCGTGACATTGTTGGACATGAGAGGAAGCACATAGTCTTGAACACCAAGCTCGTAGAATCCAGCTTTGCACGTCTCAAGGTTTGTTAGAGCAGTGCTGAGCCATGTTTGAGCATCAGTTTGGGAGCAACTGGTGTGAGAGTCTATGGTTTTGTTGAGTTTTTGAATTGTTTGCTCATAAAGCTCCACACAATCAGACCATGCAGCCATTTCACGAGCATTGCGGCACTTAGAACCAAGTGAAAGAGTGTTGGCATGGCCAATGAGTGCTCTCTCTTGGGCAAGTTGCAATGAGAGCTTGAGGAAGTCGTCTTTGTGGTTAATGGGTTTTTTATTATTGGCCAAAAAATACTCACAGGGTTGAGGGTTTGGGGTTTGGCTACACCATACCTTTGCATCATTCCATGAATAAGCAGATGCTAAGTTAGAGTATAACAAGGATTGAATGAATAGAATAGTTATGAGTATGGGGAAAGCTTCCATGGTTTGGTTACGTAATTATTGAAAGAATCTATTATTAATGCTTCTAGGTTGGATGGAATTTCATGTCCAATGTTTCCTCCTATTTATAGAGTAATGCTTGGCTAGCTAGCATTGGTTGTTAGAATTGTATGCATGCAGCTGGAGGGACGAACTTTCTACGTTCCCATGCAAGTTCTTTTCCTTTTTGTTTTTTCTTTGAATGAATGAATAATACAACTAGCACTAATTATCGCTATATGTTTTTGACCTTTCCCATATATATCATGAAGCAGCCAAACAAGCTTTATGATCCGTGTGTTCAATCATTGTTTCAAATTAAACCAAAGTTTTGTAGGGACACACAAATTTACCTAAAAGCTCTAATGTGTAGTTAATAGTTAATTAAAGAGTAAATTAAAATAGATAAAGTACTATTTGACCTATGGTGTCCGTTGTTTTGAAGAATAGTTTCATGTCGTGGTCAATAAAATGGTCTCTATCTATGTGTGCAAAAAACCCCGCCTCCAATAATCGCGTTGTCAGGTATTGACATTCTTTTTTAAAGAATAGTTGTAATAGTCAACCTAGCAAAAGATTGTAATACTTTTTAAAACTGGATAATGCTAACGAGTCACCTTGGAATATTGGTTAATAAATCAAAGAGAAATGTTATTTGGACAAAAATAATGTACTAAAACTGTATCAAACTACGAATACGTATGAGATACGTGTATAATATATTTATTTTTTATTTTAAGTTAACTCAGTTTAGTTTTATATGCGTATAATATATTTATTTTAAAATAAAAAATAAATGAATTATATGCGTAGTCTATCCGTATCCCATACATATTCGTATTTTGGTAAACTCTTTGGTCCAAATAGCATTTCTATAAATTAAAAGAGAGGTAGTTTGTATGAAGAAACAATATATTTATTACATTGAAAAGTATTATTTGTATTTGTTACAGTACACAAAAATATCTCATATTGCTTCGGAACTAAGGCCTAGGGTAGTTTATGTATACCCACATTCTTAATCCTTTGAGGTGCCTTTTAAAAAAGAAATAACCGTGACGGTATCAATGTAGGAAAAAGTGGGCAACACTTCGGAACGCAAAGTCAAAACTCGAAGTCAGAACAATGGTGCGTCGGGTAGGGCCCTAAAGACCCTTTAGCCCCGATTGCCCTTGACTCTGGGGGCTAGTGTTCCAATAAACCTAAAGTCCCATATAGTTTAGGAATCAATGACGTCATGGGTAGTTAAAAAATACTGACATCTTTAACTCATTAAGGCTTTTATTTTTTAACAAAAGACAAAATTATGACGGCTTCCCTACACGCCAAAGCCACCAATACCTCTGAATGAGCGGCTTTGGCTTGAGTTCAGTCTTGGTTTTAAATTTGAAATAATCGAGGCATCTTTTAACAAAGTACAAAACTATGGCGAATCCCATGCGGCTAAAGCAAATAATACCATGGGAGATGTCGAGACTCGAGGTCAGATCAATGGCGTGCTAGGTAAGGGCCCACAGGCCCTCTATACGCTTAACCTTTACTCAAAGAGCCAGTGATTCGGTACACAAAAAGTACATTGCGCTCTGGAATCTAGGCCAAAAGCGTGACGTTTTATATGCTATCCAAAGCGGACAATACCTGAGAATGAGCAGCTTTTGCTTGAGTTCCATCTCGATTTTGAATTCGAAACCACTTGGGTCTTCCAGCTGAGTGTGAAGGGTATGCTTTAAACTCTAAGGTCAAATAAATTCGTATGATTTCCCTAACGTAAAAGGATGAGTGTTATCCTCATGTGGCTGGCTTAGTAGAGCATTTGAACGAGTTTGTAGAGACATAAACGGGTTGTAAATGCCTCGATCAGTGTGTCGATTGAGTGTTTTCCAACTGGGCCTCAAACTCATCTCTAAATAAAGGGTAGTAATTATGTTTAATTTGAACACTTTAGTTGCTCTCCTTTAAAATCTTGTATGTGTCTCTTGAGTGCTCTTAGGTTTTCAGGGAACTTAACTGGGTTTTCCAGCGATTTCTCCTGGTTTTTCGATGGTGATTTTGATGCAAGCTATTCTTCTTGATGGACGCTTAAGTCATTTGATTCATATGTGTTCTAATGAGTTTCGTGAGTGTCAAAAACATTAATGCTTAAATTTTATATGTCTTCTTCTCAAGATCAGAAGCTTCAAAAGTTAGAAGTATGTGTCACTGCTACAATTAACATTTTCTATAAAAGTGCAGAAATATTGTTGTACTTTTCCACAAAAATCTTCAACTCATATATGGATTAAATGACCACTCCAAATTACTCTTTTTAGGATCGACAACCTACAAAAAATTCAAGGAAAACTTCAGAAAGTTTTTGTTTGATTGCCAAGGGGAGGCATTGGAGAAGGTGGTTTCCCAGATCGCACCGACAAGGAAAGTTGTCAAGATTGACAAACAAGAGATCTTTGCAATGGATAAGAGGATTTGCGAGTTGAAGAATGACCATTTGGATCGTGAGACCCATCTTGAAAATGCGGACTACCTAAGAACCTCTTTGGTCCAAGCTAAGAAGGGTTGTTTGTCCCCTCCAAAGTGAGTTTAGGAGGTGGAAAAATAAAGAACTCTAGGTCCTGGTTGCCAAGTGAAAGTGTACCGAGGAGAAAGTTGCAACGGCCCTTGGTAAAATAGAAAGGTTGAAGGCAAAAAAAAAAAACTCATGGCAGAAAGAAGTCAAGATAAGGCTACAATTTTCCTTTCCAAGGTTGAGAGGTGTAAAGCGAAGGTAGCCAAACTGGAGAGGCTGAATATAGGGAATACCAAACTGAAGACTCTGCACGAGGTTTTAGACCCTAAAGTCTAGAACCTCATTGAGGCATGTGTCAAGATAGAAAAGGATTAGTTCGATAACTATTATGAGCGGATCCTTCCCATACCTAATGAGGAACTCCGCCCCGACGAGTTGGCTCCTGATCATGATATTTTGAATGGCAACCTAATCGACTACAAAATCTTTGAGGTCCTCATAAAATTATCTTAAGGTCTGGATATAGCCTTTTCAATTTATTTTATTTTATTTTCTTGGATAGATGATAACCTCTTATGTAATTGGTTTTGGCCTCTCTAGTTTTACATTAAAAGAAATATTTTTCGCTACAGCCTTTTATTGTTGTTGTGGAAATTCTTTAAGCTTTCCACAAATTTTGCTAAGTGTAGGGACGCTCTATTTTTCTTTTACAACGAGGTGGCTTGGCGGTATTCGTTTTTCATGAAGGGGTCTTGTGAGTGAGGTGCCATGACAGCTTTTGCTTTTCACAAAGGGGCATTGTAGCCGGATGGTCCGACAGACTTCGCTCTTCACAAAGGGGCATCACCAACCTAGATGGAGGTGAACTAAGCATCTTCGATAGGCCTCCTGAGTTTTTTTGTTCAACTCCTTCAAGAGCGCATAATTGTCTTCATCATCCGAGTTGAGAACTTCTTCGAGTCTTGCAACAATGTTAGCAATGGTTACTTCGACAAGTTTCATGGATTTTGTCATAGGAGGGAATGCTTGAATTGACTCTTCATCCTAGTCGGTGTAGCGACTAAAAAATCCGGACAAATTATTTGCGGTTGGAAAGGAGTTGCCATCAAAGTGCAATTATTTAGGGTAAACCTTGAGAAATCCCTTTAGTGTTTGATAAGGATCTTTTCAAATCAAATTTTGGGTTTGGGAGTAGGTTAAGTATGTAGAATTTATTAGCACCCCAATATCATTTCTAAGAAATGTTACCTTTTAATTAATTGTGTAAAACATTGTTAATTTAGAAAATATTTATTTTACCCTTTGGTTATATAAAAGAAATGGAAAAGATTTAATAAAAAATATTCTTTTAGGTGCTTGACAGGTCTAGCATCCCAAATTTTGATGCTTGTTATTAACATTATATTCTAATAAAAGTTATTTTCATTAGGCATGTTAAATAGATATCTGTTTAGAGATTAGTGAAAATTATGGTTTCTTTATATCTATAAATTCCCTATAAAGGAATGTTCATGGTGAATTCTTGAGTGACCTTGAGGTTTTGTTCGAGGTTTGAGTCCGTTTGAGAGTGACAAAACAAGTTAGGGTTCTTCCAAAGAAAAGCTACAAGATTTACTCTTGGTGGGGGAAAGATACTATATAACGTAGGATGGTTAGTTTTAAATAATCATTTAAATATGTGTAGATGATTGTAGGTTGAGTTAAAGAGTCATTTACAACTAAAGATCATCTGACTACTCTTAAGAGTAAGGTTAGATTAAGTTTAGGTTGTCGAGGACCGTTTACCATATAGGAAATTATATATTGTTTAGCGAGTTGGTTTGATGTTATCTTCAAGGTTCTTAACGAAACTTATTTTTAGAGGAGAACGAGGTGTGATGATCAAAACATTAGCTTCAAGGCTATTCTCTGGTGTGCCCAAATGACGCAAGAATTCAATCTCCCTTCAATCATTTACAGGAATATTTTTGAAATGGTTAAGAAGAATAATGCAATAGGTCCTACACTTTCCCATGGTATCCTAATTTCTACAATTCTTAAGAACGTGAATATTGTCTTCAAGCTCAGACAGGAGAAAGGTTGAATGAGCTGAATGAACTAGGTGTACTTTTGGTAGTTAGCGATGAACAACTTGCTGAAGAAAAAAGGTTGAAGAGAGAGGAAGAGAAGAAAAAGGAAGAAATAAATAGTAGATAAGAGACAATATAGGGCGAAGAAGGTGAACAACTCCTACAGCAACAGATAGCTGAAGTTAATAAGTGTCGCAGGGAAGGGGGGAGGGATTAAGACCCTTTTAAAATCAACCTGATATTTGTAAGAATAAATGATCAATTGAGAATAATGAGATTTAAGATCCTTCTTAACTAGGATTCTGAGTTGAGAAGGCTCACGTGAGTCTTTATTCTCAGAACAAGTACAATTAACAAGGTAGGGTATTTTCACAAATATGCTATCAAAGTGTAAGTGTGTGTGTGCGCGCGCGCGCATGCGTGTGCGTGTGTATGTATTACATATTATCTTAACTACTATAACTTAAGAAGGGTGCTTAGTTTTGACAACTTCAACGACTAAAGAAGAGTTGTCAAATAGTGTTTGCGAAAACTGTGTTAAGTTGAGAGGGCACTAACTGATGTGAAGTCTTCTCTATTTTCAAAATATTCTCTATATATAGAGTCTTAGTTGTAGTGTAAAGAATACTTAAAAAAAGCAGTAAATGATACAGAGATGTATAATGGTTCACCCAAAATCCTAGGGCTACATCCACTCCTCACACCCACTGAGTATTTTCAATATTTCCCAAATAATTTACAACTTTTACCACCACCTTAGGCTAAACTTCTTATGGTAGTTTTTTTCACACAGCTCTATCTACGGTTACACACCCAATACAACCCTTGTGGTTTATTAGGAAGCTTCTTAAAGGCTCCACCCTAATTATAGAAACACATGCAAAATTGAAACACATGCAAAATTGAGAATTAAGACTCTACAGGTTATACAAATAAAAGGTTGGGGTTTTTGTGGAATTACAATATTTTCATTGAAATCATTTACAACAAGATAAACAGGACATACTCAAAATATAGAAATCCTTAGACTAAAGTATGTGTTGAGTATGGCTAAGAGAAGCCTTGAAATCTTGAGAAGGTTGGCAAATTCCTGTGCACTCTCACAAAAGCCTTCAAAAATGATCTAAGAAATCTTTTACAACCAATGAGTTGAAATAGTGTCGTTGGAAGTGGTTCTAAACAGATTATAGCCATTGGGAAACTTTGGCAAAAAGTACAATAGCTTTTCTGCTTCTACAGAAAACTACGCTTTATAGTTGGAACCCCCTTCTTCATGTTCAGTCTTCTTAACATGAAAGATTATATGATAAGATCTTCATGTGATTCTTCTTACGTCTTGATAACACTTCTTATATTTCATACATGTTGAGACTTCATTCTCTAATGTGTTGAGAAGGCATGTCTTTGAGTGTTCTCAACTCTGCAGAAGTTTTTGTTAATCTTCTTGTCTTTGAGTCTTCTCACCTCAGAGTCTTCTTGACTTTGAGTCTTCTTGACATGAGTACACTAGACTTGAGTCTTATTGGCTTTAAGTCTTCTCAACTAAAGTATTCTTGACTTGACCGTTCTTGACTCTTGAGAAAGCGTATTACTTTGTAGTTTCTGACAGTCTTTTAATGGCTAAACTTATAGGTTTCTTGCCTTTCAACATCACTTCAGATCTTCTCAAACTGCTTCAATAAGCAATTACTCTTCTTGAGTTGTGGCTATGGTTACATGCATGTTCTTAATAAGCGCTCAATAAATCTGCGAACTTAAGTTTCTTATTTAAGAGATTTATTAACATTCAACTTGAGAGATCTTGCCTCAACAATAGCCACCAAAATTTCATGTTGTGAAGCTGTCAGAAGGTTGGTGCACATTCACCATTAATAAAGCCAGAAGGTTTGTGCACATACACCCCCTCATTTAAAAAACCATTTAAGAAGACACTCTTCACATCTGTTTGAAAAAGTTTGAAATCTTTATGAGCAGCGTAAGCAAGAAGTGACCTTATAGCTTCTAACCTAGCAACAGGTGCAAAAGTTTCATCATAATTGGTACCTTATTGCTTGTTATATCCTTGATCAACAAGTCTTGCCTTATTTCTGATTACCTTACAACTTTCATCCATTTTGTTTGTAAAAACCAATTTAGGGCCAACGACAGATTTATGCTTTGGAGATGGTATAAGTCCCAAACCTCATTCTTATCAAATTGACCAAGCTCTTCTTGCGTTGATTTTACCTATGAATCATCCATAATAGCTTCACTTATGTTATTGGGTTCAATTGCAAATATCAGGTCACTATGAGAAGCTTCTCTTCTAAATGAACTTCTGGTTTTGACAGGTTCAGAAGTGTCACCAATGATTTGCTCCTGAGGGTGTTTAGAAATCAATCAATATCACCTTGGTAGCTCATAGGATTGTGTTGGTTGATTTTGAGGGTCTTATTGAGGTTGAGAAGGATCGGATAAAGAAATGGATTCTTCCTTCTCAAGGTTGTCATTAGCCTTCTCACGTGTCTTCTTAGTATCTATATTATCATCTTCATCTCTATTATATGAAATGTTTGTTTCAATAACCATAACATCCATGTTTGCTTCAACAACTTTTGTTCTAAGATTATGAACTCTATGTGTCTTTTTTGTGAGAGACTATCATAAAAATATAGTAGGGTTAAACTTAGCATCCAATTTTTCCAAATTGTTCTTGTTATTTAAAACATAGCACTCACATCCAAAAACATGAAAATATCATATACTAAGCTTCTTACCTTTCCGAAGTTCATATGGGGTTTTGTTCAAAGCTTTTCTAATGGTTCCTCTTACTACAAGAAAATCGCATATTACCGACGGGTCGTTTTCGTCAGTACGGTTCCGACGGAAATTCGGCTTTTCCAGCTAAATTTTTCGGTATGTTAATTTTCGGCGGATTTTTTTCCGTCCGTACATGTCGCGACCGAAAAATTCGGGAAAGGATTCTTCGAAGTTCTAAGATGAAGCCGCGACTAAAGTTTAATTATAAAAGGAAAACGTTGATAAATCCCTTTGAAATGGATAAGGGTCATTGAGACCAGATTTGGGTTCGAGAGTCGGTTATGCATGGGAAATGTGTTATCACCCCCAAGATATCCTTCCTAAGGAATGTTACCTTCTAATTAGTTGTGTAAAAGATTGTTAATTTTGAAAATATTTATTTTACCCCCTTATTGTGAATTAAAACAAAGAAAAAAAGACTTAATAAAATTATTTATTTTATGCGAATTAAGGAATATTTTTTTCAGAAAAAGACTAAAAAAAGGTTTTTTATTTTTGCACTTAACAGAGGTGGGCCTGCCCTCTGTTCTAACGTATCTCCGGGTAGAGAATCAAAGGTTACGTAGTTCTTTGGTTGAAAAAGTTTGTTGGTTTGTGTTTTTTAATTAGGGATTTTAGGACTCTTGAGTGTACAACTCATTTGTCCCAAAAAGTTGACTAACCCGATTGTACAATCGACTTAATCCCCTATTTTTAAAAATTTGATTTTTTTGGAAAGGAAAGAAATGTTTGTGTGTTTTTTTTTTTAATTTTGAATTTCTTTTTGGTTTAAATATTACTTTGGCCCCTGCAAATACACACAGAATCCAAACAGGCCCCTGTAAAAAAAAAAACTTTAAAATAGCCCCTGCAAAATATAAATTGTTTACGGTTAGGCCCCTCGGTCAGTTTTCCATCAAAAAAAACTTCAAAATAATAATCACTGCCACGTGTCATCATCTTATTGGCCCCTATGAAGAAAATAAAATTTCTGAAAATGGCATCAAAGGGACTTGAACACACCACCTCTTGGTCACACACAAAGGGATTTACCACTAAACCAATGCCTCATCTGTGATATGTTACCAATTCTATTATATTTATATTATTACACCATAGTTTTTTTTTAAAAAAATCTGGAACTCTAAGAAGAGAAAAATAGAACTCTCTTCATCTTCATCATCATCAAAGCTTCATATATCTTCATTTCTCTTCATTTTAAAACAACAGAACTTGAAAGCGATCCTTACCACTGGTGTCATGAAGCAATTTGAACGTGTTATTTCTGTCATGTAAATTTATACAGTAAGTTGTAGATGGTAAGGACAACAGAAGCACTGTCAGCACATCAGTGCTAGCTGGGTGTGTTCCAATGTTCTTTTTGCTAGAACAAGTGCAGCATAACTTCCCAGATGATGAAGGAATCAGCACATCAACCCCTTGCTTAGTTTTGCCATTAACAACAGTCCCACTAACCATTGTTATTGGCTTGTCATCTTCGGCTTTCCAGCATTTCATGCATGTTTCTTGACAGCAATACCCTGTCGATGAGCCGAGTTTTCCATCAAAAATTTCTGCTCCTTGGCAACAAACACTTGCAGCAATGACAGGTAAGGTTTCTCCGTCCCCTGAAGTTGGTCTCTGTCTGCTGCAAGAACTAGATAAAAAGGAGGACACATGTTTGAAAAGCATTGTCTCTTGCACCTGTTGCAATACCTCTTCCTGCGTAACAAAAAATAAATACAATATGAGACTAACGAGAGTAAAATGAATAAACCTAGTAGGTTTATACAGTGGTGGAGAGAATTAAGACTAGTTGACATGAAACATATTTAACCTTGACAGAGAGTCTTGCTTTCTCCTCTGCACTTAAACTTGATCCACCATCCTCTCGCCTCCTGATCTCTGCAACCCATTGGATGAATTCTTCGAAATTAGATGGCAGTGATGTGAATGAAATCGAAGGAAATGAAGACAAATGCCGAAATTTCCATGTTCAAGTTCAAGTTCTGTTGTTTTAAAATGAAGAGAAATGAAGATATATGAAGCTTTGATGATAATGAAGATGAAGAGAGTTCTATTCTTCTCTTCTTAGAGTTCCAGATTTTTTTTAAAAAAAACTATGGTGTAATAATATAAATATAATAGAATTGGTAACATATCACAGATGAGGCATT
Source organism: Astragalus glycyphyllos (assembly GCA_963573325.1). NCBI lineage: Eukaryota > Viridiplantae > Streptophyta > Magnoliopsida > Fabales > Fabaceae > Astragalus > Astragalus glycyphyllos. Next base: position 30,084,036 of record OY754310.1, on the reverse strand, counting down.
GGTTTAGTGGTAAATCCCTTTGTGTGTGACCAAGAGGTGGTGTGTTCAAGTTCCTTTGATGCCATTTTCAGAAATTTTATTTTCTTCATAGGGGCCAATAAGATGATGACACGTGGCAGTGATTATTATTTTGAAGTTTTTTTTTATGGAAAACTGACCGAGGGGCCTAACCGTAAACAATTTATATTTTGCAGGGGCTATTTTAAAGTTTTTTTTTACAGGGGCCTGTTTGGATTCTGTGTGTATTTGCAGGGGCCAAAGTAATATTTAAACCTTTCTTTTTTAATAGGGATTTTAGGACTTGAGTCGTACGACCCATTCGTAGTCCTAAAAATTTGACTAACCCGATTGTACAATCAACTTATTCCCCAATTTGTTTTTTGAAAGGAATATATTTTTTTCCTTTTTATAAGTGTTTTTTGTAAAATAAATTGTTTGTTGTAAAAGAAATTTTTTTGTAAAGAAACATAGGAAAAAAAACGAAAGGGTGGTGTGGCAGTAATAGAGGGTGTGCGACTAGTTACAGGGGTGTTGCGTTATTAAAACTGGGGGTGCGTACAGTGACCCCAGGTCAGGATTGTTTTTGGGCTTTCGAACTTCTGGTTTCTGAAAAAAGGAAAAGAAAAAAAGGCTTGCAGGGGTGTACGAAGTAAACGTGGGGATTAATCTTAATTAAAAATCAAAAATAAAAAAGAAAGTACATATATAAGGAAACGGAATGAATTGTGCTGAACCCTAATTTTACTTCACCCCCTCTCAGCGCCGCTTTACCATATTGGAGAGTGAAAGTGGAAATTTCGCAAGGAGAGAGAAAACAATGGAAGAGAGAGAGAAAGGGAAAGGGTAGGCAATGGCTACGGAGAGAGAGGGGAAGAAAACAACGGTGAGAGTGAGAGTGATGTGACGAAGTAGTGGAGGGAGGCCGCACGATGCTGCTACGTGCGGTGGTTAGCCGGAGGAGACGACCGCAGGCGGTGTTGCGGTGTCGCCTGCGAGGTTCTTGCGTTTCTGACAGAGGGGTGCACCACGGCGCAAGGGGAAGCGTGCGATGTGTAATGTCTGTCGGCGAAGCAGTGGCGGGCCTACATAGAGGTTAAGGTGTGCAGCTTCACACCTTCTAATTTAAAAATTTGCACCAATACCCCTATAAAAAATATATTTTCACACCTGTAGTTTTATTTTTTGCACATCCTGCTACTATTTTTCTCTTTTCATTCCTAGCTACTCTTTCCTATTGGAACACTAGGAGCGATTGGTAGTGTAACTATGAGATGGTCTTGGCTATCCTAAAATAATATATGTATTTTGATAGTTAGGTATATTTTAAATTTAGCTACCCAATAATATGTTATTTAGCTACTCCAACTAACTTTATTGGTCTAAGGAGATAAAAGAACAATAAAAAGTCCATTAGTTTAATTAGTCTCATTAGATAAAAAAAACTCCATTATTATCACAAACAAATATGGTAATTTTAGTCTTTTTATTTTACTTTGAAAATTTTGGCCATTTTTCTTGATTTCGCAATTTTCTATCTTAAAATTATAAGTTATTTACACTTATGGTCCTCAAAAATTTGGAATTTCAGAAAAATAAGGGAATAAAATTGCACATGCCATGATTTTTAGCAACAAAAAATGCAATGAAAAAATCACAAGGACCAAAATTACTAAATTATAAGAGAAAAATATGTTTAAGTTAAATGCACTTTTGGTCCCCCTATTTTACTCATTGTCCAATTTTATCCCCTATTTTATTTTGTGCAATTTTTGTCCCCCTATTTTACAAAATTGTGCAATGTTGACCAAATTGGATTTTCAAACTCTAAGATGCTGATGTGTTAATATTTTAATTGACATCGCAATTGACTTAGCCTTGTTGGCATGCCACTTCGTTTCTTTTATTAAAAAAAATTTACTTTAATTTTATAAAATATTTTATAAAATTAAAGTAAAACTTTTTTACTAAAAGAATGAGGTGGCATGCTAATAAATCTTGGTCAATTGCCATGTCAAATAAAATATTGACACATTGGCATTTTAGAGTTTGAAAATCCAATTTGGTCAACATTGCATAATTTTGTAAAATAGGGAGACAAAAATTGCCCAAAATTAAATAGGGGGATCAAAATTGCACAATGACTAAAATAGGGGGACCAAAAGTGCATTTAGGCCAATATGTTTAATCGGTATACACCATCGATGTAAAAACTTTTTAAGGTAGGTGACATAAAATCAAACATGTTTTATGAGTGTTGTTTCGTATTTACCTAAGGGTATAATCAATCATTCTTAAAAAGTAAGGTAGGTGAGATATAGAAGCAAACATTTCTTTTTCGACAAAGAAATAGAACCAAACTGATGCTGCTATAACCGCTGCTTACCTTTCTGCTACTGTATTGAACCTTTATTTCTCTTCAAAATTTCGAACTAATGTTTTCTTAATTGATTATGGCTCTGGTTTGAACCTCTAATCTTTTTTCTGAATTTTTTCTCCTTTTTACTTGTGCATTCTGACTTGTTTTATAGTGCATTTTTAGGTTTTTGGAATTAAATTTCTAATTCTAATCGACTTTGTTTCCTATTTTCAGATTTCAGGCTTGCTTAGAAGTTTTGGAGAGCAAGAACGGGCACAGAGAGCTGCTGATGCTGTTACCTTTTTTTTGTATATTTTTTAATTTTCGTTTTTCAGTTTTTTTGAATTTTTGGATTATTAATATTTTTTGTACTTTTGGACAATTTTTAATTATTGTAATATTATAATTAATGTTTTGTAATTTTATCTTTATTTTTCTTTTTTAAGGCTTTTTGATTAAATTAGAGAAAAGTAAGAAGAATGAACAGGCCCATTTTATCTTTATTTTTCTTTTTTATGGCTTTTTGATTAAAGAGAGTAAACATGCTCATTTAAACAAATGCTAAAATTGAGGCCAATCACATAAACACTAAAATCAGGCCCAATTATATAAACAATAAAAGCAGGCCCAGTTACCTAAAAAGACTAAAATAGGCCCAATTACATAAACGCAGGCCCAATTAAGAAGCGTAGGCCCAAATGAGCTCGAAACTAACTCTCGGTAAATAAAATGAGTAATTTAAACGAGAAGTAAAAAAGAAGCGGATAAAATTGGGGTATGACAATACATTTCAAGCGAAATTTTCAAATTACTGGCGGATTTTTTTGAAATTTTTTTAAAAAAATCCGCCGGTAGTTTAAAAAATCCGCAAAAAAAGTACGGAAGGAAAAAAATTCGCCGGTCATTTTCATTTTTTCTTACTTCTTATTAATTTAAATATTAAATTTTAAAATTCGGAAAAACTAAAACAAATAAATTTTTGACAAAATTACACCAGAGGACCTTTAAGTTATTTATTTGTAACAAGTTGGCCCTTTAATTTTTTTTTGTAACAAATAGGCCCTTTTAGTGATTACTCTAGCTTATAAATTTTGATGTAATGCTATTTTATATATTGTGATTACTCTAGCTTATTTATTTTGATGCAACCAAGCATATTTTGATGTATTTTGATGTAATCAACGATATGACAGTTTACTAAAAGGGCCAACGGTATCAACGTTAGGTAACTTAAATGGTCTATTTGTTACAAAAAAAACTCAAAGGGCCAACTTGTTACAAATAAATAACTTAAAGGTCCTCTAGTGTAATTTTGCCTAAATTTTTAAAAAAATTAAAAAATTCGCCTGTAATGTGTGTTTTCCATGGGTTTTTCAATTTTTTTTTAAAAAGCCGCTGAAAACGCCCATTACTGGCGGATTTTTTAACTTGTTTTTTTTTAAAAAAATCACTGAAAAAGCCAATTACCGGCGGAAAAATCCACCGGAACTTAAGAGCGTAAAGAATTTGTCAGTAATGTGCATTCCCGGCGGATTTTTCAAGTTTTTTTACAAAATCTGCAGCAAACACCCTTTACCGGCGTAAAAATTGCGCTTAAAATTACCGACTGAAAAATCCGCCAGGAATTCTGCCGGAAACATTATCTACGAGCATTTTACAGGCGGAAAAATTCCGTCGAAAACGTCACTTTCCCGCGGATTTGGTGCATTTCTGACAGATTTTTTTCTGCCGGAAAAACGCGTTTTTCTTGTAGTTTGTACATAAAATATAGTAGGTAGTGTAAATTGTTCCGCCCTCAATATTTGAATCATTAACTGCTGTTATATCTATCTCTTGCAATGTTCTATTATTCCTTTCAACAACTCCATTTTGTTGTGTTGTTATTGGACAAGAAAATTTGGGTGACACACCATGTTCTTCAAAAAATTCTTTGAATAAAGTATTTTCATGTTCACCTCCGTGGTCACTTCTTATTGCAACTATGTTAGAACCCTCCATGGTCACTTCAAATTCACCTCCATAGGTTTAAAAGATGATTTCACATGTTTTCCTTAAATGCATGCTTCACATGATTTATCTTTCTTATACTTAAACTTTGGAAGAACTCTGACTAAATCAAGTTTTGACAAGTTTGAAAACATGACCAGATCTCCAATGCAACATCCATTCGTCATATTCTTTTGAAATAAGACATGTTTCATCAGATAAATCATCAAGACAAATGGTATAATAATTATTTCCAGAATCAATAAAAAATTATTACCAAAGTCTATAACCAATAAAAATTGTTTTTCCAGATTCTAAACTATTTATTTTGTTGGCTTCAGATTTAAAGTTCACTTCATTTCGAGAATCGCACAATTGACTTAGAGTGAGCAAATTATATTTCAATCCTTCAACATATGGAACATTATAAAATTGAGCAAAGTTTATTTTACCTATTGTACCTATACTTTTAATGAAGTCTTGTCATCATTACCAAACATGACAAAACTTCCATCAAAACTCTCCATTGAGAGATACTTATCATTTTCCCTTTCATGTTCCTTGATCACCCATTATGTAATAATCAGAACTTTTTCCTAGATACTAAGAGAAACTCTTATGTCAGAAATAAATAAAAGTTCCCTATTTCCCCTTTTTGATTCACAAAGTGCTCTTTAAATTACATACATTTTTGAGAAAGAATGTTTGTATCATATAATAATCTATTAAAGTAAGATTTATGTTCTTTGCAACATTCACACTTAAAAGGTTCAAAATCAGATACCTCATCTTGTGATTGTCATATCCCAATTTTGTCCGCTTTCTTTTTATTAGAGTCGTTTTATTATTTAGTTCGCATGTCGTAAGCCCCTAGTCCTACAACTACGAGATCAATTCCCAGGCTCATTCGATGTTGTCTCGTTTCAATTGGGCCTAACCCCGGTAAATTATTCAATTGGGCCTAAACCTGATTCGTTTGATTGGGTCTGTATTAGCGGCTTGTTCCAATTAAGCATGTTTAACCTCTTTGTTTGGATTAGGCATAGTTTAGTCCTTTTGATCAAAAGCCATAAAAAATAATAAAAATAAAAAATCAGAATTAAAAAATAATATAACAAATTGTCCAAAAAGTCCAGAAATACAAAAATAATGTTTACAAAAATACCAAAAAATATAAAAACGAAAATAATTACGAAAAAAGCAAAATAGAAAAACCATAAAACGGCAGCAACAGGACTTTTTGATGTGCGGCGCTGGAAGGGAGGGTGAGAAACTGGGGTTCTGAAATGTATAATTTTCTTTTATATCCCTTTTTCTTTGTTATTTCATTTTAAAATTAAACATCGTCTTGTTATTTGAACCCCCCCTCCCCCCCCCCCAAAAAATTTTCATTAATATGCCCCTGGTTATAAACCCAGCCCACAACACAGAAAGGAACCTAGTGCTTCTGTTTACTGCACCCTCAATTTTAATGGTACGACCCCCTTTATGCTAGTTACACCCTATTTTACTATGGTGGTGAAGGCACGAGTAGTTTATCGTAATACATTTGAATTCAAAACATCAAGAGACTTCCTAAGTTACTATCAGTTTGGGGAAGATGTGAGAAGGGTTGAAAACAGTGTTTTATATTAAAACATTTCTTAGTAGAGAAGGGTCAGCATGCTGCCTTCTCATTTTTCATAAAGCTTATCTTAAAGGAGTGTTTTGCCACAAAGTGTAAAGCAACTTAGAGAAAGCAGTAAATAACACAATGATGTATAGTGGTTCACTGATAACAATCACATTTGATTGTTATTACCTCCTATTTCAAGCTTAAATCATTGTTAATTCTCAAGCAATATAGTGATTAATGTTGTAAATATGTTAGTTTAGAGTAGCTTAAGGTGTAAGCTTGAATTTGTTATAATTGGCACTTTGGTGCCCAATTGTGGTTTAATGTGTTTGTTTAATTGTGGCAGCAATGCCAAATTACACAACATGAGAGAGAAAGCAATAAGAAACACGGAAATTGAGGAAAGGACAACTGTCAGTCAGTGCCTGGCACGGGTGTGCGTACCAATCATGGAATATTCGCTGATGACCTAGGGATTTGGGTAAAAAGGACATTTTGCCCTCATTAAAGGACAAAAGGCGCCTCCCAAATTAGGGTTGCCTCTCATCCCTAGCCTCCTCTATATAAAGGACCACATTCCCAGAATTAGGTCAAGCCGGAATTGAGGTATAGAGATAGCCTCAAGCTTCGTGCCTTCTCCAAGTTACCAAAAGATCAATTGCTGGATTCCGATTGCTGCAGTAACACTGAAGTGTCATCTCTTGGAAGAAGCTACGTTGGAGAGCTGGAGTTTGTTCCTTTGATCTTCATTGGAGCTATTCTCACGTTCAAAGATTGTAGTGTAAACTCTCTCCTTGAGATTTTCATGACTTGTTCATTTATGTTAATGTTTAAGTTATTTTCTTTGTTGTCAAAGCTCAACATGAGCTAAACTCTTGTAGTTGGGAAGCAAAACTGAATGTAATGAATTTATTGAGTTATTAATGTTTATGTTTAAGTGTTGAGTACTTTATCTTGTGTGCTTTTAATATTTCCATCTTATATTAGGATTGGCGGCCTAATCTAAGTAGCATTTATATTCACAGAGATGGTTTGTAAATTTACCCCACAAGATAACACGGTATGTTGCATAATAGAGATATTGTTGTTCCTTGTCTTAACCCTAGAGATAGGGGAGGCATAAGCCATGAGGTGAACACTGCGGGTGCTTCAGCAGCCTAGGATAATACTCCTTTCTGGTCTAGAGATAAACTAGTAGGAAAAAAACCTAGTGTCTAGTATTTGAGAAAATACACAATTGCGGCAGCACCTAGTGCTGCAGCACTTAACATAGCATTTTGTGCACTTTAATGAAATTACTGGAAGTGAATGCATCTCAACTTGTTCCAATCATCTGATCTTATTTACCCTGATACTTTTTATTATTTTGCATGTTACCAAATATTTGTGTCATTTACTTTATTTTTACCATCACTAATTTGTTGATTAAATTACTCATTGTTGAAGTGCTAATCCTCGTGGCAACGAACTTTACTTTCACTTTATTAGTTGTTGACAGTGTATACTTGCACTATCACGCTTTTAGCCACAACATTCACCCAAAACCCTGGGCTATCCACTCCTCACTCCCTGTGAGTATTTCTACTATTTTCCAAATAGTTTACAACTTTTACACCTCCCTAGGCTAAAAGAGCTCTTGGTAGTTTTCTTCACACAGCTCTACCTACTGTAAACACCCCTAATAGAATCCTTCTGATCTATTAGACAACTTCTATCATAGAAGCACTCACTTCTCAAGCCCTGCAGCAACACATGCTACTTGAGAAGGTTTGCTACAGGTTTTCTGTTAAGTGTTTGGATTTGTGGGATTTCTAGAGTTTGGTTGATACAAATGGAGTATTCAAGAAATACAACAACACAAGATTTAATACATACTCAAAGATCAAGTGAATCCCTTCAGTTTTGTAGCAGGTGAGTATGGATGAGAGAAAACTTTGACACTTGAGAAGGTTGGAAGATTTGAGCTCAATGTACTCTCACACGGATCAATGGTTTCCAGGAGCGTTTATTTATAGCTGAAATTATGTGTAATAACCTCTGGTCCATGAAAAAGGGTCGTTGGCAAAAGTATATAGCCGTTGGAGAAGCTGTTTGTTTAATACAACTGTGTTTCTGCTTTTCTGCAGAATGCATCTGTTTCCAATTGTTATGACTCTTCTAAACTATGACTCTTCTCAACTATGACAGTTGTTTGACGACGATGCTTCTCAAGTTGATGCTTCTCAAGTTGATACTTCAAATGAACATATTTGTGGTATGACCTTTCTCAACTTGACTATTCTCATGATGCTTCTTAACTTGACTCTTCTCATATGATGCTTCTCATCTCCTTTCTCATAGTTCTGTCATGATGCTTCTTAGATTGATCCTTCTGGTTTACTCTTCTTATGTTGCCATAGACAAAGATAAAGCTTCTCTTGATGATCTTTCTCAAGTTTACCCATATGGTCTTCATCTTTGATCTTGTCAAGAGAAGATTTCTTCTTTAAGAATATTGTATGCAACAATCTTTTAAGTCTTCTCACATATGATGCTTCTCATAAGCATATACATTTTTGAGATTAGCTTAGTTATTCCTGTTATTATTGTTAACTCAAGAAGAAGCAGTAGTAGCATATGAAATAAGATAACTTAAGCTTCTCATAGGGATTTTGCCTCAACAATCTCCCCCCTTTTTGATGTTTGACAAGCCCCATTGAGATGGATTAAGTTTTCTGATATTTGTTTAAAATTTTCTAAGGCATAGTTATTTTTTACTCCCCCTGAATACGCACACAGATTAACAGTTTAATTTTCACAGAATTCAGATATCACACACAAGAACATAATCAAGAACATGTATTTCATTTAGCTCATCAAAAGAATCATTAACATGATTACAAGAGATTTTTATGTTCTTTGGCAGATATGCCTATGAAAATGAAAAACAACCAAATGAGAAGATTACTTCTCAACAGAAAGTGTCTAGTACACACAGATATTTGCTAATGCTTATCTTTCAAAATACTCCTAAGACCTAGTAAGTTAATCTACTCTTCTCCCCCTTTTGGCTAACATCAGAAAGGTGGAGGCAGCAAGAGACATTAAGAGACTACTTTGATGGGGAAGACCCGTCAGAAGAGGAGGAAATAGCAGGTCTTGGAATGTCAGGAAATCGAGGGGCAGGACCAAATTCAGGAGGAATGGGGTTTGGAGCAAGTATGGTCATCCCTTGCTGCAGAATCCATGACATGTATTGCTCATCACGAGCAGCTTGAGCTCTTTGAGCTTGTTTGCTCTTTAGATTCCTCATCAACCTTCTCTTGTGCAACACCAAAAGGTTGACCAACATTGAAGAAGGAGGAATCCAGAGACCCAAACTTAGATGGCATGTCAGAAGGGTGAGTTTGGGTGTTGATGGAAAATAACATTGGTTGAGGGGAGTCATCTTGTGGTGTTTGGTTGAGGTTCAGAAATTGATTGATGTTTGAGGAGGTTATGGTGTTTGGGGTTTTCAGAGGTGAGATTCCATGTTCTATCTTAATGGCAGCAAGTAGTTGTTCAAGGTTGTGGGAGGTTACACATGAGATAGTTGGGTTTGGTGATGGTTCAGTAGGAGGTGCAGTTGCAATGGGAACTGGTTGAGGTGAGAAAGATGGGACAGAGTGTTGTATTGTGGAGACAGATGAGAAAGGTGGAAGTGTAGGCATTTGTTCATTGAACATTGAAGGGAGAGGGGTTTGTATGATAGGTGAGGAGGTGTTGTATTGAAGCTCCCCTGTGGTGACACAGATCGATTGTGTAGAATTAGCTTGCTCAGCAGTCTCACCCTTCTCAGCAGTTTCACCCTTCTTAGCTTCAGCAAACACTTCTTTCTCAGCTTCTGTTTTACCTTGTTCTTCATTTCCTTGTATTGCAACGTCATGTGATGGTTCATCAGTGAACTCAACATTCAAGTTGAATGGAGTCGGACCTTCAAGTACCACTGTTCTCTCAGAACCATTTCCTCCTGATGAGTTGAGGTGCAATTCCTCAGTCTTATCTTCTGATTTACCGCCAACAGAATTCCTTTCTGGTGTGTTCATGCCTTTACCAAGTTGCTTGTGACCTCTTGATCACCAAGTTTCCAAACTATTCTCACTTTTGCTCTGGTGTATACTTTAGTTAATGGAGCCATAACTTCTCTCGAGGAGGAGTGATTTGAATCACTTTTCCTATCTGTGATGGTTCTCTCATCATCAAATAGTTCTTGAGAACCCTTCTCAAGTTCTTTTGAAGATTGTTCCTCTTGAGATTTTTCCTTCTCACCAATCTCTTCATCATTTAGAACCTTCTCATTGAAATTTTCCTCATTTTCTTGGGATACATCCTTCTCACCAAAAATTTCTGCTTCTTGATCCTTCTTAGGATCAGTTGTCTCTACTCTTTCATTCTTCTCAAGCTCTGTTTCCTATTCAGAATATTTCTCTGGTGATTTTTCCTTCTCTTGAGGAATGGGATCATTCTTCTTCTTGCTCTTTGTCTCCCTTCTAATCACTTCAGCAAGTGATTCTTCTGTTTCCATTTCAGTGGACATACTAGACAGTGGCTTTGTCTTTTGTTTCTTCTTCTTTCTATCCTTCTCTTCTTCTTCAATAGTAACATTGATCCCCATGAGTTTCAGATTTTTGGCAGTGAATGTTTTGCTCTCAATAACACCCTCATCAGCAGAAATGTCAATCAAGAAGTGATTGAACACTCTAGTGAGAGCCTTGTCATATGGTAGAGATGTGGAGGCTTCATCTGCCCTGATGGAATTAATCATGTGGTGGATCATAAGGAAAGGAAGGCTTATGGGTGTGTTAGTGACAAGATGATAAAGAATCATGCAATCACCTGTAGTGACTTTCTCAAATGATCCAGCCCTAAGTAGAAGAGTATGAGAGCAGATATGGTGAAGGATTCTTACCATGTCTTTTAGATTAGGGGTAGTGATAGGGAGAGAAGGGTCTTTGAGAAGGGTGTCTTAACTTCTTCTAAGGAAATTCCCATTAGCACATACCAGGAATCATCATACACTTGAGTTCCCTGATCAGGTATGTTGAGTGCTCTTCCTAGGGAGAGAGAGGTTACAGTAAACTCCTTGTTCTTGACCCAAAATGTGATAGATGGAGGATCATATCTGATAGTGGCATATCTGATAGTAGAATTCCCTTACTCTTTCTTTGTAAATGAGATCATCCAAGGTGATGAACCTTTCCCATTTCTGTGGAGTGAGAAATGGAATGATGTTCCACCCACATCTTTGAATTTTATCTGGAGAGTAGACTATTCCAGAGACAATAGGCTATGAAGCCCATTTTTTTTCTTTCTGATTCCTTTCTCTTCTTCAGAGATTGACCCTTCTTACCACTTGGTGGAACCTTCTTTCCTTTTTCCACATTCTTCTTCGCTGGAACCTTATTTGTAGCAGATTTAGCCACTGGTTGAGAGGATTCACCCTTCTGCTCTGTAACTACAGGTTGCTCTGTTCTAACTTCAGAGGGATTGTCGTGTTCTTCAACATCAATAGGAGCATCTGGAGAAATTCCAGTAGTGTTCTTAGACTTGGAATGAAACTTAACACGCATTGATCGCCTTGGGTTTCCACTTGGAGTATGCTTCATTTTTAAAGGGCGTGATTTGAGTGGTTTTACGTCAACATGCTTTTGAGGGGGACCAACGAGAACGAAGTTAGGAAGTTTGTGATTTTGAATCAGAGTATGTTGAGGATGGTCCAGCGTTTTTGGTTCTTACCATTTGAGAACATAGGGATTTTGGGAGAGAGAGAAATGACGGTTTCGTGAGATTATGAGAGAGAGAGAGAGAAGACAAAGTGAAGTATTTTAATCACTTCAGAGCAGTTATATATTAACCAACGGTTAGAACATTCTTTCGATGTGTAACCGTTGATTGAGACGCGTGGGAGAGAGAGAGAGACAGAGAGAGAGAAGCCGTTGTAACGGCTAGGAACCTATTTTTTGGGTTTTTTTTTTCATATATCTAAACCTAAGAAAAAAAGAATAAAACATATAAACTCTTAAATGCAAACATTAATTAAAACAAACAATAAACAACATAATTTTTTTTGTATTTTTATGGTCATATGTATCTGATGACCGTTCTCAAGAGTTGAGAAGGTTGAGGGTTACAACCCTTCTCATAACTGAGAAGGTTGCTGGTCATGACCCTTCTCATCTGAGGGGGTTTCAATGATATGGAGCATGCTTTTAATGTAACTAAAACTTTCCTCCTGGAGGGGTTTAGTGAAAATATCAGCTAGCTGATGTTTAGTATCCACAAAAAGAAGTTCAATGTCTTTCTTTTGCACATGATCTCTAATGATGATGCTTAATATCAATGTGATTTGATCTAGAATGCTGAATTGGATTTTTAGACAAATCTATAACACTAGTGTTATCACAAAATATAGGAATACCTAAGTAACTTAAAGAGAAGTTTTCAAGTTGATTCTTGATCCATAGAATTTGTGAGCAGCATCCAGCAGCTGAGACATATTCAACTTCTGTTGTTGATAGGGCAAACTTTGTTTTCTACATGACCATGAGATGAGTGATTCTCCAAGTATTTGGCATGAATCACATGTGCTTTTTCTTTCAATTTTATCTCCAGCATAGTCAGCATCACAGTACCCTAAAAACTCAAAATGTGTTCTCTTTTTGTACCATAGACCAATGTTAGGTGTTCCAACAAGATATCTAAAAATTCTTTTGACAGCCCAGAGATGAGATTCTTTTGGAGCAGTTTGAAATCTAGCACATATACCTACTGAGCAGTTTGTACTCCTTCTCAGAAACAGGCTTACCCTTCTGTTAACACTCAAAAATAATCAAGTCGTAGGCCGAGGGCTAGGAGAAAGGAAAAAAAGGATCATGGTGTGAAGGCAAGCCATGTGGCATAGGAGAAATCAAAAGAGGTCCTCGGGGCACATTAAACGACAAAACTCCTCGAGGGAGGGTTACAGGGCCATTGGGCTAAGCCGAGGGAGAGTAACAACCCTAGCCTATAGGGTGCCAAGGCCTAGGCGGGATAGGAATGGGTGAGCAAACGATTCCATTTGATTCGCCTGGACTGGATTATAGTTGGCCTATGCACCTACGCTCTAGCAGGAAGCTAATTATGAAGCCACCGTCGGCATCAAAAAAGGGAACTGCTTCTAAAACGAAAAGCACTAAGCCAGTAAGTGTTTCATAAACAACAACCCCTGCAAGGATCATCCTATGGATGTTCTACCGCGGCTAACTACCCGGCTTATGCAGGGGGGCAAGTCTTCGCCCTAGAATCAGGAATGGCAGGATCGGTGGGTATTGCCCGAGTCAGCAGCCATGGGTCCAGAACCCACCTGGCTTGACAAACCTCCCCTCTAGTCAGCCGTACCCAGGAGCACTCAGTACCTACCCGGTGGGTTCTTATATACAGACACAGATGAATGTTGCTCCGGTCGAGCAGCCACGGAATCAAATTCCACCTCACCGAGCCACACAGACATCTGTACCAGGAACTGGCTTTGTTAACCTGGCCCAAGTTGTGCCTGGGCAGCCATGGCAGACGCTCCACCTCAGGTGCCACCGTAGCCAGTGGTGCAGGGTCCCCCAGATACACTGGGAGGCCAACGCCTCCGCCTGAAAGACAATCGGGCCCCCAACTCCTGGACCCTAATAACATCGCTGACATCATCAATAAGTTCTTTGGTGTTCAGTTGAGGCCGCTCGACCGTCCATTGTACAGGAAGCCTAACCTCGAGTGGGTGGATAGATTGGTGCCTCTGCCCAGAGGATTCAAAACCCCGACTTCGCCACATTTTCCGGGGATGATGGTAAGTCTACTATGGAGCACATCGGTCGATTCACGGCCCAATGTGGAGAAGGAAACCAGAACGAGTATCACAAGTTGCAGTTGTTCCCTCTGTCTTTGACAGGAATTGCCTTCTCGTGGTACTCCTCTCTCCCACCTGATTCTATACAGACATTGGCAGACATGGAAAGGTGCTTCCATGACCGATTCTACTGGCCACAGCCTGAAGTTACCACAACCGATCTCATGAATTTACGGCAGAAGGTGGATGAGGCAGTGACAGACTTCATTGAAAGATTCAGAAAGATGGCTGGAAAGTGCTCAGTACCTTTCCCAGAATCCCAACTTACTTCCATGGCATTCTCTGGAATGCATCCTCAATTGAAGGAAAAGCTTGTTGGACAAGCTTGCAATGACCTTAGTGGCTTGGTTTCCAGGGCAGTTCAAATTGAACAATTCATACAAGAAAGAGAAAGGAAGAGAGCCACTAGGGGCTGAGGACCACAGTTGGTGTCAGTAGTGGATGCAGCCAAGGATTCGGACTATGATGAATCAGTCGACTACACAGAAGACATCTTAGTGGCCGATATATTTAAAGGGAAGACCTACCTCTGTCCAACTATCAAACCTGCCAAGGGCAAGGAGAAAGACGAGGAAATGGTCGAGTATTCCTTTGACATCTCCAAGGCCAACCAAATCTTTGACTACCTCCTCAAAGACAAGTAGATCAAACTCATTAATGCCCATAAGATTCCCCCTCCTGAAGAAATAAGTGGGAAGAAATACTGCAAGTGGCGTGCTACTTCTAATTGTATTATCTTCCGCCGGGAAATTCGTAAAGTCATCAAGAAAGGGAGATTCAACATGGCCGACAAGGGGGCATCGGAGATGATTGTCGACACTGACCCTTTCCCTAGCATGAATGTCAATATGGTCTCCTTCTCAGGGAGCGACCGACGGAAAGGAAAGAAGAAGTATGTGTGGGTCCCCAAAAAGGAAACCTCCCTTGAAGGGAATACATCTGTGTTCAACCGATTGGGTTCACCTCCTAGGGGATCCATTGTAGAAGAACGTATGGCCCTATTACAAGAAGAATTACAAATAGGGGCACCGAGTTAGCCTCAAGGACCTCAGAAGAAACTCCCTAAGCCGAGGAGGCTTGTCCACGAACTCAGGGAGTTCCATTTGTCCAAACTCAACCCTGAGAGACACTTTCCTATACCCAGGGACCTAAGGGAGAGACTCCAACTCGTCCCACCTGGGGGGAATGGTAGGCCCACCAATGATTCCATTGGGCATACCACCCTGCCAACCACGAAGCATGGGACTCGGCCCAGAGAAGAAAGGAGGGTGTCACATGTCACCGAGGCACAAAATTCAACTTCGGTAGACATTACGGTCCTGAATGACCGGGAGCTTAGAGCCACCAGAACAGTAAAACCACCTTCAGATGCACCACAGGATCAATGGATGACACAGGCGGCCATCGAAATGCCGACCCCAAGGGTGGCCTCCAAATCTCGCTCGCAGAAGAGGAGGCTAAAGAGGGCTAGAGCTTTAAACAGGATGAAGGAGAGTCTCCAGATGCTTACCTCAGCTAGAGATGAGATTACCCAGACCATCCCCGTAACATCTGTTTCTACGGCGTTCGAACAGGCTTTATGGACCTCACAGTCCCAAGCATCCCCGGCCAGTCGATGAACCCCAGGTCGAAGGGGTAATGACAGAGCAAGAGTTGGGGGAGGACGACTGATAAGTCTTATTTTACTATGTTTTTAGCATTTGAATTAAATAAAAATTGTAGAATTTTAGTTTCACTTTGGAGCTATATTACTACAAAATGTTGGTTTATATTATCAGGATCAAATAATGAAGGAATGGAAGAAATTCACGTGATTAAAGGCAAAGAATAAAAGTTCAAGGACCAAGGAGCAAAATCAAGCAAATGAAGCCAAGAATTAAGTGTTCACGCACGGTCCGTGCCTACTACACGCATGGTCCGTGCTCACTGTTACAGAAAGTAGCTGAAAAGACTCAAGACACGCACGGTCCGTGCGCACCACAAGCATGGTCCGTGCGCACTGTACGTTGCAGAAGCTGGAGAGTTTGAAGACCACGCACGGTCCGTGCTCCCTACACGCATGGTCCGTGCTCCCTGTGCTGAATCAGAATTTTACAAGTTTTACGGCACGCACGGTCCGTGCACCCCAGCAGCATGGTCCGTGCACCTTTATCTAAAGCTAAAAATGTTACAAAACTCTTCCAATTCTTTCATTATGGCTTGTAATTCGAATTTAATCCTTTGTCTACTGATCCTAGGCTATAAATAGGACCTCATTTCAGCTGTAATGGTACCTGAGCATACTTGTAATCTCACTCCAAAGTTTAATCTAAGTTCTTGCAATTTTCTTAAGCTTTTGCTCTTTTATTTTCATGTTCTTTACTTTCTTGCAATTTTAATTTCTGTTCTTTACATTTCAGTTCTTTATCGCTTTGTTTATATTCTTGTCATTTACATTCTGTTATTTATCTTTATGTCATTTTCTTTTATGTCATTCTCTTCTACTCCCTTGTCTACTATGATCATGTGTGAGTAGACTTCTTTAGTCTTGGGATTGTGGGACACAATCAAATGATGGTCCCTAAACAAATCCAAGACTAAACTCTATCTTATTTAGAACTTAAATTTTAATCTAATTCCATAGAATTAAATTTTATAAAACAAATATCAAACGAAGTACCGAGAGGTGAAGTTTGATATTGGAACAAATGGGATTAGACAAGGCAAAGCAAAGCATGAGAATAGCATTGCTAGCTTTGGGACAATAAGGTTGTGCTAAATGGGTCTCTGCGATGATCAACCATGAGAATAGGTTTGATCATTGTTTCGAGACACGTTCTTGCATTCCGAAAGGAAGCTTGAATTACACCAAAAGAATACCTTGTCCTTAAAACAATTTCAAAATAAGGTAGAGAATAGTTAAAGGGTTGTTTATTTCCATCATTGTGATCTAACCATGATCCCAAGGTGTCTTTTAATTCTGAATTTAAAATCAACAAACATTCCTTCTTCTAAAATCATTCCTTTTAGCTAAACAACACCGAAAAAGAAATTGGTAATCAAAAAGTCTCTGTGGGATCGATACTTTTTATTACGCGATAGAACCGTGCACTTGCGGTCTATCAAGTTTTTGGCGCCGTTGCCGGGGAACGAACCCGGGTCACCCGCGTGACAGGCGGGAATACTTACCACTATGGGCGAGGAAGAAGAACACCCCTTTGGTCCATTAGAATTTGATGGAAACTCCATGACCGAGTCAATACTAGACGACTTGATGGACGGAATAGATGGGGAGTTCTGTGCTGATATAGAAATGGTGGGCGTCCTTCCAGCTGAAATAAAGATGTTCGAGGCCGTGTTCCACTCCCCTCACCTGCGTGATAACTCTATTTTATACAGAGTTATTTACGCATCTAAACCTAAATAATTGCTCAGTTCTCAGTAAAAATAAATAATATATATAGCTAAAAAAATGTATAACAACATTCAACGTTTGAAGAAGGGTTATGTTTATGGTTAAGCATTTTGCATATATTTTGGTATTTTGATGTGTTTGTTCAGTGCACCTGCATATATTTTGCATATATTTCAAGTAGGGTTAGATAATTTTGAAGCATGATCAGTTAAAGTCTTTTTATAACAAAACAAATGCACCTCTTTGAAACTGATTTTTAATGATGAAAGAAAGAAAAAGAAAAGAAACTTTGTTTTTACAAATGACCAATTTTATTATAGTTTCTACACATCAAAACTGAGTTTTTGAAAAGAACCTTGCTATTTGAAAAGCAATATAATGGCAAAGAGGAATTTTTAGTAAGCTAAGGTCAAGGCTAAATTTTTACTAAAAAAGCAGGACACCAAAAAAACAGTTTTTTTAGGGAGTTCTCTTTATATATAGTTATAGATTATAGATGTCTTCAAATGCTCTTTCTTGTTCAGTGGTTTTTTGGAGAACCAGGGAGAGCTATCAAGCGAATGATCTTTCTTGTTCATTCATTAAATTAATTCTTAAACTAAAAATAAATTTATTGGAACTGAAATAATTATAAATGATAAAAAAATATGAGTCAGCATGCCACGTGGACGCCACATCAATTAAGATGTCCACGTGGCGTGTCCAATCATGATTTTCGTTAGCCCAATCAGCAATAGTTAACGGCAGGGACTAATAATAGAAACAAGAAAATAAGATGGGGACTAAAACGCCTATTTCGTTAATGTAGCGACTAAACTTAGAAAAACTCAATTTTGTAGGGACCAAAAACATATTTTACCCTAATATTTTTTTATAGTTTTACCAAAAACACTCTTATTATAAGTTTCGGACCGGTAACGATCTCGATATCATATATCATATAATTTCATATATGATATCTAAATTTCTATAGAATCTTTGAGAAAGACTTTTCTTCATAAGAAAAGACTTACTATCTTTGGGATCTGATACCACCGCTGCTCAAAAGCTTAGGGGATCAACTTTATATTACATAATAAGTGGATTCCTAACTCTTCTATCATGATATAAGTAAGCAGTTCTTGTTGTATCGGCCAAAAACCTTGCCAATTGATCTTTACGGGGCTTCATCTATCAATTAGATCTTTTATCCATAGAAAAGAAGTATCTAGGCATATATCTCTTCATATATAGATTTCTATGAAGTTTATTTCTTTGCTACAGCTGATAAAAATCGTTGTTTCGAAAGATATATATGTAGAAAGCCTATTTTATTTTATTTTTCAAACATAATACTTATATTATTAGTATTAGCAGATTTGCTCGTTCTTTTCTTTTTTATTTCTATTTTATAGTGGAGATAGTCGCACGTAAAGACAGATCACGGCCATATTGTTAAAAGCTTGAGGTAAGAATGGGTTTCGTTCGAGTGCCTTAAAATAGTATTCCAAATCTTTTATATGTTCTCTGTTACTTGTGTGGATAAGGCCTATGTTATAAAGTATATAACTTCAATCGTAGGGATGAGTTTCCAGCCGCATAGCCTCATAATAATTCTGTAAAGCTTCCGCATAATTTCCTTCAAATGGAGCTGACATCCATTACGGTCATCATTCGGTTCAATGAATCTATGTTCCTAAACCGTACATGAGATTTTGATCTCAGACGGCTCCTCCTTTCACTACAAGAATAACTAGATTTGGCAGCGAATTTTTCTCAGCAACAATAAAAGTGTTGGCAAAAAATTGCATATGTTAACAACATTTATTGGTTGTTGGGATAAAAAAATCTTTTATCAACAATATCGTTTTGGTTGGCAAAAACATGTATATCCCATTAGTGACAAAAGTTGTTGGGAATTGCATAGCTTTTGCCAACAACATATTGTGTTATTGGCAAATGTATATATATTTATCAACAATATCTTATGTAGTTGGGAAATGGTACATATATATCTAGCCAACAATTTTATTTGATGTTGGGATAAATAGTGTTGTGCTAGCAACAAGAAAAGATAAACATATATATATATATATATATATATATATATATTATGATGCCTCACTTTTTTATATATGGTCTCTAATTTTTTTTTTTTTTTTGAGATTATATAGTCTCTAATTCTACAATGATAAAATACGATAACTAAACTTTAGCTATTTCATATTGTTATTTTTATATTATTAAGTTGTGTATATTTTAATTTGAATTAATAGAGTAAAGAGAAAAATTAAGTAATAAATGTTCTATTTATTTATTTAATAATTTGTTTTTATATTAATTAAAATTAAATACCTTTTTTAAAGGGGTTTTAATATTTAATTTTGCAGCACTAACAAATTTAAATGTTGATTCTAAAAAGTTGGAACATAGAACCCACTTTCAAAGTCTAACTAGTAACTACCCTCAACTTCTCTTGAATCAACCCACTTTCTTTCTTTTTTTTGATTAATTAACCAACCCACTTTCCCCTCTATATCTACTAATTTACGATGCATACATACGTTGGGAACTACTTTCATTGCGGATGTGCAGCAGATGGATGGCCTTGTCTTGCTCCTATATTGCAAATGACAAGTCCTAGCCACATCTTAACAATAAAGGTATGTTCAAAAGGAAAAGGAAAAATGTAAAAATTGTTTTGTCTGGGAATATAGGCATGTATTGAACAATATAGTATTGGTCAAGATTGAGATGAAACCTCTTGAAATTTCCAGTGACTGCTTCTTCTCTTTTGTTTTGCTTTCACTCTAGTGGTTGTTTCTTCTATTTTTTTTGGTTAAAAACTAATCTCCTCCTTCAGGTTTAGGAACTTGAATCATCTGAAATAATTAACTTATTAACTCTTTATCTCTCTCTCTCTCTCTCTCTCTCTCTCTCTCTCTCTCTCTTTAGGGAAAGATAACTTTCATTAATTGAAAACTGGACAATGTCCAGGCATTACAACAGAATTACAAACGTGGGAATTAACTATGGGAGGCCCCTCCCAATCAGCATAACCAAACATTTTGGCATGATTCACTAAATTATGAGCATCAACATTAAATTCTCTTCTAATATGGCCTATGGAGCTCTCTGGCAGTAGAGTTAGGAGATCCAGCAGTCTTGGATAACTGGAAAGATGGCAGCAATAGTAACTTTGTGGAGCACAATTAACCACAGATAGAGCATCTGAGAAAAATCTGCAGTTGGACAATCCCTTGCTGCTAGCCACTTGCAACCCCCATTTGAGGCGCATTGCCTCGGCCAGAATTGGAGTGATTGAAATGGGGTCTTTCCTGCAAGCACTATATACTATGTTGCTAAACTGGTCCCTAATAATGATTCCCCAGCAAGTATAGCCACCATCAAATCAACCTGCGTCAACAAAACAAGAAAAAGCATGGTCGTGCAGCAGCACATCAGCAGCATCAGTGACAGCTCTGGGCAAACGAACTCTGCTGGGATTTGCATCTTTGTATTCTTGGACAAAATCAGCAGCAGCAGCTGCAATTCTATGAGGTTCAGGAACTTTATTGTTGAAGACCATATCATTCCTCGCATGCCAGAATTTCCAAAGGAGGATACAAAAGAGTTGAGCACCATAAACATCCTCGCAAGAGAGCCAGCTGAGGATCCAAGTGTGAATGTGCATTTGGGTTGGAATATGAGCTCCCAGATGAGAAGCAAAGAGAGTTGTTTTGATGAAGTTGCAGTCCATGAAGGTATGCTCTGATGTCTCGGGTTGGAGGTGGCAGAGAGGACACATGGGATCAATTACCAAGCCTTTCTTAATAAGATTCACTTTAGTGGGTAAAATCTTCTTAGAGAGTCTCCAAAGGAAATTTTTGACTTTGTTTGGAATTCTTGCCTTCCAAATTTCTTTCCAAATCAGATCCCCATCCATATTAGAGCTGCTGACCATATCTCTAAATTTGTCAACACATAAGGCATGATATGCAGAACGCACTGAGTAAGTTCCATCTCTCTCCCACTTCCAAATTAACTTATCCTCAGGTAGTCTAGCAGAGATTGGAATTCCTATCACTTTGGCTGCCACATCCCTAGGGAGATCATGGAAGACCTTCACCCTGTCCCATTGTTTCAAGTCAAAATCTATAAGCCGAGCAACCATAGCATCAGGATCAGCAATTAAACCAGAATTCATTGGCTGAATCTTATCACAATCAGGCACCCAACTATCCTTCCAAATCTTGACCTTCTCTCCATTACCAATGCTCCATTTTCCCCCATACTTATCAACTTTCTAGCACTTAGGATGCTCCTCCATGCATATCTAGGTTGATAGCCAACCTTGGCATCTAAGAAAGAACCCCTCGGATAATATCTGCTTTTTAGGACAGATTCTAGCAGAGAAGCTTCCCCATTAATCAACCTCCAGCAGTGCTTGCCAAGTAAAGCTGTATTGAAATCTTTAAATCCCCTAAACCCCAAGCCACCCATATGCTTAGACACATAGAGTTTCCCCCAGCTAATCTAGTGAATCTTCTTCTTCTCTTCATCTGAACCCCACCAGAATTTTGCAAGCATTGAGTCAATATCATTACAGTAGCCAACAGGCATCTGGTAGCAGCTGAGGATATAATTAGGAATTGTTTGTGCTACCGCCTTGATGAGAATTTCCTTACCTGCTAGAGAAAGACATTTCTCCTTCCATCCTTTGAGTTTCTTCCAAACACGGTCCATGACAAATGAGAAGATAGCTTTCTTGGATCTCCCAAAAGGAATTGGGAATCCAAGGTATCTTGACTGAACAACCACTGCCTTTACTCCCATCATATGACAGATCATTTTTGAATCAATTTGTGGCACATTTCGGCTAAAGGATGCTTCTGATTTGTCAAGGTTAACCACCTGCCCAGAAGCAGTTTCATAGGTTTTCAGAATAGTCATAATCTTGAAGGCCTCTTCTATATTAGCTCTAGAGAATAGAAGGCTGTCATCAGCAAAAAATAAGTGTGATATCTGAGGAGCTTGCCTAGCAATTTTGAGGCCATGGATCTCTTTACTTTCCACACACTTATGGATCATACCAGATAACACATCAGCACAAAGAATAAACAGGTAGGGGGAAAGGGGATCCCCCTGTCTAAGCCCCCTCTGAGGAATAAAAGGAGAGCTAGGCTGGCCATTAATCAATACCTGATCGGAAACAGAAGTCACACAAGTCATGATGAGATTAACAAAACTGTTCGGGTAGCCCATGGCATAGAGAGTTTTCTCAATGATCTTCCATTCCAATCTGTCATATGCTTTGGACATATCCAACTTGAGAGCCATAACCCCTTTTTTCCCCTTTCACTTCTTCTTGATCCAATGGAAACACTCCATAGCCAATTCGGTGATACTCCTTTCCATCTAGTTTCTCAAATTCTCCAACAAGGTTGCCAATCTTGCGAGCAATAGCTTCAGTCCTCAACTTGAGAGGAAGATCATATACTCGAATCCAAAATGAAACTCTAAACATATCAAGGTCAGATGGTTGCTCCTCACCAGAAACTTTGGAAAGGATAACGAGATTACGATCGAAGCTCCATGGGCCATTAGCTAGAACTGCATCTGCTTCCTTCTTAGTGGTGAACCGAAATAAGAAAAGATTCTTGTTGAGATCCTGAATTTCAACCGAGTTCTTCGATTTCCATGCCTGTAGCATGGTATGTTTGAAAGCCCTAATGTTGTAGGGGCTATCAGTCCATATTTTTCCTGCAAGAGTGCGATTGAAGATGTCATCTTCTCCAATCTGATCTTCATCCTCAACGGTTATGAACTCCGCTGCGTCTTCTCTATTTGCAGGGTGGTTGCGTGCTCGATTCATCGCGATGGAAGCTTTCACAAGGGAAAGGGACGACCAGACGAGCTAGGGAGAACCACTATGAAGGTGGGGGAAGCCAACAAGGAGTCGGAGTAAAGCCAGGAAGGACCTGGGGAGCGCCGCCACGTAGCCCTAGCAGAGCTGAGGGTTGGACGAAGAGTTTTTTTATGTACGTTGACTGTCTCATAAAAAAATGACGTGCTTTATCTCTCTCTCTTACTCTCAATTAGTTTGTTTGATAATATAGATTTTTTCTTCCTCTTAACCTTCTAATCAAATTTGTTTTTGATTTTGTCCGGAACCAATTTTATTTTTTGTGAGGTCCTTTATGATTACATATATCACTGTAATTGTTTATTTACGGTTTCTTAATTTCTTTCTTTCTACCCACTATATCTTATGTCCATTCTTTTGTTTTGTATTTTTAGGGAAGAGAACCTACCACAATTCTCAAGACTTACTCTGGAGTAATTTAAAGGAACATGTTAATTCTCAACAAGCCTTTTGCAGCAAGACCATTGAACTTTAATAACATGCACTGTTCCAACGAATTCATTAAAAATGTTATATATTAATAGTAAACAAAAACATCAACATAAATTTAATTAAGTAATTTTTTTCCTAAAAGTGATCTTAAAAATATTATCAGAAAGGTGACCTAAATAATAATATTATAAAAAAAGGGTCATTAAAAAAACATATCACTAAAAAAATTATCAAGCCTCATATCGCAGCGACTTTTGTTGTTGGGATTGACTAGAATAACAACAAAATTTGTTGTTGTGAAAATATTAGTTATGACAACAAAATCAAATGTTGTTGCAAAACTTTTCGCAACGGGACTTACCGCAGCAACATGCAGCGACATTTTTTTCTTGGGAAAAATATCTTCTCCAACAACTTTATATATTTTTCAACAATAAATGTTGCTGTAAAAAAGCATATTTCTTGTAGTGTTTATGTGTCTAATGATATGATAAATATAGAAGCAAAAACGATTGCAATATTGTCATTATCAACTGAGTGGGACTAGTGTTTTTACACGAAGTCTCTAGCCAATCTTCCTGTCAAAGATCTTTTCTTAACATCAAGTATGTTATTACTAGATAAATAGTCACTTCAACAATTTTTGTCCTCAACGCCGCTAAATTTCCCAGAATTAGTCACTTCAACAGTCTTCGATGGTTATATGGGTATCCAAAATACGAACGAGATGGATGTTTATTGTCCCAACCATTCTTGTTAGTCCCGAGCCCGATAAGAAAGGAAGGGGTTTTTTTGTCAAAGTTTTCTCGTGTTGTTGATTCCTAAGTGTAGTGCTTCTTCCCCCATGCCGCCTAGTGGAGTAGGGTTGACCTAACCCCCATAGAGGTATAACCTTTCGCTTAATACTATAAATCTAAAATTGAAGCATATGAGGCTGCTTTAATCGGAGATACACGTCAGGAGGAATTAATAGTTTTATTTCCAAACATCACCTTCAACAAGCGTAGGTGTTTTTTTCAATTTTTTTCTTTCTCTCGGAAGAATGTATCTTTCTCCTAAGGCTGAGACTAGTAAAAAAAATAAGCAAATCGCACCATCTCTGTAATAAGTGAATGCCTCTTTTTCTCCAGAAGTAGTCGGAATTATTCGTAATAAGATATTGGCTACAATAGAAAAGGTCTTATCAATAAAATTTCCATTTCTAAACATAGGTAGCAATCCATCCTATAATTTCATTTTTTATCGTGTGATAAAATAATCCCCCAAACAAAGGAATTGTACAATACAGTACGAAATAACGTTAAAACGGACTTTTTAATCAAATTACTTTTTACTTTATCCTAGGCCCGACCTCGAAAGAGGTTTTTTTTGGTACAAAGTTTTTCTTTCTATTCTTATATTGTGTGCACCGACCCCAATGGAATATGAGTCACTATTCACTCACCATGCCGGTCATTAAGCTTGAACACTCAATTATCAGCCACGCAGTTAATTAATTTCTCAACACCATCCTTTTCAAAAATTATAGAGGACCAGAAAGAAGATTACCAATCTTATTACTTTCATCTTTATTTCAACCATTCAAATAGTTTTTATACGATATAGTGTGACTAATGAATGCTGCCATTTGCAAAATATTCCATAGGTAGGATTTTCCAATATGTTCTCATTAACATAAATTTGTTTGAATCCAATTCTATATCACTATAGTAGTTGCAATTGACCGACAAGCAAAAAAAATCAGTAAGGATCAGTTTGGTTTATGGGGTACAATATATGGCTGAAAAACCGTGGGTTAATGTTTTTATTAGTACAATTGTATTGGATGGGCCAGCAACTGTCAATATGTTGGTATAATATTTGAAATTGTGGTGGTGTGAGTAAGAAAAAATAGGCCCAACAATCTACCTTGTTACTGACCCAGTGTTTTCTTTATGGTTACTGTGCACTTAAGCCCACCAGATACTGACCCCGTCCAAAGAAACACGCGAAGGGTTAAACTCTAACCCTAATCTCTTTCACGCCTCAGAAAAAAAAATTCTCTCTCTATCTTCTTCTTCTTCTTTACTCTGACTTCTCTCTAGAAATTAGGAACCCTAATTTCTTACTTACGATTTGCAAGTACTCAAGGCTTCTAATAACCAAGCAAATGACAACGTACAACAAAGAAACGAAGATGGTGAAGAGTTGCTGGTGTTCGTGTGAGAACCACGACTAATGCTGTGCAAACGAGGATCGTGAAGACGAACAAGTGACGAAGGAGAAGGAGAAGGAGCAGAAGAACGATTTCAAGGAATACAAGGGAACTTAGTTTCTCAAACTGCAAAAACTTTTATTTCATTCACTTGTTGTATATTTCATTGCATGAATGTTGTATTTATTGGGTTTACATAGAAATCAGTTAGAGTTTGTTCTTAACAAACTCTAGCAAGTAAAACAGAATATGTTTTCTTAATCCTATCCTATTTTAACCGTCACATTTGACCTAGACATTTCAATTGAAACCCTGATTTAACAAAATACAACATTTTAGGGCTTTGCCGCAATTTATCACCTTAATCCCTAATGGGTTCGGCCGAGCGGTAACTGGTTCAGTTCCCACCCTAAGGTATCGAGTTTGACTATGGGGTGTGGGAAAAGATCTGTTGGGAGAGGAGAACCACACGGGTCAGCAAGTTCATCGGCAAAGCTGGTGTTTTGCCGATAAATTGCGCACCAATGACACAGTAAAAAATAATAATATGAACTTAGGTAGACAGTGAAATTCTTCTTGATTTTGAGAAATGAATCCTAATACATGCTGAATAAAGAATGAAATCAAATAATACATTTGAAAAAAGAAATTATCAGCAACACTTAATGGAGTTTTATGTTGTTTACGTCACTTCAATTATTTTACGGATAGGGAAAAAATAAATGAATATAAACCGAACAAAAAACAAACAAATGATATAAGTTACAAACTGGAAGTGAATGGCACTCGGGTAGAGGGTAACCATGAGCTTCCAGCGATGAAATTTCCAACTGTGAATTTTGAAGCTTCAGAAGCACTTGTAATGACATGATATCCCGACCATTTAACTCGGTTTTCTGTTGATGAACCAGATCCTGTGTTCATGTACTCTCCATAGTACAAAGTACTTAATGCAAAATTGCCACTCCATTCCAACCAACCTGCTGGGTTGATCAAACTATCAAAAGAAGTTTTCATGAACACAGTTCGAGAATATTGTTTCCATGGCCTTCCAAGATAGGTCTTAACAGAGCTTTGAACTGGTCTCAAGTCTGAGGAAGCTGTGACCCTAGAATTGTGAATAGAAATGCCAGTATTTTGGTTTGGGTCAGTTCTGCCTTGGACTGTGATTGTATTGACTTTGTTTGGAGGGTTCCTAGCAAAGATGTTACACTCTCTGTAGAACTGTCTATCAGAATGAACATACAGTGTGTCTTGGTATCCTTCGAAGCTACATTTGTAAAATACCGATAAGTCAGATCCGGAACGCAATGCAACAGCTTGATGATTTGCTGCACCGGCAGTGTTCCTAAAAGTGGTATCTTGAGCAATGAATCCATCCCCAACAACAGCTGCCCAAAATCATTTAGTCGTAAGTTTCTAATATTGTTTGAATGCTAGGTTATGTTGAAAACCAAAGTTTACGAAATCCGTAAGGCCTGGCTCACACTACAAAAAACCGGGTAATTTCCGGCGGTTTTATTAAGGCAGTTAATTATAAACGCCATTATATACCGTAAAAAGTGGCAGTTCCTTGAACTGCCTTAATAAGAATGAAAATATTGGCGCTTTGAACTGCCAGAATTTACTTCTTTCTTTACTGATTAGCGCGCTATCTTTTGGTCTCCGCGCTTATTATTTCACTTTAGAGCTCTTTTTTTCACTCCCTCTTTTTTTCACTCTCCGTATTCACACTCTCTCTGCGCTCTCTTCACTCTCCGTTCTACTCTCCATCTCCACGCCCTGTTGCGACTTCAATCTCCATCTCCGTTAATCTCTGGTTCCACTCTCCATCTCCACGCCCTGTTGACGACTTCATTCTCCATCTCCGTTAATCTCTGGTGACGGCGCCCTGTTGAAGAAGATGGCTCCATCTCTGCTGACGGCTCCATCTCCACGCCCTGTTGAAGACCATCTCTGCGCAGTTTCTTGACGGCTCCATCCTCTGTGCAATTTTGTGAGTTTGGGTTCTGAATCCCTAATTTCCACTTTCATCTTTCATTCTTATGTTTTATTGAAATCGGCTATTGTGTGGACAAATGCGTGGAAGAGAAAATTAACTAACTGTAAGTGCAGCCAAGCTATCAACTGTTGTTTATTCATCTTTCCATCGTCTGCATAGTAATCGGCTCCATCCTCTTCCCTAATTTCCTCTTCCGCAGCAACCATTGTTGAATGTTTAATTGAATCCCTAAAATAACATTGTTGATAGTTTAATTGAATCCCTAATTGAACCCCTAATTGAATCCCTAATTCTTATATTCTAGTTTAATTTACTGCTGATTTAATTTCCTCCCATTCTTTTTTAGGGATTGTGCTTGGAATTGTATGTATTAATTTTTTGCTGGTTTGATTTTGGGGCTTGCTGCATGTTTAATTTTCTTGATGTTGTTGTATTGTCTTAGCACCTTCCTTCGATGTTGTTGTATTGTGAAAGTTACTTGAACAAAATCAGAGGGTGAAAGCCATTTTGGTTTATGAAGAGAGAGAAGTGTTTGGTTTTATTGCAGGACATTTGAGCTTCTCTTTCTTTCTTTCTTTCTTACTTCAAACATGAATTTTGGTCCAGCTGGGCTATTGATGAAAGAGAGAAAAGAGCGGTGTAGATGGAATGGAAAGGATGCATGTAGTTTACATCTTTCTTCTTTTATTATATTTGCCATTTCCTAGCTGTTGTTGCCCTTTGGTGTATTGAAATTGAATTGATTGTTCACCTATGAAAAGATTCTTATAAGTTTATAAATGTTATGGAGAAGATGAGTTGAACAATAGAGCTTTTGAAAGAAATTATAAGATGCAGAAGCTAATGTCTTCTTCTGGTTGAGGTTTCAGATTTAATCAAGGATTCTCATTCGGTTGGCTCTTGAGTTGATGTTCTTGTTTTTGAAGCAACTTGATCAAGAATTGGTAAGTTCTTTGAAACTAAATTTGTATTTACACCTAAGCATCACATATTTTAAGTGCATATTTATTTTTTCTAACATATTGTCTTCAACATGGTAGGTAAGAAGGAACACTTTGGCACTCAACTTTAAATTAGATCTCTATTGATTTTGTTGGCAAAGAACTACCAAAGTAAGTTCTTATTATACTATTTTATTTCTACTATATGATATAATGTTATCTCCTCATGTATGGCTATTTAATTATTGACACTCATTATGCAATAATATCTTTCCTTTTGTAGTCATGTCAATTGATAAGTCATGGATTCGCAAACCGCGAAATACTATTGAATATAGAGTTGGATTAAATGTTTTTTTGGATTTTGCATTTCAACATAAGTCTATTGATGGTCGTGTCATTAAGTGTCCATGTTCAAAATGTGGTTTCACGAAATGGAAAAAAAGGGGTGTAGTTCATGAACACCTAACTCGTAGACCATTCCCTAGAAATTACAAGTTTTGGTACCGACATGGCGAAGTATCAAATGTAGTCCACTCTGAGGCTACTGAAGGAACACATATTGAAGACGTTTTACAGCCTCAAAATCCAATGGAAAACATGATCAACGATGCGTTTGGGTTTGTGAGTCACAATCATAATGACCTTGGTGCATCTTTTCAGCATTCTTCCGAAGGGCATAACACGGTGCATGATGAAGATAAGACAGATTTTTATGAGTTGCTGAAAGACAGCGATCAAGATTTATACGAAGGGTGTAAAAAGTTTTCAAAATTATCATTCCTTGTTAAATTGTATCATATAAAGTGCTTGTGTAGGATGAGTGACAAAGCAATGACTATGATTCTAGAATTGCTAAAAGATGCGTTTGAATTTGCCAAGATTCCTAGTTCATTTTATGAGGCCAAGAAAATCATCAACAAACTTGGTCTTAACTACATCAAGATACCAGCATGCCAAAATGACTGCATGTTGTATTGGGGCGAAGAGAATGAATCTTTAGAAGAATGCAAAAGATGTAAGATATCTAAATGGAAAGATAAGAAGAAGAAGCAACCCGCAAAAATCTTGCGTTATTTCCCACTAAAGCCAAGATTGCAAAGACTCTTCATGTGTTCTAAGACTGCCGAATCTATGAGATGGCATGTGTTGGAAGGTAACCAAGACGGATTGATGAGGCATCCTAGAGATTCTAAGGCTTGGAAAACATTTGATTTACTTCATCCAAATTTTGCTAAAGATCCATGAAATGTACAACTTGGCCTTGCTAGTGATGGTTTCAACCCTTTTGGAGCTATGAGTACTAACTATAGTATTTGGCCAGTGGTTCTTATCCCATACAACCGCCCTCCTTGGGAGTGCATGAAGCAAACATCAACCATTCTCTCCATGATCATTCCTGGAAAACTAATGCCTGGAAATAACATAGATGTGTACTTACAACCTCTCATCAAAGAGTTGAATGAGTTATGGCATGATGGGGTGCAAACATTTGATTCCTCAAAACATGAAATGTTCACAATGCGGGCAGCTCTAATGTGGACAATTAGTGACTTTCCTGGGCTTGGTACTTTATCTGGTTGGAACACACACACACAGTTTGCTTGCCCCACATGTAATTTTGACACCGACTCTTGTAGACTAAAGCATGGAGGAAAATGGAGTTTTATGGGCCATCGACGATTTTTACAAGAAGGTCATAAATTTCGATTGAATCGATCTCGTTTTAATGGAAAAGTTGAGCAAAGAGATCCACCGGTAACTTTGTCTGGGCCAGACATCTTGAAACAACTTGAGGGCATTAATGTTACCTTTGGAAAAATACTAGAGCCTACTGATAAAGGTAAAAAAAGAACTAGAGGAAAGAAACTTGTTGAAGATGGATCGGGTCAATGGAGGAAGAGAAGCATATTTTTTGATCTTCCTTACTGGGAGTCTAACTTGTTGCGTCATAATTTGGATGTTATGCACATTGAAAAAAACGTGTGTGATAATGTGTTGTTCACTTTGCTTAATGAAACTGGAAGGTCAAAAGACAATCTTAAAGCTCGAAAGGATCTAAAGGAAATGAGCATAAGGAAGGATCTCTGGCCAGATGATAATGGAAGATTTCGTCCATCTTTGTTCACAATGTCAAATGCAAAGAAAGATGTCTTTTTAAGGACTTTGAAAAATGTCACAGTGCCGGATGGGTACTCAAGCAATATTTCAAGGTGTGTTGACTTGAAAAATCGGAGGATTTTTGGAATGAAAAGTCATGATTGCCATATTCTTATTGAGCAATTACTACCACTTGCCATACGCAATGTGTTACCAGACAGCGTAACCGTAGTGTTAATAGAGTTGTGTTCATTCTTTCGACAATTATGTGCCAAAAGTGTAAGTTGCTTAGATCTTGACAGGATCCAGTCTCGAATCGTTGTCACTCTTTGTCACATGGAAATGTTGTTCCCTCCTTCATTTTTTACAATCATGGTTCACTTGACTTGTCATTTAGTTGGTGAAGTAAAACTTGGAGGGCCTGTACATTATCGTTGGATGTATCCTATTGAGAGGTGAATCTCTTATCTCTTTGAAGATTATTCTTTTAAACTCAAGTATTATGAGTAGAGTTTACTAGTTCTCAATCATTTTAGGTATTTGGGACATTTGAAGTCTTATGTTCGAAATAGGGCACAACCAGAAGGTTCTATTGCTGAAGGATACCTAGCTGAAGAGGTTCTTACCTTTTGCTCTCAATATCTCGAAGGGATTGAGACAAGAATCAATAAACCTGCACGTGTGGATGATGTTCCTGATAATAGAGATTTTACGCCATTGTCTAGTATTTTTCCATCTATTGGTAAAGCTGTTGGAGCTTTCTCAACCTTTGAGCTATCAACCTTGGAGAAAACTCAAGCACATCGATATGTGTTATTAAATTGTCCACAAGTCAAGCCATACATTGAGTGAGTACCAATTCCTAAATGACATTAATCTTAGTTAAACTCTAAATAACATCAAATACATTACATTGATATATAATGTTTGTATAGTGAATTTAAGGACTATTTGCGGAGACGGTCTAAAGGGAGAAGGCCTACAACCACAGAGATAGAGAAGATAGTTAATAAAGATTTCATTGATTGGTTTCCTCGAAAGGTAAGTAAAATTCGCAACAAAACTTGGGGCTATTTTTTAATGAAAGTTTATAAATTTGTCTAAGGTAACTAAGACATTCTATGATTTTGTTTTAGATTATGAACCCAGACATTTCAGGTGGAGTGTTAGACGATCTCAAGTATCTAGCTAAAGGTCCAACACCACAGGCTCGAAGATTTTCAGCATTTAATATTAATGGGTTCAAGTTTCGCACTGCAAGGCGAGAACATGGGTTGAAAACCCAAAATAGTGGAGTTTTTCTAACATCTTCAACATCTTGTGTTGCTAGTAGCGTTGATGGAAACCTTAGAGAAGCAGATTTGTCATACTATGGAAAACTAGAAGATATCATTGAGCTTAATTATTATGGTCAGTTTAAGGTTACTCTATTCAAATGTACATGGGCTGACACCACTAGAGATCGGGGTTTTAAAAAGGATGCATGGGGATTCACTTCCATTAATTTTTCGCGAGTGATTCACATCGGTGATCGTGAAGAACATGAACCATACATTGAAGCTTCACAAGCTCAGATGGTCTATTATGTGGATGATGAAATGAATAAAGACTGGAGTGTTGTTGTCCATATGAAGCCAAGAGACTTGTATGATATGGGAGACCAAGAAAATAATGATGTTTGTGAGAATGATCCATACCCAGAACAAAACTTGAATCAATTTTTCGTAGACACTGATGATTTTCCATTGATAGGAGAAGACGCAGATGACGAATTATTAAGCTCGGATAATGCCAATGATGAAGTCGAAGAAAATGAGCATATGTCAGAATAGAGTTACAATTTGGTGCCTTTAGTATAGGATTTTGTATGACATTAATTACCATATGTTCAGTTATGACATTATTTAGTATGACATTGTGTATTCAACTTGCATTGGATTTTTTACGACATTATTACCATATGTCCAGTTATTTAGTATGTTATTTTGATTTTGATGAAAACTCCACTGGAGTGTTGGTGTCACAGCTCTCAATAGACACAATCAGTGTGTCCTTTGCATATAATTAGAAACTAACCCTTGTTGCAGCTGATGTAACTCCGTTAACATGATCATTTAGCATTAATGTAGTTTATATTAATCGACTCTTTGATCTTTATGCGCAGATATGACAAAGCCAAGGAGAATTAGGAATTTCTGCAAAATAGTTGGCAGGAGCTCCACACATCAGGAACCATCCTCCTTGGACACATCTGGACAGCCTAGTTTGATTCCCAATGATCCAGATTTTAGTCCACCTGCTGTTGGTAATGTGGCTTCTCAGCCTAAACGACATTCCACTCATTACTGGTTTGTAGATGCTATAGGTAAAATACATAAATAAATCTAATTTGGTCAGTTACTTTTATTTTCTTATTTATATCTAGTACTTATTATAATGTTGGTATGTGATAGATGAACATGGTACTACTCATAAAGAGAAGGTGACAGTGAAGGGTATACATGACTTGGCTGATGGTCTACGTGTTGTGGTGGAATTTGATGATTGTTTTGAACCTATTGGAGAAGCTGCTGGATTACTCTCTGGAGTTTGCGGACAATCAGCAAACGATACTACTGCATTTCCTATAAGTTATGAAAAGTGGTCTGATATGTCAGATGCTTTCTTTAATAAAGAGTGGAATTCTCTCTACATGGTAACTCCAGTTTATTTTTGTTTTTAGAGTTTACACATGTGAAAGTTTAAGGAACTGACACTTTTTATTTTAAGACTCGATTTTTTTTCAAGGACATTCACATGGATCTTGCAAAAAGATCTGTTGAGCGTTCAATTGGAAAAAAGTGGAAGGAGAATAGGCTTAAGCTTTGGAATGAATTCTATGATCCGACTCTTAGTAAAGAAGATATCATCCAGAATGTTCCTGAAGGTGTCAGCATGGATCAATGGGCATCATTTGTTACATATCGCTTAAAACCAACGACAATGGTAAATACTTCTTACATATTGTTGAATTATTCATTTATAATTCATTATTAATTCATTATTCATATGGTTACAAATTAAGTTAATCAGTTAATGATAAATAGATTTATATTGGAATTAACAAACTAAGGCACTTTGGTTATAGGAGCTTTGCAAGAGGAATCGAGAGATAAGGGGAAAACAAACTCTTCCTCATACTTGTGATGCCAAGACTATAGCAAGAAGAAGGCATGAAGTGGTAGTTTAAAATTACTAATGTCACATTATTAGTTGTTTACATAATGATAACTTTATTGTTTCTGAATTATATTTTTGACTATAAAAATTAGAAAATCAAGACCGGCAAGAATTTGGGTCGAGGCCCAATGTGGAATCTGACTCACAAGAAAAAGGATGGGAGCTATGTGAATGACAAAGCAATGGAGATAGGGGTGAATTATTTATCTTTCTCCTTATCATTCCTATTTAACTAGTGTTTATTGTTTTGAAATTAAAGAAGAGTCATTTTTCTTGGTCTTGTGTGCAGGAGAAAATTGATAACCATCTTAGTCAAAATTTAGAAGTTTCTTACGAGATTTCTCCAAACGATCCTGTTGGTGTACTATTTGGCCCAGAACATCCTGGACGTGTTCGAGTATTAGGCCTAGGAGCAGTACCTACCCTTATATTTAAGGATACTACCACGCGACTTAGTGGCATGGACTTTGCATCATCAAGCAATGCTCCATCTTATGAAGAGTTACAAAAGAAGGTGGAAAGTATGGAATTTGAATTGAAAGAGGTAGCAATTGTGAAATCTCAAATGAAAGCACTAGCTGCATATTGTACTGCACAGTTTGGAGGAAATATACCTGATGACTTAGTTGGCTTGTTTGCTAGTTCATCACAACAGGTATATCACTAAATGAGTATCCAGCTTTAATTCTTATAGCAATTTTTTTGCCCTTCCAAATTCAGTTTGCTGCCGTGCTTCTGCTCTTTCCAAATGACTTAGTTGGCTTTAATTTAAATTCAGTTTGCTGCTGTGATCTGCCCCTATTTCAGTTTAAATATTGTTTTTCAGTTTGCTGCCGTGCTTCTGCTCTTTCCAAATGACTTAGTTGACTTTAATTTAAATTCAGTTTGCTGCTGTGATCCGCCCATATTTCAGTTTAAATATTGTTTTTCAGTTTGCTGCTGTGCTTCTGCTCTTTCCAAATGACTTAGTTGGCTTTAATTTAAATTCAGTTTGCTGCTGTGATCCGCCCCTATTTCAGTTTAAATATTGTTTTTCAGTTTGCTGCTGTGCTTCTGCTCTTTCCAGATGACTTAGTTGGCTTTAATTTAAATTCAGTTTGCTGCTGTGATCTGCCCCTATTTCAGTTTAAATATTGTTTTTTAGTTTGCTGCTGTGCTTCTGCTCTTTCCAGATGACTTAGTTGGCTTTAATTTAAATTTTTAAATATTGTTCTATGAACTGATGATGGAAGTGAGAGTTCATCACCAACTAATAGATGTTACAAAATATTTTGTTTTGTAGGCAACTGATGGAAGTGAGAGTTCATCACCAAGTAATGTTAGAATATCATCAGATGGAAGTAATGGAAATTAGCGGATCTCTCAAGTGATCCTCGCCCTCTCAATGACATGACTTATTTTGGATATATATCAAATTTTGACATAAGATGTAACTTTTGAATTATTAAACACGTGTTTTGTACTTATTACATCGACTATATGTCTTATTTAAGACATCTATCAAAATGACTTATTATGTAACTTTTGAAATGTTAAACATGTGTGTTTGTGTTACTTATATTGACTATCTAGTTTAATTATTATGAGTAATTTCATCTTATTAAGTGTGATATTAATTTATAGTTATTATATTTATATCTTAGTGAATGGTAATTGTAGTTGCAACTAATAACAGGGCCTCCATGAGGATCAAACACATGTATAATAATAGGACCAAAAAATAATGAAATGTAATTTTGTCAAAAAAATAATTAATTGTAATTGTTAAAAAATGTAACTAATGGCGGTTAAAACTGCCAATTTTTGCATCCACTTTCGGTAGATGCCTGTATATTAAAAACGCCACTATTTTAAGATATTTTGGCGGTTTAAACCGACAGTATTTGCAGAAAATTATCTGATTTTGTTAGTAAATTATGGCAGTTTAAACCGCCAGGTTTTGCAAAGAGAAAACCGCCATTTTATACACGGAAGATTCTGGCGGTTTCATTGTAACCGCCACTTATTGCCGAGTGGCGACCGTGATTCTGGCGCTTGAAGATACTGCCGCTGTCGAATAAAGTGGCGGTTAAAACCGCCAGAATTAGCAAAATAAACCGCCACAATTTTCTCGTTTTTTTGTAGTGTCAATTGGCAAATGCCGATATTGTTAGGCTAGATACCATGTCCCTGATTCGAACTCGGGACCTCACAGTTGTGTGTGTGAGTTTCAAGTGGTCTTTCCCACTCCGTCTAGAACAAAAAAAAAGTTTATGAAAGATTAGGTTTTCAACTTACCAACAGTTGCAGAACGGAAGGTAGTGGTTCCCCCACCGACACTTTTGCTACCGGTGATGATAGTCTTTCCTATTCCATCTCCCACCAACATTATATTCTTTCCTTTGATCTCAACTTGTTCATTATATATCCCTGCCTTGATGTATAATGAAGATAGAACGTGGGAGCTGTTGAAGATCAAGGGAAGGAGCGGGGCCATGAAAAGAGGAGCGACGAGCATTTACCCCACTAACCATGCTAGTGTGATCGTGGGTAGTTGCTCCGTCTCTTTAGGGCTTGGGAGCAATGATAGACGTTGATCGTAGATTGATCCAACTGTAGGCAAGTGTCGGCTCGCATAGTGACCGACGAGGACCGATGTGTGTGTGTGTGTCTATATATATATATATATATATATATATATATATATATAGCATAGAGTAAATGTAAAAAGACACACATCAATCAATCAAAAACTCTACGTTTTATCTCAATTTATCTTCTTTATCGCAATTTTATCTTTACGTTATGCATTAGGCCGGTAGAATAATCCAAACCTCGCGTCCCTTTCACCTAACCCGACCATTTCTAGAAGAGTCAGGATACCCACAGTCGAGGAGCAGAGTTCCCTCCTCGCTGCAATTGCTTGAAGAACAGAGGAATCAAAGACTGTCCAAACCTCTGGTCGACCCCACGGCTAGGACCTAAGAGTAGGACAACAACAAAAATTGGCACGCTTTTCCACGATAGCTTGGATGATCCATGGGATATGCCTGTTGGGCTTTCCATCAATTAGGTCTTTGTCATTGAATTGTAGGGGAGGTCGGTCTGTGGAAGTTCTGCTAGAGGTGGAGTCGATCCTACTCATTATTTCTCGCCACTTTCTCTTCATTTCCTTCTTGGTTTCTCCTCCCTCCACAGGGTACCCACCAAAGATAACCATTGCAACCGGTCGGTTAAAACCTTTTAGCATATGTCGTCATATGTCACTTACTTCCTTCTTTTCAGGCTTATTAGTGACATTAACTACCTCTTCCCCTTCCTTGATGATCGTGTGTGCGTTCGACCTTTGTCCTTCTTGACATACTGAGTAAATTTTCCCTTCCTGATCTGTTCTTCTATGTCGTCCTTCATAGTGGTACACTGATTTGTGTCATGGCCGCTAGCGACAATATTTCTTTCTGTTTGTCCATTTCCTCTTGGGAATAGGGTCAGGGGCCTTTATTCCTGGGAGCTCGTTATTACAAATTGGAAGTGCATAGTCAATACAATACCCTGTACTCTATCACTGAGCCAAGCAACCGCAATACCACCAGAAAACCCTCTAGTATTAGAAAAGTGGAATTCATCAAACTCCAATAGGTTGAAGGTTCTCTTTAGTCTTGAAGCTTCAATTCATAGCTCCACAATAACACAAATATCAAGGTAAGATTCATCTAAATACAACTTACAAAAACAGAAAATGTCCGGACTACCAGCACCTCTACATTTCCAGAGAAAAATTCTACAGTAATTGTTATTCATCTTCAAACAAATTAATGGAGAGATAATTCTTCACCCCAAATCGCTACCACAGTGCTTGTTTCAAAACCCATTATACTGTTATTCAAATGGTAGTTTTAAAAATTGGATAATCAGTTTTCCAGAGCAAATACAATCAACAGACTTTTTGCTGTCACGGTAATACACCACAATCCAAATCAAACTCTCACAACAGAGAAACACAACTCTCACAAAGGAGAAAGTAGACTCACATCGGAACCAAACAAGGAAAGCACGAACAAAGCACGAGGAGGAGAGGAGCTGGCAAGTAAGGGAACAATTCTAGGAGCAGATCGCAATGAGAACATTTCGAAATAGGGGCTAGAGCATAGGCGGTAAAGTCATATAGAAAGGTGACGGGAGGCGGTGTGTAGGCTTCACGAACGACGGTGGGTAGGCTTCGCAAGCTGCGGAGTTGGCATTAGGTCATGTTGCTTATCAAAAAAATAGTGGTTATTAAATTGGGATTTATGGGAGGGTTAATATTGAAGTATAAATTAAAATAAAATTTAAATGTAAATTGAAAATGCCTAAACTTTAGGGACTATTTTATAACTAAAAGTAATTACAAAAGACACCCAACTAGGATCCCATGGCATGCGCTCCACCACTTGAAGAGACTTAAAAAAAATTGTCCCAATGAAATATAAATATGAATCATCATACAATAAGAACTCATAACCAACATGGGTTAGTCTGAGAGGTAACTAGTTCGGATCCAACCTTAAGGTATCGAGTTTGACTATGGGGTGTGGGAAAAGCTTTGTTGGGAGAGGAGAACCACACGAGCCATCAAGTTCATCGGCAAAGCCGATGGATACTATGCATCAATGATACAGTAAGCAAAAAAACAATGAGAACTCGGGTAGAAGGTGAAATTCTTCTTGATTTTGAGAAATGAATGAATTTTTACACATCCAAATACATAATGAATGAAGAATGAAATCAAATAATACATTTGAAAAAAGAAATTATTAGCAACACTTCGTGGAGTTTATGTTGCTTAAGTTACAAACCAAACAAACAAATAAAATAAAATAATACAAACCAAACAAAAAACAAACAAATCAGATAAGTTACAAACTTGATGTGAATGGCACTCGGGTAGAGGGTAACCATGAGTTTCCATCGATGAAATTTCCAACCGTGAATTTTGAAGCTTCAGAAGCACTTGTAATGACATGATATCCCGACCATTTAACTCGGTTTGCTGTTGATGAACCTGGTCCGGTGTTCATGTACTCTCCATAGTACAAAGTACTTAAAGCAAAATTGCCACTCCATTCCAACCAACCTGTTGGGTTGATCAAACTATCAAGAGAAGTTTTCATGAACACAGTTCGAGAATATTGTTTCCATGGCCTTCCAAGATAAGTCTTAACAGAGCTTTGAACTGGTCTCAAGTCTGAGGCAGCTGTGACCCTAGAATTGTGAATGGAAATTCCCGTATTTTGGTTTGGATCTGTTCTTCCTTGGGCTGTGATTGTATTGACTTTGTTTGGAGGGTTTCTAGCGAAGATGTTACAGTTTTGAAATACCACAGCAGCATTGCCAAAGATGAAGTCAACTGTGCCATATATGTTACACTCTCTGTAGAACTGTCTATCGGAATGAACATACAGTGTGTCTTGGTATCCTTCAAAGCTACATTTGTAAAATACCGATAAGTCAGATCCGGAACGCAATGCAACGGCTTGATGATTTGCTGCACCGGCAGTGTTCCTAAAAGTGATATCTTGAGCAATGAATCCATCCCCAACAACAGCTGCACATAATCATTTAGTCATGAGTTTCTAATATTGTTTGAATGCTAGGTTATGTTGAAAACAAAAGTTTACGAAATCCGTAAGGCCTGGCTCAATTGGCAAATACTGATATTGCTAGGCTGGATACCATGTCCCAGATTCGAACTTGGGACCTCACAATTGTGTGTGTGAGTTTCAAGTGGTCTTTCCCACTCCGTCTAGAACAAAAAAAAAGTTTATGAAAGATTAGGTTTTCAACTTACCAACAGTTGCAGAACGGAAGGTAGTGGTTCCCCCACCGACACTTTTGCTACCGGTGATGATAGTCTTTCCAATTCCATCTCCCACCAACATTATATTCTTTCCTTTGATCTCAACTTGTTCATTATATATCCCTGCCTTGATGTATATCACATATCTTCCATTACCACCTTTTGGAGCAGCATTTATGGCAGCACTAACTGTTGTGAACTTTCCTGACCCATCTTTGGCCACCACTACATTTGCCCTTGATGCTGGAGAAGAAGATGTTGTCTGCAACAACTTTCTATCACCTGGCTTGACCCATGTTGGGAACCCATCTCTGTAGTTTTGTTCTTGATGATATTCAACTTT
Organism: Astragalus glycyphyllos; assembly: GCA_963573325.1. Taxonomy (NCBI): domain Eukaryota; kingdom Viridiplantae; phylum Streptophyta; class Magnoliopsida; order Fabales; family Fabaceae; genus Astragalus; species Astragalus glycyphyllos. Next base: position 30,043,840 of record OY754310.1, on the reverse strand, counting down.
GTTAAGCGCTAAGGTGTTGCTTAGCAACTTCGTGACATTGTTGGACATGAGAGGAAGCACATAGTCTTGAACACCAAGCTCGTAGAATCCAGCTTTGCACGTCTCAAGGTTTGTTAGAGCAGTGCTGAGCCATGTTTGAGCATCAGTTTGGGAGCAACTGGTGTGAGAGTCTATGGTTTTGTTGAGTTTTTGAATTGTTTGCTCATAAAGCTCCACACAATCAGACCATGCAGCCATTTCACGAGCATTGCGGCACTTAGAACCAAGTGAAAGAGTGTTGGCATGGCCAATGAGTGCTCTCTCTTGGGCAAGTTGCAATGAGAGCTTGAGGAAGTCGTCTTTGTGGTTAATGGGTTTTTTATTATTGGCCAAAAAATACTCACAGGGTTGAGGGTTTGGGGTTTGGCTACACCATACCTTTGCATCATTCCATGAATAAGCAGATGCTAAGTTAGAGTATAACAAGGATTGAATGAATAGAATAGTTATGAGTATGGGGAAAGCTTCCATGGTTTGGTTACGTAATTATTGAAAGAATCTATTATTAATGCTTCTAGGTTGGATGGAATTTCATGTCCAATGTTTCCTCCTATTTATAGAGTAATGCTTGGCTAGCTAGCATTGGTTGTTAGAATTGTATGCATGCAGCTGGAGGGACGAACTTTCTACGTTCCCATGCAAGTTCTTTTCCTTTTTGTTTTTTCTTTGAATGAATGAATAATACAACTAGCACTAATTATCGCTATATGTTTTTGACCTTTCCCATATATATCATGAAGCAGCCAAACAAGCTTTATGATCCGTGTGTTCAATCATTGTTTCAAATTAAACCAAAGTTTTGTAGGGACACACAAATTTACCTAAAAGCTCTAATGTGTAGTTAATAGTTAATTAAAGAGTAAATTAAAATAGATAAAGTACTATTTGACCTATGGTGTCCGTTGTTTTGAAGAATAGTTTCATGTCGTGGTCAATAAAATGGTCTCTATCTATGTGTGCAAAAAACCCCGCCTCCAATAATCGCGTTGTCAGGTATTGACATTCTTTTTTAAAGAATAGTTGTAATAGTCAACCTAGCAAAAGATTGTAATACTTTTTAAAACTGGATAATGCTAACGAGTCACCTTGGAATATTGGTTAATAAATCAAAGAGAAATGTTATTTGGACAAAAATAATGTACTAAAACTGTATCAAACTACGAATACGTATGAGATACGTGTATAATATATTTATTTTTTATTTTAAGTTAACTCAGTTTAGTTTTATATGCGTATAATATATTTATTTTAAAATAAAAAATAAATGAATTATATGCGTAGTCTATCCGTATCCCATACATATTCGTATTTTGGTAAACTCTTTGGTCCAAATAGCATTTCTATAAATTAAAAGAGAGGTAGTTTGTATGAAGAAACAATATATTTATTACATTGAAAAGTATTATTTGTATTTGTTACAGTACACAAAAATATCTCATATTGCTTCGGAACTAAGGCCTAGGGTAGTTTATGTATACCCACATTCTTAATCCTTTGAGGTGCCTTTTAAAAAAGAAATAACCGTGACGGTATCAATGCAGGAAAAAGTGGGCAACACTTCGGAACGCAAAGTCAAAACTCGAAGTCAGAACAATGGTGCGTCGGGTAGGGCCCTAAAGACCCTTTAGCCCCGATTGCCCTTGACTCTGGGGGCTAGTGTTCCAATAAACCTAAAGTCCCATATAGTTTAGGAATCAATGACGTCATGGGTAGTTAAAAAATACTGACATCTTTAACTCATTAAGGCTTTTATTTTTTAACAAAAGACAAAATTATGACGGCTTCCCTACACGCCAAAGCCACCAATACCTCTGAATGAGCGGCTTTGGCTTGAGTTCAGTCTTGGTTTTAAATTTGAAATAATCGAGGCATCTTTTAACAAAGTACAAAACTATGGCGAATCCCATGCGGCTAAAGCAAATAATACCATGGGAGATGTCGAGACTCGAGGTCAGATCAATGGCGTGCTAGGTAAGGGCCCACAGGCCCTCTATACGCTTAACCTTTACTCAAAGAGCCAGTGATTCGGTACACAAAAAGTACATTGCGCTCTGGAATCTAGGCCAAAAGCGTGACGTTTTATATGCTATCCAAAGCGGACAATACCTGAGAATGAGCAGCTTTTGCTTGAGTTCCATCTCGATTTTGAATTCGAAACCACTTGGGTCTTCCAGCTGAGTGTGAAGGGTATGCTTTAAACTCTAAGGTCAAATAAATTCGTATGATTTCCCTAACGTAAAAGGATGAGTGTTATCCTCATGTGGCTGGCTTAGTAGAGCATTTGAACGAGTTTGTAGAGACATAAACGGGTTGTAAATGCCTCGATCAGTGTGTCGATTGAGTGTTTTCCAACTGGGCCTCAAACTCATCTCTAAATAAAGGGTAGTAATTATGTTTAATTTGAACACTTTAGTTGCTCTCCTTTAAAATCTTGTATGTGTCTCTTGAGTGCTCTTAGGTTTTCAGGGAACTTAACTGGGTTTTCCAGCGATTTCTCCTGATTTTTCGATGGTGATTTTGATGCAAGCTATTCTTCTTGATGGACGCTTAAGTCATTTGATTCATATGTGTTCTAATGAGTTTCGTGAGTGTCAAAAACATTAATGCTTAAATTTTATATGTCTTCTTCTCAAGATCAGAAGCTTCAAAAGTTAGAAGTATGTGTCACTGCTACAATTAACATTTTCTATAAAAGTGCAGAAATATTGTTGTACTTTTCCACAAAAATATTCAACTCATATATGGATTACATGACCACTCCAAATTACTCTTTTTAGGATCGACAACCTACAAAAAATTCAAGGAAAACTTCAGAAAGTTTTTGTTTGATTGCCAAGGAGAGGCATTGGAGAAGGTGGTTTCCCAGATCGCACCGACAAGGAAAGTTGTCAAGATTGACAAACAAGAGATCTTTGCAATGGATAAGAGGATTTGCGAGTTGAAGAATGACCATTTGGATCGTGAGACCCATCTTGAAAATGCGGACTACCTAAGAACCTCTTTGGTCCAAGCTAAGAAGGGTTGTTTGTCCCCTCCAAAGTGAGTTTAGGAGGTGGAAAAATAAAGAACTCTAGGTCCTGGTTGCCAAGTGAAAGTGTACCGAGGAGAAAGCTGCAACGGCCCTTGGTAAAATAGAAAGGTTGAAGGCAAAAAAAAAAAACTCATGGCAGAAAGAAGTCAAGATAAGGCTACAATTTTCCTTTCCAAGGTTGAGAGGTGTAAAGCGAAGGTAGCCAAACTGGAGAGGCTGAATATAGGGAATACCAAACTGAAGACTCTGCACGAGGTTTTAGACCCTAAAGTCTAGAACCTCATTGAGGCATGTGTCAAGATAGAAAAGGATTAGTTCGATAACTATTATGAGCGGATCCTTCCCATACCTAATGAGGAACTCCGCCCCGACGAGTTGGCTCCTGATCATGATATTTTGAATGGCAACCTAATCGACTACAAAATCTTTGAGGTCCTCATAAAATTATCTTAAGGTCTGGATATAGCCTTTTCAATTTATTTTATTTTATTTTCTTGGATAGATGATAACCTCTTATGTAATTGGTTTTGGCCTCTCTAGTTTTACATTAAAAGAAATATTTTTCGCTACAGCCTTTTATTGTTGTTGTGGAAATTCTTTAAGCTTTCCACAAATTTTGCTAAGTGTAGGGACGCTCTATTTTTCTTTTACAACGAGGTGGCTTGGCGGTATTCGTTTTTCATGAAGGGGTCTTGTGAGTGAGGTGCCATGACAGCTTTTGCTTTTCACAAAGGGGCATTGTAGCCGGATGGTCCGACAGACTTCGCTCTTCACAAAGGGGCATCACCAACCTAGATGGAGGTGAACTAAGCATCTTCGATAGGCCTCCTGAGTTTTTTTGTTCAACTCCTTCAAGAGCGCATAATTGTCTTCATCATCCGAGTTGAGAACTTCTTCGAGTCTTGCAACAATGTTAGCAATGGTTACTTCGACAAGTTTCATGGATTTTGTCATAGGAGGGAATGCTTGAATTGACTCTTCATCCTAGTCGGTGTAGCGACTAAAAAATCCGGACAAATTATTTGCGGTTGGAAAGGAGTTGCCATCAAAGTGCAATTATTTAGGGTAAACCTTGAGAAATCCCTTTAGTGTTTGATAAGGATCTTTTCAAATCAAATTTTGGGTTTGGGAGTAGGTTAAGTATGTAGAATGTATTAGCACCCCAATATCATTTCTAAGAAATGTTACCTTTTAATTAATTGTGTAAAACATTGTTAATTTAGAAAATATTTATTTTACCCTTTGGTTATATAAAAGAAATGGAAAAGATTTAATAAAAAATATTCTTTTAGGTGCTTGACAGGTCTAGCATCCCAAATTTTGATGCTTGTTATTAACATTATATTCTAATAAAAGTTATTTTCATTAGGCATGTTAAATAGATATCTGTTTAGAGATTAGTGAAAATTATGGTTTCTTTATATCTATAAATTCCCTATAAAGGAATGTTCATGGTGAATTCTTGAGTGACCTTGAGGTTTTGTTCGAGGTTTGAGTCCGTTTGAGAGTGACAAAACAAGTTAGGGTTCTTCCAAAGAAAAGCTACAAGATTTACTCTTGGTGGGGGAAAGATACTATATAACGTAGGATGGTTAGTTTTAAATAATCATTTAAATATGTGTAGATGATTGTAGGTTGAGTTAAAGAGTCATTTACAACTAAAGATCATCTGACTACTCTTAAGAGTAAGGTTAGATTAAGTTTAGGTTGTCGAGGACCGTTTACCATATAGGAAATTATATATTGTTTAGCGAGTTGGTTTGATGTTATCTTCAAGGTTCTTAACGAAACTTATTTTTAGAGGAGAACGAGGTGTGATGATCAAAACATTAGCTTCAAGGCTATTCTCTGGTGTGCCCAAATGACGCAAGAATTCAATCTCCCTTCAATCATTTACAGGAATATTTTTGAAATGGTTAAGAAGAATAATGCAATAGGTCCTACACTTTCCCATGGTATCCTAATTTCTACAATTCTTAAGAACGTGAATATTGTCTTCAAGCTCAGACAGGAGAAAGGTTGAATGAGCTGAATGAACTAGGTGTACTTTTGGTAGTTAGCGATGAACAACTTGCTGAAGAAAAAAGGTTGAAGAGAGAGGAAGAGAAGAAAAAGGAAGAAATAAATAGTAGATAAGAGACAATATAGGGCGAAGAAGGTGAACAACTCCTACAGCAACAGATAGCTGAAGTTAATAAGTGTCGCAGGGAAGGGGGGAGGGATTAAGACCCTTTTAAAATCAACCTGATATTTGTAAGAATAAATGATCAATTGAGAATAATGAGATTTAAGATCCTTCTTAACTAGGATTCTGAGTTGAGAAGGCTCACGTGAGTCTTTATTCTCAGAACAAGTACAATTAACAAGGTAGGGTATTTTCACAAATATGCTATCAAAGTGTAAGTGTGTGTGTGTGCGCGCGCGCATGCGTGTGCGTGTGTATGTATTACATATTATCTTAACTACTATAACTTAAGAAGGGTGCTTAGTTTTGACAACTTCAACGACTAAAGAAGAGTTGTCAAATAGTGTTTGCGAAAACTGTGTTAAGTTGAGAGGGCACTAACTGATGTGAAGTCTTCTCTATTTTCAAAATATTCTCTATATATAGAGTCTTAGTTGTAGTGTAAAGAATACTTAAAAAAAGCAGTAAATGATACAGAGATGTATAATGGTTCACCCAAAATCCTAGGGCTACATCCACTCCTCACACCCACTGAGTATTTTCAATATTTCCCAAATAATTTACAACTTTTACCACCACCTTAGGCTAAACTTCTTATGGTAGTTTTTTTCACACAGCTCTATCTACGGTTACACACCCAATACAACCCTTGTGGTTTATTAGGAAGCTTCTTAAAGGCTCCACCCTAATTATAGAAACACATGCAAAATTGAAACACATGCAAAATTGAGAATTAAGACTCTACAGGTTATACAAATAAAAGGTTGGGGTTTTTGTGGAATTACAATATTTTCATTGAAATCATTTACAACAAGATAAACAGGACATACTCAAAATATAGAAATCCTTAGACTAAAGTATGTGTTGAGTATGGCTAAGAGAAGCCTTGAAATCTTGAGAAGGTTGGCAAATTCCTGTGCACTCTCACAAAAGCCTTCAAAAATGATCTAAGAAATCTTTTACAACCAATGAGTTGAAATAGTGTCGTTGGAAGTGGTTCTAAACAGATTATAGCCATTGGGAAACTTTGGCAAAAAGTACAATAGCTTTTCTGCTTCTACAGAAAACTACGCTTTATAGTTGGAACCCCCTTCTTCATGTTCAGTCTTCTTAACATGAAAGATTATATGATAAGATCTTCATGTGATTCTTCTTACGTCTTGATAACACTTCTTATATTTCATACATGTTGAGACTTCATTCTCTAATGTGTTGAGAAGGCATGTCTTTGAGTGTTCTCAACTCTGCAGAAGTTTTTGTTAATCTTCTTGTCTTTGAGTCTTCTTACCTCAGAGTCTTCTTGACTTTGAGTCTTCTTGACATGAGTACACTAGACTTGAGTCTTATTGGCTTTAAGTCTTCTCAACTAAAGTATTCTTGACTTGACCGTTCTTGACTCTTGAGAAAGCGTATTACTTTGTAGTTTCTGACAGTCTTTTAATGGCTAAACTTATGGGTTTCTTGCCTTTCAACATCACTTCAGATCTTCTCAAACTGCTTCAATAAGCATTACTCTTCTTGAGTTGTGGCTATGGTTACATGCATGTTCTTAATAAGCGCTCAATAAATCTGCGAACTTAAGTTTCTTATTTAAGAGATTTATTAACATTCAACTTGAGAGATCTTGCCTCAACAATAGCCACCAAAATTTCATGTTGTGAAGCTGTCAGAAGGTTGGTGCACATTCACCATTAATAAAGCCAGAAGGTTTGTGCACATACACCCCCTCATTTAAAAAACCATTTAAGAAGACACTCTTCACATCTGTTTGAAAAAGTTTGAAATCTTTATGAGCAGCGTAAGCAAGAAGTGACCTTATAGCTTCTAACCTAGCAACAGGTGCAAAAGTTTCATCATAATTGGTACCTTATTGCTTGTTATATCCTTGATCAACAAGTCTTGCCTTATTTCTGATTACCTTACAACTTTCATCCATTTTGTTTGTAAAAACCAATTTAGGGCCAACGACAGATTTATGCTTTGGAGATGGTATAAGTCCCAAACCTCATTCTTATCAAATTGACCAAGCTCTTCTTGCGTTGATTTTACCTATGAATCATCCATAATAGCTTCACTTATGTTATTGGGTTCAATTGCAAATATCAGGTCACTATGAGAAGCTTCTCTTCTAAATGAACTTCTGGTTTTGACAGGTTCAGAAGTGTCACCAATGATTTGCTCCTGAGGGTGTTTAGAAATCAATCAATATCACCTTGGTAGCTCATAGGATTGTGTTGGTTGATTTTGAGGGTCTTATTGAGGTTGAGAAGGATCGGATAAAGAAATGGATTCTTCCTTCTCAAGGTTGTCATTAGCCTTCTCACGTGTCTTCTTAGTATCTATATTATCATCTTCATCTCTATTATATGAAATGTTTGTTTCAATAACCATAACATCCATGTTTGCTTCAACAACTTTTGTTCTAAGATTATGAACTCTATGTGTCTTTTTTGTGAGAGACTATCATAAAAATATAGTAGGGTTAAACTTAGCATCCAATTTTTCCAAATTGTTCTTGTTATTTAAAACATAGCACTCACATCCAAAAACATGAAAATATCATATACTAAGCTTCTTACCTTTCCGAAGTTCATATGGGGTTTTGTTCAAAGCTTTTCTAATGGTTGCTCTTACTACAAGAAAATCGCATATTACCGACGGGTCGTTTTCGTCAGTACGGTTCCGACGGAAATTCGGCTTTTCCAGCTAAATTTTTCGGTATGTTAATTTTCGGCGGATTTTTTTCCGTCCGTACATGTCGCGACCGAAAAATTCGGGAAAGGATTCTTCGAAGTTCTAAGATGAAGCCGCGACTAAAGTTTAATTATAAAAGGAAAACGTTGATAAATCCCTTTGAAATGGATAAGGGTCATTGAGACCAGATTTGGGTTCGAGAGTCGGTTATGCATGGGAAATGTGTTATCACCCCCAAGATATCCTTCCTAAGGAATGTTACCTTCTAATTAGTTGTGTAAAAGATTGTTAATTTTGAAAATATTTATTTTACCCTCTTATTGTGAATTAAAACAAAGAAAAAAAGACTTAATAAAATTATTTATTTTATGCGAATTAAGGAATATTTTTTTCAGAAAAAGACTAAAAAAAGGTTTTTTATTTTTGCACTTAACAGAGGTGGGCCTGCCCTCTGTTCTAACGTATCTCCGGGTAGAGAATCAAAGGTTACGTAGTTCTTTGGTTGAAAAAGTTTGTTGGTTTGTGTTTTTTAATTAGGGATTTTAGGACTCTTGAGTGTACAACTCATTTGTCCCAAAAAGTTGACTAACCCGATTGTACAATCGACTTAATCCCCTATTTTTAAAAATTTGATTTTTTTGGAAAGGAAAGAAATGTTTGTGTGTTTTTTTTTTTTAATTTTGAATTTCTTTTTTAATAGGGATTTTAGGACTTGAGTCGTACGACCCATTCGTAGTCCTAAAAATTTGACTAACCCGATTGTACAATCAACTTATTCCCCAATTTGTTTTTTGAAAGGAATATATTTTTTTTCTTTTTATAAGTGTTTTTTGTAAAATAAATTGTTTGTTGTAAAAGAAATTTTTTTGTAAAGAAACATAGGAAAAAAAACGAAAGGGTGGTGTGGCAGTAATAGAGGGTATGCGACTAGTTACAGGGGGGTTGCGTTATTAAAACTGGGGGTGCGTACAGTGACCCCAGGTCAGGATTGTTTTTGGGCTTTCGAACTTCTGGTTTCTGAAAAAAGGAAAAGGAAAAAAGGCTTGCAGGGGTGTACGAAGTAAACGTGGGGATTAATCTTAATTAAAAATCAAAAATAAAAAAGAAAGTACATATATAAGGAAACGGAATGAATTGTGCTGAACCCTAATTTTACTTCACCCCCTCTCAGCGCCGCTTTACCATATTGGAGAGTGAAAGTGGAAATTTCGCAAGGAGAGAGAAAACAATGGAAGAGAGAGAGAAAGGGAAAGGGTAGGCAATGGCTACGGAGAGAGAGGGGAAGAAAACAACGGTGAGAGTGAGAGTGATGTGACGAAGCAGTGGAGGGAGGCCGCACTATGCTGCTACGTGCGGTGGTTAGCCGGAGGAGACGACCGCAGGCGGTGTTGCGGTGTCGCCTGCGAGGTTCTTGCGTTTCTGACAGAGGGGTGCACCACGGCGCAAGGGGAAGCATGCGATGTGTAATGTCTGTCGGCGAAGCAGTGGCGGGCCTACATAGAGGTTAAGGTGTGCAGCTTCACACCTTCTAATTTAAAAATTTGCACCAATACCCCTATAAAAAATATATTTTCACACCTGTAGTTTTATTTTTTGCACATCCTGCTACTATTTTTCTCTTTTCATTCCTAGCTACTCTTTCCTATTGGAACACTAGGAGCGATTGGTAGTGTAACTATGAGATGGTCTTGGCTATCCTAAAATAATATATGTATTTTGATAGTTAGGTATATTTTAAATTTAGCTACCCAATAATATGTTATTTAGCTACTCCAACTAACTTTATTGGTCTAAGGAGATAAAAGAACAATAAAAAGTCCATTAGTTTAATTAGTCTCATTAGATAAAAAAAACTCCATTATTATCACAAACAAATATGGTAATTTTAGTCTTTTTATTTTACTTTGAAAATTTTGGCCATTTTTCTTGATTTCGCAATTTTCTATCTTAAAATTATAAGTTATTTACACTTATGGTCCTCAAAAATTTGGAATTTCAGAAAAATAAGGGAATAAAATTGCACATGCCATGATTTTTAGCAACAAAAAATGCAATGAAAAAATCACAAGGACCAAAATTACTAAATTATAAGAGAAAAATATGTTTAAGTTAAATGCACTTTTGGTCCCCCTATTTTACTCATTGTCCAATTTTATCCCCTATTTTATTTTGTGCAATTTTTGTCCCCCTATTTTACAAAATTGTGCAATGTTGACCAAATTGGATTTTCAAACTCTAAGATGCTGATGTGTTAATATTTTAATTGACATCGCAATTGACTTAGCCTTGTTGGCATGCCACTTCGTTTCTTTTATTAAAAAAAATTTACTTTAATTTTATAAAATATTTTATAAAATTAAAGTAAAACTTTTTTACTAAAAGAATGAGGTGGCATGCTAATAAATCTTGGTCAATTGCCATGTCAAATAAAATATTGACACATTGGCATTTTAGAGTTTGAAAATCCAATTTGGTCAACATTGCATAATTTTGTAAAATAGGGAGACAAAAATTGCCCAAAATTAAATAGGGGGATCAAAATTGCACAATGACTAAAATCGGGGGACCAAAAGTGCATTTAGGCCAATATGTTTAATCGGTATACACCATCGATGTAAAAACTTTTTAAGGTAGGTGACATAAAGTCAAACATGTTTTATGAGTGTTGTTTCGTATTTACCTAAGGGTATAATCAATCATTCTTAAAAAGTAAGGTAGGTGAGATATAGAAGCAAACATTTCTTTTTCGACAAAGAAATAGAACCAAACTGATGCTGCTATAACCGCTGCTTACCTTTCTGCTACTGTATTGAACCTTTATTTCTCTTCAAAATTTCGAACTAATGTTTTCTTAATTGATTATGGCTCTGGTTTGAACCTCTAATCTTTTTTCTGAATTTTTTCTCCTTTTTACTTGTGCATTCTGACTTGTTTTTATAGTGCATTTTTAGGTTTTTGGAATTAAATTTCTAATTCTAATCGACTTTGTTTCCTATTTTCAGATTTCAGGCTTGCTTAGAAGTTTTGGAGAGCAAGAACGGGCACAGAGAGCTGCTGATGCTGTTACCTTTTTTTGTATATTTTTTAATTTTCGTTTTTCAGTTTTTTTGAATTTTTGGATTATTAATATTTTTTGTACTTTTGGACTTTTGGACAATTTTTAATTATTGTAATATTATAATTAATGTTTTGTAATTTTATCTTTATTTTTCTTTTTTAAGGCTTTTTGATTAAATTAGAGAAAAGTAAGAAGAATGAACAGGCCCATTTTATCTTTATTTTTCTTTTTTATGGCTTTTTGATTAAAGAGAGTAAACATGCCCATTTAAACAAATGCTAAAATTGAGGCCAATCACATAAACACTAAAATCAGGCCCAATTATATAAACAATAAAAGCAGGCCCAGTTACCTAAAAAGACTAAAATAGGCCCAATTACATAAACGCAAGCCCAATTAAGAAGCGTAGGCCCAAATGAGCTCGAAACTAACTCTCGGTAAATAAAATGAGTAATTTAAACGAGAAGTAAAAAAGAAGCGGATAAAATTGGGGTATGACAATACATTTCAAGCGAAATTTTCAAATTACTGGCGGATTTTTTTGAAATTTTTTTAAAAAAATCCGCCGGTAGTTTAAAAAATCCGCAAAAAAAGTACGGAGGGAAAAAAATTCGCCGGTCATTTTCATTTTTTCTTACTTCTTATTAATTTAAATATTAAATTTTAAAATTCGGAAAAACTAAAACAAATAAATTTTTGACAAAATTACACCAGAGGACCTTTAAGTTATTTATTTGTAACAAGTTGGCCCTTTAATTTTTTTTGTAACAAATAGGCCCTTTTAGTGATTACTCTAGCTTATAAATTTTGATGTAATGCTATTTTATATATTGTGATTACTCTAGCTTATTTATTTTGATGCAACCAAGCATATTTTGATGTATTTTGATGTAATCAACGATATGACAGTTTACTAAAAGGGCCAACGGTATCAACGTTAGGTAACTTAAATGGTCTATTTGTTACAAAAAAAACTCAAAGGGCCAACTTGTTACAAATAAATAACTTAAAGGTCCTCTAGTGTAATTTTGCCTAAATTTTTAAAAAAATTAAAAAATTCGCCTGTAATGTGTGTTTTCCATGGGTTTTTCAATTTTTTTTTTAAAAAGCAGCTGAAAACGCCCATTACTGGCGGATTTTTTAACTTGTTTTTTTTTAAAAAAATCACTGAAAAAGCCAATTACCGGCGGAAAAATCCACCGGAACTTAAGAGCGTAAAGAATTTGTCAGTAATGTGCATTCCCGGCGGATTTTTCAAGTTTTTTTACAAAATCTGCAGCAAACACCCTTTACCGGCGTAAAAATTGCGCTTAAAATTACCGACTGAAAAATCCGCCAGGAATTCTGCCGGAAACATTATCTACGAGCATTTTACAGGCGGAAAAATTCCGTCGAAAACGCACTTTCCCGCGGATTTGGTGCATTTCTGACAGATTTTTTTCTGCCGGAAAAACGCGTTTTTCTTGTAGTTTGTACATAAAATATAGTAGGTAGTGTAAATTGCTCCGCCCTCAATATTTGAATCATTAACTGCTGTTATATCTATCTCTTGCAATGTTCTATTATTCCTTTCAACAACTCCATTTTGTTGTGTTGTTATTGGACAAGAAAATTTGGGTGACACACCATGTTCTTCAAAAAATTCTTTGAATAAAGTATTTTCATGTTCACCTCCGTGGTCACTTCTTATTGCAACTATGTTAGAACCCTCCATGGTCACTTCAAATTCACCTCCATAGGTTTAAAAGATGATTTCACATGTTTTCCTTAAATGCATGCTTCACATGATTTATCTTTCTTATACTTAAACTTTGGAAGAACTCTGACTAAATCAAGTTTTGACAAGTTTGAAAACATGACCAGATCTCCAATGCAACATCCATTCGTCATATTCTTTTGAAATAAGACATGTTTCATCAGATAAATCATCAAGACAAATGGTATAATAATTATTTCCAGAATCAATAAAAAATTATTACCAAAGTCTATAACCAATAAAAATTGTTTTTCCAGATTCTAAACTATTTATTTTGTTGGCTTCAGATTTAAAGTTCACTTCATTTCGAGAATCGCACAATTGACTTAGAGTGAGCAAATTATATTTCAATCCTTCAACATATGGAACATTATAAAATTGAGCAAAGTTTATTTTACCTATTGTACCTATACTTTTAATGAAGTCTTGTCATCATTACCAAACATGACAAAACCTCCATCAAAACTCTCCATTGAGAGATACTTATCATTTTCCCTTTCATGTTCCTTGATCACCCATTATGTAATAATCAGAACTTTTTCCTAGATACTAAGAGAAACTCTTATGTCAGAAATAAATAAAAGTTCCCTATTTCCCCTTTTTGATTCACAAAGTGCTCTTTAAATTACATACATTTTTGAGAAAGAATGTTTGTATCATATAATAATCTATTAAAGTAAGATTTATGTTCTTTGCAACATTCACACTTAAAAGGTTCAAAATCAGATACCTCATCTTGTGGTTGTCATATCCCAATTTTGTCCGCTTTCTTTTTATTAGAGTCGTTTTATTATTTAGTTCGCATGTCGTAAGCCCCTAGTCCTACAACTACGAGATCAATTCCCAGGCTCATTCGATGTTGTCTCGTTTCAATTGGGCCTAACCCCGGTAAATTATTCAATTGGGCCTAAACCTGATTCGTTTGATTGGGTCTGTATTAGCGGCTTGTTCCAATTAAGCATGTTTAACCTCTTTGTTTGGATTAGGCATAGTTTAGTCCTTTTGATCAAAAGCCATAAAAAATAATAAAAATAAAAAATCAGAATTAAAAAATAATATAACAAATTGTCCAAAAAGTCCAGAAATACAAAAATAATGTTTACAAAAATACCAAAAAATATAAAAACGAAAATAATTACGAAAAAAGCAAAATAGAAAAACCATAAAACGGCAGCAACAGGACTTTTTGATGTGCGGCGCTGGAAGGGAGGGTGAGAAACTGGGGTTCTGAAATGTATAATTTTCTTTTATATCCCTGTTTCTTTGTTATTTCATTTTAAAATTAAACATCGTCTTGTTATTTGAACCCCCCCTCCCCCCCCCAAAAAATTTTCATTAATATGCCCCTGGTTATAAACCCAGCCCACAACACAGAAAGGAACCTAGTGCTTCTGTTTACTGCACCCTCAATTTTAATGGTACGACCCCCTTTATGCTAGTTACACCCTATTTTACTATGGTGGTGAAGGCACGAGTAGTTTATCGTAATACATTTGAATTCAAAACATCAAGAGACTTCCTAAGTTACTATCAGTTTGGGGAAGATGTGAGAAGGGTTGAAAACAGTGTTTTATATTAAAACATTTCTTAGTAGAGAAGGGTCAGCATGCTGCCTTCTCATTTTTCATAAAGCTTATCTTAAAGGAGTGTTTTGCCACAAAGTGTAAAGCAACTTAGAGAAAGCAGTAAATAACACAATGATGTATAGTGGTTCACTGATAACAATCACATTTGATTGTTATTACCTCCTATTTCAAGCTTAAATCATTGTTAATTCTCAAGCAATATAGTGATTAATGTTGTAAATATGTTAGTTTAGAGTAGCTTAAGGTGTAAGCTTGAATTTGTTATAATTGGCACTTTGGTGCCCAATTGTGATTTAATGTGTTTGTTTAATTGTGGCAGCAATGCCAAATTACACAACATGAGAGAGAAAGCAATAAGAAACACGGAAATTGAGGAAAGGACAACTGTCAGTCAGTGCCTGGCACGGGTGTGCGTACCAATCATGGAATATTCGCTGATGACCTAGGGATTTGGGTAAAAAGGACATTTTGCCCTCATTAAAGGACAAAAGGCGCCTCCCAAATTAGGGTTGCCTCTCATCCCTAGCCTCCTCTATATAAAGGACCACATTCCCAGAATTAGGTCAAGCCGGAATTGAGGTATAGAGATAGCCTCAAGCTTCGTGCCTTCTCCAAGTTACCAAAAGATCAATTGCTGGATTCCGATTGCTGCAGCAACACTGAAGTGTCATCTCTTGGAAGAAGCTACGTTGGAGAGCTGGAGTTTGTTCCTTTGATCTTCATTGGAGCTATTCTCACGTTCAAAGATTGTAGTGTAAACTCTCTCCTTGAGATTTTCATGACTTGTTCATTTATGTTAATGTTTAAGTTATTTTCTTTGTTGTCAAAGCTCAACATGAGCTAAACTCTTGTAGTTGGGAAGCAAAACTGAATGTAATGAATTTATTGAGTTATTAATGTTTATGTTTAAGTGTTGAGTACTTTATCTTGTGTGCTTTTAATATTTCCATCTTATATTAGGATTGGCGGCCTAATCTAAGTAGCATTTATATTCACAGAGATGGTTTGTAAATTTACCCCACAAGATAACACGGTATGTTGCATAATAGAGATATTGTTGTTCCTTGTCTTAACCCTAGAGATAGGGGAGGCATAAGCCATGAGGTGAACACTGCGGGTGCTTCAGCAGCCTAGGATAATACTCCTTTCTGGTCTAGAGATAAACTAGTAGGAAAAAAACCTAGTGTCTAGTATTTGAGAAAATACACAATTGCGGCAGCACCTAGTGCTGCAGCACTTAACATAGCATTTTGTGCACTTTAATGAAATTACTGGAAGTGAATGCATCTCAACTTGTTCCAATCATCTGATCTTATTTACCCTGATACTTTTTATTATTTTGCATGTTACCAAATATTTGTGTCATTTACTTTATTTTTACCATCACTAATTTGTTGATTAAATTACTCATTGTTGAAGTGCTAATCCTCGTGGCAACGAACTTTACTTTCACTTTATTAGTTGTTGACAGTGTATACTTGCACTATCACGCTTTTAGCCACAACATTCACCCAAAACCCTGGGCTATCCACTCCTCACTCCCTGTGAGTATTTCTACTATTTTCCAAATAGTTTACAACTTTTACACCTCCCTAGGCTAAAAGAGCTCTTGGTAGTTTTCTTCACACAGCTCTACCTACTGTAAACACCCCTAATAGAATCCTTCTGATCTATTAGACAACTTCTATCATAGAAGCACTCACTTCTCAAGCCCTGCAGCAACACATGCTACTTGAGAAGGTTTGCTACAGGTTTTCTGTTAAGTGTTTGGATTTGTGGGATTTCTAGAGTTTGGTTGATACAAATGGAGTATTCAAGAAATACAACAACACAAGATTTAATACATACTCAAAGATCAAGTGAATCCCTTCAGTTTTGTAGCAGGTGAGTATGGATGAGAGAAAACTTTGACACTTGAGAAGGTTGGAAGATTTGAGCTCAATGTACTCTCACACGGATCAATGGTTTCCAGGAGCGTTTATTTATAGCTGAAATTATGTGTAATAACCTCTGGTCCATGAAAAAGGGTCGTTGGCAAAAGTATATAGCCGTTGGAGAAGCTGTTTGTTTAATACAACTGTGTTTCTGCTTTTCTGCAGAATGCGGCTGTTTCCAGTTGTTATGACTCTTCTAAACTATGACTCTTCTCAACTATGACAGTTGTTTGACGACGATGCTTCTCAAGTTGATGCTTCTCAAGTTGATACTTCAAATGAACATATTTGTGGTATGACCTTTCTCAACTTGACTATTCTCATGATGCTTCTTAACTTGACTCTTCTCATATGATGCTTCTCATCTCCTTTCTCATAGTTCTGTCATGATGCTTCTTAGATTGATCCTTCTGGTTTACTCTTCTTATGTTGCCATAGACAAAGATAAAGCTTCTCTTGATGATCTTTCTCAAGTTTACCCATATGGTCTTCATCTTTGATCTTGTCAAGAGAAGATTTCTTCTTTAAGAATATTGTATGCAACAATCTTTTAAGTCTTCTCACATATGATGCTTCTCATAAGCATATACATTCTTGAGATTAGCTTAGTTATTCCTGTTATTATTGTTAACTCAAGAAGAAGCAGTAGTAGCATATGAAATAAGATAACTTAAGCTTCTCATAGGGATTTTGCCTCAACAATCTCCCCCCTTTTTGATGTTTGACAAGCCCCATTGAGATGGATTAAGTTTTCTGATATTTGTTTAAAATTTTCTAAGGCATAGTTATTTTTTACTCCCCCTGAATACGCACACAGATTAACAGTTTAATTTTCACAGAATTCAGATATCACACACAAGAACATAATCAAGAACATGTATTTCATTTAGCTCATCAAAAGAATCATTAACATGATTACAAGAGATTTTTATGTTCTTTGGCAGATATGCCTATGAAAATGAAAAACAACCAAATGAGAAGATTACTTCTCAACAGAAAGTGTCTAGTACACACGGATATTTGCTAATGCTTATCTTTCAAAATACTCCTAAGACCTAGTAAGTTAATCTACTCTTCTCCCCCTTTTGGCTAACATCAGAAAGGTGGAGGCAGCAAGAGACATTAAGAGACTACTTTGATGGGGAAGACCCGTCAGAAGAGGAGGAAATAGCAGGTCTTGGAATGTCAGGAAATCGAGGGGCAGGACCAAATTCAGGAGGAATGGGGTTTGGAGCAAGTATGGTCATCCCTTGCTGCAGAATCCATGACATGTATTGCTCATCACGAGCAGCTTGAGCTCTTTGAGCTTGTTTGCTCTTTAGATTCCTCATCAACCTTCTCTTGTGCAACACCAAAAGGTTGACCAACATTGAAGAAGGAGGAATCCAGAGACCCAAACTTAGATGGCATGTCAGAAGGGTGAGTTTGGGTGTTGATGGAAAATAACATTGGTTGAGGGGAGTCATCTTGTGGTGTTTGGTTGAGGTTCAGAAATTGATTGATGTTTGAGGAGGTTATGGTGTTTGGGGTTTTCAGAGGTGAGATTCCATGTTCTATCTTAATGGCAGCAAGTAGTTGTTCAAGGTTGTGGGAGGTTACACATGAGATAGTTGGGTTTGGTGATGGTTCAGTAGGAGGTGCAGTTGCAATGGGAACTGGTTGAGGTGAGAAAGATGGGACAGAGTGTTGTATTGTGGAGACAGATGAGAAAGGTGGAAGTGTAGGCATTTGTTCATTGAACATTGAAGGGAGAGGGGTTTGTATGATAGGTGAGGAGGTGTTGTATTGAAGCTCCCTTGTGGTGACACAGATCGATTGTGTAGAATTAGCTTGCTCAGCAGTCTCACCCTTCTCAGCAGTTTCACCCTTCTTAGCTTCAGCAGACACTTCTTTCTCAGCTTCTGTTTTACCTTGTTCTTCATTTCCTTGTATTGCAACGTCATGTGATGGTTCATCAGTGAACTCAACATTCAAGTTGAATGGAGTCGGACCTTCAAGTACCACTGTTCTCTCAGAACCATTTCCTCCTGATGAGTTGAGGTGCAATTCCTCAGTCTTATCTTCTGATTTACCGCCAACAGAATTCCTTTCTGGTGTGTTCATGCCTTTACCAAGTTGCTTGTGACCTCTTGATCACCAAGTTTCCAAACTATTCTCACTTTTGCTCTGGTGTATACTTTAGTTAATGGAGCCATAACTTCTCTCGAGGAGGAGTGATTTGAATCACTTTTCCTATCTGTGATGGTTCTCTCATCATCAAATAGTTCTTGAGAACCCTTCTCAAGTTCTTTTGAAGATTGTTCCTCTTGAGATTTTTCCTTCTCACCAATCTCTTCATCATTTAGAACCTTCTCATTGAAATTTTCCTCATTTTCTTGGGATACATCCTTCTCACCAAAAATTTCTGCTTCTTGATCCTTCTTAGGATCAGTTGTCTCTACTCTTTCATTCTTCTCAAGCTCTGTTTCCTATTCAGAATATTTCTCTGGTGATTTTTCCTTCTCTTGAGGAATGGGATCATTCTTCTTCTTGCTCTTTGTCTCCCTTCTAATCACTTCAGCAAGTGATTCTTCTGTTTCCATTTCAGTGGATATACTAGACAGTGGCTTTGTCTTTTGTTTCTTCTTCTTTCTATCCTTCTCTTCTTCTTCAATAGTAACATTGATCCCCATGAGTTTCAGATTTTTGGCAGTGAATGTTTTGCTCTCAATAACACCCTCATCAGCAGAAATGTCAATCAAGAAGTGATTGAACACTCTAGTGAGAGCCTTGTCATATGGTAGAGATGTGGAGGCTTCATCTGCCCTGATGGAATTAATCATGTGGTGGATCATAAGGAAAGGAAGGCTTATGGGTGTGTTAGTGACAAGATGATAAAGAATCATGCAATCACCTGTAGTGACTTTCTCAAATGATCCAGCCCTAAGTAGAAGAGTATGAGAGCAGATATGGTGAAGGATTCTTACCATGTCTTTTAGATTAGGGGTAGTGATAGGGAGAGAAGGGTCTTTGAGAAGGGTGTCTTAACTTCTTCTAAGGAAATTCCCATTAGCACATACCAGGAATCATCATACACTTGAGTTCCCTGATCAGGTATGTTGAGTGCTCTTCCTAGGGAGAGAGAGGTTACAGTAAACTCCTTGTTCTTGACCCAAAATGTGATAGATGGAAGATCATATCTGATAGTGGCATATGCGTAGAATTCCCTTACTCTTTCTTTGTAAATGAGATCATCCAAGGTGATGAACCTTTCCCATTTCTGTGGAGTGAGAAATGGAATGATGTTCCACCCACATCTTTGAATTTTATCTGGAGAGTAGACTATTCCAGAGACAATAGGCTATGAAGCCCATTTTTTTTCTTTCTGATTCCTTTCTCTTCTTCAGAGATTGACCCTTCTTACCACTTGGTGGAACCTTCTTTCCTTTTTCCACATTCTTCTTCGCTGGAACCTTATTTGTAGCAGATTTAGCCACTGGTTGAGAGGATTCACCCTTCTGCTCTGTAACTACAGGTTGCTCTGTTCTAACTTCAGAGGGATTGTCGTGTTCTTCAACATCAATAGGAGCATCTGGAGAAATTCCAGTAGTGTTCTTAGACTTGGAATGAAACTTAACACGCATTGATCGCCTTGGGTTTCCACTTGGAGTATGCTTCATTTTTAAAGGGCGTGATTTGAGTGGTTTTACGTCAACATGCTTTTGAGGGGGACCAACGAGAACGAAGTTAGGAAGTTTGTGATTTTGAATCAGAGTATGTTGAGGATGGTCCAGCATTTTTGGTTCTTACCATTTGAGAACATAGGGATTTTGGGAGAGAGAGAAATGACGGTTTCGTGAGATTATGAGAGAGAGAGAGAGAAGACAAAGTGAAGTATTTTAATCACTTCAAAGCAGTTATATATTAACCAACGGTTAGAACATTCTTCCGATGTGTAACCGTTGATTGAGACGCGTGGGAGAGAGAGAGAGACAGAGAGAGAGAAGCCGTTGTAACGGCTAGGAACCTATTTTTTGGGTTTTTTTTTCATATATCTAAACCTAAGAAAAAAAGAATAAAACATATAAACTCTTAAATGCAAACATTAATTAAAACAAACAATAAACAACATAATTTTTTTTGTATTTTTATGGTCATATGTATCTGATGACCGTTCTCAAGAGTTGAGAAAGTTGAGGGTTACAACCCTTCTCATAATTGAGAAGGTTGCTGGTCATGACCCTTCTCATCTGAGGGGGTTTCAATGATATGGAGCATGCTTTTAATGTAACTAAAACTTTCCTCCTGGAGGGGTTTAGTGAAAATATCAGCTAGCTGATGTTTAGTATCCACAAAAAGAAGTTCAATGTCTTTCTTTTGCACATGATCTCTAATGATGATGCTTAATATCAATGTGATTTGATCTAGAATGCTGAATTGGATTTTTAGACAAATCTATAACACTAGTGTTATCACAAAATATAGGAATACCTAAGTAACTTAAAGAGAAGTTTTCAAGTTGATTCTTGATCCATAGAATTTGTGAGCAGCATCCAGCAGCTGAGACATATTCAACTTCTGTTGTTGATAGGGCAAACTTTGTTTTCTACATGACCATGAGATGAGTGATTCTCCAAGTATTTGGCATGAATCACTTGTGCTTTTTCTTTCAATTTTATCTCCAGCATAGTCAGCATCACAGTACCCTAAAAACTCAAAATGTGTTCTCTTTTTGTACCATAGACCAATGTTAGGTGTTCCAACAAGATATCTAAAAATTCTTTTGACAGCCCAGAGATGAGATTCTTTTGGAGCAGTTTGAAATCTAGCACATATACCTACTGAGCAGTTTGTACTCCTTCTCAGAAACAGGCTTACCCTTCTGTTAACACTCAAAAATAATCAAGTCGTAGGCCGAGGGCTAGGAGAAAGGAAAAAAAGGATCATGGTGTGAAGGCAAGCCATGTGGCATAGGAGAAATCAAAAGAGGTCCTCGGGGCACATTAAACGACAAAACTCCTCGAGGGAGGGTTACAGGGCCATTGGGCTAAGCCGAGGGAGAGTAACAACCCTAGCCTATAGGGTGCCAAGGCCTAGGCGAGATAGGAATGGGTGAGCAAACGATTCCATTTGATTCGCCTGGACTGGATTATAGTTGGCCTATGCACCTACGCTCTAGCAGGAAGCTAATTATGAAGCCACCGTCGGCATCAAAAAAGGGAACTGCTTCTAAAACGAAAAACACTAAGCCAGTAAGTGTTTCATAAACAACAACCCCTGCAAGGATCATCCTATGGATGTTCTACCGCGGCTAACTACCCGGCTTATGCAGGGGGGCAAGTCTTCGCCCTAGAATCAGGAATGGCAGGATCAGTGGGTATTGCCCGAGTCAGCAGCCATGGGTCCAGGACCCACCTGGCTTGACAAACCTCCCCTCTAGTCAGCCGTACCCAGGAGCACTCAGTACCTACCCTGTGGGTTCTTATATACAGACACAGATGAATGTTGCTCCGGTCGAGCAGCCACGGAATCAAATTCCACCTCACCGAGCCACACAGACATCTGTACCAGGAACTGGCTTTGTTAACCTGGCCCAAGTTGTGCCTGGGAAGCCATGGCAGACGCTCCACCTCAGGTGCCACCGTAGCCAGTGGTGCAGGGTCCCCCAGATACACTGGGAGGCCAACGCCTCCGCCTGAAAGACAATCGGGGCCCCAACTCCTGGACCCTAATAACATCGCTGACATCATCAATAAGTTCTTTGGTGTTCAGTTGAGGCCGCTCGACCGTCCATTGTACAGGAAGCCTAAGCTCGAGTGGGTGGATAGATTGGTGCCTCTGCCTAGAGGATTCAAAACCCCGACTTCGCCACATTTTCCGGGGATGATGGTAAGTCTACTATGGAGCACATCGGTCGATTCACGGCCCAATGTGGAGAAGGAAACCAGAACGAGTATCACAAGTTGCAGTTGTTCCCTCTGTCTTTGACAGGAATTGCCTTCTCGTGGTACTCCTCTCTCCCACCTGATTCTATACAGACATTGGCAGACATGGAAAGGTGCTTCCATGACCGATTCTACTGGCCACAGCCTGAAGTTACCACAACCGATCTCATGAATTTACGGCAGAAGGTGGATGATGTAACGCCCTAAAATTTAATCAAATTATTTCGAAGTTGGATTGCCGTAGGATAATTGTAAGAATTGAAATTATGGGCGTAGTAGCTATGTTGAAAACGAGTTAGATGATAATCACGTGTTGTGGGCTAGTTAAAAATAGCATTGGGCCCCCTTCCTATGTGGATAAAGTCCCAATTAATTTAGCCCATTATGTTTCTCACTTATTATAAGTGGAGAGGATTAATTTAGGGTTGAGAGAGAGAGGAATTTCGGATTAGAGCAGCCACCAAAGAGAGAGAAAAGAAGAGAGAAAACAATTCCCGTTTTTCTCAAACCTGTCACCGTAAAATTGCGATTCCGGTTTCGTTAACCGTTGGATCGTCTTCGTTTTTGGGCAGCAGGTTCGTGAGATATAGTTCTACACTTTCACCGTTCGGATCGTCGAAACGAGTTCTGAGGAGAGAGATATTGGCTTCGCACTGAAGCTGCAGTTTGGGGGAGTCGCCGTATTCGGAGATCGAGGAACGAGACTAGGAGGGAGTTTGCGCCACCATAGTTGAGGTAAGGGTGGGCTTAACCTTGATAATGGGTTGATGATAATTATGTGTGGGTAGTCTAGGGTTTTGTTGAATTGTTCGTGTTGTTGCATATCGTGTTTTCGTTGAGATTGGTGCTTTGATGATTGTTGCACGTTATTGTGATTTGTTTGGTTATTTGTTGTTGCGTGATTGTTGTATCACGATGATGGTGTTGTTATTTTTCGTGTTTTTGGTTGTTGCTGTGCGTGGTTGATTGTTGTTGTCGCGTTGTCGAATTGTCGTTTTTGTTGTGGTGGTTGCGGTGTCGTTGCCGTTAGGGTTTGGTGTTTGGCAATTTAGCGATTCTGGACAAAGGTTCGGTTTTTCTAAAACTGGCGCTGTTTGGTTGATCCAAAAATTATGAGGTTGATTGTTTTTGAAAATAGACTTAACGCCGGTCGTTTTGGCACTAGTTTCGTCAAATTCGGAGTTGTATAGCTCAAGTTATAGGCGATACAAGTTAGGTTAAAATTCTGGAAACGATTTGGGTATAGATTCGGTATTTCGGTGACTGGGAACGTTGTATTGACCGAAAAATTATGTGGTTTATTTTTCTGGAAAATAGACTTAATGCTTGTTAATTTGGCACTGGTTTGGTTGCGTTTAGAGTTGTGTAGCTCGAGATATGAATTCCACAAGTTAGAGTAAGATTCTGGAAACAATCTGGACACAGGGTCAGTGTTTTGGTTACCACGTTTTCAAAAGAACTCCTTTTCGAACGAATCCAATTTCTTTGAAAACTAGACAAAATTTGCCCCAGTTTATGCACAAGTTTCATGCAATTTGATTGAGTTTTGGTCACTTTGGAATTGCTTGAATTTGAAGGACAGAAACTGTCCTCTTTTGCAACTAGCCTGTGTGCTTTTCGAAAACTGTACCTATTGGGCACTCTCCTTCAAAAACTGAACTTAGGGATGATAACCAGACCCATAGGGCTTTCCAACAAGTATTTATTTGTTGAAATCCGATGTCGTTTGCTATTTTAATTAATTCGCTGAAGTAGGTGCGATGTGCCTAGGCGCTGTGCGCCAGTCTTGTGCGTGGTGTGCGTGCGTTATGTCCGCGTTGTGGAGCCATCTGGTGTTAATATTTCAGGTGCGGTGCTGGTAAGCTCAGGAGAGTTTAGTGGTAGCTGTGATGCTACAACTTGGTGCTATTTTTGGTGAAATCATTTGTTTTGATTCTGGTGATATAGTATTTATTTTAAATACTTGTTATGGTGAGTTGGTGCATAATCATGGTGTCGCATTGTCATATGCATGTTTTGGTGATATAGGCTCTGCCTCTGGTGTTTATTGGTGATATGCCCGTCGTGGCTCATTTTGGTGATCGGTACCGCATGCATATGCCCACTGGAGGGGTTGCATATCATCCCATTGTCTATGAATGTTATAACTTTGGTGGTTCACTGTCAAATGGACTTTTCCTTTGGTATCTGGTGCTGTGATATGGTGTAATTGTATTGTGTTGCTGTAGTTACCTGATGCTAGCATATTTTTATCATCTGCTTATTACCTCTGTTAGACTCACCCCTTCTGCTTGGAATGTTGCTCTCATGCGGCAACGCTGCAGGTGATCGCTAGTGCTCGTGGAGGAATTGCTAGGTTTTGCTTCCTCTCTCGTTTGGGTCTGTGTCAGCTCTGATATGTAGCACCGGGGAGTCGTTAGCTATCGTTTTGAACTATTATTTTAGTTATTGGAAATTGTTTTAATTAATTTTGGAGATGTCTCTAATTGTTAATTCTGGAGATGTTTAAACTGGTTAATATTTCCGCTGCTTGGTGATTTCTTTTATATAAATTATTTTGGAGATTTTTTTTTGGAATAAATGGTGTTTTTTTTTAAATGGTGAAAAATGTAGCGCCCTTCGAGGTGACTCTGACAATTGTCTATTTAGTTGTAATAGTAAAAGGGGGGTGTTACATTAGTGGTATCAGAGCAGTTCGGTCTGTCCGGCCAAGTTGTCGAGTCGTCGAGTCGAGTAACACTTGAGTAATTGTTACTCGTTTCTGGTTATAGTTTCTGTTGCAGTGTTAGGTTGAGATGGCAGGACGGAACGATGCTGCACTCGCTGCTGCTTTGCAGGCTGTGGCTCAAGCTGTGGAGAATAACCCATGTGCTGCTGGTGATGCTGGGTCGCGCAGTTTTGGCTACGTTTCAGAGGGAGAATCCTCCTACCTTGAAGGGCAAGTATAACCCTGATGGTGCTTTGGCGTGGCTGAAAGAGATGGAGAGAATCTTTCGTGTTATGGATTGCTCTGAGGCGCAGAAAGTCAGGTATGGTACTCATATGCTGGCAGAGGAGGCTGATGACTGGTGGTTGGAGGTGAGGCAGAGGTTGGCGACTGTGAATGAAGAGGTCACTTGGGCTGCGTTCGGCAGAGAATTTCTGAGAAAGTATTATCCTGAAGATGTCCGTGGGAAGAAAGAGATTGAGTTTCTGGAGCTGAAGCAGGGTAATATGTCGGTGACTGAGTATGCTGCCAAGTTCATTGAATTGGCGAAGTTCTATCCACATTATGGTGAGGCTGGTGCTGAATTCTCCAAATGCATCAAGTTTGAAAATGGGTTGCGGGCCGTATAGAATGTCTGCATCTGAATTGTCAGAACTGAAGAAGCAACTCGAGGATCTGCTTGAAAAGAAATTTGTGAGGCCAAGTGTGTCGCCGTGGGGAGCTCCAGTGTTGTTGGTGAAAAAGAAAGATGGTAGTATGAGGTTGTGCGTAGACTATCGGCAGTTGAATAAGGTGACTATTAAGAACAAGTATCCGCTTCCGAGGATTGATGACTTAATGGATCAGTTGGTGGGTGCTCAGGTGTTCAGTAAAATAGATTTGAGATCGGGTTATCATCAGATCAAGGTGAAAGACGAAGACATTCAGAAGACAGCTTTCAGAACCCGTTATGGGCATTATGAGTATTCCGTGATGCCTTTCGGTGTGACTAATGCGCCGGGAGTGTTCATGGAGTACATGAATCGTATCTTTCGTGAGTATCTGGATCAGTTTGTGGTGGTATTCATTGACGACATCCTAATTTATTCTAAGTCAGAAGAGGAGCATGCAGAACATCTGAGATTGGTATTGGAAATTCTGAGGGACAGGAAATTATATGCGAAGCTGTCTAAGTGTGAGTTTTGGTTGAAGGAGGTTAGCTTTCTGGGTCATGTTATTTCGGGGAATGGAATTGCCGTGGATCCGTCTAAGGTTGATGCCGTGTTACAATGGGAGTCTCCGAAGTCAGTTACTGAGATTAGAAGTTTTCTGGGTCTGGCAGGTTACTATAGGAGGTTTATAGAAGGATTTTCGAAGTTGGCACTTCCGTTGACTCAGTTGACTTGCAAGGGTAAAGCTTTCATCTGGGATGACTGTTGTGAAGAGAGCTTCAAAGAATTGAAGAAGAGGTTGACGACGTCTCCTGTTCTGACGTTGCCTAATCCGGAAGAGTCGTTTGTGGTGTATTGTGATGCTTCCAAGATGGGGTTGGGAGGTGTGCTTATGCAGAATGGTAAGGTAGTTGCCTATGCGTCGAGACAGTTGAGGTCTCATGAGAAGAACTACCCTACCCATGATTTAGAACTTGCTGCAGTTGTGCTCGCGTTGAAAATTTGGAGACATTATCTGTATGGTTCGAGGTTTGAGGTGTTCAGTGATCATAAGGGTTTGCAGTATCTGTTTGATCAGAAAGAGTTGAATATGAGACAGCGCAGATGGTTGGAGTTGCTGAAAGACTATGACTTTAGCTTGAACTATCATCCGGGAAAGGCTAATGTGGTAGCTGACGCTTTAAGTCGAAAGACGTTGCATATGTCAGCAATGATGGTTAGAGAACTCGAATTAATTGAGCAGTTCAGGGATATGAGTTTGGTTTGTGAAGTGACGCCTCAGAGTGTCAGATTGGGGATGTTGAAGATTGATAATGAATTCATGGCTAGCATTCGAGAAGCTCAGAAGTTAGATGTTAAATTAGTTGACCTGATGGTTGGGATTGATCAATCCGAGAATAAAGACTTTGAGTTGGATGCGCAGAATGTATTGAAGTACCGTGGAAGAATCTGCATTCCTGATGATGAGGAGATGAAAAGAGCAATTTTAGAAGAAGGTCATAGGAGTAAGTTGAGTATCCATCCGGGAGCTACAAAGATGTATCAGGATCTGAAGAAGATGTTTTGGTGGCCTGGTATGAAGCGTGATGTGGCGCAGTTTGTGTATTCCTGCTTGACTTGTCAGAAATCGAAGGTTGAGCATCAGAAGCCTGCTGGGTTGATGCAACCGTTGGAGATTCCGGAATGGAAGTGGGATAGTATTTCTATGGATTTCGTGATAGGGTTACCTAATACTGTGAGGGGGCACGATTCGATTTGGGTGATTGTGGATAGATTGACGAAGTCTGCTCATTTTATTCCTATCAATATCACGTATCCGGTGTCGAGATTGGCAGAGATTTATATTCAGGTGATTGTGAAGTTGCATGGTGTTCCTTTGTGCATTGTGTCTGACAGAGATCCTAGGTTCACTTCTGATTTCTGGAAGAGTTTGCAAGAAGCGTTGGGTTCTAAATTGAGGTTGAGTTCAGCTTATCATCCTCAAACTGATGGACAGACAGAGAGGACCATTCAGTCGTTGGAAGACTTGTTGAGATCTTGTGTTCTTGAGCAGGGAGGTGCGTGGGATACTCACCTTCCGTTGATCGAGTTTACTTACAACAATAGTTACCATTCTAGCATCGGGATGGCACCGTTCGAGGCATTGTATGGTCGGAGATGTAGGACTCCGTTGTGTTGGCATGAATCTGGGGAGAGTATTGTTCTTGGACCCGAGGTTGTTCGAGAGACTACTGAAAAGGTGAAATTGATCCGTGAGAAAATGAAAGCGTCGCAGAGTAGACAGAAGAGCTATCATGATAAGAGAAGGAAGGATTTAGAATTCCAAGCTGGTGATCATGTGTTTTTGAGAGTCACGCCTATGGCTGGTGTTTGGCGTGCATTGAAGACAAAGAAGTTGACCCCTCGTTTCATTGGACCGTATCAGATCACTGAGAGAATTGGTAATGTTGCTTATAGGGTGGCCTTGCCGCCTAATCTTTCGAATTTGCACGATGTATTTCATGTGTCGCAACTTCGGAAGTATATTTCGGATCCGTCCCATGTGATTCCGATGGATGATGTGCATGTGCGGGATAATCTCACTGTGGAGACAATGCCTGTGCGAATTGAAGATCGTGAAGTGAAGACTTTACGTGGTAAAGAGATAAACCTGGTAAAAGTGGTCTGGTTAGGAGCTCTGGTGAAAGCATGACATGGGAGTTGGAGAGCAAGATGCGAGAGTCCTATCCGGAGCTGTTTGAATCAGGTATGTTTTCGAGGACGAAAATATTCTAAGTGGGGGAGAGTTGTAACGCCCTAAAATTTAATCAAATTATTTCGAAGTTGGATTGCCGTAGGATAATTGTAAGAATTGAAATTATGGGCGTAGTAGCTATGTTGAAAACGAGTTAGATGATAATCACGTGTTGTGGGCTAGTTAAAAATAGCATTGGGCCCCCTTCCTATGTGGATAAAGTCCCAAATAATTTAGCCCATTATGTTTCTCACTTATTATAAGTGGAGAGGATTAATTTAGGGTTGAGAGAGAGAGGAATTTCGGATTAGAGCAGCCACCAAAGAGAGAGAAAAGAAGAGAGAAAACAATTCCCGTTTTTCTCAAACCTGTCACCGTAAAATTGCGATTCCGGTTTCGTTAACCGTTGGATCGTCTTCGTTTTTGGGCAACAGGTTCGTGAGATATAGTTCTACACTTTCACCGTTCGGATCTTCGAAACGAGTTCTGAGGAGAGAGATATTGGCTTCGCACTGAAGTTGCAGTTTGGGGGAGTCGCCGTATTCGGAGATCGAGGAACGAGACTAGGAGGGAGTTTGCGCCACCATAGTTGAGGTAAGGGTGGGCTTAACCTTGATAATGGGTTGATGATAATTATGTGTGGGTAGTCTAGGGTTTTGTTGAATTGTTCGTGTTGTTGCATATCGTGTTTTCGTTGAGATTGGTGCTTTGATGATTGTTGCACGTTATTGTGATTTGTTTGGTTATTTGTTGTTGCGTGATTGTTGTATCACGATGATGGTGTTGTTATTTTTCGTGTTTTTGGTTGTTGCTGTGCGTGGTTGATTGTTGTTGTCGCGTTGTCGAATTGTCGTTTTTGTTGTGGTGGTTGCGGTGTCGTTGCCGTTAGGGTTTGGTGTTTGGCAATTTAGCGATTCTGGACAAAGGTTCGGTTTTTCTAAAACTGGCGCTGTTTGGTTGATCCAAAAATTATGAGGTTGATTGTTTTTGAAAATAGACTTAACGCCGGTCGTTTTGGCACTAGTTTCGTCAAATTCGGAGTTGTATAGCTCAAGTTATAGGCGATACAAGTTAGGTTAAAATTCTGGAAACGATTTGGGTATAGATTCGGTATTTCGGTGACTGGGAACGTTGTATTGACCGAAAAATTATGTGGTTTATTTTTCTGGAAAATAGACTTAATGCTTGTTAATTTGGCACTGGTTTGGTTGCGTTTAGAGTTGTGTAGCTCGAGATATGAATTCCACAAGTTAGAGTAAGATTCTGGAAACAATCTGGACACAGGGTCAGTGTTTTGGTTACCACGTTTTCAAAAGAACTCCTTTTCGAACGAATCCAATTTCTTTGAAAACTAGACAAAATTTGCCCCAGTTTATGCACAAGTTTCATGCAATTTGATTGAGTTTTGGTCACTTTGGAATTGCTTGAATTTGAAGGACAGAAACTGTCCTCTTTTGCAACTAGCCTGTGTGCTTTTCGAAAACTGTACCTATTGGGCACTCTCCTTCAAAAACTGAACTTAGGGATGATAACCAGACCCATAGGGCTTTCCAACAAGTATTTATTTGTTGAAATCCGATGTCGTTTGCTATTTTAATTAATTCGCTGAAGTAGGTGCGATGTGCCTAGGCGCTGTGCGCCAGTCTTGTGCGTGGTGTGCGTGCGTTATGTCCGCGTTGTGGAGCCATCTGGTGTTAATATTTCAGGTGCGGTGCTGGTAAGCTCAGGAGAGTTTAGTGGTAGCTGTGATGCTACAACTTGGTGCTATTTTTGGTGAAATCATTTGTTTTGATTCTGGTGATATAGTATTTATTTTAAATACTTGTTATGGTGAGTTGGTGCATAATCATGGTGTCGCATTGTCATATGCATGTTTTGGTGATATAGGCTCTGCCTCTGGTGTTTATTGGTGATATGCCCGTCGTGGCTCATTTTGGTGATCGGTACCGCATGCATATGCCCACTGGAGGGGTTGCATATCATCCCATTGTCTATGAATGTTATAACTTTGGTGGTTCACTGTCAAATGGACTTTTCCTTTGGTATCTGGTGCTGTGATATGGTGTAATTGTATTGTGTTGCTGTAGTTACCTGATGCTAGCATATTTTTATCATCTGCTTATTACCTCTGTTAGACTCACCCCTTCTGCTTGGAATGTTGCTCTCATGCGGCAACGCTGCAGGTGATCGCTAGTGCTCGTGGAGGAATTGCTAGGTTTTGCTTCCTCTCTCGTTTGGGTCTGTGTCAGCTCTGATATGTAGCACCGGGGAGTCGTTAGCTATCGTTTTGAACTATTATTTTAGTTATTGGAAATTGTTTTAATTAATTTTGGAGATGTCTCTAATTGTTAATTCTGGAGATGTTTAAACTGGTTAATATTTCCGCTGCTTGGTGATTTCTTTTATATAAATTATTTTGGAGATTTTTTTTTGGAATAAATGGTGTTTTTTTTTTAAAATGGTGAAAAATGTAGCGCCCTTCGAGGTGACTCTGATAATTGTCTATTTAGTTGTAATAGTAAAAGGGGGGTGTTACAGATGAGGCAGTGACAGACTTCATTGAAAGATTCAGAAAGATGGCTGGAAAGTGCTCAGTACCTTTCCCAGAATCCCAACTTACTTCCATGGCATTCTCTGGAATGCATCCTCAATTGAAGGAAAAGCTTGTTGGACAAGCTTGCAATGACCTTAGTGGCTTGGTTTCCAGGGCAGTTCAAATTGAACAATTCATACAAGAAAGAGAAAGGAAGAGAGCCACTAGGGGCTGAGGACCACAGTTGGTGTCAGTAGTGGATGCAGCCAAGGATTCGGACTATGATGAATCAGTCGACTACACAGAAGACATCTTAGTGGCCGATATATTTAAAGGGAAGACCTACCTCTGTCCAACTATCAAACCTGCCAAGGGCAAGGAGAAAGACGAGGAAATGGTCGAGTATTCCTTTGACATCTCCAAGGCCAACCAAATCTTTGACTACCTCCTCAAAGACAAGTAGATCAAACTCATTAATGCCCATAAGATTCCCCCTCCTGAAGAAATAAGTGGGAAGAAATACTGCAAGTGGCGTGCTACTTCTAATTGTATTATCTTCCGCCGGGAAATTCGTAAAGGCATCAAGAAAGGGAGATTCAACATGGCCGACAAGGGGGCATCGGAGATGATTGTCGACACTGACCCTTTCCCTAGCACGAATGTCAATATGGTCTCCTTCTCAGGGAGCGACCGACGGAAAGGAAAGAAGAAGTATGTGTGGGTCCCCAAAAAGGAAACCTCCCTTGAAGGGAATACATCTGTGTTCAACCGATTGGGTTCACCTCCTAGGGGATCCATTGTAGAAGAACGTATGGCCCTATTACAAGAAGAATTACAAATAGGGGCACCGAGTTAGCCTCAAGGACCTCAGAAGAAACTCCCTAAGCCGAGGAGGCTTGTCCACGAACTCAGGGAGTTCCATTTGTCCAAACTCAACCCTGAGAGACACTTTCCTATACCCAGGGACCTAAGGGAGAGACTCCAACTCGTCCCACCTGGGGGGAATGGTAGGCCCACCAATGATTCCATTGGGCATACCACCCTGCCAACCACGAAGCATGGGACTCGGCCCAGAGAAGAAAGGAGGGTGTCACATGTCACCGAGGCACGAAATTCAACTTCGGTAGACATTACGGTCCTGAATGATCGGGAGCTTAGAGCCACCAGAACAGTAAAACCACCTTCAGATGCACCACAGGATCAATGGATGACACAGGCGGCCATCGAAATGCCGACCCCAAGGGTGGCCTCCAAATCTCGCTCGCAGAAGAGGAGGCTAAAGAGGGCTAGAGCTTTAAACAGGATGAAGGAGAGTCTCCAGATGCTTACCTCAGCTAGAGATGAGATTACCCAGACCATCCCCGTAACATCTGTTTCTACGGCGTTCGAACAGGCTTTATGGACCTCACAGTCCCAAGCATCCCCGGCCAGTCGATGAACCCCAGGTCGAAGGGGTAATGACAGAGCAAGAGTTGGGGGAGGACGACTGATAAGTCTTATTTTACTATGTTTTTAGCACTTGAATTAAATAAAAATTGTAGAATTTTAGTTTCACTTTGGAGCTATTTTACTACAAAATGTTGGTTTATATTATCAGGATCAAATAATGAAGGAATGGAAGAAATTCACGTGATTAAAGGCAAAGAATAAAAGTTCAAGGACCAAGGAGCAAAATCAAGCAAATGAAGCCAAGAATTAAGTGTTCACGCACGGTCCGTGCCTACTACACGCATGGTCCGTGCTCACTGTTACAGAAAGTAGCTGAAAAGACTCAAGACACGCACGGTCCGTGCGCACCACAAGCATGGTCCGTGCGCACTGTACGTTGCAGAAGCTGGAGAGTTTGAAGACCACGCACGGTCCGTGCTCCCTACACAAATGGTCCGTGCTCCCTGTGCTGAATCAGAATTTTATAAGTTTTACGGCACGCACGGTCCGTGCACCCCAGCAGCATGGTCCGTGCACCCCAGCAGCATGGTCCGTGCACCTTTATCTAAAGCTAAAAATGTTACAAAACTCTTCCAATTCTTTCATTATGGCTTGTAATTCGAATTTAATCCTTTGTCTACTGATCCTAGGCTATAAATAGGACCTCATTTCAGCTGTAATGGTACCTGAGCATACTTGTAATCTCACTCCAAAGTTTAATCTAAGTTCTTGCAATATTCTTAAGCTTTTGCTCTTTTATTTTCATGTTCTTTACTTTCTTGCAATTTTAATTTCTGTTCTTTACATTTCAGTTCTTTATCGCTTTGTTTATATTCTTGTCATTTACATTCTGTTATTTATCTTTATGTCATTTTCTTTTATGTCATTCTCTTCTACTCCCTTGTCTACTATGATCATGTGTGAGTAGACTTCTTTAGTCTTGGGATTGTGGGACACAATCAAATGATGGTCCCTAAACAAATCCAAGACTAAACTCTATCTTATTTAGAACTTAAATTTTAATCTAATTCCATAGAATTAAATTTTATAAAACAAATATCAAACGAAGTACCGAGAGGTGAAGTTTGATATTGGAACAAATGGGATTAGACAAGGCAAAGCAAAGCATGAGAATAGCATTGCTAGCTTTGGGACAATAAGGTTGTGCTTAATGGGTCTCTGCGATGATCAACCATGAGAATAGGTTTGATCATTGTTTCGAGACACGTTCTTGCATTCCGAAAGGAAGCTTGAATTACACCAAAAGAATACCTTGTCCTTAAAACAATTTCAAAATAAGATAGAGAATAGTTAAAGGGTTGTTTATTTCCATCATTGTGATCTAACCATGATCCCAAGGCGTCTTTTAATTCTGAATTTAAAATCAACAAACATTCCTTCTTCTAAAATCATTCCTTTTAGCTAATCAACACCGAAAAAGAAATTGGTAATCAAAAAGTCTCTGTGGGATCGATACTTTTTATTACGCGATAGAACCGTGCACTTGCGGCTTATCAAGTTTTTGGCGCCGTTGCCGGGGACTTTGTGATATTGAATGAATTTTCGGTATCGGTTAGACTAAATGTTTTTTTTCCTTCTTTTTACTATGATTAAGAGTGAATTTACATTATCCAAGGAGGAATGGGAATTCTTTCAGTTATCTTTGCTACCATCTCCACCTTGCTTGCAAGGAATTTTCAAAAATGAAATTACAATCTCAAAGTAGGAATGGGAATCTTTTGAGGCATCTTTGCCACCACCACCACCTTGCTTACAAGGAATTTTCAAAAAACAACATGAAATAGAAATTGAGAAAAATATTGTTGTTGAGATAGATCAAAATAATGGTAATGTGGTAGTGCAAGATGATTCAAAAGAGATATGCCATGAAATGGAGAGCATAAGGGAAACCAAAATTTCTTCCATGGACAAGTATAATGGTTTAAATTCATGTGTGGATGTCAAAATCTTGTGCCCTCTATCTTACTTTTCACCATCCTTTGTGAAAATAACATTTGATCTAGGAGGAATTCAAAATAGGATCTTATTGCTTACACAACTTCCTTTTTACAAGCCATGGGATCCAGGAATATGCTTTCATTCTTTATGTGTCACTTGGTCTTTATGCTTCAAGCAATGGGACCCAGGAATAAGTCTATAAACGGCAAACGTCAAGCTAGTGACGTTAAAAGAGCGCTACGTGGGAGGCAACCCACAGGTTTACATTTATTTTGTTTTGCTGGAATAAGAAGAAAAGCTACAAATGCTAGTCAATGTGAGCTTTCCTTACCCCTTTTCATGTGTTTATTTTTTATCATTGAGGACAATGTCTGGTCCAAGCATGGGGGGGGGGGGGGGGGGGGGGGGGGGGGGGGTACTTTACCCTTTGTTATTTAATTTCTGTCATTTTGTTTTCTTATAAGTATTGAGATTGGATTTCTTTCCCATGCTTTGTATTGTTGCTGTTTTATTGAGATAAATGTTTTGATGCAGCGCTTATTAGTAGAAAAAGAAAGAAAAAAATAAAAAAATAAAGACTAAGTTCTATGATGAATTTGTACACGTAAACACAATTTTTTTTTTCTTGAATTGTTTTCTAAACTCACATCTGTTTTTACACTTAAACTCTATGTCTTGAAAGGAAGCCAAATAGTTCAAAAGCTAGTCAAAGCTGAGCTTGTTTTAGTCAACCGACAATTGTGCTAAACTTGATACAACAAAGAAAAATAGAAATTAAGCAAGTTGGTCTGGGTAATATACATATACTAGGTTGTTTTTGCTTATTGGAAAATTCAAAAAAGTGGAACAGCTGAAAAATCAAAAGTATGCCCTGAAGTAAGGGTAATATATCTAAACTAAGCTGTTTTTGCTGATTGGAGAATTCAAAAAGTAAAGCAACTGAAAAATCTCAGGTGTGCCCTGACCACAAAATATGGATCAATTGTAAAATTTGTTTTATCTTTGTAATCAAGTGAAGCACAATCTAGGAAGGCTATTTCTAAGTAAGGCAAAAGCGAAACTTTTGTGACTATCTTGGTAACTGTACGGGACCTATGAGTGCACACACTCACTTGGAGCAGCTGTTGGGTTGAAAAATTCATGAAAAACATAGAAAAGTGTGATAAGTGCACCCTGAGAACAAAGCCCTTGAAAAATATATATGATTGAGCTTTAATGAAAAAATTGCTTCTACTAATTTGTGCTGCTAGTTTTGATTGTAAATTGCTTGAGGACAAGCAAAGATTCAAGCATGGGGGAGTTTGATAAGTCTTATTTTACTATGTTTTTAGCATTTGAATTAAATAAAAATTGTAGAATTTTAGTTTCACTTTGGAGCTATTTTACTACAAAATGTTGGTTTATATTTTCAGGGTCAAATAATGAAGGAATGGAAGAAATTCACGTGATTAAAGGCAACGAATAAAAGTTCAAGGACCAAGGAACAAAATCAAGCAAATGAAGCCAAGAATTAAGTGTTCACGCACGGTCCGTGCCTACTACACGCATGGTCCGTGCTCACTGTTACAGAAAGTAGCTGAAAAGACTCAAGACACGCACGGTCCGTGCGCACCACAAGCATGGTCCGTGCGCACTGTACGTTGCAGAAGCTGGAGAGTTTGAAGACCACGCACGGTCCGTGCTCCCTACACACATGGTCCGTGCTCCCTGTGCTGAATCAGAATTTTACAAGTTTTACGGCACGCACGGTCCGTGCACCCCTGCAGCATGGTCCGTGCACCTTTATCTAAAGCTAAAAATGTTACAAAACTCTTCCAATTCTTTCATTATGGCTTGTAATTCGAATTTAATCCTTTGTCTACTGATCCTAGGCTATAAATAGGAACTCATTTCAGCTGTAATGGTACCTGAGCATACTTGTAATCTCACTCCAAAGTTTAATCTAAGTTCTTGCAATTTTCTTAAGCTTTTGCTCTTTTATTTTCATGTTCTTTACTTTCTTGCAATTTTAATTTCTGTTCTTTACATTTCCAGCACTTTACATTTCAGTTCTTTATCGCTTTGTTTATATTCTTGTCATTTACATTCTGTTATTTATCTTTATGTCATTTTCTTTTATGTCATTCTCTTCTACTCCCTTGTCTACTATGATCATGTGTGAGTAGACTTCTTTAGTCTTGGGATTGTGGGACACAATCAAATGATGGTCCCTAAACAAATCCAAGACTAAACTCTATCTTATTTAGAACTTAAATTTTAATCTAATTCCATAGAATTAAATTTTATAAAACAAATATCAAACGAAGTCCCGAGAGATGAAGTTTGATATTGGAACAAATGGGATTATACAAGGCAAAGCAAAGCATGAGAATAGCATTGCTAGCTTTGGGACAATAAGGTTGTGCTAAATGGGTCTCTGCGATGATCAACCATGAGAATAGGTTTGATCATTGTTTCGAGACACGTTCTTGCATTCCGAAAGGAAGCTTGAATTACACCAAAAGAATACCTTGTCCTTAAAACAATTTCAAAATAAGGTAGAGAATAGTTAAAGGGTTGTTTATTTCCATCATTGTGATCTAACCATGATCCCAAGGTGTCTTTTAATTCTGAATTTAAAATCAACAAACATTCCTTCTTCTAAAATCATTCCTTTTAGCTAAACAACACCGAAAAAGAAATTGGTAATCAAAAAGTCTCTGCGGGATCGATACTTTTTATTACGCGATAGAACCGTGCACTTGCGGTCTATCAAGTTTTTGGCGCCGTTGCCGGGGAACGAACCCGGGTCACCCGCGTGACAGGCGGGAATACTTACCACTATGGGAGAGGAAGAAGAACACCCCTTTGGTCCATTAGAATTTGATGGAAACTCCATGACCGAGTCAATACTAGACGACTTGATGGACGGAATAGATGGGGAGTTCTGTGCTGATATAGAAATGGTGGGCGTCCTTCCAGCTGAAATAAAGATGTTCGAGGCCGTGTTCCACTCCCCTCACCTGCGTGATAACTCTATTTTATACAGAGTTATTTACGCATCTAAACCTAAATAATTGCTCAGTTCTAAGTAAAAATAAATAATATATATAGCTAAAAAAATATATAACAACATTCAACGTTTGAAGAAGGGTTATGTTTATGGTTAAGCATTTTGCATATATTTTGGTATTTTGATGTGTTTGTTCAGTGCACCTGCATATATTTTGCATATATTTCAAGTAGGGTTAGATAATTTTGAAGCATGATCAGTTAAAGTCTTTTTATAACAAAACAAATGCACCTCTTTGAAACTCATTTTTAATGATGAAAGAAAGAAAAAGAAAAGAAGCTTTGTTTTTACAAATGACCAATTTTATTATAGTTTCTACACATCAAAACTGAGTTTTTGAAAAGAACCTTGCTATTTGAAAAGCAATATAATGGCAAAGAGGAATTTTTAGTAAGCTAAGGTCAAGGCTAAATTTTTACTAAAAAAGCAGGACACCAAAAAAACAGTTTTTTTAGGGAGTTCTCTTTATATATAGTTATAGATTATAGATGTCTTCAAATGCTCTTTCTTGTTCAGTGGTTTTTTGGAGAACCAGGGAGAGCTATCAAGCGAATGATCTTTCTTGTTCATTCATTAAATTAATTCTTAAACTAAAAATAAATTTATTGGAACTGAAATAATTATAAATGATAAAAAAATATGAGTCAGCATGCCACGTGGACGCCACATCAATTAAGATGTCCACGTGGCGTGTCCAATCATGATTTTCGTTAGCCCAATCAGCAATAGTTAACGGCAGGGACTAATAATAGAAACAAGAAAATAAGATGGGGACTAAAACGCCTATTTCGTTAATGTAGCGACTAAACTTAGAAAAACTCAATTTTGTAGGGACCAAAAACATATTTTACCCTAATATTTTTTTATAGTTTTACCAAAAACACTCTTATTATAAGTTTCGGACCGGTAACGATCTCGATATCATATATCATATAATTTCATATATGATATCTAAATTTCTATAGAATCTTTGAGAAAGACTTTTCTTCATAAGAAAAGACTTACTATCTTTGGGATCTGATACCACCGCTGCTCAAAAGCTTAGGGGATCAACTTTATATTACATAATAAGTGGATTCCTAACTCTTCTATCATGATATAAGTAAGCAGTTCTTGTTGTATCGGCCAAAAACCTTGCCAATTGATCTTTACGGGGCTTCATCTATCAATTAGATCTTTTATCCATAGAAAAGAAGTATCTAGGCATATATCTCTTCATATATAGATTTCTATGAAGTTTATTTCTTTGCTACAGCTGATAAAAATCGTTGTTTCGAAAGATATATATGTAGAAAGCCTATTTTATTTTATTTTTCAAACATAATACTTATATTATTAGTATTAGCAGATTTGCTCGTTCTTTTCTTTTTTATTTCTATTTTATAGTGGAGATAGTCGCACGTAAAGACAGATCACGGCCATATTGTTAAAAGCTTGAGGTAAGAATGGGTTTCGTTCGAGTGCCTTAAAATAGTATTCCAAATCTTTTATATGTTCTCTGTTACTTGTGTGGATAAGGCCTATGTTATAAAGTATATAACTTCAATCGTAGGGATGAGTTTCCAGCCGCATAGCCTCATAATAATTCTGTAAAGCTTCCGCATAATTTCCTTCAAATGGAGCTGACATCCATTACGGTCATCATTCGGTTCAATGAATCTATGTTCCTAAACCGTACATGAGATTTTGATCTCAGACGGCTCCTCCTTTCACTACAAGAATAACTAGATTTGGCAGCGAATTTTTCTCAGCAACAATAAAAGTGTTGGCAAAAAATTGCATATGTTAACAACATTTATTGGTTGTTGGGATAAAAAAATCTTTTATCAACAATATCGTTTTGGTTGGCAAAAACATGTATATCCCATTAGTGACAAAAGTTGTTGGGAATTGCATAGCTTTTGCCAACAACATATTGTGTTATTGGCAAATGTATATATATTTATCAACAATATCTTATGTAGTTGGGAAATGGTACATATATATCTAGCCAACAATTTTATTTGATGTTGGGATAAATAGTGTTGTGCTAGCAACAAGAAAAGATAAACATATATATATATATATATATATATATATATATATATATATATATATATATATATATATTATGATGCCTCACTTTTTTATATATGGTCTCTAATTCTTTTTTTTTTTTTGAGATTATATAGTCTCTAATTCTACAATGATAAAATACGATAACTAAACTTTAGCTATTTCATATTGTTATTTTTATATTATTAAGTTGTGTATATTTTAATTTGAATTAATAGAGTAAAGAGAAAAATTAAGTAATAAATGTTCTATTTATTTATTTAATAATTTGTTTTTATATTAATTAAAATTAAATACCTTTTTTTAAAGGGGTTTTAATATTTAATTTTGCAGCACTAACAAATTTAAATGTTGATTCTAAAAAGTTGGAACATAGAACCCACTTTCAAAGTCTAACTAGTAACTACCCTCAACTTCTCTTGAATCAACCCACTTTCTTTCTTTTTTTTGATTAATTAACCAACCCACTTTCCCCTCTATATCTACTAATTTACGATGCATACATACGTTGGGAACTACTTTCATTGCGGATGTGCAGCAGATGGATGGCCTTGTCTTGCTCCTATATTGCAAATGACAAGTCCTAGCCACATCTTAACAATAAAGGTATGTTCAAAAGGAAAAGGAAAAATGTAAAAATTGTTTTGTCTGGGAATATAGGCATGTATTGAACAATATAGTATTGGTCAAGATTGAGATGAAACCTCTTGAAATTTCCAGTGACTGCTTCTTCT
The DNA here is from genome assembly GCA_963573325.1 of Astragalus glycyphyllos. Lineage (NCBI taxonomy): Eukaryota > Viridiplantae > Streptophyta > Magnoliopsida > Fabales > Fabaceae > Astragalus > Astragalus glycyphyllos. The sequence continues at coordinate 30,003,781 of OY754310.1, read as the reverse complement.
CTTTTGTTTTGCTTTCACTCTAGTGGTTGTTTCTTCTATTTTTTTTGGTTAAAAACTAATCTCCTCCTTCAGGTTTAGGAACTTGAATCATCTGAAATAATTAACTTATTAACTCTTTATCTCTCTCTCTCTCTCTCTCTCTCTCTCTCTCTCTCTCTTTAGGGAAAGATAACTTTCATTAATTGAAAACTGGACAATGTCCAGGCATTACAACAGAATTACAAACGTGGGAATTAACTATGGGAGGCCCCTCCCAATCAGCATAACCAAACATTTTGGCATGATTCACTAAATTATGAGCATCAACATTAAATTCTCTTCTAATATGCCCTATGGAGCTCTCTGGCAGTAGAGTTAGGAGATCCAACAGTCTTGGATAACTGGAAAGATGGCAGCAATAGTAACTTTGTGGAGCACAATTAACCACAGATAGAGCATCTGAGAAAAATCTGCAGTTGGACAATCCCTTGCTGCTAGCCACTTGCAACCCCCATTTGAGGCGCATTGCCTCGGCCAGAATTGGAGTGATTGAAATGGGGTCTTTCCTGCAAGCACTATATACTATGTTGCTAAACTGGTCCCTAATAATGATTCCCCAGCAAGTATAGCCACCATCAAATCAACCTGCGTCAACAAAACAAGAAAAAGCATGGTCGTGCAGCAGCACATCAGCAGCATCAGTGACAGCTCTGGGCAAACGAACTCTGCTGGGATTTGCATCTTTGTATTCTTGGACAAAATCAGCAGCAGCAGCTGCAATTCTATGAGGTTCAGGAACTTTATTGTTGAAGACCATATCATTCCTCGCATGCCAGAATTTCCAAAGGAGGATACAAAAGAGTTGAGCACCATAAACATCCTCGCAAGAGAGCCAGCTGAGGATCCAAGTGTGAATGTGCATTTGGGTTGGAATATGAGCTCCCAGATGAGAAGCAAAGAGAGTTGTTTTGATGAAGTTGCAGTCCATGAAGGTATGCTCTGATGTCTCGGGTTGGAGGTGGCAGAGAGGACACATGGGATCAATTACCAAGCCTTTCTTAATAAGATTCACTTTAGTGGGTAAAATCTTCTTAGAGAGTCTCCAAAGGAAATTTTTGACTTTGTTTGGAATTCTTGCCTTCCAAATTTCTTTCCAAATCAGATCCCCATCCATATTAGAGCTGCTGACCATATCTCTAAATTTGTCAACACATAAGGTATGATATGCAGAACGCACTGAGTAAGTTCCATCTCTCTCCCACTTCCAAATTAACTTATCCTCAGGTAGTCTAGCAGAGATTGGAATTCCTATCACTTTGGCTGCCACATCCCTAGGGAGATCATGGAAGACCTTCACCCTGTCCCATTGTTTCAAGTCAAAATCTATAAGCCGAGCAACCATAGCATCAGGATCAGCAATTAAACCAGAATTCATTGGCTGAATCTTATCACAATCAGGCACCCAACTATCCTTCCAATTCTTGACCTTCTCTCCATTACCAATGCTCCATTTTCCCCCATACTTATCAACTTTCTAGCACTTAGGATGCTCCTCCATGCATATCTAGGTTGATAGCCAACCTTGGCATCTAAGAAAGAACCCCTCGGATAATATCTGCTTTTTAGGACAGATTCTAGCAGAGAAGCTTCCCCATTAATCAACCTCCAACAGTGCTTGCCAAGTAAAGCTGTATTGAAATCTTTAAATCCCCTGAACCCCAAGCCACCCATATGCTTAGACACATAGAGTTTCCCCCAGCTAATCTAGTGAATCTTCTTCTTCTCTTCATCTGAACCCCACCAGAATTTTGCAAGCATTGAGTCAATATCATTACAGTAGCCAACAGGCATCTGGTAGCAGCTGAGGATATAATTAGGAATTGTTTGTGCTACCGCCTTGATGAGAATTTCCTTACCTGCTAGAGAAAGACATTTCTCCTTCCATCCTTTGAGTTTCTTCCAAACACGGTCCATGACAAATGAGAAGATAGCTTTCTTGGATCTCCCAAAAGGAATTGGGAATCCAAGGTATCTTGACTGAACAACCACTGCCTTTACTCCCATCATATGACAGATCATTTTTGAATCAATTTGTGGCACATTTCGGCTAAAGGATGCTTCTGATTTGTCAAGGTTAACCACCTGCCCAGAAGCAGTTTCATAGGTTTTCAGAATAGTCATAATCTTGAAGGCCTCTTCTATATTAGCTCTAGAGAATAGAAGGCTGTCATCAGCAAAAAATAAGTGTGATATCTGAGGAGCTTGCCTAGCAATTTTGAGGCCATGGATCTCTTTACTTTCCACACACTTATGGATCATACCAGATAACACATCAGCACAAAGAATAAACAGGTAGGGGGAAAGGGGATCCCCCTGTCTAAGCCCCCTCTGAGGAATAAAAGGAGAGCTAGGCTGGCCATTAATCAATACCTGATCGGAAACAGAAGTCACACAAGTCATGATGAGATTAACAAAACTGTTCGGGTAGCCCATGGCATAGAGAGTTTTCTCAATGATCTTCCATTCCAATCTGTCATATGCTTTGGACATATCCAACTTGAGAGCCATAACCCCTTTTTTCCCCTTTCACTTCTTCTTGATCCAATGGAAACACTCCATAGCCAATTCGGTGATACTCCTTTCCATCTAGTTTCTCAAATTCTCCAACAAGGTTGCCAATCTTGCGAGCAATAGCTTCAGTCCTCAACTTGAGAGGGAGATCATATACTCGAATCCAAAATGAAACTCTAAACATATCAAGGTCAGATGGTTGCTCCTCACCAGAAACTTTGGAAAGGATAACGAGATTACGATCGAAGCTCCATGGGCCATTAGCTAGAACTGCATCTGCTTCCTTCTTAGTGGTGAACCGAAATAAGAAAAGATTCTTGTTGAGATCCTGAATTTCAACCGAGTTCTTCGATTTCCATGCCTGTAGCATGGTATGTTTGAAAGCCCTAATGTTGTAGGGGCTATCAGTCCATATTTTTCCTGCAAGAGTGCGATTGAAGATGTCATCTTCTCCAATCTGATCTTCATCCTCAACGGTTATGAACTCCGCTGCGTCTTCTCTATTTGCAGGGTGGTTGCGTGCTCGATTCATCGCGATGGAAGCTTTCACAAGGGAAAGGGACGACCAGACGAGCTAGGGAGAACCACTATGAAGGTGGGGGAAGCCAACAAGGAGTCGGAGTAAAGCCAGGAAGGACCTGGGGAGCGCCGCCACGTAGCCCTAGCAGAGTTGAGGGTTGGACGAAGAGTTTTTTTATGTACGTTGACTGTCTCATAAAAAAATGACGTGCTTTATCTCTCTCTCTTACTCTCAATTAGTTTGTTTGATAATATAGATTTTTTCTTCCTCTTAACCTTCTAATCAAATTTGTTTTTGATTTTGTCCGGAACCAATTTTATTTTTTGTGAGGTCCTTTATGATTACATATATCACTGTAATTGTTTATTTACGGTTTCTTAATTTCTTTCTTTCTACCCACTATATCTTATGTCCATTCTTTTGTTTTGTATTTTTAGGGAAGAGAACCTACCACAATTCTCAAGACTTACTCTGGAGTAATTTAAAGGAACATGTTAATTCTCAACAAGCCTTTTGCAGCAAGACCATTGAACTTTAATAACATGCACTGTTCCAACGAATTCATTAAAAATGTTATATATTAATAGTAAACAAAAACATCAACATAAATTTAATTAAGTAATTTTTTTCCTAAAAGTGATCTTAAAAATATTATCAGAAAGGTGACCTAAATAATAATATTATAAAAAAAGGGTCATTAAAAAAACATATCACTAAAAAAATTATCAAGCCTCATATCGCAGCGACTTTTGTTGTTGGGATTGACTAGAATAACAACAAAATTTGTTGTTGTGAAAATATTAGTTATGACAACAAAATCAAATGTTGTTGCAAAACTTTTCGCAACGGGACTTACCGCAGCAACATGCAGCGACATTTTTTTCTTGGGAAAAATATCTTCTCCAACAACTTTATATATTTTTCAACAATAAATGTTGCTGTAAAAAAGCATATTTCTTGTAGTGTTTATGTGTCTAATGATATGATAAATATAGAAGCAAAAACGATTGCAATATTGTCATTATCAACTGAGTGGGACTAGTGTTTTTACACGAAGTCTCTAGCCAATCTTCCTGTCAAAGATCTTTTCTTAACATCAAGTATGTTATTACTAGATAAATAGTCACTTCAACAATTTTTGTCCTCAACGCCGCTAAATTTCCCAGAATTAGTCACTTCAACAGTCTTCGATGGTTATATGGGTATCCAAAATACGAACGAGATGGATGTTTATTGTCCCAACCATTCTTGTTAGTCCCGAGCCCGATAAGAAAGGAAGGGGTTTTTTTGTCAAAGTTTTCTCGTGTTGTTGATTCCTAAGTGTAGTGCTTCTTCCCCCATGCCGCCTAGTGGAGTAGGGTTGACCTAACCCCCATAGAGGTATAACCTTTCGCTTAATACTATAAATCTAAAATTGAAGCATATGAGGCTGCTTTAATCGGAGATACACGTCAGGAGGAATTAATAGTTTTATTTCCAAACATCACCTTCAACAAGCGTAGGTGTTTTTTTCAATTTTTTTCTTTCTCTCGGAAGAATGTATCTTTCTCCTAAGGCTGAGACTAGTAAAAAAAATAAGCAAATCGCACCATCTCTGTAATAAGTGAATGCCTCTTTTTCTCCAGAAGTAGTCGGAATTATTCGTAATAAGATATTGGCTACAATAGAAAAGGTCTTATCAATAAAATTTCCATTTCTAAACATAGGTAGCAATCCATCCTATAATTTCATTTTTTATCGTGTGATAAAATAATCCCCCAAACAAAGGAATTGTACAATACAGTACGAAATAACGTTAAAACGGACTTTTTAATCAAATTACTTTTTACTTTATCCTAGGCCCGACCTCGAAAGAGGTTTTTTTTGGTACAAAGTTTTTCTTTCTATTCTTATATTGTGTGCACCGACCCCAATGGAATATGAGTCACTATTCACTCACCATGCCGGTCATTAAGCTTGAACACTCAATTATCAGCCACGCAGTTAATTAATTTCTCAACACCATCCTTTTCAAAAATTATAGAGGACCAGAAAGAAGATTACCAATCTTATTACTTTCATCTTTATTTCAACCATTCAAATAGTTTTTATACGATATAGTGTGACTAATGAATGCTGCCATTTGCAAAATATTCCATAGGTAGGATTTTCCAATATGTTCTCATTAACATAAATTTGTTTGAATCCAATTCTATATCACTATAGTAGTTGCAATTGACCGACAAGCAAAAAAAATCAGTAAGGATCAGTTTGGTTTATGGGGTACAATATATGGCTGAAAAACCGTGGGTTAATGTTTTTATTAGTACAATTGTATTGGATGGGCCAGCAACTGTCAATATGTTGGTATAATATTTGAAATTGTGGTGGTGTGAGTAAGAAAAAATAGGCCCAACAATCTACCTTGTTACTGACCCAGTGTTTTCTTTATGGTTACTGTGCACTTAAGCCCACCAGATACTGACCCCGTCCAAAGAAACACGCGAAGGGTTAAACTCTAACCCTAATCTCTTTCACGCCTCAGAAAAAAAAATTCTCTCTCTATCTTCTTCTTCTTCTTTACTCTGACTTCTCTCTAGAAATTAGGAACCCTAATTTCTTACTTACGATTTGCAAGTACTCAAGGCTTCTAATAACCAAGCAAATGACAACGTACAACAAAGAAACGAAGATGGTGAAGAGTTGCTGGTGTTCGTGTGAGAACCACGACTAATGCTGTGCAAACGAGGATCGTGAAGACGAACAAGTGACGAAGGAGAAGGAGAAGGAGCAGAAGAACGATTTCAAGGAATACAAGGGAACTTAGTTTCTCAAACTGCAAAAACTTTTATTTCATTCACTTGTTGTATATTTCATTGCATGAATGTTGTATTTATTGGGTTTACATAGAAATCAGTTAGAGTTTGTTCTTAACAAACTCTAGCAAGTAAAACAGAATATGTTTTCTTAATCCTATCCTATTTTAACCGTCACATTTGACCTAGACATTTCAATTGAAACCCTGATTTAACAAATTACAACATTTTAGGGCTTTGCCGCAATTTATCACCTTAATCCCTAATGGGTTCGGCCGAGCGGTAACTGGTTCAGTTCCCACCCTAAGGTATCGAGTTTGACTATGGGGTGTGGGAAAAGATCTGTTGGGAGAGGAGAACCACACGGGTCAGCAAGTTCATCGGCAAAGCTGGTGTTTTGCCGATAAATTGCGCACCAATGACACAGTAAAAAATAATAATATGAACTTAGGTAGACAGTGAAATTCTTCTTGATTTTGAGAAATGAATCCTAATACATGCTGAATAAAGAATGAAATCAAATAATACGTTTGAAAAAAGAAATTATCAGCAACACTTAATGGAGTTTTATGTTGTTTACGTCACTTCAATTATTTTACGGATAGGGAAAAAATAAATGAATATAAACCGAACAAAAAACAAACAAATGATATAAGTTACAAACTGGAAGTGAATGGCACTCGGGTAGAGGGTAACCATGAGCTTCCAGCGATGAAATTTCCAACTGTGAATTTTGAAGCTTCAGAAGCACTTGTAATGACATGATATCCCGACCATTTAACTCGGTTTTCTGTTGATGAACCAGATCCTGTGTTCATGTACTCTCCATAGTACAAAGTACTTAATGCAAAATTGCCACTCCATTCCAACCAACCTGCTGGGTTGATCAAACTATCAAAAGAAGTTTTCATGAACACAGTTCGAGAATATTGTTTCCATGGCCTTCCAAGATAGGTCTTAACAGAGCTTTGAACTGGTCTCAAGTCTGAGGAAGCTGTGACCCTAGAATTGTGAATAGAAATGCCAGTATTTTGGTTTGGGTCAGTTCTGCCTTGGACTGTGATTGTATTGACTTTGTTTGGAGGGTTCCTAGCAAAGATGTTACACTCTCTGTAGAACTGTCTATCAGAATGAACATACAGTGTGTCTTGGTATCCTTCGAAGCTACATTTGTAAAATACCGATAAGTCAGATCCGGAACGCAATGCAACAGCTTGATGATTTGCTGCACCGGCAGTGTTCCTAAAAGTGGTATCTTGAGCAATGAATCCATCCCCAACAACAGCTGCACAAAATCATTTAGTCGTAAGTTTCTAATATTGTTTGAATGCTAGGTTATGTTGAAAACCAAAGTTTACGAAATCCGTAAGGCCTGGCTCACACTACAAAAAACCGGGTAATTTTCGGCGGTTTTATTAAGGCAGTTAATTATAAACGCCATTATATACCGTAAAAAGTGGCAGTTCCTTGAACTGCCTTAATAAGAATGAAAATATTGGCGCTTTGAACTGCCAGAATTTACTTCTTTCTTTACTGATTAGCGCGCTATCTTTTGGTCTCCGCGCTTATTATTTCACTTTAGAGCTCTTTTTTTCACTCCCTCTTTTTTTCACTCTCCGTATTCACACTCTCTCTGCGCTCTCTTCACTCTCCGTTCTACTCTCCATCTCCATGCCCTGTTGCGACTTCAATCTCCATCTCCGTTAATCTCTGGTTCCACTCTCCATCTCCACGCCCTGTTGACGACTTCATTCTCCATCTCCGTTAATCTCTGGTGACGGCGCCCTGTTGAAGAAGATGGCTCCATCTCTGCTGACGGCTCCATCTCCACGCCCTGTTGAAGACCATCTCTGCGCAGTTTCTTGACGGCTCCATCCTCTGTGCAATTTTGTGAGTTTGGGTTCTGAATCCCTAATTTCCACTTTCATCTTTCATTCTTATGTTTTATTGAAATCGGCTATTGTGTGGACAAATGCGTGGAAGAGAAAATTAACTAACTGTAAGTGCAGCCAAGCTATCAACTGTTGTTTATTCATCTTTCCATCTTTCCATCGTCTGCATAGTAATCGGCTCCATCCTCTTCCCTAATTTCCTCTTCGCCAGCAACCATTGTTGAATGTTTAATTGAATCCCTAAAATAACATTGTTGATAGTTTAATTGAATCCCTAATTGAACCCCTAATTGAATCCCTAATTCTTATATTCTGGTTTAATTTACTGCTGATTTAATTTCCTCCCATTCTTTTTTAGGGATTGTGCTTGGAATTGTATGTATTAATTTTTTGCTGGTTTGATTTTGGGGCTTGCTGCATGTTTAATTTTCTTGATGTTGTTGTATTGTCTTAGCACCTTCCTTCGATGTTGTTGTATTGTGAAAGTTACTTGAACAAAATCAGAGGGTGAAAGCCATTTTGGTTTATGAAGAGAGAGAAGTGTTTGGTTTTATTGCAGGACATTTGAGCTTCTCTTTCTTTCTTTCTTTCTTACTTCAAACATGAATTTTGGTCCAGCTGGGCTATTGATGAAAGAGAGAAAAGAGCGGTGTAGATGGAATGGAAAGGATGCATGTAGTTTACATCTTTCTTCTTTTATTATATTTGCCATTTCCTAGCTGTTGTTGCCCTTTGGTGTATTGAAATTGAATTGATTGTTCACCTATGAAAAGATTCTTATAAGTTTATAAATGTTATGGAGAAGATGAGTTGAACAATAGAGCTTTTGAAAGAAATTATAAGATGCAGAAGCTAATGTCTTCTTCTGGTTGAGGTTTCAGATTTAATCAAGGATTCTCATTCGGTTGGCTCTTGAGTTGATGTTCTTGTTTTTGAAGCAACTTGATCAAGAATTGGTAAGTTCTTTGAAACTAAATTTGTATTTACACCTAAGCATCACATATTTTAAGTGCATATTTATTTTTTCTAACATATTGTCTTCAACATGGTAGGTAAGAAGGAACACTTTGGCACTCAACTTTAAATTAGATCTCTATTGATTTTGTTGGCAAAGAACTACCAAAGTAAGTTCTTATTATACTATTTTATTTCTACTATATGATATAATGTTATCTCCTCATGTATGGCTATTTAATTATTGACACTCATTATGCAATAATATCTTTCCTTTTGTAGTCATGTCAATTGATAAGTCATGGATTCGCAAACCGCGAAATACTATTGAATATAGAGTTGGATTAAATGTTTTTTTGGATTTTGCATTTCAACATAAGTCTATTGATGGTCGTGTCATTAAGTGTCCATGTTCAAAATGTGGTTTCACGAAATGGAAAAAAAGGGGTGTAGTTCATGAACACCTAACTCGTAGACCATTCCCTAGAAATTACAAGTTTTGGTACCGACATGGCGAAGTATCAAATGTAGTCCACTCTGAGGCTACTGAAGGAACACATATTGAAGACGTTTTACAGCCTCAAAATCCAATGGAAAACATGATCAACGATGCGTTTGGGTTTGTGAGTCACAATCATAATGACCTTGGTGCATCTTTTCAGCATTCTTCCGAAGGGCATAACACGGTGCATGATGAAGATAAGACAGATTTTTATGAGTTGCTGAAAGACAGCGATCAAGATTTATACGAAGGGTGTAAAAAGTTTTCAAAATTATCATTCCTTGTTAAATTGTATCATATAAAGTGCTTGTGTAGGATGAGTGACAAAGCAATGACTATGATTCTAGAATTGCTAAAAGATGCGTTTGAATTTGCCAAGATTCCTAGTTCATTTTATGAGGCCAAGAAAATCATCAACAAACTTGGTCTTAACTACATCAAGATACCAGCATGCCCAAATGACTGCATGTTGTATTGGGGCGAAGAGAATGAATCTTTAGAAGAATGCAAAAGATGTAAGATATCTAAATGGAAAGATAAGAAGAAGAAGCAACCCGCAAAAATCTTGCGTTATTTCCCACTAAAGCCAAGATTGCAAAGACTCTTCATGTGTTCTAAGACTGCCGAATCTATGAGATGGCATGTGTTGGAAGGTAACCAAGACGGATTGATGAGGCATCCTAGAGATTCTAAGGCTTGGAAAACATTTGATTTACTTCATCCAAATTTTGCTGAAGATCCACGAAATGTACGACTTGGCCTTGCTAGTGATGGTTTCAACCCTTTTGGAGCTATGAGTACTAACTATAGTATTTGGCCAGTGGTTCTTATCCCATACAACCGCCCTCCTTGGGAGTGCATGAAGCAAACATCAACCATTCTCTCCATGATCATTCCTGGAAAACTAATGCCTGGAAATAACATAGATGTGTACTTACAACCTCTCATCAAAGAGTTGAATGAGTTATGGCATGATGGGGTGCAAACATTTGATTCCTCAAAACATGAAATGTTCACAATGCGGGCAGCTCTAATGTGGACAATTAGTGACTTTCCTGGGCTTGGTACTTTATCTGGTTGGAACACACACACACACAGTTTGCTTGCCCCACATGTAATTTTGACACCGACTCTTGTAGACTAAAGCATGGAGGAAAATGGAGTTTTATGGGCCATCGACGATTTTTACAAGAAGGTCATAAATTTCGATTGAATCAATCTCGTTTTAATGGAAAAGTTGAGCAAAGAGATCCACCGGTAACTTTGTCTGGGCCAGACATCTTGAAACAACTTGAGGGCATTAATGTTACCTTTGGAAAAATACTAGAGCCTACTGATAAAGGTAAAAAAAGAACTAGAGGAAAGAAACTTGTTGAAGATGGATCGGGTCAATGGAGGAAGAGAAGCATATTTTTTGATCTTCCTTACTGGGAGTCTAACTTGTTGCGTCATAATTTGGATGTTATGCACATTGAAAAAAACGTGTGTGATAATGTGTTGTTCACTTTGCTTAATGAAACTGGAAGGTCAAAAGACAATCTTAAAGCTAGAAAGGATCTAAAGGAAATGAGCATAAGGAAGGATCTCTGGCCAGATGATAATGGAAGATTTCGTCCATCTTTGTTCACAATGTCAAATGCAAAGAAAGATGTCTTTTTAAGGACTTTGAAAAATGTCACAGTGCCGGATGGGTACTCAAGCAATATTTCAAGGTGTGTTGACTTGAAAAATCGGAGGATTTTTGGAATGAAAAGTCATGATTGCCATATTCTTATTGAGCAATTACTACCACTTGCCATACGCAATGTGTTACCAGACAGCGTAACCGTAGTGTTAATAGAGTTGTGTTCATTCTTTCGACAATTATGTGCCAAAAGTGTAAGTTGCTTAGATCTTGACAGGATCCAGTCTCGAATCGTTGTCACTCTTTGTCACATGGAAATGTTGTTCCCTCCTTCATTTTTTACAATCATGGTTCACTTGACTTGTCATTTAGTTGGTGAAGTAAAACTTGGAGGGCCTGTACATTATCGTTGGATGTATCCTACTGAGAGGTGAATCTCTTATCTCTTTGAAGATTATTCTTTTAAACTCAAGTATTATGAGTAGAGTTTACTAATTCTCAATCATTTTAGGTATTTGGGACATTTGAAGTCTTATGTTCGAAATAGGGCACAACCAGAAGGTTCTATTGCTGAAGGATACCTAGCTGAAGAGGTTCTTACCTTTTGCTCTCAATATCTCGAAGGGATTGAGACAAGAATCAATAGACCTGCACGTGTGGATGATGTTCCTGATAATAGAGATTTTACGCCATTGTCTAGTATTTTTCCATCTATTGGTAAAGCTGTTGGAGCTTTCTCAACCTTTGAGCTATCAACCTTGGAGAAAACTCAAGCACATCGATATGTGTTATTAAATTGTCCACAAGTCAAGCCATACATTGAGTGAGTACCAATTCCTAAATGACATTAATCTTAGTTAAACTCTAAACACTACAAGAAATAGTGGATTTACTGTCGAAAACTTTCCGGCGGATATAAATCCGTCGGAAACTTTCCGGCGGATTTGATAGATTTCCGGCGGATTTGATCCCACGGTAGTTTCCGGCGGATTTTTTGGACTTTCCGGCGGATTTTTATCCCACAGAAACTTTCCGGCGGATTTTTGGGACTTTCCGGCGGATTTATAAATTTTTTTTTTTTTTTTTTGCAAAAATCCGCCGGAAATTACCAAAAATCCGCCGGAAATTTCCGGCGGATTTTTGGTAATTTCCGGCGGATTTTTTGGACTTTCCGGCGGATTTTTTTTTTTTTTTTTTGCAAAAATCCGCCGCAAAATACCAAAAATCCGCCGGAAATTTCCGGCGGATTTTTGGTCATTTCCGGCGGATTTTTGGACTTTCCGGCGGATTTTCGATTTTTTTTTTTTTTTTTCAAAAATCCGCCGGAAAATACCAAAAATCCGCCGGAAATTTCCGGCGGATTTTTTGGACTTTCCGGCGGATTTTCCAAATTTTTTTTTTTTTTTTTTCAAAAATCCGCCGGAAATTTCAAAAAATCCGCCGGAAAGATTTTGGAGGGAAAAAAATCCGCCGGAAATTTTAAAAATCCGCCGGAAAAATTCAGAGGGAAAAAAATTCGTCTATAAATACAACTTTCTCCTACACTCATCTCATTCTCTCATTTATCTCTTTCTTTCCTTCTTATTCTCTTCTACATTTTTTCTATCTTATCTTTTTTCTTCTTTCTCATACTCTCTAATCTTCAAAAATTTCTCTACATATCTCTCTTCTATAATTCTCGTTTCTTCTTCATTCTCACTTCTTTATTCTTGTTCCTTCTTCATCTCACTATTTTATTCTTATTTCTTCATAATTCCTCATTCTTATTCTCTCATATATCATTTCTTCTCATATTCTCTTTTATTCTTTCCTTTTTCAACAATACCATTCAACATTTGATTTTACTTTTGTTTTTTTGACTTTTATTTAAAACATATATTAAGTTATAAAATTCAAAAAAAAATTTAAAAATTTCGGATTTTTAAAAAAAAAAAAAAAATTGGAAAATCCGCCGGAAATTACCAAAAATCCGCCGGAAATTTTTTTTTAAAAAAAAAAAAATTTCCGGCGGATTTTTGGTAGTTTCCGGCGGATTTTCCAAAAAAAAAAAAAAAAAAAAATTAAAATCCGCCGGAAATTACCAAAAATCCACCGGAAACTACCAAAAATCCGCCGGAAATTACCGGCGGAAAATCCGCCGGAAACTACCAAAAATCCGCCGGAAATTACCGGCGGAAAATCCGCCGGAAACTGTTTGCGACGAGGGTTTTTCCGGCGCCAAAAATCCGCCGGAAAGTCCACATTTTCGGCGGATTTTGGTCATTTCCGGCGGATTTTGGTCGCCGGAAAATCCAGTTTTTCTTGTAGTGAAATAACATCAAATACATTACATTGATATATAATGTTTGTATAGTGAATTTAAGGACTATTTGCGGAGACGGTCTAAAGGGAGAAGGCCTACAACCACAGAGATAGAGAAGATAGTTAATAAAGATTTCATTGATTGGTTTCCTCGAAAGGTAAGTAAAATTCGCAACAAAACTTGGGGCTATTTTTTAATGAAAGTTTATAAATTTGTCTAAGGTAACTAAGACATTCTATGATTTTGTTTTAGATTATGAACCCAGACATTTCAAGTGGAGTGTTAGACGATCTCAAGTATCTAGCTAAAGGTCCAACACCACAGGCTCGAAGATTTTCAGCATTTAATATTAATGGGTTCAAGTTTCGCACTGCAAGGCGAGAACATGGGTTGAAAACCCAAAATAGTGGAGTTTTTCTAACATCTTCTACATCTTGTGTTGCTAGTAGCGTTGATGGAAACCTTAGAGAAGCAGATTTGTCATACTATGGAAAACTAGAAGATATCATTGAGCTTAATTATTATGGTCAGTTTAAGGTTACTCTATTCAAATGTACATGGGCTGACACCACTAGAGATCGGGGTTTTAAAAAGGATGCATGGGGATTCACTTCCATTAATTTTTCGCGAGTGATTCACATCGGTGATCGTGAAGAACATGAACCATACATTGAAGCTTCACAAGCTCAGATGGTCTATTATGTGGATGATGAAATGAATAAAGACTGGAGTGTTGTTGTCCATATGAAGCCAAGAGACTTGTATGATATGGGAGACCAAGAAAATAATGATGTTTGTGAGAATGATCCATACCCAGAACAAAACTTGAATCAATTTTTCGTAGACACTGATGATTTTCCATTCATAGGAGAAGACGCAGATGACGAATTATTAAGCTCGGATAATGCCAATGATGAAGTCGAAGAAAATGAGCATATGTCAGAATAGAGTTACAATTTGGTGCCTTTAGTATAGGATTTTGTATGACATTAATTTCCATATGTTCAGTTATGACATTATTTAGTATGACATTGTGTATTCAACTTGCATTGGATTTTTTACGACATTATTACCATATGTCCAGTTATTTAGTATGTTATTTTGATTTTGATGAAAACTCCACTGGAGTGTTGGTGTCACAGCTCTCAATAGACACAATCAGTGTGTCCTTTGCATATAATTAGAAACTAACCCTTGTTGCAGCTGATGTAACTCCGTTAACATGATCATTTAGCATTAATGTAGTTTATTATTAATCGACTCTTTGATCTTTATGCGCAGATATGACAAAGCCAAGGAGAATTAGGAATTTCTGCAAAATAGTTGGCAGGAGCTCCACACATCAGGAACCATCCTCCTTGGACACATCTGGACAGCCTAGTTTGATTCCCAATGATCCAGATTTTAGTCCACCTGCTGTTGGTAATGTGGCTTCTCAGCCTAAACGACATTCCACTCATTACTGGTTTGTAGATGCTATAGGTAAAATACATAAATAAATCTAATTTGGTCAGTTACTTTTATTTTCTTATTTATATCTAGTACTTATTATAATGTTGGTATGTGATAGATGAACATGGTACTACTCATAAAGAGAAGGTGACAGTGAAGGGTATACATGACTTGGCTGATGGTCTACGTGTTGTGGTGGAATTTGATGATTGTTTTGAACCTATTGGAGAAGCTGCTGGATTACTCTCTGGAGTTTGCGGACAATCAGCAAACGATACTACTGCATTTCCTATAAGTTATGAAAAGTGGTCTGATATGTCAGATGCTTTCTTTAATAAAGAGTGGAATTCTCTCTACATGGTAACTCCAGTTTATTTTTGTTTTTAGAGTTTACACATGTGAAAGTTTAAGGAACTGACACTTTTTATTTTAAGACTCGATTTTTTTTCAAGGACATTCACATGGATCTTGCAAAAAGATCTGTTGAGCGTTCAATTGGAAAAAAGTGGAAGGAGAATAGGCTTAAGCTTTGGAATGAATTCTATGATCCGACTCTTAGTAAAGAAGATATCATCCAGAATGTTCCTGAAGGTGTCAGCATGGATCAATGGGCATCATTTGTTACATATCGCTTAAAACCAGCGACAATGGTAAATACTTCTTACATATTGTTGAATTATTCATTTATAATTCATTATTAATTCATTATTCATATGGTTACAAATTAAGTTAATCAGTTAATGATAAATAGATTTATATTGGAATTAACAAACTAAGGCACTTTGGTTATAGGAGCTTTGCAAGAGGAATCGAGAGATAAGGGGAAAACAAACTCTTCCTCATACTTGTGGTGCCAAGACTATAGCAAGAAGAAGGCATGAAGTGGTAGTTTAAAATTACTAATGTCACATTATTAGTTGTTTACATAATGATAACTTTATTGTTTCTGAATTATATTTTTGACTATAAAAATTAGAAAATCAAGACCGGCAAGAATTTGGGTCGAGGCCCAATGTGGAATCTGACTCACAAGAAAAAGGATGGGAGCTATGTGAATGACAAAGCAATGGAGATAGGGGTGAATTATTTATCTTTCTCCTTATCATTCCTATTTAACTAGTGTTTATTGTTTTGAAATTAAAGAAGAGTCATTTTTCTTGGTCTTGTGTGCAGGAGAAAATTGATAACCATCTTAGTCAAAATTTAGAAGTTTCTTACGAGATTTCTCCAAACGATCCTGTTGGTGTACTATTTGGCCCAGAACATCCTGGACGTGTTCGAGTATTAGGCCTAGGAGCAGTACC
The DNA here is from genome assembly GCA_963573325.1 of Astragalus glycyphyllos. Taxonomy (NCBI): domain Eukaryota; kingdom Viridiplantae; phylum Streptophyta; class Magnoliopsida; order Fabales; family Fabaceae; genus Astragalus; species Astragalus glycyphyllos. The sequence goes on along the minus strand of OY754310.1, from coordinate 29,987,886 downwards.
TACCCTTATATTTAAGGATACTACCACGCGACTTAGTGGCATGGACTTTGCATCATCAAGCAATGCTCCATCTTATGAAGAGTTACAAAAGAAGGTGGAAAGTATGGAATTTGAATTGAAAGAGGTAGCAATTGTGAAATCTCAAATGAAAGCACTAGCTGCATATTGTACTGCACAGTTTGGAGGAAAAATACCTGATGACTTAGTTGGCTTGTTTGCTAGTTCATCACAACAGGTATATCACTAAATGAGTATCCAGCTTTAATTCTTATAGCAATTTTTTTGCCCTTCCAAATTCAGTTTGCTGCCGTGCTTCTGCTCTTTCCAAATGACTTAGTTGGCTTTAATTTAAATTCAGTTTGCTGCTGTGATCTGCCCCTATTTCAGTTTAAATATTGTTTTTCAGTTTGCTGCCGTGCTTCTGCTCTTTCCAAATGACTTAGTTGACTTTAATTTAAATTCAGTTTGCTGCTGTGATCCGCCCATATTTCAGTTTAAATATTGTTTTTCAGTTTGCTGCTGTGCTTCTGCTCTTTCCAAATGACTTAGTTGGCTTTAATTTAAATTCAGTTTGCTGCTGTGATCCGCCCCTATTTCAGTTTAAATATTGTTTTTCAGTTTGCTGCTGTGCTTCTGCTCTTTCCAGATGACTTAGTTGGCTTTAATTTAAATTCAGTTTGCTGCTGTGATCTGCCCCTATTTCAGTTTAAATATTGTTTTTTAGTTTGCTGCTGTGCTTCTGCTCTTTCCAGATGACTTAGTTGGCTTTAATTTAAATTTTTAAATATTGTTCTATGAACTGATGATGGAAGTGAGAGTTCATCACCAACTAATAGATGTTACAAAATATTTTGTTTTGTAGGCAACTGATGGAAGTGAGAGTTCATCACCAAGTAATGTTAGAATATCATCAGATGGAAGTAATGGAAATTAGCGGATCTCTCAAGTGATCCTCGCCCTCTCAATGACATGACTTATTTTGGATATATATCAAATTTTGACATAAGATGTAACTTTTGAATTATTAAACACGTGTTTTGTACTTATTACATCGGCTATATGTCTTATTTAAGACATCTATCAAACTGACTTATTATGTAACTTTTGAAATGTTAAACATGTGTGTTTGTGTTACTTATATTGACTATCTAGTTTAATTATTATGAGTAATTTCATCTTATTAAGTGTGATATTAATTTATAGTTATTATATTTATATCTTAGTGAATGGTAATTGTAGTTGCAACTAATAACAGGGCCTCCATGAGGATCAAACACATGTATAATAATAGGACCAAAAAATAATGAAATGTAATTTTGTCAAAAAAATAATTAATTGTAATTGTTAAAAAATGTAACTAATGGCGGTTAAAACTGCCAATTTTTGCATCCACTTTCGGTAGATGCCTGTATATTAAAAACGCCACTATTTTAAGATATTTTGGCGGTTTAAACCGACAGTATTTGCAGAAAATTATCTGATTTTGTTAGTAAATTATGGCAGTTTAAACCGCCAGGTTTTGCAAAGAGAAAACCGCCATTTTATACACGGAAGATTCTGGCGGTTTCATTGTAACCGCCACTTATTGCCGAGTGGCGACCATGATTCTGGCGCTTGAAGATACTGCCGCTGTCGAATAAAGTGGCGGTTAAAACCGCCAGAATTAGCAAAATAAACCGCCACAATTTTCTCGTTTTTTTGTAGTGTCAATTGGCAAATGCCGATATTGTTAGGCTAGATACCATGTCCCTGATTCGAACTCGGGACCTCACAGTTGTGTGTGTGAGTTTCAAGTGGTCTTTCCCACTCCGTCTAGAACAAAAAAAAAGTTTATGAAAGATTAGGTTTTCAACTTACCAACAGTTGCAGAACGGAAGGTAGTGGTTCCCCCACCGACACTTTTGCTACCGGTGATGATAGTCTTTCCTATTCCATCTCCCACCAACATTATATTCTTTCCTTTGATCTCAACTTGTTCATTATATATCCCTGCCTTGATGTATAATGAAGATAGAACGTGGGAGCTGTTGAAGATCAAGGGAAGGAGCGGGGCCATGAAAAGAGGAGCGACGAGCATTTACCCCACTAACCATGCTAGTGAGATCGTGGGTAGTTGCTCCGTCTCTTTAGGGCTTGGGAGCAATGATAGACGTTGATCGTAGATTGATCCAACTGTAGGCAAGTGTCGGCTCGCATAGTGACCGACGAGGACCGATGTGTGTGTGTGTGTGTGTCTATATATATACATATATATATATATATAAATATATATAGCATAGAGTAAATGTAAAAAGACACACATCAATCAATCAAAAACTCTACGTTTTATCTCAATTTATCTTCTTTATCGCAATTTTATCTTTACGTTATGCATTAGGCCGGTAGAATAATCCAAACCTCGCGTCCCTTTCACCTAACCCGACCATTTCTAGAAGAGTCAGGATACCCACAGTCGAGGAGCAGAGTTCCCTCCTCGCTGCAATTGCTTGAAGAACAGAGGAATCAAAGACTGTCCAAACCTCTGGTCGACCCCACGGCTAGGACCTAAGAGTAGGACAACAACAAAAATTGGCACGCTTTTCCACGATAGCTTGGATGATCCATGGGATATGCCTGTTGGGCTTTCCATCAATTAGGTCTTTGTCATTGAATTGTAGGGGAGGTCGGTCTGTGGAAGTTCTGCTAGAGGTGGAGTCGATCCTACTCATTATTTCTCGCCACTTTCTCTTCATTTCCTTCTTGGTTTCTCCTCCCTCCACAGGGTACCCACCGAAGATAACCATTGCAACCGGTCGGTTAAAACCTTTTAGCATATGTCGTCATATGTCACTTACTTCCTTCTTTTCAGGCTTATTAGTGACATTAACTACCTCTTCCCCTTCCTTGATGATCGTGTGTGCGTTCGACCTTTGTCCTTCTTGACATACTGAGTAAATTTTCCCTTCCTGATCTGTTCTTCTATGTCGTCCTTCATAGTGGTACACTGATTTGTGTCATGGCCGCTAGCGACAATATTTCTTTCTGTTTGTCCATTTCCTCTTGGGAATAGGGTCAGGGGCCTTTATTCCTGGGAGCTCGTTATTACAAATTGGAAGTGCATAGTCAATACAATACCCTGTACTCTATCACTGAGCCAAGCAACCGCAATACCACCAGAAAACCCTCTAGTATTAGAAAAGTGGAATTCATCAAACTCCAATAGGTTGAAGGTTCTCTTTAGTCTTGAAGCTTCAATTCATAGCTCCACAATAACACAAATATCAAGGTAAGATTCATCTAAATACAACTTACAAAAACAGAAAATGTCCGGACTACCAGCACCTCTACATTTCCAGAGAAAAATTCTACAGTAATTGTTATTCATCTTCAAACAAATTAATGGAGAGATAATTCTTCACCCCAAATTGCTACCACAGTGCTTGTTTCAAAACCCATTATACTGTTATTCAAATGGTAGTTTTAAAAATTGGATAATCAGTTTTCCAGAGCAAATACAATCAACAGACTTTTTGCTGTCACGGTAATACACCACAATCCAAATCAAACTCTCACAACAGAGAAACACAACTCTCACAAAGGAGAAAGTAGACTCACATCGGAACCAAACAAGGAAAGCACGAACAAAGCACGAGGAGGAGAGGAGCTGGCAAGTAAGGGAACAATTCTAGGAGCAGATCGCAATGAGAACATTTCGAAATAGGGGCTAGAGCATAGGCGGTAAAGTCATATAGAAAGGTGACGGGAGGCGGTGTGTAGGGTTCACGAACGACGGTGGGTAGGCTTCGCAAGCCGCGGAGTTGGCATTAGGTCATGTTGCTTATCAAAAAAATAGTGGTTATTAAATTGGGATTTATGGGAGGGTTAATATTGAAGTATAAATTAAAATAAAATTTAAATGTAAATTGAAAATGCCTAAACTTTAGGGACTATTTTATAACTAAAAGTAATTACAAAAGACACCCAACTAGGATCCCATGGCATGCGCTCCACCACTTGAAGAGACTTAAAAAAAATTGTCCCAATGAAATATAAATATGAATCATCATACAATAAGAACTCATAACCAACATGGGTTAGTCTGAGAGGTAACTAGTTCGGATCCAACCTTAAGGTATCGAGTTTGACTATGGGGTGTGGGAAAAGCTTTGTTGGGAGAGGAGAACCACACGAGCCATCAAGTTCATCGGCAAAGCCGATGGATACTATGCATCAATGATACAGTAAGCAAAAAAACAATGAGAACTCGGGTAGAAGGTGAAATTCTTCTTGATTTTGAGAAATGAATGAATTTTTACACATCCAAATACATAATGAATGAAGAATGAAATCAAATAATACATTTGAAAAAAGAAATTATTAGCAACACTTCGTGGAGTTTATGTTGCTTAAGTTACAAACCAAACAAACAAATAAAATAAAATAATACAAACCAAACAAAAAACAAACAAATCAGATAAGTTACAAACTTGATGTGAATGGCACTCGGGTAGAGGGTAACCATGAGTTTCCATCGATGAAATTTCCAACCGTGAATTTTGAAGCTTCAGAAGCACTTGTAATGACATGATATCCCGACCATTTAACTCGGTTTGCTGTTGATGAACCTGGTCCGGTGTTCATGTACTCTCCATAGTACAAAGTACTTAAAGCAAAATTGCCACTCCATTCCAACCAACCTGTTGGGTTGATCAAACTATCAAGAGAAGTTTTCATGAACACAGTTCGAGAATATTGTTTCCATGGCCTTCCAAGATAAGTCTTAACAGAGCTTTGAACTGGTCTCAAGTCTGAGGCAGCTGTGACCCTAGAATTGTGAATGGAAATTCCCGTATTTTGGTTTGGATCTGTTCTTCCTTGGGCTGTGATTGTATTGACTTTGTTTGGAGGGTTTCTAGCGAAGATGTTACAGTTTTGAAATACCACAGCAGCATTGCCAAAGATGAAGTCAACTGTGCCATATATGTTACACTCTCTGTAGAACTGTCTATCGGAATGAACATACAGTGTGTCTTGGTATCCTTCAAAGCTACATTTGTAAAATACCGATAAGTCAGATCCGGAACGCAATGCAACGGCTTGATGATTTGCTGCACCGGCAGTGTTCCTAAAAGTGATATCTTGAGCAATGAATCCATCCCCAACAACAGCTGCACATAATCATTTAGTCATGAGTTTCTAATATTGTTTGAATGCTAGGTTATGTTGAAAACAAAAGTTTACGAAATCCGTAAGGCCTGGCTCAATTGGCAAATACCGATATTGCTAGGCTGGATACCATGTCCCAGATTCGAACTTGGGACCTCACAATTGTGTGTGTGAGTTTCAAGTGGTCTTTCCCACTCCGTCTAGAACAAAAAAAAAGTTTATGAAAGATTAGGTTTTCAACTTACCAACAGTTGCAGAACGGAAGGTAGTGGTTCCCCCACCGACACTTTTGCTACCGGTGATGATAGTCTTTCCAATTCCATCTCCCACCAACATTATATTCTTTCCTTTGATCTCAACTTGTTCATTATATATCCCTGCCTTGATGTATATCACATATCTTCCATTACCACCTTTTGGAGCAGCATTTATGGCAGCACTAACTGTTGTGAACTTTCCTGACCCATCTTTGGCCACCACTACATTTGCCCTTGATGCTGGAGAAGAAGATGTTGTCTGCAACAACTTTCTATCACCTGGCTTGACCCATGTTGGGAACCCATCTCTGTAGTTTTGTTCTTGATGATATTCAACTTTGTTAAGCGCTAAGGTGTTGCTTAGCAACTTCGTGACATTGTTGGACATGAGAGGAAGCACATAGTCTTGAACACCAAGCTCGTAGAATCCAGCTTTGCACGTCTCAAGGTTTGTTAGAGCAGTGCTGAGCCATGTTTGAGCATCAGTTTGGGAGCAACTGGTGTGAGAGTCTATGGTTTTGTTGAGTTTTTGAATTGTTTGCTCATAAAGCTCCACACAATCAGACCATGCAGCCATTTCACGAGCATTGCGGCACTTAGAACCAAGTGAAAGAGTGTTGGCATGGCCAATGAGTGCTCTCTCTTGGGCAAGTTGCAATGAGAGCTTGAGGAAGTCGTCTTTGTGGTTAATGGGTATTTTATTATTGGCCAAAAAATACTCACAGGGTTGAGGGTTTGGGGTTTGGCTACACCATACCTTTGCATCATTCCATGAATAAGCAGATGCTAAGTTAGAGTATAACAAGGATTGAATGAATAGAATAGTTATGAGTATGGGGAAAGCTTCCATGGTTTGGTTACGTAATTATTGAAAGAATCTATTATTAATGCTTCTAGGTTGGATGGAATTTCATGTCCAATGTTTCCTCCTATTTATAGAGTAATGCTTGGCTAGCTAGCATTGGTTGTTAGAATTGTATGCATGCAGCTGGAGGGACGAACTTTCTACGTTCCCATGCAAGTTCTTTTCCTTTTTGTTTTTTCTTTGAATGAATGAATAATACAACTAGCACTAACTAATGCCGTCAACTATAGTCGTATGTAATTTTTGCTATATGTTTTTGACCTTTCCCATATACTATATCATGAGCAGCCAAAGAAGCTTTCTGATATCCAAATTAAACTAAAGTTTTGTAGGGACACAAATTTACCTAAAAGCTCTAATGTGTAGTTAATAGTTAATTAAAGAGTAAATTAAAATAGATAAAGTACTATTTGACCTATGGTGTCCGTTGTTTTGAAGAATAGTTTGATGTCATGGTCAATAAAATGGTCTCTATCTATGTGTGCAGAACCCCGCCTCCAATAACCGCGTTGTCAGGTATTGACATTTTTTTTTATGAAGAACAATGTGTAATAGTCAACCTAGAAAAAGAATGCAATACTTTTTAAAACTGGATAATGCTAACGAGTCACTTTGGAATATTGTTTAATAAATCAAAAGAGAGGTGACTTTGTATGAAGAAATGAGATATGATCCGTTCTAGCTGTAAGCTTCGGCCGAGCTGAGGCCCGAGATGCTCACCAAGCTGAGAAGCTGGCTCACTCTAAGTTACTTCTGAGGTGATATTATATTAAGTGTTTGGGTGATATCCGAGATGATCCGACTCGCGTTGATCCGACGAGGGGGTGGTACCTGCACACACTCTGATGCCAAAGTCAGCATTGGAAATAGGTGATGTGAGGTAATAAATGTGTATCTGTAGGAGTGATGGGACAATGCTTTTGTAGGGATTAGCACCTATATCCACTAGTGGAAAAATTGGAAAAGAATAGAGGTTTTTAAGTCGGATGGCTAAATATCCGACTTTAAAAGTGGACGCGGTGGCAATTTTGTAATAAACATGAGAAAAAAATTCTGGCGCTAACATTCAAAGTCGGACAAAATTTACGTCCGACGTTAAATGTCTAATCTTTTTTTTTTGCTTAAAAAAACTGAAAGCCACACGCGTTTTTTTTTAAGTTTGTCTCAGTCCAACCTCACTTAACACGATCTGAACCCTAGTCTCACGCTCACTCCGCCAAAACTCCACCTCCACCGTTCCATCTCTCTTCTCCTGACTCTCTCCGTCGTTCTCTCCTCTCTGCCGCCGTCTTCCTCCGCCGTTCTCTCCTCTCTGCCGCCGTCTGCATCTTTCTCGTCGTCACAGTCTCTTCCCTGTCACTGTCACCATCTTTGATTCTCTTTCTTTTGGTTTTTCTGAAAGGTAAACCACTCCTATTTTCTTCTTTCTTTTTGCTATAAAAACGACCCCCTCTCTCTAATTTGAGGTTCTCTTGTTCTATTTTAGTTGACAGATCAACCTGATAGGTGGTGAGGAGGAAGTGGTCGCTGCCCTAGAGGATGAAGGGTAAAGGTACAAACATATGTTTTTCACTTTTTCTAACTTCTCTTCCTTTCTTAGTTTATATGATTTTCAAGAATTAATAAAAATTAACTATTTTGGCTCAAATACATGGTAAAAGATTCAATTAAGTGTTAAATAAGTATATAAAGTGTATAAAGTCTTGTAACAGATCAAGAAGTAATTGTGTTGAAGTGTGGTTTGTATTCTTTTATGATGAGTGATTACCCTATTAGGATATTCTGTTTTTGCTTTGTCACAACAAGGAGTTGTTTCCAGTATTTCTCCAGGCTGATATCAATTCCTCTCTTTTGTGGGACTCCTTCTGCTTTATAACAAGAATAAGAGAGATTAGTGTTCTGCATAATTTTGTTTCCAGGAGTTCTGCATAATTTTGTTATATTGAACTGCTTTCAATCTCCTTGGCTTTGGAACTTCTGGTTCTACATGGATTTGTTTGGTCTTCTTTTGTTCATACTTCTTTGAGAGATTAGTGTTCCAATAGTTTCTTGTTACAAAAATTGAGACAAATAGAAATAAGACTTTTTAGTATCAAACATCATGTTGACTCAGTTCGTGAATTTGGTTCCAATTTAGTCACTCCAATCTTTATATTACCATCTAATCTAAAAAGACACTATAGGTTTGACAAAAACATAAAAGACACTATATGTGAAAATACACTAAAGGCATAAATAAAAATTGCTACTATCTACTAAGCACACATTCCACATTTCCAAAATATCATCAGTTCATGCTAATCAGATAGGACACCACATCCACAATGCAAATATGTACATATCTTCTAATTTATATAGCTTAATTGTCATTTGTTCAGATCATGGGTCATGTTTAATATAGTAGTAGAACATGCCATAAGTATCTTATAATAATACCAAACCAAAGAATAGTAAAAAGGAATGAAGAGTCTTACTTAGAGTGTCAAGATCAGTACAGTAAAATTTAGTTTGAAAGATAGTCTTTATAGTAAATTGATCATTTGAATTTGAACAAGTATGTAGTTACTATGCTTCTTCCATTACTAAAAAACACTTAATCATAAACTGCCATACATAAAAAATAATATATACACCTGCATTTTGGCACACTTTTTGCCATTATCCTTCTCCATGAATGGCAACATATTTGGAGAGAGTTTCATCTTCTTCTCGTGACCAAGTATTTTTATTGATCTCCTTGAGGCAGCAGGGACGTCTATCCATCTTAGTTACTATGCTTCTTCTATAACTCAAAACACTTCATCATAACTGCCATACATAAAAAATAATGAGAGACATTAATTAATACTATACAAAAAGGAAAAAAACGAAAAGAATAAGGGTGCAGTGCAACTTTTTCTGTTTTAAATTCAATAATAATATGCTATGTTTGTTTGTTGCAATCAAATTTGAATCCTTTCTCGTTATTATTTTTTGAGTGTAGCTATGGATCGTAGTTGGATGCAAACTAGTAAGTTGAGTGACGAGTATGCGAACGGGGTGGAAGAGTTTCTAGAGTTTGCTCAAACAAATCTTATAGATAGTGGTGGAATTTTTGATTGTCCTTGTGTTAATTGTGTGAACCTAACACCACAATCGGTTGACACAATAAAAGATCATCTTCTTCTTAATGGGATTTGTCGTGGTTATACAACATGGACATGGCATGGTGAGAAGTTAGATATCCCAAGTGTGTCCGTAAGCGAGAATTTCGTAGATGCAAATATGGATGATCGAATGGAGGACATGATACGTGATATTGGTCCGGAATCTTTTAAGCGAGCACATGCCTATGATACTTTGTGCAAAGATAAAGAAGAGCCTTTGTATTTGGGATGTACAAAACACACACGATTGTCTACGGTGATAAAGTTGTTCAACCTAAAGGCAATAAATGGGTGGACTGATAAGAGTTTCACTGAGTTGCTTGAGTTGTTGAAAGACATCCTTCCAGAAGGTAACACATTGCCGTCTCGTACGTACGAAGCGAAGAAAGTTTTGTGTCCGATGGGTGTTGAGTATAGAAAAATACATGCATGCCCCAATGATTGCATATTGTATCGGAATGATTTTGAGAAGCTGCATAAGTGCCCTGTGTGTAATAGGTCGCGCTACAAAGTTAAGTCTGGTGAATCTAGTTGCGATGATGACGACACAAAGGGCTCTCCAGTGAAAGTGTTATGGTATCTTCCGATAATTCCCAGATTCAAACGCTTGTTTGTTAATGCAAAGGACGCAAAGAACATTAGATGGCATGCAGATGAGAGGAAACGTGACGGACAACTTCGCCATCCGGCTGATTCTCTACAATGGAAGAAGATTGATAGTTTGTTTCCGGATTTTGGTGTCGAGTCAAGAAATCTTAGGCTTGCGCTTGCTTCGGATGGGATGAACCCATATGGTAACTTAAGTACGAATCATAGCTCTTGGCCCGTTCTTCTTATAATTTACAACCTATCTCCTTGGTTGTGCATGAAGCGCAAGTATATTATGTTATCCATGATGATTTCTGGTCCAAGACAGCCAGGAAATGACATAGATGTTTACCTTAGTCCGTTAGTTGAAGACTTGAGAAAAATGTGGGATGAAGGCGTGGATGTGTTTGACGGGTATTCCAATGAAACTTTCAAGCTACGGGCAATGTTATTTTGCACAATTAATGACTTCCCAGCATACGGGAACTTGTCAGGGTATAGTGTTAAAGGACATACAGCTTGTCCTATTTGTGCAGAAAACACGTGCTACCATCAACTGAAACATGGTAAGAAGACTGTATACCTTGGGCATCGGAGATTTCTCAAACTCAATCACCCGTATCGTAGGTTGAAAAAAGCTTTTAATGGTTGCCAAGAGAATGGAACTACTCCGAATGTCTTGACTGGAGAAGAAGTCTACCAAGTGGTTAAGGACATCAATGTTGTATTTGGCAAAAAGCAGAAGCAACCCAATGAGAAAAGCAAGTGGAAGAAGAGGTCGGTGTTCTTTGATCTTCCGTATTGGTCTAGTCTTTATGTAAGGCACTGTCTTGATGTAATGCATGTCGAGAAAAACGTTTGTGACAGTGTTATCGGGACGCTTCTCAACATTAAAGGCCAGACAAAGGATGGTATAAATTCCCGTTTAGATTTGCGAGAAATGGGCATAAGAGAACAATTATACCCAGAGGCAAAAGGTAAACGTACATATTTGCCCCCAGCATGTTATACATTGTCAAAAAAAGAGAAAACAAGCTTGTGTGAGTGTCTACATGGAATCAAAGTTCCACAAGGTTATTCTTCAAATTTTAAGAGGCTCGTGTCAATGAAAGATCTCAAATTAGTTGGCTTAAAATCTCATGACTGTCATGTTTTGATGCAACAACTACTACCAGTGGCTATTCGTGGCATCTTGCCAAAATGTGTTCAACATGCCATAACTAGGTTGTGCTTATTCTTTAATGATATATGTGTCAAAGTCATTGACCCTCAAAAATTGGATGAGTTGGAAAATGAGGCTGCTATTAACTTGTGTCAATTGGAGATGTATTTTCCTCCCTCTTTTTTTGATATCATGGTTCATTTAATTATTCATCTAGTGAGAGAGATTAGACTGTGTGGCCCTATTTATTTAAGGTGGATGTACCCAGTTGAACGATATATGAAGATTTTAAAAGGTTACGTGAAGAATCAATATCGTCCTGAAGCATCTATTGTTGAAAGGTATGTCACTGAAGAAGCTATTGAGTTTTGTTCAGATTATTTGGCAGGAGCAAAACCTGTAGGGCTTCCAAAGTCTCGTCATACAGGGACGTGTCAAGGTAAGGGTACACGAGGTCGAAGGGTTAAGAGTATTGATCGAGCGGAAATGTTGCAAGCACATATGTACGTATTGATTAACACCGATGAGGTATTACCTTATTTAGCTACTCATGAACAAATTGTCAAGGCCCAAAATCCTCACATGAATGAAATAGAGTTGTTGAAAGAGCACAACAAGACATTCCCAACCTGGTTTAAAGAGAATATTATGAAGGATAATAGTGCTTCTGATACATTAAAGTGGCTAGCATATGAACCTAAATTTGAGGTCTTGTGTTGGTCTGGGTATGATATAAATAATTTTTCATTCTGTACAAAGTCACAAGATGATAAGAGCATTGGGCAAAATAGTGGGGTTATGGTCATGGCTTCTTCAATGCACTTCTCTAGTTCAAAGGATAAAAACCCTATTCTAGCGTCAATTGCTTACTTTGGGGTCATTGAAGAGATTTGTGAGCTCGATTACTGTAAATTTAAAGTGGCTCTTTTTAAATGTAAGTGGGTTAATAGTAAAAGTGGTGTACAAACCGATGAGTTAGGTTTTACATTGGTGGACCTAGACAAGGTAGGTTATAAGGATGAGCCTTTCATCATGGCTGACCAAGCAAAACAAGTTTTTTTTGTCCATGATCCTTCTAACAAAAAATGGTCAGTAGTCCTACAAGGAAGAATCATAAATGGTAATGATGAAGATGGAGATCCATCCCTTGAAATTTCCGAGACTCCTTCTTTCACTACACAAATGCCTACATTTGTTGAGGACAATGATGTGGATGGTGTACATGCGACTCGTGATGATCATAATGAAGGAATATGGGAAGATGTTTTAATTTGACCCTTAGAAAGAAATTATAGGTACATGTAGGTTATTTAATCATTTTTAATAAGTATTTGTCATTTATCCATTCCTAATAAAAAAATTATCTGTTGACATTTTTTATAAGTGTTTTTATATATATATTGACATTTTTGTTTTGTTTTGTTTAAACAGGAATCATGGGTGATTCATCTACCGACCCCCCAAAAAAAAAGAGCACTAGACGTGCCACAACATTACAACAATTTACGTCAAGACGACCGACAGGTTATAGGTTCCGGCTTGAATTTGATCAAGTTACCCGAAAGCCTTTGGGTGAATTCGCTACCAAATTTAAGAGTTATGTGGCTATGCTAGCACGAAACAAGGCAAGCATATTAGCGGAAACTTGGGGAGATGTGAATGACCTGGTCAAGGGCTTGATCTGGCAGGATATCTTGGTATTAACTTTTATCACCACATATATATATATATATATATATATATATATATATATATATATATCGTCGTAATATATTTTTTTACTTTAAAGGTTATTAGTTACTAACAATTTTTTTTTGTGTGTACGTAAGCTAACATTTGACATTCCTAATGACGAGAAGTTGAAGAATCATTGGATTTCGTATGCCGGTGAACGTTGGACGCAGTTTAAGGCAACACTCACTAGGGATTATGTCTTTGGCTCTGGAGACAAACAGGGTAACACTACTCCATTTAAGAAATACAGTTGCATAACAACTGAAACCTGGGAGTTGTTCGTAAAGAGTCGCATGGATGAAAAGTTTCTGGTAAGTAGTTAGTAATAGTAGTTAGTAATTAGTAATTGTACTTGTCAAAAAAAAAGTAGTTAGTAATTGTAGTACTGTAAAGTTCATTGACTGAAGTTGATGCGAACAAAACAGAGGATTTTTATATGAATTTTGTGACATAAACTAATATATCTTGGATGAGAGTAGTAAATATGAGGTAACTATATAGTTGGGGCTTAATGAACATCAAGATGATATGTTAAGGTAATTCATCTACTAACCAGTTTGCCAGAAACTAGGATTCATATATATTATGCGAGAAACTAAGACAAGTAGGCTTAGTTCCTGGTACAATTGGCACTTCAGTTTCACAATCAGTTATTTTTATACGTAGTTACCTCTTATTTACTACTCTCATCCACAAATATATTAGTTTATGTCAAATAAGGCAACTGAATTATGTGTAATACTTTAATACGACAATTGGTTTGTTATTTGTAATAGAGGAAAAGAGAAAGGGCCAAAGAAATTCAGTCCAAAAATAACTTCTACCACACAACCTCTCGTGGTGGCTATGACATGGCTAAGGCCAAGTGGGAGAACAACTATGTGGAAGCAAGGCGTGAGGAGGTAGGTGATCCAGACTTAGTAATAGAGCCTCCACCTCCTCCACGTCATGAGTTATTTAAGTTGGCCCATAAAAGGAAATCAGGATCTTTTACAACAGATGAGTCTGCTTCTGTTGCTACAAAAATTGTAAGTTAAAACTTCTATTCAAACACGAATGCCTTACGAAATACATTTTAGAATATTGCCTAAAGTGAATGTGGTTTTTGTTATAGGATGAGCTAGCTGATCAAGCCACACAAGGAAGTTTTGTTCCACATGGACGTCAAGATATCTTAACTGCAGCCATTGGAAAACCTGATCATCCTGGTCGTGTGCGTGCAGCTGGTAGAGGGGTGGGTCTAGCAGTATACTTTGGACGTGCTTCAAAGACTAGCTCCACCTCATCTACCGAGAAATTCGCTGCCATGAGGCAAGAGTTGAGGGAGGAGTTCCAACAAGAATTGGAAAAGAAGTATAAAGATTTGAAGCAAGAGTTGAGGGACGAGTTAAACCAAATTGATTCAGAGAAGTTGGCTGCCATGAATTCTACAAAGAATACAATTGGTTCTAAAGCTAGTTGTTCACCATCCCATGTGGAGGAGCCGCTCAAGAATGATTGGTTGAGAGAGTTGTATATTGCATCTTATGACATGACAGAAAATATTAAGTTCGACTTGGACTATGAACCCCAAGAACATTTCTACATTGGATCCAAGGAAATTGTAGATATGGTTAAAGGTGTTGCTCATCTTGAGTTGAGCCATTTGGGAATATGGTGCACGTAAGTATACATTAGTTATTTATAAAACTTATTCCTAAATACTTTCTAGTTCTAATTACTGAATAATTTGTTTTCAATATTTTAGGTATTTGCATCGCCAATGTATAGAAAGGGAGATTAGTGATGTGTATGGATTTTTAGATCCCTACAAAGTTTGTGGTAGTTATGGCCACAAAGCAGAGGCCATCCAAACATATATCCAGAAGAAGCTAATTGACAAGGACAAAACATGCTTTCTAGCGCCATATTTGATGAAGTAAAGTATAACTTGTCTAAAATTATAGTGTATCAATTCTTTGTCGGATTGTGATTTAATTATTGTTGTCTAATTTTGCAGCAATCATTGGCAGTTGTTTGTAATTTGTCCTACTGTTAATACAATTGTTTGGATGTGTTCGCTTCATAATCCTCCAAATGAGGACTTGGTTGGAATAGTTGAGAAGTATGTTTTCTTTTTCTAATGGTCATAATTCTGTGATTCAATTTACTTTAGACTTATAACTTACTATTTATATTGTTACCACAGAGCTTTGGATGTATACAACAGGATGAAAGGTCGTAAAAAACCAAAGCCTCAATGGGTGACACCTAAAGTAAGTCTTTTTTTATATTCATTATATTTTTCTAATTATATATTTTCTGTGGATATTCAATTGTACAATACCTTCCTTTTAATTTAGTCAATTGTATTCAATTTTGATATTTTATATTCATTTGTAGGTGGCAAAACAAAATGATGGATATTCTTGTGGCTATTATATGATGATAAATATGATGACTATTGTTTCTACAACTATCACTAACAATTGGAAAAAGGTACTTGAATTTTTTAACTTTTAAGGTGAATAATTCTTATTGAGTAGATATTAGATTAACCCATGATAAATATGATGGTTATCGTTTTAGGTATTCAATACGACTCGTCCGTTCACATTGGAAGAATTGAAGAACATTAGACAAGTTTGGGCGGAGTTCTTTCTAAGGTTGTATGCGGAGCGTATGCCAATTGGAAAGGAAGAAAGAAGAAAAAAATTTAAGTGAAATTGTAGGACATTAGCGTACATTTTGGTATATTATTAGCGTACATTTTGGTATATCAAGAAGTTGCGTACCTTGTTTTTTTGCATAGATGAAAGTCATGTAGTACATTAACATACATTTTGGTATGAAATCAAAGAGTTTAACTCTATATTTAAGTGTAGAATTTTAATTACCCAGCTGCTGAAACTGTGCTAAATATATTTGTATCAATATGGTAAATCAAAAAATTGAAACAAATCAAAAAAAACATTTTTAAAGTCGGGCGTTTTATTCATCCGACTTTAAAATAACACTTTTAAAGTCGGACTCCAGAAACAGCCCGACTTTAAAAGTACTCCACAGAGGTCAACATCGCAGGAAACAGGCCGTAATTAAAGTCGGGTGCACTGATACTCCGACTTAAAAACCTACTTTTAAAGTCGGAACTTAATCCGACTTTAAAAAATATTACTTTCTAAGTCGCTTTGATAGAAGTCGGGTGAAAATCCGACTTTAAAAGTCCTAAATGTCCGACTTTGAATCCCATTTTTCCACTAGTGATCGTTGGATGAAGAGGATGCATCTGCACCGTTAATTAGGTATGGATCATGGGCTTTGCTAGATTTGGCCTAGGTGTTTGGCCGATCTGAAACAGTTGCCTCCCAAGTCGAGGTTCTTAGAGGCGGGGAGCCTCAGCTTGAGAATCATAAATCGGCCCAAACTGACTTTATCTTTGTTGGAATGATCGACTTGCCATTCATGCGGAGCCGTGATGATTAACTCTGGTATTCACTGACGTTGAGGGATGTCTTTAGTTTCACCTAAGATAGAGAGAGATACTGCTACTTCGGTCCTACGTGTAGGGGGTTCGCTAATTTTCAAGCACCTTTCCCTAAGGAGCATGTGCACTTTTTCTGAAGTTCGTGCACGTGTCAGTTTGACCTTGAAGGCAGTGTGATAACCGTCATTCTGGATTGTCTTCTTTAAATATGAGGAAGATCTTCTACATTGCAGCGTTTGTACTTTTGGAGCTTCGAGTCAACCTACTTTAAATTTCTCTGTAGTCTGTCCGAGGTTAGCCTGTTCTACTTCGTTGTTCTTTCTGAATTTTAGGTATGCTCGTATCTTTTTCTCGTCTTTTATTTTCTTGTTCGTTGGTTGGGAATCGTCAGTGATAGAAGTGGAGAGGTCTTCTTTGCCATTTAGTTGTGGAGTTTATTATGATCTCCCTTGATGTCGGTGTCCTTTGTAGGTCGTAGGTGTTCAGAAGTATGTCGGCTCAAATGAAGCGGGGTTTTCCTCCAACCGCTGGCTCTTCTACTTCTAGTAGGGGAAGACGGTCGTCGACGAGGAATCGGAAACCCCCTGCGGTCCATTCCGACATGGATCCTACCTCTTGGGTTTCTTTGCATATCCTTTCTCGGAGTAGTGTCTTTCGAGAATACGATGCTTCCCCACTAGCCGACCTCCAACGACTGGTGGGTCTTTCTTCTGATGAGAAGTGGAATCTATTTGGAGTTCCTTTTGGGGTGCCGGTGTGTAGCCATGTTGATGGGTCGAGTTTCTTTGATCATTCGACTATGCTTACTGACATTGGAGTCTGTCCTCCTTTTACTCCCTTGGAAAAAAAGATTCTCCAATTTTTGTGTGTTGCGCCTTATTCGCAAATTAGTCCTGCTAGCTGGGTTCCATGAAAGCCTTCGATTTGGGGATAAGGATCTTTCAGCGTCATGCGTCGGTGGATTTGTTTTTATACTTATTTGACGTCGTGCGGAATCCGAGTAGGGACTCTAGGAGAGTCCGACAGGGCTTTATTGATCCTAGTTATTTCGAGAATATTTTCTCTCCCTATTTAATTTAGGGTTTCGCAGATCAGTTCATCTTGGTGAGATCTCAGAACTTGATGGCCCTTCGTAAAATTGGCTTAGTCGATGACTTTGGTGAACTGGTTGCACCAATTTTTTGATTCAGCTAGTCTTATGATCATTTCAAGAGGCCTCTCTCCTGTTATACTCGACCCTAAGCTCAGTTACACAGTGTAGATATAGCAACTCTTAATCTTCTTCGGATATGGTCGTCTATGTCCTTGGGAGACCCCTTAATAAACATCTGAGATGTAGCTTTGGCTCCCCGAGAGGAATCCCATAATTAATGTGCTCGGATTGATTAGAAAAAAGAGAGAAATTCAAATGTGCAAAAAAATGAAAAGACAAGTGCTGAAAAAGTGATTCTACACAAAAGCACTTATAGAAAAAGGCATTTACAAAAAAATCCAGGATCGTTCATTTTGAAACATCAATCGTTTTTTGCATATTTAACGTTTCTATTAGACATTGCAAGTTGATTTTATTACCTTACCTTCCAAATATTTTAACCACTTAGTTGTTTAGCCTAACCTTTGTTTAATTGTCTCATTGATGTCTATTTGAGTGTGTCTTCCTTTGCTGAGATTTTTTTTCTTTCTTTCTCGTCTTTTAATTTAATTGGTTTTGTCTTAGAAGTTCATCTTGTCTTGCTTGGGCTCTTGAATGATAACCTTCATTTGTGTTTTCTCACAATGGTGTAGAGGTTTACCACAAGTTTGATTGAGAACTTGAAGACTGCATTAGGGAGTGGAAAAAGGCTAAAGTGAACATTATAGAAAAGCCATAATTGAGGGATATACACGATGATACATTTCTCGAGTGTAAACACTTAGTGAGTGGCGAGAACTATTGTTCTTTCTTGTTACTTTGCTTGATCATTTGGTTCTTGTTATCTTGTCGTTGGAACCATGAATAGAGGTTTGGACTATAATAAGGAGTGTTTTGCAAAAACACTTTAGAAGTATAAGGTTGGTGATTTGATTTGCAAGATGCATGAGAGGTATGAAGAGAAGGTGAGAGAAAATGATAGAAAGTATAGAAAAGAAAGGAACTCGAGCCTACCGAAAATTGAAAGATTTGAAGGCAATGATGAGGAGACATGTTCCTTCTCATACCCATGAGGAGTTGCGTGACAAATTGCATAGGCTTACTCAAGGAAGTTAAAGTGTTAATAAGTACTTTCAGAAGTTAGAGGTGGCTATGAATAGAGATAATGTGGAGGAGAATTTGGAGGGTACCATGGAGAGGTTTCTTGATGGTTTAAATGAAAATATAAGCGAAGAAGTGGAGCGTTACCATTTTCTTAACATTGAAGCTCTTGTCCACCAAGTCATTAAGGTGGAAAAACAATTGCAAAGAAAGAATGCCTACAATAAATCTCCTTCAAAATTCCACTCTTCAAGTTGGAAGGTCAATTCCAAGAAGGAGGGGCCTTCATCCAAGAGACATGATGTCACAATCTCCAAGGGTAAAGGTACTGTTCTAACTTAAAGAACATGAAATGTTTGAAATGTTTGGAGTATTGGCACATTGCATTAAATTGCCCAACTAAGAGACTGGTGTGTGGCCTACACGCATCGGAGAAGCATAAGAAATGGCGATGCGTCCGTTCGCTTGCAGCAGTGGATTGTTGTGACGTTTTGAGATTTAGCGGTGATGAAGTCCAATATAAGTCACAGGAAAGGGGGGTTTAAATTGTAACGCATTTTAAATTCTTTTTCTAGACTCAAATTATTTTAGAAGCTAGTTTGGTGCTCAGTGAAAAGATGACTTTTGTAAATAAGTATTGCTTAGAGAATATAGTTTTGTTCTTAAAGAATTTGTTTAACTTGTTTTGTTTAGAAAATAGTTAGTGAGAAAACAGTAAACAAAGCATGTAAAGAAGACCCAGATATTTATAATGGTTCACCCAACTCGTCAAGGGCTACGTCCACTCCTCACACTCATTGAGATTTTCCACTATTTCACAAATAGTTTAAAGCCAATCAATGGCTTCAAGTCTAGCAACTTAAACCTCTAAGAAGCAGTTTCTTATCCCTCTTCCCTCACAATACAACATCCTATGCTTATTGCTTAGAAGGTACACACATATATGAAATATGTCTGAGTTCTGAACTGGGATACTAAAATAGCTTATGTAAGATACATTTGACTATTGACACCAAGCTATGAACACACTCAATAAAGTCCGAGATATGTTGATTTCCGATGAGTGTGTTTAGGAGAAAGTGTAGACTTACTCAGAAGCTACTGAGAAGCTTCTTGTCTTGACCAATTAAGTGTTGTCTCCCTTAAAGAAGTTCTGAGGGCTCCATGTGTGTTTATTTATAGGCCATTTGCCTTGATAGATCCGTTGGAATGCTTTAGCAAAACGAATATAACCGTTAAGTGCTTTTGCGCCTAGACGGGTACGTTGTAGCAGGCACCGTACACGGCTGTTGTAGTGTACCATTGGGGGCTTCTGAGATCGTTAGCCCATGAACAATGTTTAACGATGGCTTTATTCTCTTGACCCAATTCTTCTTAGCATAATACCATAGTTGATGTAGCAATATGACCGTTGAGAGAAGCTTGATAATTTTCCTCCACTCGTGTTTAGGATCAAATTTCGTACTGGCCAACACTGAGTTTGTCCACGGCGGGAATCGAACCCAGGAGCACAGAATCGACCCCCCGTGTCCTATGGTAGATTAAGCCACTAGACCAACGATTTTAGTTCCTTGCTCTATTGAATTCCTTGCTCTTCTTTTTGTTCAGCACTTATTTGCATGGGAATTAAATCAAACCACTAAATGCACAAGCGCACACACCATTTAAGCTTAGAAGCTTAAAATGGATTAAACACACCAAAACAAAATTAACTAGTGTTCTTTGGACCCAACTTAAATCAATCGGTTAAATATGCTCGTGGTCCCTATAAAATTTGAATTTTTTGTTTTAAAAAATTTCACCTACTTTTGTTCCCTATAAAATTTGTGTTTTTTGGTTTTAGTCCCTCATGACTTTTAATAACGCTCCATGGCTTTTAATAGCGCTGTTTTGACCTTTTATAAGTACTATTAAAAGTCGTGAAAGACTATTAAAAGTTGTGAAAGACTATTAAAAATCATGATAGACTAAAACAAAAAAAGTCAAATTTTATAGGGACCAAAAGTGGGTGAATTTTTTTTGATGGAGTCAAAGTAAAACACTCAAATTTTATAGGAACCAAAATATATTTAACCCTAAATCAATTGGTCACCTTACACTTTTATTACATTAAAATATAATTAGAGTAGTTAAAATTGGGCAACAAGCCCATGGTGCTCGCCTTCGACTAATTCTTGGATAACAAGCACAAGTTTTAGTTCATTTCCTTCTTGCTCCTTTGCTGCCATTGACTTAGTCATGAAATGGACTAAGGCATCTTGGACTCTCTTAGCTCTTACCCTTGTCATTGAAGCACCTTAACTTTGGATTGCCTCTTGATGGTCTATGTCCTCATCAATCCTCCTTTTTAGTGTTTTTCTACCTTCATAGACGAATTCCCTTCACCATAGTTTTTGAGGATATTATCAGTCAAAGCTATACAGGAGTGTTGTGGAGTTGAAAAGGTTTAGGTCATGGAATATTCTTTGGTTTTGTAAAGTTTGTTTAACAAGTTTTGTAAAAACAATGTTACAATAATGGAAATAAAAGCTGTAAATATGAATACAAACAAATTATAGTAATTCACCTAAGCTATAGTAATTCACCTAAGCTGGGCTATGTCTACCCGTCACTTCCAATGTGTATTTTCACGGTGGGTTTTACGGTCCACAACCCACTGTTTATGGGTACCCGTCCACAAGCACTTTTAACCTATTGTTGTAGGTTTCCAGGTTTTAATTTAATTAAAAAATTAACGCATAAAAGTTGGAAATTATAAAAAGTACCCCAAATTTTTTTGGGCTAAATATGTTTTTGGTCGCTATAAATATAGCGAATTTTGTTTTTGATTCCTACAATATTTACCGTTTGCATTTTTAGTCTCTGCCGTTAGTTTCCACTAACAATGCTGATGTGACATTGCTTATGTGTCATATTTTAATGCACCGGTAGCCACATATCATTTACACACAAAAACTTAAAAACAAATATTAAAACTATGATGATCGTTCAAAACAATGTTCATCGTTCTACTATTGCTCGCTGATTCATGGGTTTTATGCCAATTAGAAAACGAATCTCAAGGGAACCATATTCATCTTCAAAACAAAAACAATATATGCTGCACCAAATCTAAACAAAAAGGGAACCTTGTTCATCTTCTCCATTTGCTGCACATAATTTCCAGATCCAAACATCCTTCAACAACACTTAGAAAATAGATAGCTCTCTATTCAATGGTACACATCCTTCAAGAACCGTTCTCAGATCTAAACGCACGACTCCGTTGCCGCTGTCATCGGCATGTGATGCCATCGTCTCAAAGGCGGAAACTCTCCCATTGCATTTATTGTGTCCAGTTCTAAATCCATGACTCCCCATTGCATTTAGCATTGATAGGTTTGTTTTTCTGCTAAAAAAAACTTGCATCTTGCATCGTCGTTTACGCATATGCAACCCCCCGCCACAGTTACCCTAGCAAAAGAAGAGCAACCCCAAAATGACAACAACGACACCCATTTCTCCAAGGAGAATTGAGTTTGGATTTGTAAAGATATTGGAAGAATTTGGATCTGTTTTGAATTTGGGTCTCAGATCGGATTGAAGAAGATGAAACATGAGAGAGAGAGAGAGATGGAATTTTGTGTAAAGTAGGGTCAAACCGTAAATATAAATTTTTGCAGGCCCATCGTTGCAATTCATATAAACAATGACTAAAACCTCCTAAACAATTAACTCATCTCCAATCTAAACCATCGAATAAATATATATTAAATCCATGGTCTCAGCCTATGGGGACCGGTACCCACAAACAGTGGGTGGTGGACCTTAAAATCCACCTATTTTCACTACCTACTGGTGTAGTTTTTCTTTAACAGTACTAGAAACCATTACACTTTTGAAACTTCTATAAAGTTTAGAAAGCAACAATCTTGAGACTTCTCATCAACACTCACAAATCCAAAGAAAAACGGCTTTTTACATTTTCAATTTTGTTTAGAATGATTTGCGATTTTTACTTGAATTGGTTTATGATTTGAACCCTCCGATAATGTTCCATTGTTTTCACATCTTTCATTCATCCATATTGTCATATTTCGATTTACCAGGGCATTATTTGTAGAAAGTCCAAAAGATTCACTTTGTAGTTTGCTCTGCCACATGTGTGGTATTAATCAAGATGCAGATCAAAGATAGAAGATACAGGGAGCAGGAAAAAAAAGAAGACAAGGACAGCAAAAAGCCTGACAGACATTTTTTGCATATCCGAATGAAAGGATTTGGTGCCTAGAATCCATCTAGAAACCATCATCATTATACATCTATCTATCTACTATAAATTGATGCCATTAACCTACCTACAAATTTACCATTCTGTCCTCCAGAAATTTCCCTCACACACGATTTTTTTACCCTTTTCCGTCCGCTTTTTAAATCTCCCGCTCCAAAGAATGTAACATAACCTATCCCATTACCAATTAGTTATCAAATGTAATCAATCCATAAACTTCTCCATAAATAAACGAGTATCTAATTCTCCTTCCAACTTCATAAGTTGAGGTACAAAATAGATCAACCAACTTTTTTATAGTTTGAAGATAGCACAGGAACATATAGTGTTTGACAGCACAAAACTTGGTAATAAAATAAGTCTTGTATCTAATTCACTTGTATATATAGCTATTATATGTGTGCCACTATCACTATGGTCTATGGATGGAAAGGAAAATAAACTTAAACAATATCTACTTAATCTATAATCTGTCTCTTTCAGAATGTTTACAATGTACCAATCAGTAATCACCGTTAGCAGCAGAAGAAGACAATTGCGGCTTCTGACCTCGAGCAGTTAAACCAACAAACCAAGCAACCCTCATGAGCTGCAGACCAAGAATTAGCACCCACCAGCAAACCAGCCCCCTAATTGTATGCATCATCCATGTTGGAGCACTGAGCTCAACCCCAAGCTTTAATCCCCTCATCAGCTGCAACACGCGGTAAGACTCGTAAATGACAGGGGTAACAAGCCAGACTGGTGATTGCCAATGCCAAGTCAACAACTCAGTCAGAATCTGTACTGACAAAAGAAGAAGATAAGGCCCAAGCAGAACTGCAAATGAGATTAAAGGTAATTGAGGCTGGAGAAAGGCCTTCTCGGATCCAAACATCGTCAGCAATGGGATAATAAATCCAGTAAGGGTGGCAACTATGTTCCAGAACTGGTAACTGAAGGGAGCCTTGCTCTTGCATTCTTCCAATGGATGCTTAGGTCTTGAACAGGAATCAGCCATGAGGAGAAAAAGTGTTGCACCGAGGTTAAAGATGCAATCGAGTCCAATCAAGGATAGTAGGCTGGCTATATTGGGACCAAGAAAGATTGAAGATATTGGTAACCACAATGTTGGCATCATGCCAGTTGCAAGGAGAATTGAAGGGCCTAGAAGCCACATAGGCCACTTGAAAAACTGAAGCTGCAGGCCTGGCTGGTTTGTTTTCTCCATAAGCCCTTCATCATTTTCTGTTGATGACTCAGCTGTTTTACTAGACTCGAGGGTCTCAAATATATTGGTGCTATTCTGCAAGAAATTATCGCTTTGATTATCAGGAGTGTATGTAACGGCTGATGGCTCCCATGGAGTTAAGTTAGAGCAGCATATGCCAGATTGATTAATTTGAACACTTGGGAAAGTGAGTGCATGGAGTTGGAACAGCCTTCCAGATTTCAATAATCCTTGATTTCTTGGATGTGTCCTCCTTAACGTGGAGGTATGTATTTTATGATGGGTATGAGTCAATAATGCCATTCCTTTGTTTTATAGCACCTGAAGTTAAGAAAGACGCAAACTGTTGAGGACAAAAACACTGTTGACTACCACAAATAAAAAATGCATCACAATCTTGAAGGATAATTTATGCAGAGAGACTGATTAACTCTATCAATTTAAAAAAGAAAAATGAAAAACAGACAAAAGAAATATGCAAGAGACATGGACAAGATTAAGTTATAGGACCTCTACTATCATCACTTATAACTGTTCATCAATGCTGAAAGTAGTACTTCTATTTCAACTCAGTGGCACACCAGATTGAGAAATCTACAGTTACACAAGATGTCCCCTAAAAAGATAAAACTAAATTTCAACTCAGTTTCCAGCTTCAGAGTAACAAAGAAATATAAGAGGTTTGCTTGTAACAATGAAAAAAAAAAGGACAAGTCATTTGCATAAACTGGATGTCTAATCTAGAAAAGCATCAGCTCAATAAGCACAGGAAGTTAACTTATCAGTGTCTCATTATGCAATGAGCACAGTAAGAACTACAAATAGGTAAGTCATAACTTGTTTGGAATTCACTTAGCTTAAGGATTTTTGTCAGCTAGACAGACAATCTAGTTAACTCGGTCTTATTATTTACAGATGGCGAACCATAGCATTGTGTAAATATCTTTTATTTTAGGCCGCCGCTATTTCCACCATAAAAATGCCATGGCACCACCATCCGTTGGCAGAAAATCCGCAAATGTAATCATCTATTAGATACACTTAACTAGATACACTTGAGGTGCTAGCTCAGAGGTAAGAGTTTAACTGTGTATCCTAAAGGTGCTGAGTTCAAATTCTCACGAAGACAATTGTAAAATGACCATTAGTCTCACTTTCATTAATAAAATTTCCCCTACCCAATTTAAAAGAAAAAAATAGCTAAGTAACTGACTAATTTGATTTCCATGAAAAATAGAGTAACGATCATGATACATTTTCTAGTCAACAGAAAAGCAACTCTATGGAACTCAAACAACATCCTAGCACTCGACTAGTGAACTTTAGTAGCTGAAATTCTCTGAAATCGATTATTTCAAATCTAAATTCTTCAAATTGCCTAAACTCGATGGACTCAAATAAGTGAAATTTAACTAATATACTCATATTTCATTTTATTATTCTAAAAATAAAATACCCTTAAAGTTAAACAAATTCATTCATCTTACTAGGAGAGGACCATAATAATTATCAGTGGTTTGATAAATATATTGCTATTTTACATGAAATAAAGAAAATTCAGAAGAAAACAAATAGTTACGGGGAGGGGATGATCCATAAAAGAGGGGGAAAGAAAGGATAAAACACCATTGATGAAATTCAGAAGGAAACAAAAAGAAACAAATTCAAAGGTAAAAGATGGGAAGTGACCTGGTGAAGTCGCTGGGATTCGGATTTAGGGGAAGAAGAGATTCCTAATCACCGTTTATTGGATTTGAGCTGAACAATTTTTTTTTGTTGACAAAACGAGGTGAACCATAATAAAAAACAAAAAATCGAATATTTTCTTTTTTTTGGCTTAAATATATGTTTAGCCCCTGCAAATATCATCATAAATCATTTATGCCCCTGTAAAAAAAACTTCAAAATGGCCCTTGCAAATATAAATCGTTTACTGTAACCATGCCCCCCGGTCAACTTTTCATCCAAAAAACTCTAAAAAAAAGGTTTAAATATATGTTCAGCCTTGCAAATATCACCATAATCCATTTAGGCCCCTGTAAAAAAATAATCAATGTCATGTGTCATCATCTCATTGGACCATTATGTCGCGTATCACTGAATGTCACGTCATCATCCCATGTCACCATGGACACATGGCACTGACATGTGCCACGTCAGCAACCAATAGGTGGCTGCCACGTGGCACTAGTGTGGCAAAGTGGGGCACCTTTGTTACTAAAAAAATAAATATTTTGGTGGAACATAGGTGTTAAACTCGTGACCTCCCACTAATGGTATATCCAAATTACCACTAAACCACTTTTGTTACTTGGTTAAGTTAGGCCATTTGCAAGTATATGATCTTATCTACAAGTATTTGTGTTTATGCTTGTTTTCCAGATCTGGAAGATGATCTGTTTTTTTACGTCCGAACTGAGCATGTGAAAATAAAGGAAATGGTTAGAAGGGATCATACCGTAATAGGGTTGAGAATGTGAGCATGATAACTACAAATGTGATTCAAGTTGAAGAGTAGGTTAGGGTGTGGAATGAGAGAGATGAGAGATTTGGGGGGTTAGGAGAGGGTGTGTTGGAGGAGAGGTGAAGAAGAAGGAAGAAGAATAGAGATGAAATTTCAAAATATTGGCAGGGGTATTTTGGTATTTTCATAAGGGGAGGGGATGTCTAATGAGTAGGGAGGGGGTTGTATGAAGTATGAGCCAACTATTATTATTACCAAAAAAACAAAACTATTATTTTTGACAGAGAAAAAACAAAACTATTATTACCCGCGAAAATAATAGTTTTATTTTTTATAGAAAAATCAGAGTTGCCAGGGGGTGAAGATAACACGTAAAATATAATGTGATGACATGAGAGAGAAACGAAGAGAGAGGAATGGCTTTTGGTACATCAACCAGTGGGCCAATAGGGGTGAAGAATTACACATTGCGTATGGCGATCATCATGGAGGTTGGACAGGAGGATACAGTGGTGAAGAAGCCAGAGTTCGAGAGAGGTATGATGAAAAAACGATGGAAGTCAAGGATGGTTGGCAAAGGGTGCAACATCGGCAATTGCGAAGAATTGGCACGATGAGGGATGCAAAGGGTGTGGATATCGCATCTAGACATAGAAAGGATTTGTTGGTCACCAGGAAAATCGAGTCTTTCTTCTTCTCAAACTTTCCAAAAAGGTATAATGTGAAAGATATGTACGACGTTTTCGCGGAGTATGGTAGGATCTTAGAGGTTGTCAATCCGGCAAGGAAGTAGGGTAGACAAAGGAGGTTTGGTTTTGTGAGGTTTTTGGATGTGCATGATCTTGAGAGAATGGCTACCAAATTAGACAATATATTTGTGGAAGGAGCGAAGCTACATGCGAATCTTCCTAGATACAAATGTGATTTCATTGTTGATCCTAAGCAGAAGGAGGTAGATGATTGTCAACATGGGGAGGTTAAGAGTCGGAAACGTGATCAGCCTACTCAAAAGGTATGGGTCAAGAAGTAGATCAAAGTTTCGAATCTATCAGGTGGTTCCATCAAGGAGGCTGCATTGAGGAGTGAGGGATCAAAGAAAGGTATTTTTTATTTTGACGTTGGTGACGACGTTCTTAAGCAATGTACCAATGCTTTTCTGGGATAATTACTTTTACCGGGCAAATCTTATTTCATTCAAGATGAGTTCATTAGGCAAGGGTTTTTTTCTTTTAAGGCTAATGCCATGGGAGCTAACTTAGTGTTACTAGAAGGTAAGAGATTGGTTGTATCAGTGGTTTAGGTGGATTCGGCCGTGGAAACCCTCCAGTAGCAGTTCCAATAGTAGCCCTACCTTTAGTAGGTCCGAAAGTTAATCTTCAGCAGATACCTCTACGAGTTCCCTTCATAGGGGACGTAGACAATGTAGGCACAGAAAAAAAAACACATGAGGAGTCGCTTGCCCAAAGTGGGGTCTACGTCGTACCCGTTCGCTTCATGATGAAAATAGTGGAGGGGTCTACGCCGCACCCCTTCGCTTTATGATGAAAACTAGTGGGGTCACCCGTGCGATGCACGGGGCCAAAGCGTTAGGGACTATGAAAGCATTATAAAACCAAAATTACCTTAATAGTAATTAAAGTCAAATTCTAACAATTAAAATGTGTTTAGGCGACAACAATAGTAGAAATGTTAGTTATTACATAATAATTGGATTGTCATAAGTTAGGTCATCTTCAAAAACAGAAGAAAATACACTACTTTGTCATGCTATAGTTCTTAACTTACCATAATGAAAGAACAACTTTACACCAAAAAGGGTTAAACGTTATTGTTTCATTTGGCATTGCAACATATGAGGAAGATGATTATGACGAATTGAGGTGTTGTCCGTGATAAAAAGATGAATGCAAAAAGTAATTGTTTAACAAATCAGATAAAAATATTCAAACAAAACATTTTGATACAAAACGCCCCAAGTATATTAAGCCGTAAAACAACAAAAGAGATTACCAAAAAAACAAACACGACTTGAGGCCATTTTATTCAGCTATTTTTCTATTACACCATAGGTTTTAAACATACACAACATTCCAAGTTAAACAGAAAATGAAGGTTACACTTTCAATTGCACGCCAAATCAGATTGCTTTATAAAAATACAACAATTTATTTGGCTTGCTCCTGAGGTCTAAATATAAACCAATAGCTAATGCAATGTGTTTGCCAAATATGAAGGCTCTTGCTTCAATGCCTGCATCATGTCACACTAAAACCTATTAGATACAAATTAGTAATTAGTAAGGTAGTAAGTTATTTTGATAATTAGATTCAATTGTTATATAAAAGAAGAAATTAAGGCATGCATCAGGAAAAGACAGAAACATGCATTATGCAAATTTGCTAGTCACAAGAGAGGTAAATGTAAACGTAGACCACAATTTTTTCCATTCCCAAGGGCTGTCATCAAGCATAAAGAAGATACAACTTCATTCCAGGCAACAAAAAATGAGTAAAAATATTTAAAGTGGACTAAATAAAATTGACAGAAGTTTGTTACAATTCTATAGTAGTTAAAACTCTTTGGAATATAGCATGTATTAGAAACAACTAAGTCATAAAAGTAAACAGAACAGAAGTCCGAAATATAGTACATATTTCGAATTTCTGTTGCTGTAGCAATCGCCGACAAATTCAACACATTGTAACTTTGCAAATCAATTAATGAAAGCATTGGTTTTGTAATCTCTTTACTAATAACATAGAGCTATAAAACCACAACCATATAATTGAGTTAATGGCATTGGCACCCAGACAACTCCAGCCAAAATTAAGCATTGAGACCAATCTATAAGAAATATTTTATTTGACAATCAAAAGATAATAGAAACGAAAAGAGCAGTGGAAGAAGCACAATCAGAAAACACAAACAAAACCTGATCAAAACCCCATCCAAATTTTGCAAGGACGATAAGAAAGTAACACAAAGCTGTCCTGAAGATTATTGGGTACCCAAACTTCAGACTCTACCATAGCCTGTTGCAACACCTGTACCTGATTGAACGGAAAGGTTCCAGTTCAGCATAAGGTATACTTAAGACCTCTAACTCTATATCTGGTTCCTCTTCCTAATGAGGAATATGAATTCAGAAGTCTTAATAAGACAAATACAAATTTACACACAACTGGCTCTGTTTTCCAGCAACTTTGGCTCAAGGATGAAGATATTGCAGCTTAGTGAACTGTTTAAATAATCTGTCTTAGAAACTGAAATTGCATTTGTGATAGGTAAGAATTTGGTA
Organism: Astragalus glycyphyllos; assembly: GCA_963573325.1. Lineage (NCBI taxonomy): Eukaryota > Viridiplantae > Streptophyta > Magnoliopsida > Fabales > Fabaceae > Astragalus > Astragalus glycyphyllos. The sequence continues at coordinate 29,958,051 of OY754310.1, read as the reverse complement.
ATATAGTAATGTGTCTCAGAAATTAAGAATAAGGAATTCCTATAGAGAATGTAAAAATATCCCGCAGACATTTTTATAGCAGAATGATGAAAGGAATAATGAATGTAATGCAAGATTTACTATATCGGTTATTTAACTCAACAATGAATGTAATGCAGAAGTGCTGATCACAAATTCCTATACCATACATTTCTCCACCCTTACTTCATTAAAAGATAATGCATAAAAGAATTCATATGCAGCTGAGAGTACCTCAAGCACTAATTTACCTTTCATTATGTTTGACAAATCAAACTTACAACACTTTAACTGTGTCCCTTAGCCAATCAATCATTGTGGACAGTACAAATATATGTTGCAGTGAATACCAAAACAGGGGTATGATGCTCTTGAGAATATCACATGATATCAATGACAATCTGTCAAAAATCAAACGAAATAAGACTTATAAATAAAAGCTTATATTTTAATATGATCATAGCATTTTACAATAGGGAAAGAAAGAGCAGACAATATATAGTTAATTTTTATTATGAACTATAATTTCTTCTCTTATGCATACCAAAACTCTAACAGCATTAGGGACCTTAAAAAACCACTGAGATTAGACTAACTCAAATGAGTTTAGAAGTCCAAGTAACACATGCAGTTGAAGTCTGCAAAAAGAAAGCACCATAATGATTTGAGCAAATGCATCAGGATGCAATTTTGCATTGACAAACTGAAAAACATGGCAAAAGAATAAGATTATCTACCATTTAAAGATACTATACAAATAAAGAAAGAGATAGTCCCATGAAGAAAATGGCAGTAGAACCTCACTCCAAGTTCCTAACTTATAGATGCTATATCCCTCTAACACCCTTACTTACTACATGCTGCAAGAACTTTAAGATTAAATAAGGACTTAGTATCCATGTGGTTCTATGAATGAACAAAACACAACTTGTTAAAGGTTCATCAACCTGACAAATCAAATAAGTAAATTTGAGAATAGATAAAAAACTCATGTGCGTCTATGAATGAACACAAAACAACCTGCTACTTTTTCCCATGTTCCTGACTCTTGATTTGCATCAATTGCAACTTAATTAAACCACATGCTTTTGGCAACTCAATTCAAAGAAAAGTTTAGTATAAATATTAAGCCATTAGAGTAATGAACCATTTAAGTACCTTATATGAGTTTTGGCCCCAACATAATTACAACTGAATGGATCAATGCCAAATACAGAAAGCACCACAATCAAAAGCAATGAGATGCTTCATTTAATTTATTCTAAAGTACAAACACAAACAACAAAATTAGTACTTAACCACAATAGCAGAATAAGTAATTACTAGAAAGAATTAATAACTCCAATACAATATATCACCTTAAATTTCTATCCCATTGAAAAAACCACAAAAAGAAGCATACATATACCATGTGAATGAAGCTCCATCGCCATCATCATCATCATCATTCATCATCATCATCATCGTGTCCTATAAATCCAAAAGCAAAACATAACAAAGGTATTTATCATGTTGTAATTATAGCACTTAAGATTTAAAAGTTGTAAAATTAAACAACAAATAAATGAAAGCATGAATTGTGAAAAACATAGCATAAAGCACCATAAATAGGAATAACAAATTCGAAGACAATCAAAATCTTACCAACAGGGAGTTAGAGATTTACATCACTACTATGCAATGGCGTGGCACTAATGCCTGGGAAAAAAACTTGGCAACAATGAGCCCTCCTTTCTTACTTCTTCCTCTTTTTTCTATCTCTCTATCTAGCCAAAAGGCTTGTAATAAGGAACAATAAGTGCGATGCTAGAAAGCAACAAATCCAGAACTTTGTTAATGGGGAATATAACAAATCCAGAACTTTGTTAAATTTGATTTTGGTTTATTCATAAAACTAAAACTAACACTTTTGTTCTTCACTACTACAACAACAACATAACTTGAAATCAAAATGAGAGAAGGAATGGGGAATAGTGTGACCTTAATTTTACTTATATAACAAATCCAGAACTTTGATAGAATCAACCACAGAACCGCCAATCCTCCCTAAACCAAGCTTAGGCATTTCATCAAACACCACCATGGCAGCAACACAAAAGGGGAGACCTTTCCTATAATATAGAAGACCTAAAAAAATAGAGACAAACAGTTTAGAGAGCAAAATAATAAGAGTGAGGAAAGAATAGGGGTACCCAACCTTCCGCTGTGAGCGCCGATTCGGTCACCGCATACGTCGTCTCCATCGCTGCATTCGAGCGTCGTTCACACCGCCGTTCTCCCATCTCTCCCTCTCCACGAAGCGTCTCTTCCTCCACCATATTCTTCTTCATCTCTCCCTATTGTGGCTTTCTATTTCTCACTCCCTCACAAGTTCACATGAAGAGCTTCACAAGTTTTTTTATTTGTGTGAAAAAGAGATGCAGAGCTGATTGCTTGAAGAGTGCACTAAACAGCAACATTGGGAAGTGGTGGTTTTCTCAGCTGATCAAAGACTTGAAAGGAAAGAAGAGTGCAAGATGAATAAAAACAGAGAAACTCACCCATGTGGAGAAGAGAGACGGGAGAATAGAAGGAAACCGTCAAACTTGATGAAAACGAAGGAAATAGAAGCCAATAATGAACTACACTAGGCCAAACATACCTGAAACAATATCTTTGCCAACATCTTCACTCCATCTATGAAGATAACAAAGCTGCAAATCTACTGTTTGATTGAAGAAACTGCAAAACCACCATGATTTGCACGGCCCAGTGGAGCTTACTTGGCACCAGCAGCCACTTGGATCATACGTGGCACAAATGGCGGCAAGCGAATGGCCGGAAAATTGGAGGGAAACGACGGAGGTTGGCGCCATGAACCACTGCAGATCCAGCGTGGAGAAGCCCTCCGGATGTAAATGTAGTGATAATGGAGAGATAGATAATGAAGAGGAAGACTAGAGAGTGGATTAATAAAATAGAAATTCTTTTGAGCGTGAGTGATGAAGGGGGTGCCACGGTCAGGAGTTATAAGGGGAATTGATTCTTTTTTCTTTTTAAATAGATAACAAGTAGAATACCCGTGAATGCGTGTTGTCGTGTTCTTTTTATGATTGAACTTAGACAGTATTTAAATAGTTTGAACATTATCCAGTGAAAATAAAGACAAATTTAAAGTACATAAAAAAGGAGTTTCAAATAAAAAATAGATAAATATTAAAATCTAAAAATGAAAAAGTATCATTTAAAAACATTCTATGCATTTACCCTGCGTTTTTTTATATATCGGGGCAGTGTTTTTATATATCAGTGTCATTATCCCGTGGTTTTTTATATATATATTTTTATATATCATTACAGTTATCCCGTGTTTTTATGTATCGGTGCAGTTATCTCATAGTTTCAATTGATTATTTGAGTTGATTAATAGATTATGGTAGGTAGTTAAAGATAGATAGTTAAGAAAGGAGAGATGAGTAGAAATAGATGAGTTAAGAAAGGAGAAACCCTCTCCGGTCAGAATCATCGCCGTCACTGTCGCCGTGACCTCCGGCAAGCACTACCACTACGACATCACCATCATCACTATCTCCCGTGCTGGTGCGCCGCCGCCACAACCACCATCCGTCGCAACAGCCGCGTGCAACACCTACTGTTTCTCTTTCTTTTCTCTCTTTCTTCACTCAAAGTCGTTTCTATCTCTTCCTTTGTTTCACTGTTCCTCAAACGGCTGAGTTAGGGATTAGAGGTCTCTCTCTTCCTTTGTTATTATTACTCACAGTAATCACCAACTCACGTTCCCTTATACTCATTTTACTATTTTTTAAATTTCTTTAATTTTAATTGCCACTACACATTGCACATGACATGGGCCATGGCATTTCGCCTACTCCCTTTTTTTTTAGGGTTTTTTTTTACCCCCACCTCTTCCCTCCATACCCCCATGCACCCTGCGAGAAGACCAAAATAATCTTCACAAAATTTAAAAAACCCAGCATATCCCCAACTCAAAAAAAAATTTAAAAAAAAATTGGAAATCGGATTTAGGTAAATCCGATTTTCTCCTAAAAATTTTAAAAAATTAAAATCGGATTTATCTAAGGTGGGAGTAAATCCGATTTGGAAATCGGATGTACCCATAGGTAAATCCGATTTTTTATCCAAATAATAAATAAATAAATAAATCATTTAAAAAATTAAAATTATATATTTTTTTAGAAAAATAAATTAGATATGAATAATATGAATATCAGACGTTTTTTGGTTCTGTTTATGGTGTAGTTCGTAACACGTGACGATGTTATACGTCGAGCGAATAATTTAGGCTAAAAAATCGGTTTTCGGCCAACCTACTCCGATTGTAATGAAACCACAGCCATTAAATCCGAAAAAATCAAGGATCTTCTTTCAGGATAGAGGGGCTCAAAATCCCAAATTCCATCGTTTACTATTTTTTTTTTAATTTTTTTAATTTTTCACAGTCTCCATAAAATCTAAAAATTTTTGCATAGCCTTATTTTGGTTTTATTAGATTTTTAGTGGTGTTTTTATAATTTTTTGATTAGTTTTGACTCTTTAACGAATTTTTAGTAGCGTTTTTATAACCTTTTTTTAAAATTTTAAATAAAAAATAATTTTTTTAATAACAAAATCGGATTTACCTTGGGGGTAAATCCGATTTTCTTTTTTGGGGAATTCGGATTTATATACCAACTAGGTAAATCCGACTTTGAAAATTAACAAATCGGATTTATCCCCCAGATAAATCCAATTTGTTATTTTTCAAGTCGGATGTATTTGCCCATGTACCCCCACTAGATACATCCGACTTTAAAAATTAACAAATCGGATTTATCCCCCCTCTAGGTAAATTCTTGTGGGGGTATGAAGGGAAGAGGTGGGGTACAAAAAAAACCCTTTTTTTTAATTTATTTTTGTTTTAATATTTGTTTAATCAATTTTACTTTTAAGATATTCATAAAGGTTAATCATTATTAGCACCCCTTTTTTCATAACTTGCAGCTCCTTTCTCCTATGTAGATTATGGACCAAGATTTATTTTAGTCTAGAACTACAATACCTTCATTCTGTTTGCGATATGCAACCTTTTTTTCATGCTTTTATTACTCAACGAGTCTAACTCATTTTCACACAACTTTAACTCTTTTTTTTTTTGACACATTTAACTCTTTTTTTAAAATCATGTTTCCAAGCAAACATAGTCAAACACTCAATCGGTTATTTGCAATAGTCACTCTGAGGTTTAACTCGTTTGAATATTGTGAACACCTCTTGTTTTCTAACAGACTATTAATGGTGACCACTCTGAGTTTACTTGTTTGGTCACTGCGAACGCCCTCCAAATTTCAAAAACATTCAAATAATAAAAAACACCAGCACACAAATATTTTCTACCCAAGAACTACGTAGCCTTTGATTCTCTACCAGGAGATATGTAGGAGCAGATGGGGGCCCACATCTGTCAAATGCAATAATAAAAAATCTTTTTTAGTCTTTTCTAAATAGTTTCTTTGTTAGTTCTCAATAAAAAATAAATAATTTGTATTGACCGTTTTCCAATTCGTTTCATAATAAAAGGGAAATAAATATTTTCAAAGTTAATTTCGAAAGGATGTCGTGGGGTGCTTGTACCTTCCCCACGCTTAATCGACTCCCGAACTCAAAATCTGGTTTTCAAGATCATTTTCGTTTTAAAGGGATTTTTCAATGTTTTCCCTGATAATTAAATATTGATGGCGACTTCATTGAATTGCACAAGAGATCCTCCCGGATTTTTCGGGTGCAACAACTGGCGACTTCACTGGGGACATTTTGAGAGTCAAGCCTAACATGGTTAGTTGTGCCAAATTTTTAACTTTTACATGTTTATTTCCCTTTCATATTTTATAGTTATTTATTTTATATTTTGTAAATATTGTTGTTATGCTTAAACCTTAGGGTAGGCGATCATATTTAGTTTTGCAATGGACTTCTTCACAGCATCCATTTCTTTGTTACCCCAGTTGTTGAAATTCTTGTTGAAGGCAAGACCATTGTAGTCCAAGCCAAGACATTCACTGATTGTTCTTAAATCAAACTTGACAGGGACACTTCTGACCATGGAGACAAATTGTGGCTTCCCATCCTTTGGAGGCATGATTCCTTCATAGAATTCGCGAACAACAGCAGGGAGGAATGATGTGGGATGTTGAACAAACTGATCCCATCCTAATGCTTTCGCAACAGCTGTGAACGCATCAGGGGCATTTTGCAGCGCGAAACCCCTTTCTGCCTAGAAATTCATGTTCTGGAACTTCTCTTGATCTTCAGCATCATGCATCTTGACATTCTTGCGACGTGCTTGACTTGATTCACCACACCCAATTGTGGATTGGCGTTTTCCAGAGCTTTTGGTTGCACTCACTTTTGTTCTTGCCATTGCGTTTGCAATACGATTCTGAAACGAACAGGGAATATGGTTGAGGTTTGGATGCTTGCTTCAATGGAGATTTGAGTGTTTAGGGAAGTTTTGGCGCACTCATTAATTGAGATAGCCGTTGGTTCTTGGTTGACGTGTGTGGTTAGGATTAAATGATGGGACGGTTGCCTGATGGATTAGACATGTAAATAACAACACATCAGCTTTTTGAAAAATCAACTGCCTTTTTTTATTCTTTATAACTGCCACTTACTGCTGCAGCAACGTTGGTGGAAGCAATGCTGCAGCATCAACTGCTACCACACCCTCAAACTTAAGAACACAAAAACTTTCAATTCCTGCAAAACACAAATAAAACAAACAACAACTAATTTATTCGTTAAAACTCTGGGCTGCCTCCCAGTAGCGCTTGGTGTAAGGGTTCACAGCCAGACTTCCCTCTAATGCTAGAGGTCCTTCAATTCTGTGGTGATCTTGCTCCTCACCACAGGCTCTCCAAAATATTGCTGTACCCTTTGACCATTGACCTTGAATGTTGACTTTGTAGCTTCATTATAGAGGTCCACAGCACCATGAGGGTACACCTTCACTAATTTGAATGGCCCAGACCATCTAGACTTGAGTTTACCAGGGAACAATTTGAGTCTTGAGTTGAACAACAACACTTGATCACCTTCCACTGGTTCCCTCTTCTGAATTTTCTTATCATGCCATGCCTTGGTCTTTGCCTTATACAATTCAGCATTCTCATAAGCAAACTACCTCATTTCCTCCAATTTATTCAATTGCAATAGCTTAGCTGCCCATGCCTTCTCATGATCAAAATTGAGCTTTTTGATTGCCCAATGAGATTTGTATTGAAGCTCCAAAGGTAGATGGAAAGCTTTGCCAAAAACAATTCTATATGGAGACATTCCCAAAGGAGTTTTGAAAGCAGTTCTGTAAGCCCACAAGGCATCATCAAGATGATTAGCCCACTCCTTTCTAGCAGGCCCTACCATTTTCTCAAGCACTGTTTTGATCTCTCTGTTGGATAACTCAGCTTGACCACTAGTTTGAGGATGATATGCTGTTGCAATTTTGTGCTTAACCCCATACTTAGCCAAAAGATTTTCAATGAGTTTGTTGCAAAAATGAGATCCTTTATCACTAATGATAGCCCTAGGAGTACCAAACCTTGTAAAAATGTTCCTATGCAAGAATTTGCTGACAGACTTAGCATCATTGTTGGGCATGGCAACTGCCTCAACCCACTTAGATACATAATCTACAGCAACAAGGATGTAAGAATTACCAAAGGAAGGGGGAAAAGGTCTCATAAAATCCATACCCCAAACATCAAAGTGTTCAACCTCTAAGATGTTTGTTAATGGCATTTCATGCTTGCTTGAAATGTTCCCAGTCCTTTGGCAATTATCACATTTCTTAACCAACTCCTGAGCATCCTTGAAAATAGTAGGCCAATAGTAACCAGATTGCAGCACCTTTGCTGCCGTTCTCATACCCCCAAAGTGTCCTCCATATGGTGCAACATGATTTTGCTGCAGCACCAAATGCTGTTCTTCATCAGCCACACACCTTCTTAACAACTGGTCTGGGCACTTTTTGTAGAGGAAGGGTTCATCCCAGAAATATTGCTTGACAACATGAAAGAATCTCTTCTTCTGTTGGTAGTTTATGTCACATGATACCACCTTGCTGACTAGAAAGTTGACAATGTCTGCATACCAAGGTGCTGCAGCATCAGATGTTGCCACATCAATAGCTAGCAATTGCTCATCAGGAAAGCATTCCTTGATTTCTCCACTATGATTACCTGCACTATCACCTTCCAATCTAGACAAATGGTCAGCAACCTGGTTCTCCACCCCCTTTTTATCTTTAATTTCAAGATCAAATTCTTGAAGGAGGAGAACCCATCTTATTAGCCTAGGTTTTGCATCTTTTTTAGCAATCAAATACTTAATGGCAGAGTGATCTGTGAAAACAATTACTTTTGTGCCAACTAAGTATGATCTAAATTTATCAAATGCAAAAACCACAGCTAATAATTCTTTTTCAGTTGTAGTGTAATTCAATTGAGCATCTACAAATGTTTTGCTAGCATAATAAATAGAACAAAAGACCTTGTCATACCTTTGGCCAAGGACAGCACCTATGGCATAATCACTAGCATCACACATGAGCTCAAAAGGCTTGCTCCAATCTGGAGTCACTATCACTGGGGCAGTGACTAAAGCACTCTGTAGTTTCTGAAATGCTGCAGCACTGGCTTCATCAAAGACAAAAGGAGTGGCATGCTGCAGCAATTGGCACAATGGCTTTGAAATCTTAGAGAAGTCTTTGATGAATCTTCTGTAGAACCCAGCATGCCCCAAGAAACTTCTAACACCTTTCACATTGGTTGGAGGAGGCATTTTCTCAATAACTTCAACCTTAGCTTTGTCAACCTCAATTCCCTTTTTAGAAATCTTGTGTCCCAACACAATACCTTCTTGGACCATAAAGTGGCATTTTTCCCAGTTCAAAACCAGGTTGGTTGCTTCACATCTGTCCAGAATCTCTTCTAAATTGTCAAGGCATAATTGGAATGTTTCCCCAAAGACAGAGAAATCATCCATAAACACCTCCATAGACTTTTCAATAAAATCAGAGAAGATTGACATCATACACCTTTGAAAAGTTATTGGTGCATTGCATAGCCTAAATGGCATTCTCCTAAAAGCAAAAGTACCATAGGGACAAGTGAAAGTAGTCTTTTGCTGATCTTTAGGCACTATGGCTATTTGATTGTAACCAGAATAACCATCCAAAAAGCAATAGAACTCTTTACCAGCAAGTCTATCAAGCAATTGATCTATGAATGGTAGAGGGAAATGATCTTTTCTTGTGGCTTTGTTAAGCTTTTTATAATCCATGCAGATCCTCCAACCAGTTACAGTTCTTGTGGGAATAAGCTCATTCTTCTCATTAGCTACCACTGTGACCCCTCCTTTCTTTGGAACACATTGCACAGGGCTCACCCTGCACTATCAGATATAGGATACACAATGCCAGCATCAAGCCACTTAATGATCTCCTTTTTCACCACATCCTTCATGATGGGATTTAGCCTCCTCTGCCCCTCAATACTATTTTTAGCTATTTTTAGCATCTTCATCAAGAATGATCCTATGCATGCATATAGTAGGACTAATCCCCTTTATGTCAGCCATTTGCCACCCAATAGCCTTCTTATGCCTCTTTAGGGTAGTAATGAGATCATGCTCTTGACTTTTTGAGAGGTCAGAAGCAATGATCACAGACAATGTATCATTTTCCCCTAAATAGGCATATTTAAGGTGCTTGAGTAACTCTTTAAGTTCAAGCACATGAGGCTTCTCAATTGAAGGCACATTCCTTTTAAGAGTTGAATCCGCAAGTTCAAGAGATTCATATTGTCTGGTCCAAATCTCCTTAACAGTTGCCTCCTTATGTAGCACTCCTTCTTCCACAAGCTCAGTTTTGTCAATTTCAGCAAGAGCTTTCACCAAGTGGTCACTTTGCTTGTGGTAATGTTTCTGAACCACAAAATCAAGCACAAAAGAACACTCCTCAGTTCCTTGGTCAGGAAACTTGAGAGCATTCATCAGATTGAATTTTATCTCCTGATCATTGACTCTCATAGTCAATTCTCCTTTTTCCATATCAATTAGAGTTTTGCCAGTAGCCAAGAAGGGTCTTCCAAGAATTATAGGAACTTCTTTATCTGCATCAAAATCAAAAATCACAAAGTCAGCAGGAAATACAAATTTATCTACCTTTATTAAGACGTCTTCAATGATTCATTCTGGATATGCAATAGATCTATCTGCAAGTTGAAGGGTAACAGTTGTAGGTCTAGCAACCCCTATACCCAGCTGAGTGAAAACTGATTTAGGCATCAAATTGATGCTTGCACCTAAGTCACAAAAAGCTCTGCCAGTATAGGTTTCACCAATTGAACAAGGAATAGTGAAACTACCTGGATCTTTCAACTTGCTTGGAAGCTTGCTTTGCATGATCATACTACATTCTTCTGTCATAGCCATTGTCTCAAATTCTCCAAATTCTTGATTGCAGCTCCCTGAGTTTGATACTGAGTTTTTGTTTCATTCATGAAAGCCTTAAGCATAGCTTCCATAGAACTATCAACTGCTGGTGCTGCTGGCTTGGGTTGAGCAGGGAATCCTGGTGGTGTTGCAGGAGCTGCAGCAGGTGCTGCATTGTTACTCCATTTGAAATTTGGATGATTCTTCCACCCAGGACTGTAAGTACTTGAATAAGGATAATTGTTCTTACCTCCTCCGCAATAGACACAACTGGTAGAACCAACTGGAGCTTGTTTAATTGCTACTGCAGTAGCTTCTGGTGTAGCTTCAGTTGCTACAGCACTGGGTATACTCATATTTTTGACTGAAATAGGGTTGGAACGACACTCCTCATACAGATGGCCTCCTCCACAATACACACAACTAGCAGAACCCACAGGGACTTGTTCAATTGCTGCTACAGTAGGCTCTGGTGCAGATTCGGTTGCTGCAGCAGGTGTTGCTGCAGCACTGGCTGTATTCATGTTTTTGATCATGTTGGTTAAGGATGCAACTTCAGCAGATAGAGCAGTAACTTCACTCACATACCAGCAACCTTCTTTTGAGCACTAACCCTGGCTGTTGACCATTGATAACTGTTTGCAGCAATGGTTTCAATACGATCATAAGCATTCTGGTAAGAGCCATTCAGCAAGACTCCTCCAGATGAAGCATCAAGCATCAGTCTAGTCTGAGGTTCCAATCCATTGTAAAATGTTTCCATTTGAACAACCACAGGCAACCCATTATGAGGACATTTTCTCAGCAACTCTTTAAATCTTTCCCATGCTTCAAACAATGTTTCAAATTCAGTTGGTCTAAAATATGTAATTTCAGTTCTCATCCTGGCATTCTTGATAGGTGGAAAGTATTTATTTAGTCATAAATTTTTCATCCATCTCATTCCAAGTAGTGATAGAGTTAGGTTCTAAGGAATTCAACCAAACCTTAGCTCTATCCTTCAAGGGATATGGAAAAAATTTAAGTTTAAAAGCATCATCAGTTACTCCAGGGAGAATGAAATTACTACAAACTTCTACAAATTGTTTCAAGTGCAAATGTGGGCCTCAGTAGGTCCTCCACCAGATTGCCCAATTGTTTGAAGCATTTGAAACATCATTAGCTTAAATTCAAAATGAGTTGTGGCAAGTTCAGGCCTGACTATGCTGGTTTGCATAGTTTGAGGGTCAAAAATTGCATAGTCCCTCATTGGTCTGTCCCTGTCATTAGCCATGCCTATGGCTGTTTCATTCAAGACTTGTTGCACATGAAAAGGTTGCCTTTGTTGCTCAGTTGCAATTATTGTTCCTGGACCACGGTTGGTGTTTCTTTCTGTGTCATGGTTGCTAGGAGGTGGGGCTCCATGTTGAGATCCTTCATGTTGAAAAGGTGTTGGTGTAGCCATAGTAACAGCTCTACCCAATGAAATAAGTCTTGAGTGGTCTTGTTCCCTTCTCAAAGCCCTAAACAATCTTTCTATTTCAGGATGCAATTGGAATTCTGGTGAACTACGCCTGTGCATATGCTGCAGCACCAGATGCTGTAGCAATATAATACTGTAACAACAGAGACAGAAAACCAAAAATTAGTAACAAAAGCACTAATTTGCTAATTGATTAAACAATGTAATGAACTAATTAATCCCCGGCAACGACGCCAAAAACTTGTTGTGTAAAATAGGGTAGTGCAAGTGTACACTGTCCAACAAGTAGTATAGTAGAAATAAGAGATTCGTTCCCACGAGGATTAATGCTCAACGTGTGTTTAATTTGATTAACAAATTAGTGAGAGTAACAAAAATAAAGACACAAGTTTTTGGTAACATTCACAACAGTAAAATTATATGGTAACAAAGATCAGAGATGAGAACTAGTTGAGATGCTATACTTCAGTAACTTCATTAAAATGCAATTAACATTATGTTCAATGCTGCAGTATTAGGTGCTGCAGCAACATACATGTTCCTTCAAACACTTCACACTAGGGTTTCCTTACAAGAGTATATGTCTAAACCCTAAATAAGTACGCCTTAGGCTGCTAGGGTACCCGCAGTGTTCACCTTATGGATTTTGCCCTCCTATGTCTAAGGTTTAAGGAAGGAACATTAAAATGTCTTTTAATGAACACAATCCATATTATCTTGTGAGTTAAATTTACAAACCATTTCTGAATTCATAAATGCTACTTAAGATTAATTGGCCATTCCTAATCTAAGATGGAAATATTATCATACACAAGATAAAATGCTTAACATTAAACATACTTCATTAAAAACATAATAACTTCATTGCATCAGATCCAACACCTCAACTATGAGTATTTAGCTCATATTGAGCAAACAACACAAAAAAAATAACTTAAACAAAGTTGTTGAAGTCATACTACAAAATCAAGGTGAGAAATTATACTACTAATGTTGAATCCAAGAAGAACTCCAAGAAGAAGTAATGGAGATGCGAATCCAGCTCTTCAATATAGAAATCTACCAAGAATATGCAGCTCCAGTGATGCTGCAGCAACAGTTCCAGCAATAGTATCTTTTTGGTAACTAGAGGTGAGCTTGCACGAAAATGGAGAAAACTATGTCTATACCTTCTCCTTTCAGCCAAGTGTAAGGAATGAAGAAGAAGGGCAGCCTTTTATATCCAAGGGCTCATGATCCTAGATAAAACCCTAAATGAGAGGCACATTTTGTCCTTACATGTGTCCAAAGGTACAATGTGCCTAAAAATGGGTTGTATCATAGAATATTCTGCTGAGGCACGCACACACACGCACATTCCTTTGCGCCAGCTGTCCTTTTCCTTGAATTCAGCGCCTAATCATTTTCTCTCTCATCTTTTGAAAATTGGAGATGTTGCGACATCTAATGCTGTAGCAATGAATAAAACACATCAAAGCACACAATAGGCACCAAAGTGCCAATTAATATAATTTCCAGGGCTACACCTTATACTCTACTAAAACACAATATTTACAACAATAATTTACTAATTTGCTTAGGAATTAACAATGATTAAAGCTTGAAGAATAAGTAATAACTATCATAAATGAGAGTTATCACCCACCATCACAACACTATTAGCCTCTTGCTAACTAGCTATGGAAACCGTATAGGGCTAGGACAGTGGCCAGTTGCCTATAGGGTGTTATTTTATTTAGAATAGGAAAAGAATACACAGATGCTCTAAGCACCTCTTGCTGGCTTCACCCAACTATCCTAACAGATAACAAAATAGTCAAAAGATACTAACCTTGGCCATATCATTCTCTCTTTATACTTGAAGGATAGAGCGCAGGTTTACAAAATAACAATACTAACAGAATGACTAACCCTAACAGAATATAACAAAAACAGAAATAACAAACTAACCATAATAACAGAATTAACCAATTGTTTACTATCCTAACAAAGTAACATTAGTTACTCTGTTTTACAAAAGACTCTTACCCTTTTGTCCCTTTAAGATTCTTTGTCTTTCTAACATATTCTTGCAGGGGTCTAACAGTCACAATATCACAAACGATTTGATTTGATCTACAAAGACCTTTGGGGCCCTACTCCCATGATCTCTAGCACTGGTCATTACTATTACATAGCATTTGTTGATGCATGTACTCGTTTTACATGGATTTATTTGCTTATAAACAAAAATCTGATGCTTTATCTGCTTTCATTTTATTTCATAAGTATGTGCAAAGTCAGTTTTCTGCTTGTATTAAAGTTGTGCAATCAGATGGTGGTGGAGAAGACATTCCATTCACTAAACATCTGGCTAACCATGGTATTGTCCACAGGTTCACTTGCCCTTACACCTGCCACCAAAATGGTTTTGTGGAGAGAAAACACAGACACATAACAAAAATGGGACTCACCCTGCTATGACATGCTTCCCTTCCCCTCATCTACTGGGACTATGCCTTTACAACTGCAGTGCAAATCACTAACCGTCTCCCAACACAAGGCCTATCACCCCCCATCTCACCCTTTCAAGCCTTGTATAACATTGTCCCTAACTACTAGCAACTAAGAACCTTTGGTTGCATCTGTTATCCCCATCTTAGACCCTACAACAAACATAAGTTTGAGTTTAGAAGTGCCCGATGTATTAACCTTGGCCTATCCATTGCTCACAAAGGATACAAATGCCTCACACCAGATTGCAAAATCATCATTTCCAAAGATGTTACATTCAATGAGAAACACTTACCATATCTCTCAATTTTCCCCACAAACACCAAACAGTCACCACCCTCTGTACCTTACTCATTCCCTCACTCATTCCCCAACCAGTGGTCTCAATCCCACTCACCACCACTCCTTCACCTTTGCCTGCTACCAACATAAATCATCAACCAGAAACTAATCCCACTGATCCCATAGGTAACATTGATACTCAACTAGAAACTAATCCCACAGATAACATTGCTGTCACACTTCACTCAACCATAAGCCCTGCACCTATTCCTACACAACCAGGCACCACTATCCCCTCTCCACCTCCTATACAACCATCCAAAACTCATACCATGGTCACCCGTTCTCAAACTGGCTCTCTCAAGCCCAAAATATTCATGGCACAAGTTGTTTACCAGTGTCAAACAAGCACTAAGTGCTCCACATTGGAAACAAGCAATGCAAACAGAGTTTCAAGCTCTGGTTATCAACAAAACCTGGACTCTCACCTCGCTACCTCCTACTGGGCAAGCAATAGGGTGCAAATGGGTCTACAGGATCAAAGAAAATCCTGATGGCTCTATCAACAAATACAAAGCCAGATTAGTAGCCAAAGGCTACAACCAATTGCCTGGGAAAGCTAACCACCATAAGAATTCTTATTTCTCTAGCTCTTACAAATAGATGGGACATACAGTAGATAGACATCAGCAATGCTTTCATTAATGGCAGCATTGAAGAAGAAATTTACATGCAGCGGCCTCCTGGCTTCATCAGCACTGATAATCTCAAGTTTGCAGGCTCCATAAATCTCTTTATGGCCTGAAACAGGCCCCAAGGGTGTGGCATGCGAGACTCAAACATGCCCTTCTTCAATGTGGGTTCTCTCCAAGCAAATGTGATCCATCCAACTTCATTCACTCCTCACCAGGGGTCCAATTGTTTGCATTAGTGTATGTTGATGACATCTTAATCACGGGTTCAGCCGACACTCTCATTCAGGATCTTATTCAGAAACTTAACCCACAGTTTGCTCTTAAACAAATGGGTAAACCTGATTATTTTCTTGGTGTTGAAGTTAAATACCAATCCAATGGCTCCATTATTCTTACTCAAGATAAATATATCAGAGATTTGCTTGCCAAGACAGGCTATAATGAATGAATGCAAAGGGATAGCAACTCCTATGGCTTATACCTTGAAACTTAGTAGATTTGGACATGACAAACTCTCTCAGCCACACACTTACAGGTCCCTTGTAGGAGCTCTCTAGTACGTTACTCTCACTAGGCCAGAGATAGCCTACTCAGTAAATAAAGTCTGCCAATTTCTCTATGATCCATTGAAACTAGGGGTGTTTAGTGGTTTGGGTAAATCCGAACCAACCCACTGCCCGATCCAAACCGAACAGTTTGGTTTGGACAATTTTCGTGATCGGATCAAATCCGAACCAAACCGTAATAACCCGTAGTAGTTTGGTTCAGATAACGGATTTTAAAAATTAAATCCGAACCAAACCGTGAACCCGTACATATACATTTGCCTTTTAATATTCCACCCCCTCTTCAAATTCACCCATTCAATTTTCACGGCCAACAAATAATTCTTTCCTTCGAAGTTCCAATCCTTCCTTCAAATTTCAATATGCGTTTTTTCTAGGCAATAATTTATTGAATTCATCTAAATTCTCAATCACAATTCACAAAGCTGCTCACTCATAAATCATATTTACTCATCACTCTCACTCATGTAATCATGTTGTATTGCAATCTCTATTTATTCCCAAACTCCAAACCATATGTCCCTACAGATTTCCTTTCCTAAGATTTCCTTTGTCATCCTTATTTTTTCGTCTCTTTAGATTTTATTCCATTTGTTGTTGTGCTGGTTTCTTCCTGTGTATTCGGTATCAGTATATATATTATATTCCATTTTGTCTCTTTAATTTTCATTCACTTTTGATATGTGCTTTATTGTCTAACTGTTGGCTAATATGGTTTATTCCTTCTATTGGTTAATATTTGTTATATATTGTTAATTTTGTTGTATCTTTTTGTATTTTATAGAAATGGAAAATGGTAATGGGAGTGTCAATCCTCCTCCTCAAAGTTCAGTGGTCAATACTCCAAGTCCGATGCAAGTTGTTGTAACTCCAGAGGGACAAGAAGCTCCTCTAACAAAGCAAATACTAGGGAAAGAACCTCCAGCGGCACAACCAGAGCTGCCAAAAAGAAAGCCCGTGAGGCCTCCTTCTAATGCTTGGAAACATTTCATAAGAGAGAAGGACAATGTCATTTGTAGGTACTGTAAGAAAACATATAGAGCAAATTAATAATGACACTCATGGAATTAGTAACATGCTAAGACATTTAAAGATATGTTTGTGAAGAAATGAAGTAGGTATACAACACTGATTTCAGGATTATGGCTTGGTTGGGTTGAGCAAGAAGCAATTTGTTTTTGGAGCCACGTTGAAACGTGCTTAGACTTTCTATTTTCGTATTTTGTGTTTAAAAGCACAAGATGTATCCTTGGACTTTCTATTGTCTTATTTTGCGTTTATGTTGTAAGATACTTTAGAATTTGGATTTGATGTAGTTTTAAATTATGATTTAATTTCGTTTTGGTGCCTATTGTAAGAAAGTGTCGAATTTCGGCGTTAGCACATGACCGCGAGCCCAATCCGAACCAACCCATTCAATATTGGATTGGTTTGTTCGGATTTTATAAAAAATAAATCAAAATCCAAACCAACCCAAACCGATTAAAAATTAATGGTTCGAATAACAGATTTAGTCAAAATCCATCCAAACCAACTCGTGAACACCCCTAATTGAAACTCACTGGTGAGCTGTTAAACGTATCCTCAGATACCTAGGCAGCACTGCACGCGAAGGCTTGCTTCTGCAACCTGCTCTTACAGACTCTCCAGTGACCCTTCGAGCCTATAGTGACTCAGATTGGGGGAGTGATCCAGATGACATGAGACTGATGACTCGGTGACCAACTCTGCCTTTGGTGGTAAACTCTGGCGTAAGACATTCTCAACATAGAGCTTGCTGAAACGACAAGTCGCCTTCAAGCTTGGTCTCATTTCTGCTGCCCCAATCCAGAGTCAATCAAGCTCTCGGTTCCCTTAAATTAAGTTATGTGGGTTTCCAAAGGGACGTCAACAGGTTTTTGGACACCACTTGTTTTTTGGCTCAGAACCTTGAATAATGAGTTGGGCTCAACAGATTATTTTTGGCCCACACTTCGTACAACTCCCCTCTACTCAGTGGACACTCCCAAATTTTGAATATTCCAAATTTGACCTCATGTGGGACAGACGTGGACGTTCCAAATCCGAACTAGTTCAAACACTCTAATTTGTATTGGGTTCGGACACTGACTCACCGAACCGGTTTGGCCTACAGTGGTCTGAACCAGTCTGTTACTGGACAGAAACATGGCATGACCCAATTCTTTGCTATGTCTTTCTTGAATTTTATCTAGTAGCTATTTGTTGGGGGCATTGGGGAACCGTTCTTGATAACCAGATGTACAAAAGTGGTCTCCTGTGAAGCATATGTTGAACATCGGTGCATTCTTGATCGGTGCAACTTGAAATGGGTAAACTATATAGGAAAGTTGAGGATACCAGCAAACAAACACGACCTTGTATTTATTTGCAACCAAATAAGAACATTCTGGGATAGTCACCAATTCTCGGTTCCTTCCCAATGTTGTTGCATCAAAGACTTCATAACATAGGTGAGTTTGCCCATCCCATTAAACAACTTACAGTACAAATCGTAGTCTCACTGAACCTCTTCAAATAACTCTTTCCTCAATGTATACCAAGCTTCCTCGCCCCTTCCAAGTAGTGCAGCAGTGCACCGAAACCCGAAGTTACCGTCACCTTCCACATTCACTATATCCTCAACAAAATGATGAATATCTTTCGGCATAGAACTTATGTATCTATTGTATGCATCTAGCCGAATAATTTCAGGGGTAGGGTTTAGTGTAAGGCCTTGTATTTGAGTTAGTGTCATATTGGAAATTGTAGTTTCGGTTGGTTTATCGATTGGTGATGGAGTAGGAGTGAACTTTGTTGGTAACGGCGATGTAGGAGTTCCAGTTTTAGTCATTTTTTGCTTAGGTAACTGGAATGTACTTGGAGTGGAACTTCTACTCTGACCTGGAGTTGATGACTTTGATACTAGTGGAGTATGTCGTTTGTGAGATTGAGCGGCAACTAATGTGCTATCTTGATTTGAGTCAAAAATCTCATCAACACGTTCCAACCATGATGGGTCTCGCTTTGTTGAGAAGTCATCTTTCTTTTTCTTTCCCTTTTCCTTTTTAGGTGACCCCTTTGTAGTCACTACAACAAAACTGGCAACCAGCGGCGGTTAATCTGTGGTGGTTTTAGGTGAACCGCCGCCACTTATCATTTGGCGGCTGTTTGTTCAGCGGTTTAGTTGACTGCCTCAGTTAGTAAGTGAACAGCGGCGATTATTTGGTAATCTGCAGCAGTTTTTTTTTTGTAGTCAAGCGGCGGCGGTTCCTGGCAGATACTAAGGCAGTTGCAAATTTTTTTGTCTCAAAAACAACTCTCCCTCTATTTTTTTTGTCAAATAAAAATGATTTCCCACCCTTTTTTTGACCTAATCGCTTCTTTTCTTTTTATTTTTGTTTTAATAAAAAAATTAAATAAGAAAACAACTCTCTCTCACGATTCTTTCATTCACCACTCTCAGAGCAACGATTCTTCTTCTCCTCTCACAACTCTCAGTTTCGTGCTCTCTCTGTCTCTGGAACTCTCTCGCCTCCGCCACAGCCAACCAAGTTCGTCTTCTTCCCATCTCTCTTTCTCTCCCTCCCTCTCTGTCTCTCTGTCTCTCTCTCTCTGTCGAATTCTCTCTTTCCTTAGGGTTTTATGTTTTAATCCCTTTTCTTTAACTTCTTTGTGTAGTAGCCACCAACTTAGAACCCTAATTTTCACTCAGAACCCTAATTTTCACTTGCCCTTTGCCCATTTAAGCTTCTTTCTTCCTTCTATGGAGAAAGGTCTGCCATTGGAGTTGAAATTGTTGTTTTTCTATTGTTTTGTTTTGATATTTTATTTACTACTCCCTGCGGTTATTCCAGCGATTGCAAAAACCGCCGAAGAGTTTCCTCACGGCGGAGATAACTGCTGCGGCTTTGGAATCGCCACGAGTGGTATTTTGTAGCGGTTAAAACCACCGCAAAATGCTTTTTCAACCGCCGCCGCATGCCTGTTTTGTTGTAGAGAGTTATTGGTTCCGGACGTGGACACATGGAAGTTGTGTCCAGGAATGCCAACTCACGTGCTTTTTGCTTTATCATTGTTCTACCAGCATGATCAGTGGCATGAAACCTTCGTTGTATAGCTTCAAATTCAATCTTCAAATTCAACTCATCATTTGGGACATCAAAAGAAACTAAACCATTGCGTTCAACTCTTTGGCAATATAGTCCATCGCGTTCGAAGAAACTAAACCCTTTAGGTTGTCATATATTTTCCTTCAATGACTATATTTGACTTTGTTGAGGCTTAACTCAAAATGCTGCTTAAATTCACCATGTTGTACCCGAAGCATGTCATCAATCGAATCCCAACACTTACACAAATCGCCCCTACTGTCTTGCAAAACTTTCTTTAAAGATGAGTGTGCCGACTCCACTCGGTTGGTGGTAGTGTTACCGAGGTGCGTATGTCGGTTTATCCACACTTTTACAAATCTCTCTTTATGAGGGGTGGTCCAAAATTTCTTCACATAGGCAACAAAGTTGTCAAATGGTTGACTTATACACTCAAATTGCTCCAAAGCTAACTCATAAGCATCTTCCGTCTTCACATGGACAACTTTTTGAAATGCTTCCATCACTTTGTCAACTCAGTCCATCGGACGCTCTTCATCACTCTCACACGCAACCACATGATGGATGTACATCCTAGCCTTCGCTCTGACGTTCTTTTTTATGTGAAATTGGCTCAATAAGTTTGCGGTCTATGGAAAAATGCACGCCAAAGCATTCATAATACCTGTGTCATACTCAGTAAGTATGACCTTTGCAAAATCTTCCAGTCTTCTAAACAATCCCATCAGTTTTTCAAGAACCCATGCACAATTATCCTTCTTCTCCCAATTGACGTAAGCAAATGCAACAGAGAATGTATGCCCGGTGGATGTGACATTGACAATCTGATCCAATAGATACCTATACCGGTTGGTCTTGTACGTGGAATCAATCAACATAACAATCGGAAAGGTATTCAAAAGCTCAATCGAGTCTGGATGTGCCCAAAACATGTCTTTGACGATTGAAGTTCCATATTCGACTTTGTGCCAATACATATATTTATCACGCTCCAAATAAGTCATCAACTGTTGGAGCTCAGTCCTACCCTGATGATTATTCGATGGTAACCTTGAACGTACGTCGTGTATTTGTTTGAGATTCTGTCATACCCTAATTTTGTCCGCCTAGGTTTAAAACTCTAATTTTCCACAAAAATAAATAAATTGAGAAGTGTGGCGTTATTTTGAAGAGTGTGAAGAACTTTGTGCATGCATTTTTGAGTTTTTTAGGGCAAAAGGGTATTTTGGTCATTTTCTAAAAATAAGATATTTTCTCATCAAAAATCATTGTGCAATTTTAGAGAAATTTATTTGAAGCAAAACATTTTGGTCATGTATATATGCATGCGCATGCATGCATGCATTATGCACAAAAAATTCAAAAAGGCATCAAAAAGGAATGTTCTACAAAAAAGTTTCAAGATGTGATTTTTATGATATTTTTGGTCATGGTGATCTCATAAAATGGCATATTCTTCAAGATACTTGGTATGTGGCTCAAAATGGTTAGATTTATGTACAATTATCTTGAAAGGAATAATCAAAATTGAGAGGATAATTGGAGGGTTCATGGATAGTACAATGGTACAATTGCCAACTTGCAAAACTTGGTGACCAAGGCCACACCCTACCCCAATGTTGCGCCATTCCCTCCCCATTTCCTCTCCAATTTTTCATTTTTGTCCCTCATCATGTGTGTTTCAATCCTCACCCTCCATTCAAATTTTAAATGCAATCCTAGAGTGAGATGAGATGCACAATGACCTAAATACCCTTAAACCTAGTTGCTCTCTATATATACCTTAGAAACCTCATCTCACACACACTTTTTTTGGGCCTCACAATTCATTCACAAAACCCTAGCACACAAACCTCTCCTCTCCTCTCCTCCTTTGGCCGAAACCACCAACAACCATTCCCTCCTCCATTTTTCTTCATTTCACTTCCATCTTCCATCTCATATTAACTCCTACTTCATATATCATCCATCTCTTCTACCAAGATTCAAGTGTTCATCATCCAATCTCAAGAACAAGGCAAGTTGCGCAATGTTTTGGTGAAGGTCTAGTTGATTTGTGGGTTTTCTCTTCATACTCTTTATTTATTAGCTTGGATTCAAGGTATACCTCAAAACTCTTGCATCATTCACTAAGTTTTTTTTTGCATCAAAATGTAAAAATCATGTTTCTAATCTTGCATCCTACCATATTCATGCATTTTAGTGTTGGTATATTGTTGATTTGTTGATTGTTGTTGGTGAGAGGTGTCTCAAACATTTTGACAAGCACTTAGGGAAGCTTGGGTGTTTGAGATTGCTTCTCACCCTTGAATAAATTGTGATTTGTGTTGTTATCATTTTGTTTGTTGCATTTTGTGAAATAAAATCATGTTTCTAATCTTGCATCCTACCATATTCATGCATTTTAGTGTTGGTATATTGTTGATTTGTTGATTGTTGTTGGTGAGAGGTGTCTCAAACATTTTGACAAGCACTTAGGGAAGCTTGGGTGTTTGAGATTGCTTCTCACCCTTGAATAAATTGTGATTTGTGTTGTTATCATTTTGTTTGTTGCATTTTGTGAAATAAAATTGTGTTAGGAAGCTATGAATGTTTCGCACCCTTAGTATAAAATAGGTTTAATCGAGTTTTGATGCATTTCTTTATGCAATCTTGTCATTGAGGCTTGATTTTGAAGTTCCCATGTCCAAACATGTTGTTTGATTTTGCAAATATTCATTTTTCATGCCTTCTTACTTTCACAAAAATCAAAAAAAATATGAATAGTTGTTGATTTTGGTGTTTGATTGCTTGGATCTTGTGAATAAATGTTCCTAAGTCTTGCTAGTGTCATTTGCTTGCTTGATTTTGTGGATTTGTTGAATGAAATTGTTGTTTGGTTATGTTTTGGTTCGCAGGTTTCTAATAAGTTAGGGTTAAGTTATTTCTTTGTGAAAATGATTTCTCAAATTGTTTTGATGTTGGTCGTTATGTACTTTGCAAAATTATTCTATGTTGATGATTGGCAAGAGGACTCACACTTGTGCCTTAGGCATTTCACTTTAAGTGTTGAGGATTGCCTAAGATGATTCAACACAACCTTGTGCTTTGATTGAAAATTTTGGTTTGCTTGTTAGTAACTTGTTTGCAAAATTATTCTATGTTGATGATTGGCAAGAGGACTCACACTTGTGCCTTAGGCATTTCACTTTAAGTGTTGAGGATTGCCTAAGATGATTCAACACAACCTTGTGCTTTGATTGAAAATTTTGGTTTGCTTGTTAGTAACTTGTTTGCAAAATTACTCTATGTTGATGATTGGCAAGAGGACTCACACTTGTGCCTTAGGCACTTCACTTTAAATGTTGAGGATTGCCTAAGATGATTCAACTTCCTTTGTGCAATTCTTGTTTAAAAATGCAAATGCTAGTTCTCTAACTTGATTAATCAATTTTGGCTACAAAATGACTTGTTATTGCTTTCTTTTGGTCACTTGTGATCATGCAAATGCGATGTTCATTCTAGGTTAATAATTTGTTTTGTGTTGATGATTTGGTAAAAGGACTAGACACTTATGCCTTTGTGCATTGTCTCAAATGTCAAGGATTACCAAAAGGGATTCAACCTTGTGTTTTATCTTGTGTTGATGCCTATTTGAATTAAACTTTTGCATTATCTATTTGTGTGCTTATTCTTGCAATCTATTTGGTTAATGTTGATCTTGCATGTTCATGGCCATTAAAGGTTAGATGACTAAGCGCCATTCTTGTGCACCAGTGTAGTAATGGTTAAGGTATATGCTTACGCTTGCATTGTTGATTGTTTTGCTTGCAACTTGTTAAAGTTTACACTTTGGTTCTTGATTTGGAAATTGATTTAATTCTCTACTTCTTTTTCTTTTGGATGCCACGCCATCCCAACAAACTTTTGTGATCAATATCACCCTCCAATTCACTTCCTCTCTTCTTCAAGTCATTTCTTTTTCCAAATTATTTTTCAAATTAAAACTTTTCTTCAAATTGTTTTTCTATAGCAATCAATTTTTTCAAAGATCAACAACAAACCTTTTTGAAAATTCATAAGGAGTCAAGTCGGACGTACGGCCGGTGTTGACTAGCATCCTAAGATTGGAGTTGTACAGCTCAAACATCTTGGGATACTTATGAGAATTAAAACAAGCAATTAACAACTTGAACCTTTTTTTTAAAAAAAAATGAGTAAGGAATCAAATCGGATGTACATCCGGGATCGGTTAGCGTCTTAGGGTTAGGGAGCTGTACAGTTCGTGCGAGACTAAGATACTTGCTCAAATAAAAGTAATCAACCTCACAACAAATCCTTTTCTTCAAGTAATTCAAACCATTCTCAAAAAGTAGGGGGCACGTCGTCTGTACAGGCAAGGATGTTTGTTGTTTTAGGTCTAGTGAACTGTACAGTTCAGGACCGAGAACCCCTACAATAAAAAAAACACCAAAGTTTCTCGACTAAAGAGAACTACGTAAGCTTTGAATTCTCCATCGCACCGGGAGATACGTAGGAGCGGGTCACATCCCGTCAAACACACTTTTTAAAAAAAATAATATAAAAAGATTCTTCTTTTCCCCTGTTTTCAAAAACATTTTCTCAAATAAAAAAAGAAGTAGAATGAATTGTTTCAAATCAACTCTGTCAAAACCGCACATCAAGTTAAAGGTTCCCTTTCGGTAGAAAGGAGGTGTGGGATGCTAATACCTTCCCCACACCTAACCGACCCCCGAACCTACATCTCTAGTTCTCAAAGGACCACCCGCCTTAAAAAGGACCCTTTTTCAATGTTTTGGTCCCTAAATAAAAAATGTTGATGACGGCTTCACAAATTTTCACGTTGTACGATGAAAGGTCCAATCTGGATTTTTTTCGGGGTGCAACAGCTGGCGACTTCACTGGGGACTTTCTTTTTAAAACGAGGGTCAGGCCTAATTAACTTGATGTGCGGTTTAATTGTTTGATTTGAATGTGATTGTTCTATTTCTCTCTTTTATTCTCCTTCTTTTTCTTCTCTCTTTCTGATGTTTGAATGTTCTCTCGTATTCTCGTGTTGTTATGTTGCATTCATGTGCATTTGACTCTTCTCCTTCTATGTTCGCTTCTTGTCCCTTCTTCTC
The DNA here is from genome assembly GCA_963573325.1 of Astragalus glycyphyllos. Lineage (NCBI taxonomy): Eukaryota > Viridiplantae > Streptophyta > Magnoliopsida > Fabales > Fabaceae > Astragalus > Astragalus glycyphyllos. Next base: position 29,932,815 of record OY754310.1, on the reverse strand, counting down.
CTTTCATCTTCTTTTGTTTATATGTTTAATATGATCATGCATTTCTCCAATCACCATGTCCCCTTCTTCTTTGCTCCCTTTCTTCAAGGTAAGCTCATGCATCATTCCCCCAATTCTACTATGATCCCTTCTTCTTCGCTCCCTTTCTTCGAGGTAAGTTTATGCATTTCCCCGATTCTATTATGTCCCCTCTTCTTGGCACCCTTTCTCGAGGTAAGCGGTGCATAAGATTGTTGAAACCCTAGGGTAGTTTACTTGCTTATGTTGAAATGATATGTGTTTGCAAAACTCTAGGGTAGACGACTCCTTGTCCGGACTGTTTCTGGTTTTTCCTTGCAGGTGGGGGGTATATTTATCATTGTGCTCCTACACCCACGTTGCACTTTTTACCTTTATTTCTTGGTGAGACAGCCATATACCCGGGCTAGAGCATACCTTAGGCTAGAACGAAGTCATTAGTGACTGCTCACTGGACGTACGTCTTGTTGGGTGGTTGCGAAGACTTCACCTAGAGTTTGGCTTTGATTGAAGACATCATCACTTGGACGTACGTCCCTGGGATCGGTGCTCTCAGATGAGGTCGTTGGCTCTAGGAACTTTATTTAGGGTCCTTCTTTTAGTGCTATCCTTGAAGTGTGTACCCGTAGAAATAGCTGTAGACCCTGTCTCTAAGAAACCTTGTAGGGCACAAAGGAGCTGCATACCCCTGCATCTGAATAAAGATTTTTGCAAATAAACCGAAAATTTTCAAAAAAAATGTATGTGAATTTGTAGCTTTTGAAAAACTGTTATGTTGAAAATATTATTATTATTATTATTATTATTATTATTATTATTATTATTATTATTATTTTTTCATGCATCCATTCATACACTTCGCATGCATTCTCACTAGTGCCGGGGAAATTGTAGGTACCAAAAAAAAAAAGAGAGAAAGAAAAATGGATCAGAATGTGAAAAGAACCCTCAAGTGGAATTTTAAGCAACAGGACGTCCAAAGCTTGGTTAGGTTCGGTAATCAGCTTCCCCCACGGCGAAAAGAGGCTTATCAGGGTACATATGGTAATCTCGTCGATTTGCTAGAGGTGAATGTTCAAACTGAGGCCCTCACTGCTTTGACCCAGTTCTTTGATCCCGAATACCGTTGCTTCACTTTCCCAGATTATCAGTTGGTCCCCACTTTAGAAGAATTTGAGAAGATCTTGGGCTTTCCTGCTGCGAACTGCAAGCCGTATTCTTATGTGGAGAGGTACTCATTAGCAAAGGCTTTGGCTGGCATTCTTCAGATTAAAGAGGAATTTTTGATTAAAAATGTGGAAGTCAAGGGTCAAAGGCAAGGTCTGTCAAGAAAATTCTTAGAAGCAGAAGCTGAGGCCCTACTTGCCAAGAAGGAGTGGAAAGTTTTCTCTGATGTGCTTGCCCTCCTTGTCTATGGAGTTGTCTTGTTCCCTTGTGTTGAGAATTTTGTTGATGCTGCAGCTATTGATGTGTTCCTTGCATTCAAAAAGCGGGAACAAAACCCCACCTCTGTTATTTTAGCTGATTTGTACTATTCTCTTGTTCATCGTCACTCTAAGGGAGGAGGGATGGTTAGGTGTTGTTTGCCAGTTCTGTATCGGTGGTTCGCCTCACATGTGTTTAAAGGACACATTGAAAACAAAGGAAAAGATGAGTGGAAGTGGTTTATTGCTAGCCTTAGAGGAGGTGATATCACGTGGTGCACTCTGGCCCGGGATACACCAGAATTCATCTCTCAGCTCAACGGCTTTCCGAATGTTCCACTCATTGGCACTAGGGGATGTATCACCTACAACCCTGCTCTTGCGTTGAGGCAGTTGGGTTACCCAATGACAAGCCCACCATTGATTGAGTCTTTGGCTGGCTTTGTGTTACATGATAGAGGTTCTGGGGATTTGAGTTTGTTGAGAAGGATTGTTCGTGCTTGGAACAGGCCGGTAAAGAAAGGGCGTAATGAGTTGGGTCGCAGAGATACAAGTGTGGGGGAAGAGTACCTTCAGTGGGTCCAGCTCCGGGCTCGAGCAGTTAAGCTCCCATTTAGAGGCATTCCTCAGGATGAAGTTGAGGTTCCTTCTCCTGCTCCTATTCTTAATGAGGAGGTTGAGGGGCTCAAGGCTGCCTTATCTCTGTCCCAGCAAGAGAAGTTAGAATTGCAGGCCCGGTTGGAAAAGCTGCTCCAACAGAAAAATAACTTAGAGCAAGAAAATGAATTCAAAGAGAAATGTCTTGCTGACTTTAAAGAGAGAATCGCCGCCAGTGACCAAAAGCTCATTGACATGCAGGGTGGTCTCAAAAGTGCTACAGGCGAAATCAGGGTGCAGAATCTGGATAGAAACAGAGCGCTTGATGATGCCCGTGCATGGAAGGTTCAATTGAATGTCTCCAAGGAATTAGAGAGGAGCTTGCGGGGCCAATTGAAGGAAGCAAAAGCACAGTTGAAGACTCTTACTGCTGACTATGAGAGCAAGCTCAAAACTGAGGTGCAAGCAAGAAAGCTGGTGCGAGAGAGGCTTGAAGACTGTCAAGCGCTGCTTCAGGGGGAGCTCGGGAAATCTAGGGCATTGGAGGACCATGCGAGGCACCAGGGTGATTTGCTAGAGAGGTTCAGGGCTGAGATGTCCTACTTGATGGAAGAGCATCGAAGATTGGATGATCATTGCCGGCGCTTGCAAGAGAAGTATGCACTCTTGTCCAAGCTGTGCTATGATACTGTTACAGGCCTCCCAAGGCGCCTCAGAGCTGCAGAGATTGCCGTGGATGTGTGCACTACTCCGGTAGAGGTCAGAAGATTCGTCGAGTATGTCAGGGGTTTGATCTTGAAGATGAGGGGGCAGACAGATCGTCCTTCCACTTCAAGAAAGAGGAAGAGGAACCAATGCAGGGACTTAGTTGTTGTTTGAAATTCTGGTTATTATAGTTTCCTTTTAATTGTTGCTTTGAGAACTCTTTATGATGTGCTCCTGCTTTTACGTTATGAATAAATAAAAGGATTATGTGTTTCAGTTCAAATAAAATTGTATGGTTCATTTCACATTCTCGATACTTGTTGTTTACCCAAATAAAATATGTGATATCCCCGGCACCACGTGAAAAATAAAAAAAAACGCATTTTGCATCGCATGCATACACATATACTTCTGCATCCATTCATTTCATGCATCCATGCATCTATTCATTCAGGCTCTTACACAATAAATGTTTAAACAAACAGAAAAGGCAAGCTGGTTCGCCATCACCGTTACTACACTCGTCTACAGGCAAGGCTCATGGCAGAGAATCAAGAAAATCCGGACATTGAGGTTGAGGGTTACCACTCGGGTCCGGATGATCCGGTTATAGAGATACTCAACCCCGAGCAGCTAGCTCAAGAAAACCGGGTTTTGAAGGATAAGGTAGGGGCTATGGAGGCCCAGATGGTTGAAATGATGGGTATGCTGAGGAATCTGAAAGGCGGGGCCAGTGCTGAGGCCACCGCCGTTGTAAACCCTGATGGAGTTGTCACCTTCATTCCCCCTCCGAGGCCTGTTAATACTGCAACTACTATTCCTCCTCCGGGAACAGGGATCCCTCATTTTGTCCACTCTCCAGGGGCAAACGGTCAGGGCCATCCAGCTGCTCAGAGGTACCCGTGGGGAATGCCAGTCGGTTATACGCCTCAAAATGTTGAATTCAATCCAGCTGGGGTAACAGGGCCAAGTCAGGCTGCTGTGGTCGTACCTGGTGGAGTTGTTGGTGGACCACAAGTCCACGCTCCTAATCATGATGCTGCGCTACAGAGAAATCCACTCAGTCCTACTCCTGGGATCACTACCAATCCTCAGAATGTTGCGTATCAAGTAGGAAATCCCGCTCAGTTTGGGGGAAATTATTATGGAATGAGTAGTCATCCTCAGGGGCATGTGTTTGAAAACTCTCAGCCCAGAGACCAGTATCGTGTGCTTGAAGAACGGTTAAGGGCTGTGGAAGGAACAGGTGTTAGAGTCAAGGATGCCCGTGATTTGTGTCTCGTTCCAGATATAGTCCTTCCTCAAAAGTTTAAGGCACCTGATTTTGACAAGTACCGGGGTGCTGGTTGTCCATCAAGTCATATAACCATGTATTGCCGAAAAATGGCTGCGCATGCTAGTGATGATAAGCTGTTGATCCACTGCTTTCAGAATAGCTTAGCTGGGGCATCCTTAGACTGGTACATGCAGTTACAGTCTTCCGACATCCATAGTTGGAAGGACCTCTCAGAAGCCTTTTTGAAACAGTACCAGTACAATATGGATATGGCTCCAGATCGATCTCAGTTACAGCACATGGGCAAAGGAGATAAAGAATCTTTTAAAGAATATGCCCAACGGTGGAGAAGTACAGATGCACAAGTAAAGCCATCACTAACAGAGAAAGAGATGGTATACATGTTCATGGAAACTCTTCCGGCAATCTACTACGACAGACTGATAGGGAGTGTCTCGTCAAATTTCTCAGACATGGTAGTTATTGGGGAAAGGCTTGAAAACGGTTTGCGTAGCGGGAAGATCGCCAACCACTTTGGTAGTTCAGGTAGTTCAGGCAGCTCAGGTGGACAAAGAAAGCCCTCTTCTCATTTCCCTAAAAAGAAAGAGGGAGAGACCAATGTAATTTCCGGAGGAAATCCATATTTCAGTACTCCACCGCAGACGGGTACCATTCTCGGCACCAGTGCAACCTCAACGAGCCAATGATGGTTATAAAGCCCAGAACTACCAGTATGAGAAGCGCGTCAGTTTTGATCCAATCCCGATGACTTACACGGAGCTGTTCAATCATCTGGTCTCCAAAAACCTAATCAACACTCGCTCGATGAAGCCTCTCCAGCCTCCTTTCCCTAGGAGCTATAATGCCAATGCTACCTGTAGTTTTCATGAGGGTGGAATCGGTCACACAGTGGAGGACTGCAAAGCTTTTAAGCACGTAGTTCAGGACTTAATCGACGCTAATTGGATTTCTTTCAAACAGAACGGTCCAAGTATAACTACAAATCCACTGCCAGGACATGGGAATCCGTCGACCAATGCAATAGAAGATTCTACTGGACAGGTGATAAGGGAGGTTGAGAAAATTAAAACTCCCTTGGATGCCATTCACGCTGAATTGTGTCGATTTGAGGTCATTGAGAAAGGATGTTGTCAGGAGAATGGGTGTGCTGATTCCCTGTGTAAAGGGGTCTGTGAAGTTTTTAAGCAGATCTTGCAAGACTTGATGAACCGCCGTGTAGTTCAGGTAGTTACTTTTGAAACAGAAGAAAGCGTGATGACCCTTCAGTCTAATAATGGCAGAGAAGTCAGAAGGCCAATTGAGATTTTATATGATTACAATCCGAGGCAAGTTTAAGCCAAAGCTCAGCCCATAGTCATTGAGGTCCCTGCTCTCTTTCCATATGAGAAAGATAGTGCTGTGCCCTGGAAATATAGTACCTTGCCTCCAGTGGAGAGTTCTCCAAGTGCATCTGCTGTCACCAATATATCAGGAGTGGGTGGAATGACGAGAAGCGGCCGTATGTATGCTCCGGAAACTCTTCGGGTTAAAACGTCTAAAGATGCCGAGGACAGGTTTAGAAAAGGAAAAGAGAAAGTATCAGAGGATACCCAGGGCAAGAAAGTAACAGAGCAGGAAGCCAGTGAGTTCTTAAGGATTGTCAGACAAAGTGATTATCAAATTGTTGATCAGTTGAAACAAACTCCAGCCAAGATCTCTATGCTGTCGTTACTGCTCAGTTCAGAAGCTCATCGGACTGCCCTGATGAAAGTACTCAATGAAGCCCATGTCGCTGAAGATATCTCTGTGTGTCAGTTTGATGGGATTGTAGGAAACATCGTGGCAGCTAATCATTTGACTTTTGCTGACGATGAGTTACCCCCAGGAGGAAGAAAGCACAACCAGGCTCTGCATATCTCCGTCAAATGCGGAGACTATGTGTTGGCTCGGGTTTTGATTGATAATGGGTCCTCACTAAATGTCATGCCGAAGTCCACCATGGACAAAGTGGATGTGGACTGCTCTTATATGAAGCCTAGTTCGACGCTGGTGAGAGCGTTTGACGGGTCGAAGAAGGAAGTGCTAGGGGAAGTGGAGTTCCCAATTCAGATTGGGCCGGAGACCTTTTATGTGAATTTCCAGATCATGGACATCACTTCATCATATAGCTGCCTGTTGGGGAGACCGTGGATTCACATGGCGGGAGCTATTCCCTCTTCCCTACACCAGAGGGTCAAGTTTGTGGTAGATGACAAGATTGTTGTTGTGTTTGGTGAAGAAGAAATGTTAGTCAACAAGCCATCCCCATTCCCTTATGTGGAAGCCGCTGAGGAATCTCTAGAGACCTCCTTTCAGTCCCTTGAAATTGCTAATGCTGTATTCGGAGGGAGCAAGCTTCCGTCACCAGGGTCAAAATTGTCAAGGAACGAGGAAATGGTCGCCAAGATCATGATAGAACAAGGATACAAGGTGGGATGTGGTTTAGGCAAGACTGGTCAGGGGATTCTTGCGCCTATTCAACTGAAAGAAAATCGAGACCGTTATGGGTTGGGGTACCATCCTAATCAAGCCGAGAGAAAGGGGATGGCAGAGGAAAGAAAGAGCAGGTGGTTGGCCAAACTGAGAGGCCATGATCCTTGGTCAAAAAAGATCCCTATCTGTGATATTCGCCAGAGCTTTAAGAGTGCAGGGTTGCTGGACCCTAATCAAATCGCTGCCATTGGGGATGGTCCTGGAGCCGAAAAAGGTGATACCAGCCTAGTCCGCCATTACTTTGCCGGTGAAAAGTTGAAGAATTGGGAGGCTGCTGACTTTCCCGTGGCTTTTAATTCAAAGTAATAATTTGTAATGCACCCCTGTGGCTCTGCCCAAGGCCATAGGATAAGTTGTTAGGGGCACGCATGTTTTTATCTTCATTGCTATCATCATCAATAAAAACGTTGTTTTTGAAATTCATCAATAAAATCATTTCTCTTAATTTCATGTGTCTTCTCCGCTTTATTTTATTTTGCCTGTTTGTTTCGCCTTTCATTCTGCTTTTTTTGCCTCTGCAAATGCAGATCAACAATAATTATCTCTGAAAATAACAATGCCGATGATCCATATTTTGACTTTGATCATCCAATTAATCAAACTGAGGGAGATGTTGAGAACAACTGGAAAGCTCCTCCAGAACTAATGAGATTAATGGAACAGGAAGAAAAGGGTCATTCAGCCTCACGGAGAATCAACTGAGGTAATCAACTTGGGTACAGATGAGAACAAGAAAGAGGTTAAGGTCGGTACCGCAGTGAACGACAGTGATCGTATGAAGTTAATTCAGCTCCTACGCGATTACGTTGACATTTTTGCATGGTCGTATCAAGATATGCCTGGGTTGGATACCGATATTGTTGTGCACAAGTTGCCAGTAAAGCCAGAATGCCCGCCTGTAAAGCAAAGGCTGAGAAGAATGAAGCCAGAGATGTCGTTGAAAATCCGGGATGAAGTAAAGAAGCAGTTTGATGCCGGCTTTCTAGCAGTTGCCAAGTATCCTCAATGGGTTGCCAATATCATCCCGGTTCCGAAGAAGGACGGGAAAGTCAGGATGTGTGTTGATTACAGGGATTTGAACAGAGCCAGCCCCAAAGATGAATTCCCCCTACCTCACATTGATATTCTGGTGGACAGTACAGCCCAACACTCTTTATTCTCCTTCATGGACGGATACTCAGGATACAATCAGATAAAGATGGCTCCGGAAGATATGGAGAAAACAACCTTCATAACTCTCTGGGGAACCTTTTGCTATAAGGTGATGCCTTTCGGACTCAAAAACGCCGGTGCGACGTATCAGAGGGCCATGGTGACATTGTTCCACGACATGATGCACAAGGAAATCGAGGTGTATGTGGATGATATGATTGCTAAATCCAAGACTGATGAAGAGCATATTGTGAATCTGCAAAAACTCTTTGAACGTCTAAGGAAGTTCAAACTCAGATTAAACCCAGCTAAATGCACCTTCGGTGTAAGATCCGGAAAGCTACTGGGGTTCATCGTCAGTCAGAAAGGGATAGAAGTTGATCCAGATAAAGTCAAAGCAATCCTCAAAATGCCAGTACCAAAGACTGAAAGGGAGGTCCGTGGTTTTCTTGGGAGACTGAACTACATCTCAAGGTTCATATCCCAACTGACAGCCACTTGCGAGCCTCTCTTTAAGCTATTGTGCAAGAACCAAGAATCCAAATGGAACGATGATTGTCGGAGAGCCTTCGAGAGAATTAAAGAGTGTCTTCAGAATCCACCAATTTTGATGCCACCGGTGTCTGGAAGACCGCTGATCTTGTACCTAACCGTGTTAGACAATTCGATGGGGTGTGTGCTGGGGCAGCATGATGAGTCAGGCAAGAAAGAACATGCTATTTATTACCTGAGCAAGAAATTTACTGACTGCGAGACAAGATACACAATGCTGGAGAAGACTTGTTGTGCTTTGGCTTGGGCTGCTCGTCGTTTAAGGCAGTACATGCTGAGCCATACAACTTGGTTGGTGTCTAAAATGGATCCGATCAAGTACATTTTTGAGAAACCAGCTCTCGCAGGATGGATTGCCCGTTGGCAGATGTTATTGTCAGAATATGATATCCTGTACGTCACGCAGAAGGCAGTCAAAGGCAGCGCACTTGCTGAGTACTTAGCTTGTCAGCCTATCCCAGAATACCAGTCGATGCAGTATGATTTTCCCGATGAAGACATCATGGCACTATTCGACGAGGGGGAGTCCCAAGAAGATGAAAGATGGAGGATGATATTTGATGGTGCATCCAACATGTGGGGGCATGGGGCCGGAGCTGTGTTAATCTCTCCAGACAATCGCTTCATTCTGGGCACTGCAAGACTGAGCTTTTATGTTACAAATAACATTGCGGAATATGAAGCATGCATCCTGGGTATTCAGGCAGCCCTTGAATGGAAGGTCAAAAGGCTTGATGTGTATGGTGATTCAGCCTTGGTTATTCATCAGGTGCGAGGTGATTGGGAGACCAGAGATCCCAAATTGATTCCCTATTGTGATTATGTTCAAGAATTGATGGAGTCCTTTGAGGAAGTCACTTTCCAGCATATCCCTCGAAGCGAAAACCAGTTGGCCGATGCTTTGGCAACCTTGTCGTCAATGTTCAACATCAGCTGTGACAAGAGTTTAGCTCACCTCAGAATCCAGCATAGGGATCTGCCAGCACATCATTACTGCACTGCAATAGATGAAGAGCCCGATGACAAGCCGTGGTACCATGATATCAAGCAGTACATCACCACCAGGGAATACCCTCCTGGGGCATCAGAAAATGACAAGAGAACGCTCAGAAGGCTGTCGAGAAATTTCTTTCTGAATGGTGAAGTTCTCTACAAGAGAAATTATGACATGGTTCTCCTAAGGTGTGTTGCAAAAGAGGAGGCCGAAAAGATTATGAAAGAGGTCCATGAAGGCTCATTCGGGGTTCATTCCAGTGGACACACCATGGCCAGAAAAATCTTAAGAGCCGGCTATTATTGACTGCAAATGGAATCTGACTGCTACAGCTTTGTAAGAAAGTGTCACAAATGCCAAATCTATGCCGATTATATCCATGTACCACCTGCTTCAATAAACGTTCTGACTGCTTCTTGGCCATTCTCAATGTGGGGGATGGATGTCATCGGTCCTATCGAGCCAAAAGCATCAAACGGGCATCGCTTCATCCTTGTCGCCATTGACTATTTCACCAAGTGGGTTGAAGCTGCCTCATACTCAAGCATCACTAGCTCTGTGGTTGCAAAGTTTGTAAAGAAAGATCTGGTTTGTCGTTACGGCCTTCCAAACAGGATCATCACCGATAACGGCAGCAACCTGAACAGCAAGATGATGAAAGACCTGTGCACAGAATTCAAAATCCAGCATCATAATTCTTCCCCCTATCGACCCAAGATGAATGGGGCAGTCGAAGCGGCCAACAAGAATATCAAGAGAATAGTTAAAAAGATGGTGGTAACCTACAAAGATTGGCATGAGTTGCTTCCTTTTGCTTTGCACGGATACCGCACTTCAGTGCGTACCTCAACTGGGGCAACCCCTTTTTCTCTAGTATATGGGTCAGAGGCAGTCCTCCCTATTGAGGTTGAAATACCCTCCCTGCGGGTATTGATGGAAACCAAGTTGGAAGAAGCTGAATGGGTACAAGCTCGTCTGGATCAGTTAAATCTCATTGAGGAAAAAAGCATTGCAGCTTTGTGTCATGGACAGCTGTATCAACAGAGGATGAGGACGGCCTTCGACAAGAAAGTTCGCCCTCGAGAGTTCAACGAGGGAGATCTTGTGCTCAAAAAGATATTGCCCATTCAGAGCGATCCCCGAGGAAAATGGACTCCCACTTATGATGGACCTTATGTGGTCAAGAAAGCCTTCTCTGGAGGAGCACTAATACTCACCAACATGGACGGTGAAGAACTCAGAAACCCAGTCAATTCAGATTCGGTGAAGAAGTATTATGCCTGAAAGAAATAGACGAAAAAAGAGAAAGATAAGCCAAGTAAGAATTAGCTCGCTAGGTTGAAAACCCGAAAGGGCGGCCTAGGCAAAATCAGAGCGACCCGGTGGATTGAAAACCCGCAAAGGGCGATCCAGGCAAAAATTAGGGTCAGAAAACTTGGGCATGAAAATAAACAAGGGCATACAGCACTCCTGAAGGTTTGGATAGAGGGGTGATCAAGGTCAAGGACATAAATGTTTGGCATTGTTCCACAAAGACGGACATTTAGAAACTAGCTTTTCTCTCTTTTTCGTGTCTTTTTGCAGTTTAAATTTTCAAATGTATTGAACAGTCGGCGTAACTTTCTGTACGACCGGTTTCCACATCAATAAAGTTCAATTTTTCTCATATCTGTTTGCTTTTCTATTTTCTGCTTTTTCAGCTCAAAATAAACGTTTTATGATGATGGTAATACTGAATTGTAAAACATGTGCATAAATCCTAGAGCATTGCAATCATTGCGAATTCCCCAAAAGTCACGGGAAGGAAGTGATTTCTCAAAAACAAATTAATGTTGCAAGGAAAATAATTGCGCCCATCAATCACTTTAGATGGCAAATCATAAAGCAAACCTGCACCCGGCCCGTGCTCCGCAGCAACTCTAATAAGTTCCCCAGTCTTGTGCCATGAGTGTCACGGGTCGGTCGAACCAGCAAAGAGAAAATAAGTCAAGAGCAAAAAAAAAAAACGATCAGAAAAAAGAAAGCTGATCAAGAAGAATCAAAAGAAAATCAAAAGCATTTTCACGGCATTCATCAAATCATCGCATCGCATGCACTCGCATCACACGCACTCGCATAACATGCTTTTGCATAACATGCACCCATGCTCCATGTACTATGCCTTGCATCTGCTAACATATGCAGGTACTGTGGATCAGTGCGGCAGCATTGACCAACTGAAGAAAACTAATTGGATTTGCGGATCCCCCTTTGGACCCACGTGTCCCCCAGAAGATTGAATTCACTTCGTATTCGAGCTGCGAGTAAGTCCCTTTGACCTCAATAGGTCCAGTCGAAAAGGATAGTTGTGTCGGCCTAAGACATGGCAAAGTCCTAGGGAAGTATCGAGATCTAGGCTTGGTATTGTACCCCCCCCCCTTGGTCGCTCTGAAGACCACCCCTTTGAGCCCACGTGCTCCCCATGCCCAAGTGCAAACTCGGATCGTGCGCGGTTCGTTAAAAGGCTTTAGGCAGCCTCTGGTGTCAGCTTATAGAGGGTTGGTACCTTTTTACTGTTTTCTTTACTGCTTTCGTTTACTGCCTTTGCTGGCTTATTGAGGGTTGGCACCGGTTGATTTCCTGTTTTGTTAGCTTACTGAGGGCTAGCACTCACTCAAAGAAGAAAAGCAAAAAGGAGAGAAAAGGAAAAAGAAAATTTGGGTTTTCTCTAAGTAGACAAAATTGGTATAATTTCTGAATTCTTTATTTTTATTTTGCCTCGGAATATGTTCGGCCAATTCATACCCTAATTTTGTCCGCCTAGGTTTAAAACTCTAATTTTCCACAAAAATAAATAAATTGAGAAGTGTGGCGTTATTTTGAAGAGTGTGAAGAACTTTGTGCATGCATTTTTGAGTTTTTTAGGGCAAAAGGGTATTTTGGTCATTTTCTAAAAATAATATATTTTCTCATCAAAAATCATTGTGCAATTTTAGAGAAATTTATTTGAAGCAAAACATTTTGGTCATGTATATATGCATGCGCATGCATGCATGCATTATGCACAAAAATTTCAAAAAGGCATCAAAAAGGAATGTTCTACAAAAAAGTTTAAAGATGTGATTTTTATGATATTTTTGGTCATGGTGATCTCATAAAATGGCATATTCTTCAAGATACTTGGTATGTGGCTCAAAATGGTTAGATTTATGTACAATTATCTTGAAAGGAATAATCAAAATTGAGAGGATAATTGGAGGGTTCATGGATAGTACAATGGTACAATTGCCAACTTGCAAAACTTGGTGACCAAGGCCACACCCTACCCCAATGTTGCGCCATTCCCTCCCCATTTCCTCTCCAATTTTTCATTTTTGTCCCTCATCATGTGTGTTTCAATCCTCACCCTCCATTCAAATTTTAAATGCAATCCTAGAGTGAGATGAGATGCACAATGACCTAAATACCCTTAAACCTAGTTGCTCTCTATATATACCTTAGAAACCTCATCTCACACACACTTTTTTTGGGCCTCACAATTCATTCACAAAACCCTAGCACACAAACCTCTCCTCTCCTCTCCTCCTTTGGCCGAAACCACCAACAACCATTCCCTCCTCCATTTTTCTTCATTTCACTTCCATCTTCCATCTCATATTAACTCCTACTTCATATATCATCCATCTCTTCTACCAAGATTCAAGTGTTCATCATCCAATCTCAAGAACAAGGCAAGTTGCGCAAGGTTTTGGTGAAGGTCTAGTTGATTTGTGGGTTTTCTCTTCATACTCTTTATTTATTAGCTTGGATTCAAGGTATACCTCAAAACTCTTGCATCATTCACTAAGTTTTTTTTTGCATCAAAATGTAAAAATCATGTTTCTAATCTTGCATCCTACCATATTCATGCATTTTAGTGTTGGTATATTGTTCATTTGTTGATTGTTGTTGGTGAGAGGTGTCTCAAACATTTTGACAAGCACTTAGGGAAGCTTGGGTGTTTGAGATTGCTTCTCACCCTTGAATAAATTGTGATTTGTGTTGTTATCATTTTGTTTGTTGCATTTTGTGAAATAAAATCATGTTTCTAATCTTGCATCCTACCATATTCATGCATTTTAGTGTTGGTATATTGTTGATTTGTTGATTGTTGTTGGTGAGAGGTGTCTCAAACATTTTGACAAGCACTTAGGGAAGCTTGGGTGTTTGAGATTGCTTCTCACCCTTGAATAAATTGTGATTTGTGTTGTTATCATTTTGTTTGTTGCATTTTGTGAAATAAAATTGTGTTAGGAAGCTATGAATGTTTCGCACCCTTAGTATAAAATAGGTTTAATCGAGTTTTGATGCATTTCTTTATGCAATCTTGTCATTGAGGCTTGATTTTGAAGTTCCCATGTCCAAACATGTTGTTTGATTTTGCAAATATTCATTTTTCATGCCTTCTTACTTTCACAAAAATCAAAAAAAATATGAATAGTTGTTGATTTTGGTGTTTGATTGCTTGGATCTTGTGAATAAATGTTCCTAAGTCTTGCTAGTGTCATTTGCTTGCTTGATTTTGTGGATTTGTTGAATGAAATTGTTGTTTGGTTATGTTTTGGTTCGCAAGTTTCTAATAAGTTAGGGTTTTGTTATTTCTTTGTGAAAGGGGTTTGCAATTGTGAGTAAAATGATTTCTCAAATTGTTTTGATGTTGGTCGTTATGTACTTTGCAAAATTATTCTATGTTGATGATTGGCAAGAGGACTCACACTTGTGCCTTAGGCATTTCACTTTAAGTGTTGAGGATTGCCTAAGATGATTCAATACAACCTTGTGCTTTGATTGAAAATTTTGGTTTGCTTGTTAGTAACTTGTTTGCAAAATTATTCTATGTTGATGATTGGCAAGAGGACTCACACTTGTGCCTTAGGCATTTCACTTTAAGTGTTGAGGATTGCCTAAGATGATTCAACACAACCTTGTGCTTTGATTGAAAATTTTGGTTTGCTTGTTAGTAACTTGTTTGCAAAATTACTCTATGTTGATGATTGGCAAGAGGACTCACACTTGTGCCTTAGGCACTTCACTTTAAATGTTGAGGATTGCCTAAGATGATTCAACTTCCTTTGTGAAATTCTTGTTTAAAAATGCAAATGCTAGTTCTCTAACTTGATTAATCAATTTTGGCTACAAAATGACTTGTTATTGCTTTCTTTTGGTCACTTGTGATCATGCAAATGCAATGTTCATTCTAGGTTAATAATTTGTTTTGTGTTGATGATTTGGTAAAAGGACTAGACACTTATGCCTTTGTGCATTGTCTCAAATGTCAAGGATTACCAAAAGGGATTCAACCTTGTGTTTTATCTTGTGTTGATGCCTATTTGAATTAAACTTTTGCATTATCTATTTGTGTGCCTATTCTTGCAATCTATTTGGTTAATGTTGATCTTGCATGTTCATGGCCATTAAAGGTTAGATGACTAAGCGTCATTCTTGTGCACCAGTGTAGTAATGGTTAAGGTATATGCTTACGCTTGCATTGTTGATTGTTTTGCTTGCAACTTGTTAAAGTTTACACTTTGGTTCTCGATTTGGAAATTGATTTGAATTCTCTACTTCTTTTTCTTTTGGATGCCACGCCATCCCAACAAACTTTTGTGATCAATATCACCCTCCAATTCTCTTCCTCTCTTCTTCAAGTCATTTCTTTTTCCAAATTATTTTTCAAATTAAAACTTTTCTTCAAATTATTTTTCTATAGCAATCAATTTTTTCAAAGATCAACAACAAACCTTTTTGAAAATTCATAAGGAGTCAAGTCGGACGTACGGCCGGTGTTGACTAGCGTCCTAAGATTGGAGTTGTACAGCTCAAACATCTTGGGATACTTATGAGAATTAAAACAAGCAATTAACAACTTGAACCCTTTTTTTAAAAAAAAAATGAGTAAGGAATCAAATCGGATGTACATCCGGGATCGGTTAGCGTCTTAGGGTTAGCGAGCTGTACAGTTCGTGCGAGCCTAAGATACTTGCTCAAATAAAAGTAATCAACCTCACAACAAATCCTTTTCTTCAAGTAATTCAAACCATTTTCAAAAAGTAGAGGGCACGTCGTCTGTACAGGCGAGGATGTTTGTAATTTTAGGTCTAGTGAACTGTACAGTTCAGGACCGAGAACCCCTACAATAAAAAAAAACACCAAAGTTTCTCGACTAAAGAGAACTACGTAAGCTTTGAATTCTCCATCGCACCGGGAGATACGTAGGAGCGGGTCACATCCCGTCAAACACACTTTTTTAAAAAAATAATATAAAAAGATTCTTCTTTTCCCCTGTTTTCAAAAACATTTTCTCAAATAAAAAAAGAAGTAGAATGAATTGTTTCAAATCAACTCTGTCAAAACCGCACATCAAGTTAAAGGTTCCCTTTCGGTAGAAAGGTGGTGTGGGATGCTAATACCTTCCCCACACCTAACCGACCCCCGAACCTACATCTCTAGTTCTCAAAGGACCACCCGCCTTAAAAAGGACCCTTTTTCAATGTTTTGGTCCCTAAATAAAAAATGTTGATGGCGGCTTCACAAATTTTCACGTTGTACGATGAAAGGTCCAATCCGGATTTTTTTCGGGGTGCAACAGATTCAAGTAGTTGTCTATAGGGTACATAGACCTTAGTTCGGCCAGGATTCGATTTGGTGGAATCAAGTTCTTGGTCATTCTAAAAACCACGTCCTTCTGTTCCACCGTTAATCTGTTATTATATGGATGACCTTCACCGTAAGACATTAGTGCGTTGTTATGTGTTCCACACATAACAGTTAATATCCATCCTCCAAGTTTTTTGATAATCTATCCCTTTAGTCGAAACTTGCAACAACATTTTCTACTCCCCGTAGGAACCAAATGAGCATGCTTGTATTTTCCCGCCTTTTCACAAATCAATTCACAGAATTCTTTCCCTGATCTCCGTCCGTTGTCCGGTCTGGATATGACAATAACCATCCCAAGAGTGCGCGCAATAGAACGAACATATACAAGCAATTCATCATGAGTAGCAAAGACTTGATCGGTTTGGAATGAACTCATATGGTCCACAACCATTGAATCAACTATGGAGCCACTTTCATCCATATTAGTACCTAAAAATTGGAAAAAAATAAACATAGTTGTTAAAAAACAGAGTTTCTGCATAATCTGTGCAACAGCACGGTTCAGACACAAAACTGTCGAACAGTTCGGCGCACGGTCGTCCGAACCACCCAAAACCAGACACCCAAGACAGATTTGGAGCACGGTTGGTCGAACCGATTCAGACGTTGTTGGTCCGAACTTAGCTCATTTTTAGAACAGTCTAAACAACCAAATGAACGAAAATGCGTGAAAAAAACGAAGATGATGAAAGGATATGCTACATACCGTAATATTGATGATAGTGGGAGGATGATTTGAGCTAGAGAGGTTAGAGAGATGTGATGGTGTGGAGTGAGAGCGATGAGAGTGAGAGTAATGAATAATGAAAGGTTTAGGGGTTTAGGGGGTGTGAGGGGTGGGAATGATGGATAAATTTGGAATTTGATATTTTTAGAGAGGGTATTTTTGTCATTTCATAAAGGGAGGGGGGGGGGGGGGTGTGTCTCGAGTAGCTTGGGGGTTGTACGAAGTATTGGCCTTATTTTTTTCACAGGGAATTTCAAAGATCTAAGTAGCTGTTCTCGTAGAAGGTTGCATTTCATGTTGATTTCAAAACCTTGTATGGAAGATTATTATTTTAACGTGTGTATACAAGAAAATGGCGCATTGGATGAGACAATTGAGTCTAACTTAAAGAAGTCTTCATGAATGGAAAGTGTTGCGGCCGGTTTCTCTGGATGAGAAAGGGCCGAACCCTTTTCTGTGTGTGATATGAGAGTTTGAATTGAGAGAATGAATCTAGATCCGTTTATTGGCCTCCAAGGCGTGTATTTATATTACAAGGTACATAAATGCTAATTATTACAAACTTTATGGCCGAGTTGACCGTTACGGACAAAGGAGGGAAGTCAGGGATATTTCCCTATGATTATGCTCCATTCCTTTTATGGGGAGGAGGAGGAATGACTTTTGGGGGCCGTGCGATCCCCCTCTGGGCGGAGCCCTTCAAGAGCTGAGCGGATGTTAGGTCAATTTTGGCCGGAACAGAGCTCTTCGAGTGGCGAGCGCGTAGTGCGAAGTTGTTCAAACAATTGGAGTTCAGCATTGGCTATAGCCCTTCATCCTTTGGTGCCTAGCCCTTCGGTTAAGATGTGATGGTTCCATGCGCTTGTCTTTTTGGCTGGTGAATAGTGTTCCTATATCTTTGTTTATTTAGGGTCATTGATTCGGCCTGGCGCTGATTTGATGTATTGATTGTTTGACTTTTGACCATTTTTGGTTTCTTCGTTTTGACTGTCGTTTTGTGTCTTTCATAAATGCTGATTTTATAACTCCCATTCCTGTATATATATATATATATAGGTGCATGTAGGGGGAAGTCCTATTAGATGCAGTAGTCGTCTCGTTCGTCTTCTTCATGCTCATGTTGGTGCTTGAGATCAGGCCTCCTTCTTCGAGTTCCTTGAATGCTCCTGCTGGCGTTCTGATGCTTAGCAGGAGTGTTAGGGGACTCGAGGTGGGAGTCTTTGATCTGAGAGAGCTGTGGGTTCTTGTTACCTCATTGCTTCGTCTTATTTCTTGCAAGAGTATTCAGAGAACTCGTCGTGCCTACTCTCATTGGGGCAGAGCACCGTGCCGTCCATCCCCGGTCCACTGTTGCTTCTCGTCGGAGCCCTAGGAATAGGAGTCTCTTGCGTCAGCCAAAGCGGTGGTGGTGTTCTTTGGGTCTTCATCCTCGGGTCATCCCTGGGGGCGTCGTGCACAATGGGGGTGGAGCTACACGACCCTGCCCAAGAGCCTTTTCCGGGCGGTCTTCCTCTTGGTGAACTTGTCTTGGGAGAGTCTTCTTGGACCGAGCGTTGGTCTGGAGAGGGTGCTCTTTCACCGGGTGCCTGATGCGTGGAGAGGTTTCTTGCAGAACAAGATGTAAAGAAGGCTTCGGCCATGACTCGGTATTTTACCGGCCGGCCCTTGTATTAAAGTGTGTTCATATATGTAATTTTCTCATGCTTAGATGGATAATATAAAAATGCTTTGCACTCGTGTTCCAATCGTGAAGTATTGAAAAATTGTTTGAATGTGGATTTGTACCTTTTTAACTTTGTTTCGCAACCTTTCGGTTTGTAGGCATGTTGTTCGGTTTGGTATACCTGCGTTTGATTTGGTTGATGCGACGGGAGTTGTGATGTGTGATTATTGCGCCTGTTCCCAAGGAGGGTCATGTCATGATATCTCCATTTGTGAATCGACACGTGTCTTCATCTAACGATGGGATGGGAAAGGGTGCGTTGATCTGCACCATCCGTCTTCGCTCATTTTCCCTAATGACCTATAAATAGTTTCTTCTCCTTACAATTACCACTTTTGCTCTCTGCGCATTGTCTTCTTGCTTTTGAGCTTTTCTCTCCGCGAACTTATCTTCGCCATCGCTGCACAGTTCTATTTTCCTCTGCGAGTTTCTTTCGACCATCATTGTACGGTGCTTCGTTCCAGCTCAGTTTCTCTTCGCTTTTTTCGTTTGAATCAAGGTACGTTTCTTGGTTCGATTCTTGTACTTGTTTTTTTTGTTTCGCTTGCATGTCTCCTTGTTCTGCTTCCCTTTCTGCCTTAGTGTCAAATTGCTTCATGTCTGTAGAATGTCAGTAGTATTGATTAGTAGTGATAGCGAAGGGGAGGTTACCTCTTTTGAGAAATCCTGTGGGAAAGAGGGTTGTAGTGGTAGGTGTGTTGATTGCACTGTGGGTAAGGGGAAGCGTCTGATTTCTGAACTGGAACCAATTTTTTCTTCTGATAATGACTCTTCCTCTTTAGGGATGTCTGGCGATCCTGGTTCAGAGCAAGAGGAGGTTTTTGACCCAGCGGCTCCCTATGGTTGGGTGAAGCATGAAGTTAGGGACGCTTCCTCTGACATTGGTACCGATGAAGATGCCAAGGAAGTTCAGGACCTTTTGTGCCATCCTATAAGTGTTGGTGTGGCTGTTGCTCTACCGGTCAGCCTTGCGGAGCGTGTCTGTCACATTCCTGCGGCGACTGGATCTCCCCCTGCCACCTATATGTATAAAACTTTGTTTATGGACCTTGGGGATAGGGTTCCGCTCTCCCCCTATTATTGTGTTTTGTTGCGTATTGTGAATGTTGCCCCTTCCCAGCTTCATCCCAATGCTTGGGCATCCGCACGGGCGTTTGAGATTCTGTGTGACTGCATGGCCATAGAACCGACCACTAAGAAGCCTCTAAGTTTCTTTAGAGTGCAGTCTAAGAGGCCACGAACATGGGTTTCTTTGTGTGGTTTCCCAAAGCATCCTTTTATGGTCTTTTATGAGAGTGGTTATAAACATTTTAAGGACAGTTTCTTTAAGTTGGAGTCGGGTTCCTCTTGTCCCACACTGTTAGTTGATGATCAAGGCGAGATTCGATTTCCCCAGTCTTGGACCTGTCAGCCTCAAAAGGGGCGCCTAATAGACGAGCGTGACCTTTCTTCTTCAGACCGCGCGAAAATAGATCGTCTCTGGGTGGGTGCGCCGGTCAAGTCTACTCTCCTACTGAATACTGAAAATTTGGAAACAGCGTTAATTTCATACTTGAGTAATTACCCTTTACCTTTGAGATTACTCTTGTTTCCGATTGTGCTTGGTTTATTGATTTATTTTTGCTTTCTTCTTTCTGCAAGATCTTGCGGAATGGCTTCTATCAGTGCTGCTGAGCGTAAGCGCCTTCGTGTCGAACAGAAGCGAAGGTTGGGTTACTATGATGTTACTCCTTTGGCCACTGCCTCTCCAAGTTCTATTCCTTCTCCACCTGTTGTTGAAATACCAGACGGCTCTACGTCGAAGGAGGCTTCTCCTGTCAAAGCTCCTAGTAAGAAGAGAAAGTCGGATGCGGCTTCTATTGCTGCTTTGGTTCATGTTGGTGCTTCTGATCCCCCCTTGGATCCTTCTTGGCGCAAGCATTTGAAGGTTGTCACCACTGCCACTACCGAGGGTCCGGTTAAAACTACTTGGGATTCTAGTTATCCTCTGAACCGAGTTCTCAATGGGGTGACTCCTCCGGGTGACCAAGAGAAAGCCACTACTATGGGTTTTGGTCCTGTAATGGTGGCCATCAAGAGTTACGGGTTATGGAGTTCTATAATGGCTCACCTTGTGGAGAGCTCTTTTAGGCAGTCGGTGGAGCAAGCTGGTCGGTTAGAAGAGGATCTTCAAAGAGCCAAGACCAAGGTGGCTGACCTGCACGCTGATGTGCAAAAATATGAAGGGATTAAGAGCATGCTGGAGGGGAAGCTGTCAAGGCTGTCTAAAGAGGCTAAGGAGTCTTCGGCAAGGGTGAAGGTTGTGGAGGGTGAACTCCAGTCGGTCAATGAGAAATTGGAAGCTGCTGAAGCCAAGTTGAAGGAGGCCGAGGCTGCCGTGGTTCCTGAGTCCGAGAGGTATCATCTCCTTAGGGTTGCCTTTGAGGAGTGTAAGTTGGAGTGCGTTACTAGCTTCGACAGTGGTTTCAACACTGTTGTTGCTCAGATCAAGGCTTTATACCCCGGTATTGATACTTCCAGCATGGATTTGGACATGATTGTGGTGAATGGTCAACTGGTTGAAGCACCTAATGAGGAGGAGGAGGTGGAGCTTCAGAAGGATGCTGATCAACAAATGGAAGATGTTCCCTTCGACACAGTGACTGGTCCCCAAGATCCTCCGGTTATGGATGGAAACCCGGTTGACTTGGTTCAGGAGCCAGAGATGGGAGTGCTGAATTTTGATGCCGTTTGCCAAGATGTGGTGATGGACTCCGTTGATTCCGAAGCTACCCTTTGATCTTTTTTTTTGTAGAGTTGGTCAGCCTGCGTGCCTTTTATGTACACTGGTCTGTGTGCCATGTAGCTTTTTTTAATGATGTGCCGAAAGGCTTTATCTAGTTGAATTGTCGCAAGGCTTTATTTTGTTTGAACTGCCGAAAAACCCTTATTTCGCTGCTAACATGTTCGCTTCGTTTGCTTGCCATCTACTTGTCGCGTGTTTAAACTACCGCTTTTGGGCTAGTTTTTGTTTAAGGTCTCGGCCACACGGGTTAGAAGACCTGGCACTTCTTGTCGCTTTAATTTGTTTTTTCATAGAACAACCGGTTGCCCAAGGGTATATGTCGGCTTTCGCTAGTCTTCACCTGTCAGGACTTAAGTCTTTATGGGAGTGTATTCGCTCCACGTTGTTTCCCAAGGGCGCATGTCGGCTTTCACCAGTCTTCACCTGTTGGGACTTTATAAGTGCCTCAATAGATCAGCGTGACCGCCTGGTCATGCTGCGGCATTTAGTTGTGCCAGTTTTCTAGAGAGATTCCTTATGGTGTGGCGAGCTTGCCAGGCTCGCTTTTCCTCATAAGGTTCGCCCAAAGGTGGGGCAAGAACTCGTCATCCCCGCCTATTGCCTGTCGGGACTTGATTTTTTTGCCCAAGGGTAACGTCGAGACATTGCTCTGTTCTTACCTATCGGACTTTACGCTTGGAGTTATTGTGGTCCATTCTTGCTTCTTCCTCTAGTTCCCTTTAACCAATCCTCCTCGGTCTGTTCCTTCTTTTCCCTTCTGGACCACCTTGACCTTCACACTTTCTGCATAGCACTTTCTTGCCATCGCCTGGTCTCCCTTCACCGTTCCTACCCTTCCGTTTGGCAAGGGGTACTTCAAGCACAAGTGTGGGTAGGAAACTGCTGCTAAGAGGGTGTAACATCCCAAATTTGTAGTCGACAAAAACAAATTCGAGATATTACCTTTAGCCATTCAGAGATGCACTTATACGAATTCAAAAATTACATAACTGATGAATCAATTATGAACAACTGGAATTATCAATTTTCGTTAAAACTTTATATTTTGATACATAAACAAATCCACAAATATTCATATAATTCCAGTCATTACAAAAACTCACTAATCCAAGTGCATTAATTCTAAACTTAAACTCGGTCATAATCCGATATCTAATAACGAGTACCCATCATGACCCGTGAACTTCCTTAACATGATAGCCCCAAGCAGCTAGGGTCCTGAACTTCCTGAACAATCTTTAGACTTTACCTGTGGATCTGAAAAACAATCAATAATAAACAGTGAGATTACAAATCTCAATGAGTGACTCTGAGACCCCTTACGGTTCCTCTCATTCGTTCCTTTTAAGATTCATTATCTTTCCATTCCGAATAATGCGGGAGCTCCCATTAATCTGCGAAACTCCAATTCGGTTATATCAATAAATCATTTTATCATTTTCTTTGGCGTAGCACAATCCGTGAAACGAAATCTCACTAGATCACGGAAACCCCAATCCAACATACCAATGAGGGATAATGCGTGGGCCTTGGCTTCTGGGCTCATGACTTCCCTCCAACAAGTATGCTAAATAACTCGGAGTCGTCACCCCGTTAATACATTATTAATCGCTGAACAATATTACACATGTTCAGGAAATCCATTTAAAACCTTTTAAGGGTCACAGAACAATATTACACATGTTCCGGACATCACTTTAAAACCATTTATGGGTTCCCACTCGTTTTTACGACATTCCAAACAATCGACAATTTAACACATAAAAATAGACTTAATCCAGTTAAAAAAAAACATATTTCAATGAGTAAAACATCATTACATGGAGCTAAACACATTCAGAATTTCACATATGCTTCACAAACCGTAAAAACACGAAACACAACTTCAATCCAATCGATTACTCAATCGCATCACATATTATCATTGCATTGCAGATAGGACACATAAACATATACTAAATTCACATAGTGTAGTGAGGAACTCACTCGATATTCGATGTTTCAGCCCATCAACAATTCATTAACATAGCAAATAATATCGAAATTAAGCAAACAAATATTCATTCATACATTTCAATAGACAGTATTGATGCAGTAAATTTTCAGCAAGTATGCATAAACTTCGGAAAATTATTTGACCGACCAAACGACAACGAAATTCAACAAATGACCCCACTACAGAAAGCTAAGGATGTATATTTTCTGAATATAAATTTTGTTTTGCAAAATAATTAGCCAATTTGTACAGTTTTCGAAAATAGACAGAATGGTTCTCAGATTTGGACAGAATCTGTCCCCTGACTTCAAGCAACTGTAAAATGACCAAAACTTGACCAAATGACACGAAACTTGAGCCTAACTAGAAGAAAATTGAGTCTACCTTCTAACGGGACAAGAATTGTTGAAAAAGGAGTTCAATTGAGACAAAGAAAAACAAAACACTGAACCTATACTCAGTTTAACTTCAGAAATTTGACCCAACTTGGTATACTCATAACTCGAGCTACACAACTCCAATTGCAACCAAACCAGTACAAATTTGGCAAGAATTAAGTTTAGTTTCTAAAACAGTGAACCACATAATTTTTAGACCTCTAGATTGTTCCCAGTTACTGTATAACCGAACCTACACTCAGTATAGTCCTAGATTTTTGATCTGACTTGTGACTACAATTTCTCTAGTTATACTAATGGCAATTTACTAAACTCAGTGCCTAAATTGTAGCAAATTGTGTCCATTTTCCAGGAAAGCAAACCTTAAAATTTTTTGGATACACAGAAAGTTCAGGATTTCAGAAACACTTAAGCTATGTCAAACAGTCCCAAACAGAGTTTCAGCACAACATTATGAACACTTAACACCACCAATCACCAAAATTCAGCAACCAATTCAATTCATGCTGTAAATTCAGAATACACACACTACATTTTAAAATATATAACGTGGTGAGAACACTCACCCGGTTGACGAACTACTCGAGACTTTGACGAGCCGAAAACCGTAACTCACGAACCGAGCTTCTAAAACCTCCAACACTCCTCAAACCCGAAACCACACTACCTAAGAGCTCCAAACAGAAACCCAATCCAAAAGTGCAGTCCTCTCCAACAGTAGTTATGGTCCTATTTGAGCTATCAAATCTCCACGAATGGAAAAACAATTGAAAGAGGTCAACTTAGCTCCATTTCTCTACAATGGCACTTGAATGGAAGGAAGGAAGAATAGGGTTCTTTGTGTTCAAAAGTGGTATGGTTTTGAAGGGGATGGAAAGGGGAGTTGAATGGAAGAGAAATGAGTTACATGCATTGAAAGGTTCTCTCCATCTCCTCTCTTCTCACCTTCGTATCTTCCCTCTTTCTTGAGCTTCCCTTTTCTTTTCTTCTCTCTCTCTAATTTTCTGTTTTTGTTCTTTCTTGTGCTTCTCAAAATTTTAATGTGTTTTTATGTCTCTTGGTCAGCTGAGGGTTGGAAGGAAAATGAGGGAGTGTTTGGCAAGTGGGACCCCAAACTAACCCTTAATTTACTAATAACCCAATCTTTCATTTTATTTCATTTTTCCCAACACACAATTCACATAAATTACACATTTATCACCAAATTCAACCAATTAACAAATCAACAAGAAATATTAGATAATGAAATTACTCAATCAATTAGATACTCAAAATAATTATTTTGGGATGTTACAGAGGGCGTTCAGAGCCGACCTTCCTAGGATCATGTTGTAGGAGGACTGAGCCTGAACGACCATGTACTGCATGCTACTGTCTTTGCATCCTCCTTTTCTTCGAATGTTGTGCGGAGGTTCAGATATCCTCGGACTGCCACCTGCTCTCCTGAGAACCCGACCAAGGTGCTGGGGTAGTTCTTCAGCATGCTTGGTGGGAGTTTCAGTTCGTCAAAGGATTCCCTATAAATGACAATGGCCGAGCTGCCTCCATCTATCAGGACTCTGGCTATCTTGAAGCCGCTGGTTGTAATTGAAATCACAATGGGATCGTCCGAGTGTGGCCAGACGACACTAAAATCTTGGATCTCGAAGGTAATACTTGGATACTCCTGCACAATACTATCTTCGCTGTTACCGACTGTCATTATTGACTTCACATACTTTTTTCTGGCCGAAGTGGTGGCTCCTCCACCGGAGAATCCTCCGGCTATTGAGTTGATTCCTCCTTTGTCAGTTGTCTCATGCTCGATAGTTCCTTGAGCATTTCCTTGGTCTTTTTTTGGTTAACTCCTGCCTACGGCTTGTTGAAACTCAAAATGTTGCTGCTAATGTTGAAACTCAAAATATTGATGCTGAAAATGGTGAAGATGATAATATGGAGGATAATAATAATGACGATGTAGAACATGCAAACCCATTTAACCATTCACTTGATATATTTGATCGAAGATCATGGAATGCTCTTGATTCAAAATTTATTGATTTATTAGTTGAAAAGGGTCCTAAAAGATATTTTTCCATTGTGAATGGTCCTAAAGACAAATTTTCCAGGCACTTTAGGCTAATTTGTATACTAGAACTTTATCTAATGGAGAGATGTGTAATAGAGATTGGCTTGTTTTTTCGAAAGAGCTTGATAAAGTATTTGTTGAAAAACATGACATCCATGGAAATTAGAGAGAAAAAACTTTAAAGATCTATTATATTGAAAGTGGTAAGATATTACAAATGAGAAGAGATAACCCTAACCAACTAATGGACCTTACTATCTAATGACCTTACAATCTAATGGGCCTTACTAACCAACTAAAGGACTTACTACTTATATTTTAACAGTATTTGCCAATTAGCACATGAAGGTTATAGTGATTGGGGACATATTGGTGAAAGACTTAGAAAACATGAGGCGGACATTGAACATGTTCAGAATATGAGTATTTGGTATGAGTTGCGTCAAAGGTTGCAAAAGAATCAGACTATTGATAAAGCGACTCAAAAACTAATTGAGAAAGAAAAAGATCACTGGAAAAATGGTTTAAAAATAATTATTTCAATAGTGAAATATCATGGTAAGTATAGTTTGGCTTTTCGTGGTTCTAAAAATAGCAATGGAAATTTTTTGGGCTTGATTGGAATATTAGCCGAATTTGACCCAATTGTTCAAGAACATGATAGACGTATTATGAATGCGGATGGGTTGACTCGAGAAGAAAAAAATTTCAGTGAGTTCTTTTTTAAAAAAAAAGAAAGAAAAACTTGTTATTCTAGCTTGTTTTCCATGAGTTCTTGGTTTGTACAAGTTGTGAGTGATTTCTATTCAAGGACCATAGGTGTTATGACATGACTTGATTGATTTCTTGTTGCTCTTGGTATAATAAGTTGGATTTGAGCACTAAATTGTGCATCATTTGTGATGGTCATTCACCCTGGCAATAATTAAGCCTTTTAATGAATGGCCAACATTTTGTCATTCTCTCCTTTCTTGTGTGTGACTCACTCATGTTTGTTAGTTACTCTAGAACTTGATTCTTGTTGAACACGTGTTCACGTACATGTTTGTAATGATCTAGGCAATTTTGTTCTTTTTTAGCTACTAGCCAAATAAGCCTACCCTGAATCTATCCCTTTGTGTAAGCCCCTTTGAGCCTTTTTATCCCATTCTTCGTTTCTATAGCTCATTACAAGCCTAAAAGTGAAAAAAAATGTTATTACCCAATCTTAGAGGTTGAAGGAGCTTTGAATTGAAAATTGTCAAATCCATAAGTGTGGGGGTGTCCAAATTGTGCAATTGTGGTTCTCACATAGAAAGTTTGGCAAGTACATTTGTATAGAAAAATATTCCCCAAAAAAGTCAAAAGAAAATAAAAGAAATGGAAAGTGTATATATCCTGTGAGGACTTGAGTGAAAATTGTATCAAAAGAGTGAAAATTGTGTCCAGAGAGTTATGGGGAGAAGTAAACACAAGCCTAGACACTTGACTGATTGAGAGCATTACTTATACATATCCTGTGAGGACTCATCACTTATGATTTACTCTCTAGTGTTCTTTTCTCTTGTTTGCCTTGATTGTAATTAAGTTCTATCTCTGATTGTCATTCTCCTTGAAGCCTAGGAAAATCATCTCTCTTATGACTTTGCATTCTTTGGGTTCATTGGAAATTCATGTATTATTTTTCTGTCTTGTTTTGTATGTTTTTCCCTGAGTGCAAAAGCTTAAGTGTGGGGGAATTTGATAAGTATTCTAATGCACACTTTATAGCTTTTCACTTGGTGTTTTTAATTATTCTCTATACGTAATATTTAATTCTTAGCAGACTTTGGGTCTTAGTTGAACATTATAGTAATTTCTTGACTAATTCTTGTTTTTATTGCATATTGACCTCTGTCTACTCTGCAAGTCATAACTTTGGTTGGGGTTATCCGATTGAGGCGTACGAGCATGCGTCGGAAATCTATGGAACAGAGCTGCAATTCTTCTGTTGAGCTCAAAACCCAATTCAGATGTCTTGAATGTCAAAACTGCGAATTACCGAAGCAGTTTAGTCAATTACGAGTTTATGGGCCAATTACAATTTTTTATTGGGATTTTATCGAAGAACCTAGTTAGTGGATTAGGGTTTTTGTCCTAGTTATTTACGCTAGTCACCAACCGCTTTGAATACTCTTACGCATTATTATACAATTTTGATACCTTGCATTGCATTCCATATCAAGCTACCCTTCACTTTCATCATTAGAGAGCTATCTTGATGAGAGAAAACAAGTGCTATGGCTCCACTCCACAAGCTTAAAGTCCTAGATCAATCTATTGGTGAAGGGTGTTGCTGTAAGGATTTTGAGGTTTTATTGCTTAATGTTTATTTCGTTTTTATGGTTTTAATTCTTTCCCTATCAATTTCATCTCTGTAATTCTTGCTGCATATTCGGTTTGTGTTTTGCTTAATTACTCAAACTCTATGATTTTCTTATCTGATTCGTTTTATGATTCAGTTTTGCTTAATCAGTTAATCATGATTCTACTTTGCAACTTTCATTATTCAAACTATTTTATCGCTTACTTAATTTAGTTTGGATAGGAATTGATAGAGTCTACGACGCTTGTTTATAGGATTGATAGAATTCAGTTATGATGTTAATTGTATTATTGGCCCTTGTTATCTATCACGATTGATTGAACACACTGTTTTAACGCTTGCTTTTAAATGGTAAGAATTCGTATGAACTGATTAACGCTTGTTTAGTTACTTTATGATCAATCAAAAATTATCAAACCTTGCACGAATATTTATTTTAGAACCGATGAGAAATCCAAGAAACACACCTGAAACCAATGGATTGATTCAAGAAACATCAAACCCTTATCCTAAAAAGAACCCTTTTACTATTACTTTCGTTCTTGATTCTGGTAGTCTTTAATTCAGAGGTCCTTGTGAGATGACCAATGTTACTTACCTTGTTACTATATTTTATATCTCTTAATTATTTTGACCCGCGTACGATTGCTAATCAGGAATCCTATGATCAAACCCAGCTTTACGAGGAGGCAAATCAGTAGGCTCCATAAATAAGTCTGCATAGGAGTCCATGAGGTGAGCAATGGCCTGAGGAATTTCTGTAGGTGACACAGCATGCATTAAAATGCAAGATGGTAAAGAAAACTGAGGACAATCCTCCTGTATGGTCAACAAACAAAGCTCGGCTCCTTGTTGGAGAACCTGAGAGAAGGTTTTGTTATTGATGAGCTTCACCATAGGTGTTCGGCCTCCCCTTAGAACAAATTTGCGCCTTTGAGTGGAAAACTCAATTTGTAACTTCTCAAAATCCTGTAAAATTGGCCCTAGGGATTTTCACCATTGAATGCCCAAGATCACATCATAGCTGCCCAAAGGTAAGACAATCTGAAGTGACTAAACTACACAAGAATGGGGGGTTGACTTGTGTTCCCTTTTAAAACTTGATACCTAAAAACTTCTTAAAGTGTTTCTCAAGGTGAACTTGGATATGAGAAGGTTAATGATAGTAATTAATTCACATAGAGACAAACCTTCTCTAATGAAGAAGGACGAATAGTAATAAGTCTATGTAAGAGATATGCTAGTTTCAACTTGGTTTTAGGTTTAAAACAATTTTGCTTTAGTTAAAACTGTATTAAGAAGGTTGAATGAAATAACCTTCTCTTAGTTTGAAAACCAACAAGCGATTTATAACTAGTGATCAAATAGTAAGGAAAGCTAGTAAATGACACTGTAGAGTTATAGAGGTTCACCCAAAGGTGGCTACGCCCTCTCCCCACTTCCTGGTGACTGTTTCCACTATTTTCCAAATAGCTTTTATACTTGCTTTTGATCACACTCAAAAGACTTTCACAACACCATCTTTTGATCACACACAAAGACCTAGTGTACTCTTACACAACAACAACTTGTTGTTTTCCACCTCTTAGAAACTCTCTTCTAGTTTCATAAGAGTTTCCTTAAT
The DNA here is from genome assembly GCA_963573325.1 of Astragalus glycyphyllos. Classification (NCBI taxonomy): domain Eukaryota; kingdom Viridiplantae; phylum Streptophyta; class Magnoliopsida; order Fabales; family Fabaceae; genus Astragalus; species Astragalus glycyphyllos. Next base: position 29,903,222 of record OY754310.1, on the reverse strand, counting down.
CAAGTAGTATCACCACCAACACTCACCTCTCTTTAGGTAGTTTAATGAGATGGTTACAAGATAGTGTTTACAAATAAGGGGTTTAATTTTGGTATGTTTATGAGCTTGAAATAAAGATAGATACACTGTAAACAATGTGTTGTCATCAAACTCTTTGATTCCTTTTCTACAAGCAATTGCGCCGAGGAGGGAACTCTGCTCCTCGACTATGGGTTTTCTGACTCCTCAAGAAAGGGTCAGGCAAGGTGAGAAGGTGGATTACTACGGCTAATGCATAAAAATAAAGTAAAAGTAGGAAATGCGATAAAGAAGATAAATGAAATAAACGTAGAGTTTGATTTGATTAATGTGTGTCCTTTACAATTCACTCTAATGCTATATATATACACAGGCCCTCGTCGGCCACTAAGCTAGCCAACATTTTCCTGTCGTTGGATCGATCTAAGATCAACTGTTCTCATTGCTTCCTAAGCCTTCTACACAGCGAAGTAACTGCCCACGATCCCCACTGGCACGGTTAATGGGGTGAGTGCTTGTCGCTCCAGGTTTTCCGGCCTCGCTCCCCCGTTTGAACTTCAACCGTTCCCACGTTCTTCCATCGTGCCTTGTCCTGCCTTCCAAGTAACCTCCCCATCCTGCCTCGGCCGTATGGTGGCTCAGCTATCCTTGCCCTACCCTAGATAATGGTCCAAGCATCCGAGCCACCGCGGCCTTGGCGCTTTATGAAATGGGGTGGTCACTCTCCCTCAGCTTAGCTTGTTGGTCCTCTGGCATAATCGTCCCTCGGGGGTACCTTTCATTTAACACACCCCGAGGACCCTCTTAGGTTCACTCTTCCTTGGCAAAATACATTTTCTTCCCCTTGTCATATGGCTTGCCTACACGCGATACCCCCTTTTCTTTTCTTTTGATCCTCGGCCTACGACCTATTTATTTTTGGGTGTTAACACAATGATACTAACAAGCTAACACACACTCAAGAAAGATATCCCAAATCTGAACTTGTAGAAGCTTTGAGTGTGGGATGAGAAGGTTGATTACTTTGAGAAGCTTGACTTTGTGTAGGTTGCAATCAACTCCCATGTTTTGAAACTTCAGAATGGAACCTTTGAATATCCATGGAGGTTGAATATAGCCGTTAGAAACTTGAAGAGAGCCGTTTGGATCAACCATTGGTCCATAGGAGTGATGTGAAGTAAGGTACAAAAGTTGACAGCGTCAACTTTTGAACCTTCTCAAGCATTGCTTTTTGATTTATCTGCACATCTGAACTTTCTTGAACTGGCTATGTACTTTCCTCTTATCCTACTCAACAGCTATGACATGATATTTCACTGTTGGCCAGCCTGTCCAGCTTTACACGAAGCTTCTCTAGCATCCTAGTGTGAAACAAACACTCTAAATGTACCAAGGAAATAATCATGCATTTCCTCTTTAATGCTTGAAACATTCCAGCATATTTATTGCTAGAATTCTTCATTTAATGCAACTAAAGATCATTCAAGAGGAGTTAATGTGTTTGTCTTAAATTGGTTACGGTTTCCAGTAACCTTCTCAAGCTTCAATCTTCATTCACATTAACCTTCTCAAGTATGAACTTATGCTTCTAAGGGGTTTGTGAGGTCAACCTTCTTTTGACTTCTAGTTAAACCTTCTGTTGACTTTTGGTCAACTTTCTGTTAATTTGGTCAAACCTTCTTTTGACTTATTTTAAGCTTCTCATATTTAACCTTCTCAAGGCTTTTCTACCCTTGTATTTTACCAACTTGTTAGTCCAAGGTAGAGTCTTAGTTTTCTATGTTAGGAAACCTGTTCTTAGCACTTAGCAAACATGTTAGATCACATTTCATTAGAAAACCTAAATCTTACTCAGTTTGTATCATAAAAACCTAGAAAGAGATTCTTATTCCAACACAATCATGTCAACTTTAAAAGTGGCTTGCTGTAATTGCTACTAGAATCCCTTGCAAACATAAGGAGCCTTGAGTTTATGGCCTCCACCAGCAGTAATAGGTAGAAGATCTGCTACTTCCAGCTTACAACCAAGCTTCTTAGCTATTTCCAAATCCGGTAAGTTGTGTGTGCTACCACTATCAAGCAATATGTATAAAAAATTCTTATCATACATTCATGTCATGCGCATGGTCTGATAACAACCCATTCCCGTCATGGGTTGTAGGTAAAGGAGGGTTATATCACTGGTTGGGGTGGTTTCTGTGGTGGGTGCAGGGTTAATCTCAATAAGGACATGTTCTTAAAGCTCATCCTCGTCAATTTCAAGGACCATTCACTGGTTTCTCCTATGTTTAAGGTGATGGCCAGGGGTAAAAAGGCTCATCACAAAACATACAAAATCCTTTGGCTTGTCTCTCTCTCATGTCAGGAGCAGAAAATATTCTAGTGGTCTTAGTAAACAAGGGTTTTGTGGTAGGGTTAGGCTCAGATCGGGAGGGAAGTGTTTGGGTTGTAGGGATGGCTTTGGTTCCCGAGGTAGAGGGTTTCCAAGTGTTTACACGGATTAAGGGTTTAGTGGTTTGGTGTCAAGAGGCTTCATGGAGTTTATCTAGGTTAATAGCATGTGCAATGGAGGTGGGATTAAACTTGCGGACCACAATGGGAGATCATCATTAGCTCTCCTTAGACTCACATCCTTTCCATGGCTCCTCGAAATCGAACGCCAACCCGAGGTCAATCTCAGCCACGATATGTTATCGAGGCGTTACCCCGACCCGCTTAAACTCTCGAGGGTCATGTTCTAACTCTCCATACAAAGGCCGCAGTTGCCTCCGCCTCCACCGGTTGCCAAGGCCATCCTGGTCCTGGTGCATTGGCTGAACCAGATATTGGACATTCTAGACCGTAGAAGTAGAGACATATCGTTGCAGGATGTGCGTTTTACTCATATGGAAGAAGAAGTTGCAGTTGTCTGAGCTAACATCGTTGCAGCATCAGGACGGGCTCCCACCAAGTCTCCAACACATTAGACAATGGCGTCGAGACGTCATCGCTCCCCACCTCGGCGTCGACTTGTTCATAGGTATCATGTTCTCCGATTTCCACCCCGTCGGGGAGGGCGATGCTAAGGGTCCTGGGTTCCACCGATCTCCCCAAGATCAAACCCAAGACTCATCATCAGCCCAAAGTCGATCTCCTCGTAGGGAAAACTCCCCTACAAGGAGGAAGAATCATTCTCCCTCACTCGGAAGTACCCGGAGTCGGCCCCTCGACGTCGCTCTGGCCAAGCCCGACGATGTCCGTTCATACATGAAATTGCTGAATGTTGCATATCGAGGTCGTTTGAGAAGGCCCCGCAGCTGAAAATGTACGATGGCTCTGGGGATCCAGACAAGCATATTGACACATTCGAGCCGGCTTTGATCTCATCATGGGATCAGCTCGTCCATGTGTTCTCAGCCCTATTCACTGCTTCCATGCTCAAACCGAAGTCCGAGGACGTGCTGAGAGCAATTCCCCAGAGGGAGACTGAGACGCAATGAGATTATATCGAAATATTCAACAAGGAAGCAGTTAACGTTCGAAACCTTGAAGACAAGATCAAGCTACTCTTTATGAGACATGATCTCCGGAAAGGGAGACTCTTCCAGATTGACGTCAACGTCCATCGACCTCGAAGCCTGGAAGAGTTCTTACGAAGGGCCCATAAGTTCATCGACTACGAGGAGGAGGATCTAGCAGGCGGAGTCGGCCAGAATTCAACCTTGGGAAAAGACCAGGACCAAAAAGAGAGCCTCCCTAGGAAAGAGTTTGGGGGAGGCCAACGTGAACCTCGTTGTACATCCATAGAGCGCACTGAGCTGATTGCCCCATAGCGTGAAATGGCCACCTCTCGCTAGCATGGAAGGAAGGCGTGGACAAGCACAAGTACTGTCGCTACAACCGAAGCCATGGCCACGACACCAACCAGTGTAGGGCATTGAGAGAGGATATTGAGGAGATGATCTAGAAAGGGAAACTCACTCAATATGTGAAGAAAGACGGAGAAAGAAAACAGTCTTGCTCACCTCGGAAGGGCAATGCTATGGTCAACGAGGAAACCAAACCTTCTAGGGAAGAGACCATTCACCCAAAGAGGACGAGCCGAGGCAATAGTGATCTCAACCCTTGGCTATAGTAATCCTTGGAGGATACTCCATCAATACTGGGGAACAGGCTCCCATTGGCTTACTCCGACCAAGATTTGCTGGATGGAAAAACCCATCAAGTACATACCTCTGATAGTCTCGATCGTAATGGTATATGTCGAGGTCCAAAGAATGCTTGTAGACCAGGGGAGCTCAGCCGACATCATGTTCAAAGACCTCCTCCGGAAGTTGAAGATTACGGAGAACGACCTCGTCCCCTACCGAGGTACTGATTTGTCCGGTTTCAAAGACCAGTTGATGATTACGATCAGATAGTTCAGAAGATGAACACGATGATCATCTCACTAGGGAGCTGAAGAAAAGGATTAAACGGCCCCAGCCTGATGGAGAGTTCATTGAAGTACCATTGGAAGAGGACCCAACAAAGACAGTGAAGCTCGGGACCGACCTCCCTGAATATGCAAAAAGAAGTCTCACTACTTGCCTTCGTGAACACACACTGATCTATTCGCATGGTGTGCAGCCGACATGACAGACAAATGCAACTACTGCTACCGGGTCATGCCTTTCGGACTAAAAAATGCCGGTTCTACCTACCAACGTATGATGAATAAGGTATTCCAGAAACAGATAGGCCGTGTAACACCCTGATTTTGCCGGTCGAAACCAATAGAACTAGTAGAAAATTTTATCCAATAAAATAGATATTTCACAACTTGTAACTGGTAGTTTGAAAATAACCTTCATAAAAATTAAATAAAGATACCAAATCCTATCTCTAAAAATTACAATGATAATATATACATATTTTTACAAAATTAGGCGTTTTCTAAAAATCCCCCCAAAAAAATAATAAATCCCTCTAGTATCAACGAACTCTTCAAGTCTAAACGTCATCAACAATCTGAAACTCATTTACTGAAAACAACACTCTAATGAGATTTAAAATCCCAGTGAATAATACACACAATTTTAAAAATGAGTATTGTTCTCAGTCGATGCGGTAACCGGAAAAATCAATCATGGTACCCGCGTTCTTCAAAAACAGTCTTTAAAAAGAATATAAGTAATTAAACAATATTTCCACAGTAAATAACAGATCACAAAAACCAACTTCCACTAAAAATCAATTAAACTTTGAATCCATAATATTATAATAGAAATATGAATATATCAACAAGACACATTTATTCTTTACAAAATAAATAATTCAATCCAGTGAAATACCGTCTCGTATAATAGGGGCCCAAGACCCATCTGTAGGAGCTCGAAGCTCGTTTAATAGGGGCACAAGACCCATCCATGTTGAGCTCGAAGCTCGTCAAATAGGGGCACAAGACCCATCAATGCTGAGCATCGGCTCGTCTAATAGGGGCACAAGACCCATCCGTGTGGAGCTCGAAGCTCGTCCAATAGGGGCACAAGACCCATAAATGCTGAGCACCGGCTCATCTAATAGGGGCACTGAAGTGACTAAAACACACAAGAAAGGGGGGTTTGAATTGTGTCCCCTTTTTAATTAATCTTGATCCTTGAAAATCTTCTTCCAAAGTGTTTCTCAAAAAGAACTTTAGTTGAGAAGGTTAGTAATGATAGTTTCTTTATACTGAGATAAACCTTCTCTAATGATGAAAAATAATAGGCAGTTATTCTATAAAAGAGGTAAGTTGATTTTAACTATGGTTCTAGGTTTAAAGAAGTTTTCTTTAGCTAGACCTAGGATGAGAAGGTTGAATGAGATGACATTCTGTTAGGTTAAAACAACTAATGATATATATGTTAATATAACCTCTTTTAATGATGAAGACTAAAAATGGAAGTGGTACATACATATATATATATATATATATATATATATATTCTACATAAGAGATTTTGTTTTCAAACACAATTAAGTAAGAGGGAATATAAGGTTATACTTAAAACAGTTTAGAGAAGGTTGCTAAAAGTAACCTTCTCTTGGTTTGAAAACAATCTCTTGTGAAAAGTAAACTTAACGAATAGTTAGGGAAAGCAGTAAAGAACACAGAGGAGTTATAGAGGTTCACCCCAACCTAGTCTACGTCCTCTCCTCACTTCCAAGTGAGTATTTCCACTATTTTCCAAATAGCTTTTACACTTGCTTTTGATCATACACAAAAGACTTATAACAATACTAGTTTCTGATCACACACAGAATCCTAGCACACACCACTTTCTTTTGATCTCTACACAAAAGACAAGTTCTCTCTTACATAGCTTCACCAAGTTGGATTCACCTACTAAGAAACTCTCTTCTAGTTTCCTAAAGGTTTTCCTTAATCAAGCAGTTTCACCACCAACACTCACCTCTCTCTAGGTAGCTTGGTGAGATGCTTATACACTTTCTCTTTACAATTTGGGGTTTTGGTTTGGGATGTTTATGAGCTTGAAATAAAGATAGATACACTGTAAACACAATGACTCTAACAAGCTAGCACACACTCAAGAAAAGAATCCCAGATCTGAACTTGAAGAAGCTTTGAGTGTGGGATGAGAAGGTTGAATTGCTTTGATAAGCTTGACTTTGTGAAGGTGGCAATTAACTCTCATGCATATGAACTTCAGAGTTCGTCCTTTCAATAGCCAAGGATGATGAATATAGACGTTAGAAACTTGTTTAGAGCCGTTGGGGATATCCATTGGTTCACAAGAGTAACTTGAAGAAAGTACCAAAGATGACAGCCTTTGAACCTTCTCAAGTATGGATTTATGCTTTATTTGAAGAGTTGAACTGTCTCCAGCTGGATATGTACTCCTCTAGTTTCCTTCTCAACAGCTTTGGCATAGGTTGTATTCGTTGGCCAGCCTGAAACTATTTTAAAGGAACCTTCTCAAGCTTCCTTGTAGGCACAAACACTTCAAACATAGAAGGGGAATAATCATGCATTTCCTTCTTTGTTGCTTGAGACTTCTCACCATATTTAACATAAGATGTCATAATTTAATTCAGGTGAAAACCATCCAAGAGAAGTTAATTTGTTTTAGTTGAAGTTGATATGGTTTCCAGCAACCTTCTCAACATTCATTTAAGCTTCTCATCAACCTTCTTCAAGCATGAACTTATGCTTCTAAGGTGTTTGTGAGTGTTTGTGAGTCAACCTTCTATTGACTTTTGGTTAAACCTTCTGTTGACTTTTTGGTCAACCTTTTGTTGACTTTTGGTCAAACCTTCTGTTGGTTTAAGCTTCTCATGTTTAACCTTCTCAAGGCTTTAACTACCCTTGAATAATACCAATTTGTTGAACCAAGGTAGAGCCTTATTGTGCTATGTTAAGACACCTGTTCTTATCACTTGGGAAACATGTTAGATCACACTTCACTAGAAAACCTAAATCTTACTTGGTTTGTTATCATCAAAACATAGAATGAGATTCTTATTACAACAGGCACAAGACCCATCCGTGTGGAGCTCGAAGCTCGTCCAATAGGAGCACAAGACCCATCCATGTGGAGCCGAAGCTCGTCTAATAGGGGCACAAGACCCATCAATGTGGAGCATCGGCTGGTCTAATAGGGGCACAAGATCCATCCATGTGGAGCCGAAGCTCGTCTAATAGGGGCACAAAACCCATCCATCTCAAACACATACAACATGAAATATATTTGGTAGCAACCATTCCAAAGATTACAAATAAAATACTCAAATATTTCATCAAAATCCCAATCAAATTAATTACTCAAATAACCCTTACAAGGGCAATCAAAATAGATAGTCTAAATAATTGATAAATAATCAAATCAAGACACTAAATAAATATCTCTCATGATTTAATCTTGAACTCCTCAAAACATCAAATTAATAGAGTAAAGTTTCCACAAAACAAATTGCACCATATAAATTACTATTCAAAAATGACAAACTCTTCTAAACCCTAAATTCATAAAAATATGTACCATGGAAGAGTTAAAAGGGTGTGATTACTCACCTATTAAACCACGAAAGTTGTTTGATGCTCTTAGATGATCTTCTCATCCAACTCTTTTCCTTAATCTTCTTTTCTTTTTCTCTTACTCTCGTGTCGTAATCGTCGATAATCCCCTCCTCTCTGCAGGACTTCGTATTTAAAGACAAAAATTAACATATGGGATGAAGACAAAAAAATGTAAAATACAATAATCAAATAGATTAATTAATATAAGGGAACCTATTTCTCAAATAGTATTTAAAAACAAAAATTATTGAAAAATAGTATAAAAAAACAATAATCTAAAACTATAAAGCGAGGAGTCGCAAATAGTGTGCCACTCCCCGCATGTGCCAACCAATTATTTTTTTAAATCAACTTGCTACAAAAAGTCCACTTCCTTTATTTTTTTTATTCCATCATGTCCATTTGTTTTTATCCTCTTTTTAAAGATTTTAGTTTTACTGCTTTTAACTTTTAACTAGGTGGCTGAAGTACAAACATCATTATTTGTATTGAAAATAAAAAGCACCCTCTACTTTTAACTTTTCATTCTTTTTTTAATGAAATTGTATAATCTTATTTTGTTTTTATCCAATCACCTTTTTTAATCAGTTAGGCATCACTCATTTGTTAAAGAAAATACCCATTTACTTTATGTTGCATTTGTTTTTTGCTGGGCACCCATTGGTTTGCTCAGCAACATATTTGGCCTCCTTCACATTATTTTGTTTTTATCCTTTAATCAGTTTTGTTGCATGTGTTTTTAACAATAGCTTTTTTTGGGGTGACACCTATATTTTTTAAGCCAAGTGTAAGTTATGCATTTGTTTAAAGAATCAAAAAAATGACTATTGACTTTCTTTTGCATTTGCTTATAACCTTTTTTTTTCTCATTTCGCATTTCACAATTTTTTTATTGAGTGTAACATATGTGTTTTGTTAAATAACTTGCTACAAAAAAGTCCACCTCTTTTATTTTTTTATTCCGTCGTGTTCATTTATTTTTATCCTCTTTTTAAAGATTTTAATTTACTACTTTTGAAGTATAGGTGGCTGAAGTACAAACATCATTATTTGTATTGAAAATAAAAAGCACCCTCTACTTTTAACTATTCATTCTTTTTTTAATGAAATTGTATAATTTTATTTTTTTATTTATCCAATCACCTTTATTTAATCAGTTAGGCATCACTCAATTGTTAAAAAAAATACCTATTTACTTTATGTTGCATTTGTTTTTTGCTGGGCACCCACTGGTTTGCTCAGCAATATATTTGGAGTTACACGTATATTTTTTAAGCCAAGTGTAAGTTATGCGTTTGTTTAAAGAATTAAAGAAAATGACTATTGAATTTCTTTTGCATTTGCTTATAACTTTTTTTTCTTCATTTCGCATTTGACAATTTTTTTTACTGAGTATAACATATGTGTTTTGTTAAAAAAATTAAAGCAAACTAACTATTTACTTTATGTTGCATTTGTTTTTTGCAGGGCACCCATTGTTTTGCTCAGCAACATATTTGGCCTCCTTCACATTATATGTAATTCTGCTTGATTTAAATAAATGACACTACTTTGACCGGATCAATATTACTATTGGTTATTATTATTCTCATTACACACCATAAATTTAACAATAGGCATCACTCATTTGTTTTTTAATGGTATAAGCTTATTTTGTTTTTATCCAACCACCTTATTTGGTTTTTTATCCAATCACCTTTTTTTTAATCAAGACTATTGACTTTCTTTTGCATTTGCTTATTTAATGCAATGACTTAATACATGTATCGTTTTAAAGAAAATAAATAGCATTTGACAATAAGGTGCAGTGACTTGATTCGTTCATGTGTGAGGTATAGCATTTGACAAATTTTGTTTACTGAATGTAACATATGTGTTTCGTTAAATCGATTAAAGAAAATACCTATTTACTTTATGTTGCATTTGTTTTTTGTTGGGCACCCATTGGTTTGCTCAGCAACATATTTGGCATCCTTCACATTATTTGTAATTGTGCTTGATTTAAACGACACTACTTTCACCAGATCAATATTACTATTAATTATTATTTTCATTGCACAGCATAAATATTTACAAATCGTTTATGAGGTAACAAACAAAAACAATTTTTTTTATTAGAGGCATCACTCATTTTTTTTCATGGTATAATCTTATTTTGTTTTTATCCAATCAGCTTATTTTGTTTTTATCCTTTAATCAGATTTGTTGCATGTGTTTTTAATACTTGCACCTTCTTTTATATATGACTTGAAGAATGGGAATTTGCGTGGCAGCAATGTAGCTTTCCAAAAGGAACATATGTTTGGCCAGTCGGTATTATAAAAAGATTATCTATACGAATACTATCTAATATAAGCTTTAGTATTCAGGTAGAATTTCAAACTACATTAAAATTTAGATTTATCAACGTGATATATTACATAAGTATGTCTCAACGATGCCTAAAAAATATTCGTCTTGCTTCTTCTTCCATGACACCAAATTTAACAACATCTCCACTCATTAAACAGTTAGCTTCCTTAAAACTTTCCCATATGACTCAGAATATACTTTCTACTATATGCTTCATATACTCTGTTATCACAAAGCCACTTTCTGAAATCCTCATCAATAAGTGTAAAGGTATTTGTGTGTAACCTTAAGGCGCGTCTACACCAATCTGCAGTCAATAACTGAAATACCCAATAATATTATAATAATTCATAAAATCAATTATCTTTCATAAAAATTATAGAAAATAACAGTTCGATTACCAAATAACTGCTCCTGATATTAGTGGAATTCATTATTTTAAGAATCGTATGACGAAGATTAACGTTTTCATTATAAAACACGATTTCACTTTCTGTTGAGTCTTCCCATTCGTTCCATGGATCGTCTTCCTGTGGATTTTCTATATTATCGTCGGGTTGGAACATTACTACGTCGGGTTGGATTTTCATAGGTATTCATGTTCTTTACAAAACAAGCTTATTTATAATACAGTCGACCCCACAATTAAGTTTATACAAATCTATTTTGCATGTCAGCAGTTATATTGATTAAGTGTTGGTTGATTATAATGCCACATATCTCTTAAAATTTTCATAGTGGTTACAAGTAGTGGCTCAACATTTTTATAGGCAACATGTTTTTCTAATAGATGTTTTCTAAAGTAGCTCCCTTTTGTTTAGTTTTTACAAAATGCAAATGAATACATACATATTACTATTCTTAATTATAAAGCGCTTTTGTTATTTTTTACAAACTCCTCCCTTTTAAAAAAAAAACACAATTAAGTTTATACAAATCTATTTTGCATGTCAACAGTTATGTTGATTAAGTGTTGCATGATTATAATGCCACATAACTTCAAATTTTCATAGTGGTTATAGGTAGTGACTAAACATTTTTAAAGGCCACATGTTCTTCTAATAGATGTCTTCTAAAGTAGCTCCCTTTTGTTTGCTTTTTACAAAATGCGAATGAATACATATCACTATTCTTAATTATAAGGCGTTTTTGTTATTTTTTACAAACTCCTCCCTTTTATAAAAACACACAATTAAGTTTATACAAATCTATTTTGCATGTCAATGGTTATATTAATTAATTGTTGGATGATTATAATGCCACATATCTCTTAAATTTTTCATAGTGGTTATAGGTTGTGACTAAACATTTTTGTAGGCCACATGTTGTTGCATGTTCTGCTTTGTTCCTATTTTTGAGAAAAAAAATTTGACACGTTTTAGTTGATAATCTTATGTGTTGTTAATCATTAATGGATTTCTTTTGGTTATAAAAAATTTTCTCTAACTGACCATACATGCTTCACTTTCATTTTCTAATTGGTGAGAATCAGAATATCTTGCCCTTCTTCTGAACTTTCAAATGCAAGTGTTGAAAAATATCTTCTAAAATACCTTCTTTTTGTTATTTTTAAAAACTTATCCCTTTTACAAAAACACACAATTAAGTTTATACAAATCTATTTTTCATGTCAACAATTATATTGATTAAGTGTTGGATGATTATAATGCCACATATCTCTTAAAATTTTCATAGTGGTTATAGGTAGTGATTAAGCATTTTTATACACCACATGTTGTTGCATGTTTTGCTTTCTCTAACTTCGTCTACTACATAAATAACTTTCTCAAATGACCATACATGCTTCACTTTTATTTTCTAATTGGCCACAATTAGAATTTCTTGCCCTTCTTCTCAAGTTCCAGATCCAAGTGTTGAAAAGGTTGGTTATTTTAAGAATTTTCGTCTCACGCATTTAACATGTTTCTTTACTCCATTATCTCTATCAAACTCTAATACTTCTCTATCTTCTCTTTTGCTTTTAGTTACCTTCATTTGTGTTTAGCATTTTCTGCTTGATTTCTTTTAGCTTATATATGCTGTATGCATGTGGAACAAGAATGTTTTGACGGTTTAGTTATTTTGTTAGTTACTATTTGATCATGTTCTAAGTTCTTTATTGTTCCTTGGTATGCTCTATAGTTATTATTCTACACATGTATTTGAACAATGTTTATGTGCATGCACTGTATGTTCTTCTTCATTATGTATTTTGTTTGATTTGTTGGTGTTTGTTAGTGGCACTCAACTTTTTTTGCTCAGCAAGCTCAGCACGTTTTCCTCTTTTTTTACCTCCTGTCCAAATATTAATTATGCATGTTATTTTTTCATTTTTTTTGTTTTACTGCCCTGTTTGGCTGGACACCTATTGCGTTTGCCCAGCAACATAAAAAAATTTAACTGTTTTTTTACTGACCCCTTTCCAAACACTACTTACTTGGTGTCCTTCCCATTTAGCTAAAAGTCTACCTCTCAAAATTTGACCCTCTTCATTTTATTTGTTCTATTTTTACTTTTCTATCATCATATTGATTGTTTGCTGTCTTTGCATGAGCTTATTAAAAAATCATTTTATTTGTTCTGTTTTTCCCCCTTTTGTCTTATTAATTAATTCTTTTGCTTTTTCTCATTTATTTTAATATAGTCGTAGGATCCTATACGTTCATTTTCCCAGGATGTTGTACCTCCTTTGATGGTGCATTTGAATCCCAATGTGACTCAGGTAATGTTTTCCAGGCTTACTTATTTGAATGCACTTATCTTTCATTTCTCTTATCTTTCATTCATTTATCTTTTACCTTTTAGTTTTTGTTTGTAGTATATGTTTACACACATTACCTATTATTTATATTAAAATATTATATTGACTTTCTTTTGTTGCCAAATATTCCTTAGGATGATTTTCCTCCTTTGTTCATGGATCTGGATCAATATGTTCGTACCCACCATCGGTTTTACACTTTTGACAATATACTTATCAAATTTAACATGTTATGATTCACATTTTATTTGTCTAATTTCTGTTTTAACTTGCTGCATGTTACTAGGAATATGGTGTTGTTTCATTGCTTCCAGAGCAATATCACAAACCATTTCCTGCATCTGTATGGTTAATTGATTGTACGAAGAATGAATTTCATGTTACTACTAGAACTCATAAAGGGATTATGTACTTATATCAAGGTTGGAAGAACTTGGGTAACTATTATGGGCTTATTGATGGTGGATGGATACAACTAACTTTTATTTCACCAACTCACCTTCGTATCCGTGTTATGGATAAGACTTTTGCACAAGTAATTTCTTTTGTTCCACCTAAAACTTTTTATCTTCATACTATTGATGTGCCTATTGTGTTCTGTAAGGAAGAGTCGTGTAGCAATGCGATTGTATGTCATCCTACCCTTTGGTTTATACGGTCTCTATTGACCAAAATTCCTTCAGGAGAGGCAACACGTTTGGTAATGTTTATCCTATCAACTATCTTTGATTGATAATTTTTCCCTGCTTATTGTTTACATATGTTATCATGCTATTTATGTAGCATCTCCACTCAGACTTTTGCAAAGCTGCTATCCCATGTCGCTTAGTCAATATTATTGTTGTCGATGAATGGCAAAGAGGCTGGATTTGTTCTATTGACAGAACAGCACACTTCACGTCAGTATGAAGTTACTAGCCTTTTTAATTGTGTCCATAGGTTCGAGACTATTTTGTGATGCAACAGCTCTCTAATATAATATAATCTATATTTGTTGAAGTTGGTTTCCATTAGTCAGTGAAAACCTAACATCCATGCGATGCTAAAATGTAAAAAAGTAATAAGCACCAAGCAATTGAAAATCAAACTGAAAAAATTATTCTTTAGTCTTGATGATTTTGGCTCTTAGAGATTGATTTAATTTTTATCTTTGAAGTATATAGTTTCAAGTAAATGTGTAATGGTGACACAAGAGACCAAGTGGATGCCCAACTCTATTGATGATGTTGGTGACCAAGAGAAGTTGATGCCTACCAAAATTAAAGTTAGAATTGATTATAAAAATTACATTACATGTTAAAAACAAATACAAATTAAATATTTGTTTGGTATATTATTACAATACATGTTCTAACTCCTAGCTTTATAGTTAAACATTTTCTTATATAAAATAGTACTAACAATAAATCCGTCACTGAAATATTTAGATGAAGGAAGACACAACTACTACTCGAATTGCAGTTGTTTAGTGAGGGATATGTCTGTAGCATTTGCCATTTTCCATTTGCCATATATAACAAATACGACAGTACATAACTTCAGCTTAATAAAGAATGTTATACATTCATACACAGTAAGAATCTGGATAAGGTAAGTAACATATCTTGGATAAAAAATGAAACTTAGACCTAGATAAATATGCTTACAAAAATATAAAAGGTTATCGATTAAATCATTATAATAGAAACCAAAGCAACACGTTATTTCATTCAGAGATTAAAGAAACAATGCAGCTGCAGAAACTTAGGTGGGAAATTCTACATTAGAGAGTTTTGAAGATAGAAGTGAACACGTCAAATATTAGAATTTTTTCCTAAAATATTATTTGATTGGGAAAATTATGAAATTTATGCTTACCGAATTATGCAAACTTCATTTATTTTGAGGCACCCAGTAAGATCAACAGTCCTCATTAAATAGAAACAGTCCGGCAAATATAGCCTCACTCCTTTAAGCCTATCCTTTTCTGTTTTGGCAAGTATAGACAGACGATACCGTAAAAATGGTTCATCAAGAGGAATACCACATAGAACCATTTCTGCGCCATCGTATTCATCCAATTTAGATTCTTCCAATTTAGGTGCCTGCTGGAACATAATCTTGCCCCGCTTAGGGCCTCGTCGAAGCACCTATTATAAGTTCAAATAAAGAAAAAAAGTCACCATTAGAGGAAAAATCCTAAGGAATAACCGAATGTTAAGAGGAAGGAAGACAACACAACTAACCTAATAGGAAGAATAAAGTAACTGATAAAGAAAATGAATAATTCACATAGCTGAAAAACTCCCACATTGAATACTCTGACATTACTGTCACGCAACAAAACACTAATTGGAAGAGTCAGGGGTCTCAAAGAAGGATATTTGGTCCCAAACATGAACACACTAGCCTCAAATGAGAGAAAAAATAAATGAAAGTCTATGTACTAACTAAAAGAGACATTCACCCCTATATATACACACAAGTAAATTGCACTCATCTATAAAAATACTATTTTCAATTGCTTTTATTATGAATAATATAAGCTGCAACACGTAGAAAAATGATTGACATGATAATGAATACTAAAAAAACAAATAAGCAAAAGTTTATCCACCTCCATTCCAACCAATAAGAATTATAGTTGGAGATTACAAGATTATCTTTAAAAAAATTCCATATTAATATCTATATAGTTTATTAATAAATAAATTATATGAATGAATAAGCTGCCAACACATAGAGAAATGATTGACATCATGACGAATATTAAAAAAACAAATAAACAAAAGCTTATCTACCAACATTCCAACCAATAAGAATTATAGTTGGAGATTTCAACATGCTATCATGAATCACATGTACATACAGAGTTAATTAACTAATGAAAAATATACAAAGGACATTAATTTTTATTTCTTTATGGTTTTGCGACGACATCACCAATATCATCAATACACTTGGTAATGGAGTTAGTTTTCCCTATCAACAAATATTAAGCTGAATGTTGCTTGCATGAGAAATGTCAAATATGTTTTTCTTACAAATAAATATTATGTACCATCGAACAAACAACCAAAAATATCTAATAGGAAAACAATGGGTTGAGTTTGTCAAAGAAAACAACTTCAAGATCGGCGACATTGTTCAATTTTATATTGCTTTCTTACCACCTATGCTTATGTATGCAGATGATGTACAAAAATCATAAGGAAAAAAATCGGTGTTGTTTGTAAATTTTACATTGGTTGGTTAATTTTGTGTGTTATTAGTTAAAACTACAATATTGCTGGGCACATAATTATCTTACCCAGCTACAATTTTGTCCCAAACATGAACACACTAGCCTCAAATGAGGAAAAAAATAAATGAAAGTCTCGAATGTACTAAATAAAAAACCCTTCACCCCTATATATACACACAAGTAAATTGCACTCATCTATAAAAATACTATTTTCAATTTCTTTTATTATGAATATTAAAAAAACAAATAAGCAAAAGCTTATCCACCTCCATTCCATCCAATAAGAATTATAGTTTGAGATTACAAGTATAATTCTTATTTTGTTTAGATAGCGATTCTTCTATTTAATTTCTTCCACATTGCTCTTTGCTTGTGCGATTCTTTCAAGATTTACAAAAGGAAACATATATGAAAGTATTGTCATCGGATATTAAATACTACCCACGCGCTTGTGTTTGATTTGAATCTATATGATGCAAAGGACCATACAAATAATTAGTATTAATTTTGAGAGTGGGAATTGTTGATGTTTGTTGCTATTAGACTGTATATGTTATAATTTATTGATGAGTACAATTTTAAGTTATTATAGTTAGAATTTATTAAAATTGTGATCATCTTTGTTATCATGTGGTATTCTACCTTAACAATATGATAATTTACTGGAATATTCGTAAAATTAATTATAGCTTTTAATTGTAAAGCAGAAAAGTGCTTAGTGAGGTGGCAAATATATTCTTATTTAAAATTTTCAGTGATACGTCTATCAACTTTAGAGCTTTACATGACTACCCACTATAAAGCCAGGAGTCGCAAATCGTGTGCCACTCCCCGCATGTGCCATCCAATTTTCCATTTTATTAATCACTTTAGGTACACATTAATCTAATAAATTATGTTTTAAGTGTTTTCTCAAATTTTTGTTTTAGACATTTAATCAACATGTGAAACTATTGTATAGAATACATAAAGGAAAACAAACGAATAGGTGTCAGAATAACTCATTTATTGTCAGAATAAGAAAGGCATGTGGCTTAAGAATGTCCTATACATGTGTATTATTTATGATATATGGGTTTCTAGTTGTGATACATCTATCAATATGCATTCACTTTCATCCCAATTGCTATATATTTATTTTATAAACTTGCTTCAAATGATTTTTCTATATTAACATATCACTGTTTCTTATTTACATGTCTTCCCATCAAACTGCCACATAGTTGCTTCATTTGGTGTGTTATTGGATGCCTTTTGCATTTGTTGAGCATAATGATAATAAAGTCTAACTTCGGTTTTGCGGGGCAACCACTGCTTTGCTCAACAACGTACTTGGTTTCCTTCACATCAGTTTTGCTGGGCGACCATTATTGTGCTCATCAACATATTTGGTCTCCTTCACATTATATGTGGTTGTGGTTGGTTTAAATAAATGGCGCTACATTCACCCAACGAATATGATTATTATTTGTCGTTTTGGTTACAGAACATAGTTGCTTCATTTAGAACGTGTAACCATTAATTTCAATTTGGTGTCACTTATGTTTTAATTTGGTCTCTTTTTTTGGTTTCATATATGTTTTAATTTGGTCTCATGCACATATTTTTTTAACTCAATGTAACATATGTGTTTCTTTGAAGAATTAGAGAAAATAACTATTTATTTTCTTTTGTATTTGCTAAGCATAATGATAATAAGGTGCAACTTCAGTTTTGAAGCCATTTATTGTTTATAGAGTTTTCATTGAACTAACATGAGAGATTATGGTTACAAAATTAATTACATATAAATATCTGAAAATTAGAAATACTTATTTTCAAGAATGATCAGAGGAAAAGGTCTAAACATGTTGTTATTGATGTTAAAAAGGGAAAAAAGAGTGATGAAGTTGAAGGAAGTATGGATATTGATAAAGGTGGCGCCTTTAGCAGTCTCCTTCACATTAGTTTTGCTGGGCAACCATTGTTGTGCTCAGCAACATACTTGGTCTCCTTCGCATTATTTGTGGTTGTGGTTGGTTTAAATAAATGGTGCTACTTTCACTGGATGAATATGATTATTATTTGTTATTGTTGTGATTATGGAGATAATTTTTTAACCAAATGTAACATGTGTGTTTCTTTGAAGAATTAGGGAAACTGAGTGTTTTGCGGGGCAACCACTGCTTTGCTCAGCAATGTACTTGATCTCCTTCACATTATTTGTAATTGTGACTGATTTAAATAAACAACGCTACTTTCACCAGATCAATATTATTATTATTATTATTATTTATTATTGTTATAATTACACAACATAAATATCTAAAATACAGCTATATTGTTTATAGAGTTTTCATTGAACTAACATGAGAGATTATGGTTACAAAATTATTTACACGTCATAAATATCTGAAAATTGGAAATACTTATTTTCAAGAACGATCGGAGAAAAAAGGCTAAACATGTTGTTATTGATGTTGAAAATGGAAAAAAGAGTGATGATGTTGAAGGAAGTGGTATGGATATTGATAAAGGTGACGCCTTTATCAGTAATGCTCCTGGTTCAGTAGCCATGAAACCTATTATTATAGATTCAGATAGTTATAGTGAGTCGGATGTTAATGGTGGTGATGATGAGGGTTTGTGTTCTTCAAGTGATGATGATGGTGATGGTTTGTTTCGCTACGTTTTGAGTCTACTGCACAGCCCTAACGTTTCAGAAAAGAAGTCCTACAAGGAAAATCCACAACTCACAAAAATGAATAGCCTCCATTTAAAAAAAAAATATGTGTGCGTATATGACAACCTACACACTTCTCTTATATAACAAGGGAGGGTCAAACTCCCACAGCAAGCATTTATCGTGGCACAAAAATGTAACGACAATCAAAACGTGAAACTAACCAGTCAAAGAAACTCCCAACAAGTCAAAAGAAGAGGTTAGTCTTTGACTTCAGTGTCATTTTGGACGGCAATCAAAATGGAATACTAACCATTCAAATATTAAACTTCCTAGGAGTCAAAGGAAGAGGTTAGTCGATGGCTTTGGTCTCGTTTTGATCCTTTATTTGTTTAATCTCTTTAATCTATTTTTATACCTATTTTACGTTTTAATTTTGTGACCAATAATGTGTTTATGTATGTTAACAGCGTTTTTTTATTAGTTATCCCATTTTATATGTCTAATAATGACATCTGTATTTCTCTTCGTTACATTGATTGAACATGTAATCTACTTCGTGTCTTTCCACATGTGTTCTGCATTTTTTTAATCGACTTGCGAAAAAAGTCTACCTCACTTTTTTTTTTAAAAAATAGCTCACAATTTATTAAAGCATATTTGGTGTCACATATGTTTTAATTTAGTCTCATATTTGATGACGCATGTGTTTTAATTTGATATCATCAGCTATTCTACTAACAACAACCATATCAGGAAAAAAAATTGTCTTTCGTCTTGGTGGTATTGCTGAGCAACAGAAATTGGTACCCAGTCACACGAACAGAACAAAGTACATATAATAATTTTGTTTCCATTTTTACGAAAATGACAATAGAACCCTAATCTTTTGTAACCCAATGTCTTACATGCAAACGTAAATTAGGGAGCCTTGATAGACAGCCTTGATACACACATAACAAATTAGAGGTTTGAATCGGTTTAGTAGATCTTCAAAGGAGCTTCCCCGCCTACACATACTTGATCTACTATATCTGATGTTCTGAATCATATAGGCATGACGAACAGCGCGAGGAAGTGACCCAGTAGAAAGAGAGGCACATGAACTTTAAGCTTCCATCGGAGCTCCCCCCCCCGTCAAGGCCAGAAGTGACACAAAAGCAGTCTGAGGTTTGTCTGCTAATCATAAAGGCCAGAAGTGACACATATTTATATTAGGTGTCATCTTTAGAAGATGCTACCAAATTAAAACATATGTGACACCAAATTAAAATAACCATTGGCATGCAAGAAGACACCGAGTAAAATAGACTCTGAGTTAGAATTTTTTTAGCAACTTGACTTAAAAAAAATGGATGGCACATGTGACCAGCACGAGGAATTGGCTCGGCAGAAGGGGCGGCAGATGAACTCTAAGCTTCCATAGGAACACCCCCCCCCCCCCCCCCCCCCCCCCCTAGCACTAGAGTTGACAAAAAAGCATCCACCATAACCCAAAATGGACCTCATGTTCATTGCGTATTGAGTCTTCTAGACAGCCCTAACGTCTCAAAATGGAAGTCGTACAAGCAAAAATCCATAACTCATGAAAATCAATAACCCCCCGTTTTGGATCTCATTACAACCCCAGCGTGCCATAACATGGTGGGGTTGTGCAGAAGACTCAAGAAGGGAGGAATAATCTCAACAATACAGTAGAACGTTGCAAAAGATGAAGCCATGAAGAGCAAAGATTGAAGGCCTTGACCCCTTATTATACATGAAAGGAAGCCCAAACTCTCAGCTATTAAAAAGGAAACTACACTCAACTAAATTACACTCACCTATTAAAAAAACAATGATAGTGTCGAATGCACTAACTAAAGGAAGAATTCACCAGTATATATACACACACAAGTAAATTGCAATTATCTATAAAAATACTAACTTCATTCCTCCTCCATTCCAACCAATAAGAATAATAGTTGGAGATTACAAAATTATCTTAAAAAAAATTTCCGATATTGATATCTATCTAATTTATTAATAAAAAATTACCAATGATAAGATAAAATCTTATCTCTATAACAACATCCTATCATGAATGACAACCTGACAACTAATGTATATCCTCTTTCAAAATTTTAACGTTGCACAACCTCCCAAATATATAATAAAATTTATATTCTTATTTAAATATTAAGTGATATGTCTGTCAACTTTAGAGCTTTACATTACCACCCAATACTTATTCGATTTTCATAAATAGTTAACCAAAAAATTTGATATTATTAGACAACTATTTTCAAACTAATAGCTTCTCTATTTTGACCCAAAAAAAACTTCTCTATAACTTTTTACTTTACTATATATTTGTGTCTTTATGCAATGAATCAATATTAATTGACTCAGTTATGGATGCAACATCACTAACCACTTTTTCATTTTTAATTGAAAAAGTGTTGCTGGACACCAAGTTCTTTTGCTGAGCACTAATACATACAATTGACAGTTAAAAGTAATTCATGTACTAAATTACATGTAATAATTAAGCTGCAACTGGAATTTGGGAATGCAATAAACTATAGACACCAAATTATGCAGAACAATCATCAATTTTAGAAAATAAAGTTGTATTAGAGGATAGCAGAGTGTTAATTGACCATACAATTGATCATGACATTTCACCAGCCTCAATAAGCCACCCCCATGCAAGTAAACTCTTTTTAGGATATAAACCACAAAGTTAAATCTATAAACCATATTCATTAGTGATTTCAATCAAACCTTCTGCCAGTCAATCAATTAGAAGTTATGTCAATTTATATTCATAATATAGCATCATATTTTCAATAAACTAATATATAACTACTAACATTAGTCTGTACATTTAGCTGCTAAGTTGTTCATTTCAGCTAGTCAAAATATAAGGTTTAAATATATGTTCAGCCCCTGCAAATATGGCCAGAATCCATTTAAGCCCCTGTAAAAAAAAAACTTTAAAATGACCCTTGCAAATATTAAACGTTTGCAGTTAAGACCCTCTGTTAACTTTCCATCCAAAAAAGCTGATGTGGCTAACGGAGATGACGTCAGCATGACATCATCAATGATGTCACTGCCACGTGTCATCATTTGATTGGGCCTTTGTCCCACGTGGCACTGACACGCCACATCATCATCTCATGTCATCAGTGCCACGTGGCGCTGACATGATACATGTCAACAACCAATAGATATGTGACACGTGGCAAAGACATGACAAAGTAAGATATAATGTGTTACTATAAAAATTAAATATGTTGGCAGACAAGGGGTTTCAACTTGCAACCCTTGGCTGATATGCGATCCCACTTACCATTACACCACTTGATAATTTGACAATTCTTTCCCAACAAAAACTATTTCTTACACAATGGCATCATTTGATTGGGCCTTTATCCCAGTGGCACTGACACGCCATATCATCATCTCATGTCATCAGTGCCACATGGCGCTGACATGATACATGTCAGCAACCAATAGATATGTAACACGTGGCAAAGACAACCAATAAATATGTGACACGTGGCAAAGACATGACAATGTGGGATATAATTGTTACTATAAAAATTAAATATTTTGGCATAGAAGGGGTTTGAACTTGCAACCCTTGGGTGATATGCGATCCCACAAACCAACCACTTGATAAATTGACAATTCCCAACAAAAACTATACGTTTACAGAAAATATCATGTGGCCTAGTGGTATTTGTTGGTGCATGCCACAACTAGGTCGTGGGTTCAATCCTTGTTGATGCCAAAATCTTTAATTTTTTAGTAACACATTATTCTCTTCATTGCAATGTGAGCGCCACGTGGCAGTCATCTATTGGTTGCTGACGTGGCAGTGATGACATGGGGTGCTGACGTGACATTCAGTGCCACGTGGCACATAGTCCCAATAGGATGACTACACGTGGTAGTGACGTCAGTGATGATGTCATGCTGACGTCATTCCACATCAGCTTTTTTGGATGGAAAGTTAACAGGGGGGCTTAACTGCAAACGTTTAATATTTGCAAAGGTCATTTTAAAGTTTTTTTTACAGGGGCTCAAATGGATTCTGGCCATATTTGCAGGGGCTGAACATATATTTAAACCAAAATATAATACATATTCTTCAATGAGGGAATTATCTGTCAACAACATAAATCCAACTAAAAAAACAACAACAAACAACAATACAAACAGATAAATCCCAGAACTAATCACAACGTGATATCAAACTCTCAACATAGACGTATGGACCAAACAAGCATCATATCTCTCAAACATAGTCATGTCTTCAATTTGTTCAACTTCTCGAGCCATTAAAGTACCATCAATAGAATTGTAAACAAACAATATTGAGAAAAGCTCCAATAACACCTTTTCATCTGAATCCTCAGAAACATAAAGTGCCCTAGCATTTAGAGATCGACCGTTACCCAATTGAGAAGCTTCAAGATCATCTGTTGGCACACTGAACAGTTTGGTCCAAACTCTTTCACACCATACTCCTTCATGATCCAAATATCAAGAAAACCACTACGACGAGGAACAAGGATGGACAAGCAATCTCTCAACACACTCAATGATTTTTGGAGATCATGGTCATTCCCATAATCCGGCTGCAATACCTGTTTGTAATTCTTAGTCCGCAAATCAAGAGCACCAATGACCTTTTGACGACGATTCGCAGTATCAAACGACATCCAATTAACATTTCCATTCACGAATAATCCAGATAAATGAAAGGGCTCTGGATGTCCTACATACGGGAACGTCTCACCAATCATTTTCCAAATATTTGTACCCAAAATATAAACCTTAACTTCTGTTCCACAAAACAGCATACGGTCGTGAAAATAATTATAAATATTGACAGCAACGACGTTGTATGTATCAGCGAAATGATCGTATCCAAAGCCATATACTGTGAAGCCTACTGCTGCTGGATGTGGAATTTCTAAATCTGGCAGTAGTTTGAATTTCCTTATTGAAGGGTTACATAAACAAGCAAAACTGTTATCAATGCCAATACAAATGATGCCATCACAGGACCCAACAAGGCGATGGTAGGGTTTAGGACTGTTGAGAGGGTGATGAAGCTGCACCGGGTAGCCAATCGTCCCCATTGTCAACACGGAGGAGAGGGGGTAATCCATGAGGGTAGGAGGGATAAGGTGACGGCGCTGAATTGACATCTCAAGGTACTTCTTGGAAAATTGTTTGTTAGAAGAGATCAGGGATAACCATTACTTGCAGACACACTTGAGTTGCATGAGGTATTTCACAGAGATCCTACTCAGGATCTGTTCTAAAATCTCGACTGGAAGAGTGGGAAGACTCATTACGGACTATAGCTAGGATTAAATTCTCAAAGCTGTGCTCATTCAACATATAAATAAAAAAAATTGATATAGTGATGATAGATACATTGTAGAATAGAGAATATTGTCTTTAAATCTGCGTATAAGGATATAAATTACATTAGAAGGACAAATTTTGGACTCAAATGTCTTACTGCGAGTTAAGGGCTGCAATTACCAAATTTGGCTAAAGACAAAATCAAATGCAATCAAAATGAATCATCAAAAATCAATGTAATAGTTGAAGGACGAGTAACACCGATGCCTTAATCGTAACCCTAACTAATAATGTAAAGTTCAACAAAAACATTTCCCTATAGAAGTATTACCAATAAATGGCAAAAATCGGAAATAGAACAAAGATTAATCAAGTTAAATAAGAGAAAATAACCTACCTCTTCGATTGATTGAGGAAGAAAACAATGATAGATTAAAAAAATACAATATTAGCAAAGGGAGAACTATTATGGTTATTACACGTTTTGAATATTAATATGAACAATTTTTGACATTAAAAAAGTACAGATACCACTCTAAACAATTGAAAAAACACATAACCCACACAACTGGACATAATAGAAACACCTTGAAGCCAAAATATGAAGACATAAACATGCATATATGTAGTGTTAAAGACTGCATTACAATCACTCAAATTTCTCATAAACTAAATCCCCAAATCCCATTAACCCTAATTCTAAATTTTGCAAAATCAAAGCTAGAGAAAACATTGATGCACTTACTTGATAGTTGCATGAAAGACACGGAAGAGACTTGAGGAGAGGAAAAGTAATGCTCTGCTTCTGCTTATTGGAGTGGACTTTGTTTTTTTCGAATGTTATTTGGATCCATGTTATTGATATTTACACCTATTCTTTTAGCTTTAGATTGTTGCAAAATTGTTGCATATATACTTTGTATAGAGGAACGCATAACAAAATGCAATAAGTTTTCCATAAAATCCTCTATAAAATACATAGATATTTATTAATTAAATTAATTAATGATGGTTCAAAGATTGATCATAAAATATATTGACGCTTTTGCTGGGCAAGAGGAATCAGTGCCAGGCAACACAGAGAAAATCATAAAATACATACATAATCATTTCTCGAAGTGCAAATTCTTAATTTAATGTCGAAGAAACAAATTGATTAATATAACAAAAGTAAAACATGACACAGAATATGGAGTGCATTCCAAAGTTTATTGAACGTGTTTGTGACCAAAAGAAATCCCACGTTGGTATTATTGATACTAGCATTTGCGACAACTTAGGTTTTTTTTACACCAGACCTGTTGTTTATAATATTATTATTATAAACATGAGAAACTACAACTCTCTGCTCGAAGATCAACTAAGCAATGAGATTCAGTACATGTTGAGTCATCAGACTCTGAAGAAGAAGAAGAAGAAGAAGAAGAAGAAGAAGAAGAATCTATTTTATCTCAAACTGGATATTAATACAGTCATTCTACATCTACTGTCCACTAAGCATCAACATCTCTTTTGGTAAATTTAACAGTTCTTCTTGCATTAATGCCATGAATCTCTTTAAATTGATACCACCCGTCTCCAATGTGACATGCAGTCTTGCGCCTGCTTCTCCGACTCCAAATCAGTTCCCAACTCTTAATTTCTCCAGATGGTAGCTTCACTTGAACATTGGTCGGCCTATTGTATAGGTTACCATGTATAACTTTGATAACCCGCAAGTATACGGTTTTATCACGTAATAAATTGAATATCGATCCACAGGGAGTAAGGTGTGATTACCAATCTAGTTTTTGATGTTGATTAGCTGAAAGGGAATAATTTGATAAAAAGGAGTATTTTGTTAAATAAATTTAAACTATATAAATGGCGTCTTAGGATTATGGTTAAATCACAATAACGGAATTAAACGATCCCTTAACTATCCTCTATCTTATATTGAAATTATTTTTAAGGACAAGGTATTCTTTTGGTGTAATTCAAGTTTCCTTTTGGAATGCGAGAATGTGCCTCGAAACAATGATCAAACCTATTCTCATGGTTGATCATTGCAGAGACCCATTAAGCACAACCTTATTGTCCCAAGGCTATCAAGGCTATTCTCATGCTTTGATTTGCCTTGTCTAATCCCATTTGTTCCAATATCAAACTTCACCTCTCAATACTTTGTTTGATATTTGTTTTATAAAATTAGTATGATGTCATTAGATTAAAAATCAAGTTTTAATAAGATAGAGTTTAGTCTTGGAATTGTTTAGGGACCCATCATTGGATTGTTTCCCACAATCCCAAGACTAAAGAAGTCAACTCACTTGATCAGTACCTTGAGGTCGGCTGAAGAGCTGGTCAAGGGATTGGTCCTCTGATGTTGTAGAAAGTGGTCGACCTGATGCTGTTGAGGTAGGTTTGGATGCGCGGGGGGGTGTACTTGCAAGAACACTCTGACGCCCAAGTCAGCTAGGTCGAGCACTATAATATCGAGTGAGAATTAGAATAGATTGTGTACCTGGCATCTTAGTGATTAGTGCTATTTATAGTGGCTGAGAGATTTGAGAGAGCCGTCGGATTTCAGTAGAGTGATCCTGATCGTTGATTCTGGGGGCCCATCAATCTGTTGGGCTGATCCACTAATGGGTTGGGCTTGACAACTGGCCCAATCCAGAACAGTTGCCCCCCAAGCCAAGGTCGATCATCGAGCGGGTGAAGGCTTGATGTGCCATCTTGATAGTCGTGCCCCCCAGTTATCACTTAGTAAATTTTCGGTGTTCGGGATAACAAAGTAGGGGGTGTGCTTAGTGCGTTCCACCAGACCATCATGTTGTTTCGAATGTTTCTAACACCTTCGGCTTATAAGTATATGTATAGGAGAGGTCTTCCCCATTCACTTGTCAGATACTTTATTTCTTCCACAATTCCTCTGAGGACTTTCGCGTACGGGCGGTCAAAAATTTTGGACAGCCAACCCTCTCCCAGGCGCACACGGGCGACCCAGATTGAGAGCAACCACATTTTGGATTGAGTACTCCCCTCTCTTGCGTGTTGGGCGACCGGAGTTTGTTGGAGCGTCCACGGTCACTTCTCTCTTAGGCGCACGTAGGCGGCAAGGATTCGTGGAGGGCCACTCCTTTCTCTCCCGGGCGATCTGCATACATCGAAGGTGAGTATCTTCTCGTCTTGGGCGGCCGTCACGCGTGTAGGCGCCCCAGCTTGGGCGGCCTCATCACCTGTTGGGCCGAGCTGCTAGGGTTTCCTGTGTGTTCTTCACGCGTGTGGGTGCTCCACCTTGGGCGACCCACTAGGGTTTTGACCGTGTTCTTCACGCGTGTGGGCACCCCACCTAGGGCGACCCCTTCACTCTTTTTCCTTTTGCGTTATTCTATCTTGATGTAGTGGTGACTTAGAATATTTCTTGACGCTTTGGTATTCTAGGTGGTGCTCTTTGTCTTTTTGAGGCTTTAGTGGTTTGATCTACACGACTGCTTGATCTATATTTCAAGGTATGCGACCTCGATTAATTTGTAATATGTTGATTGGTTTTTGACCTGTTGTGATTATTATGACTTTTGATTTCTTCTTTGAATATGTGTGAATCGATCACTTGGTCTTTCTGCTCTGAGGTCGACCGAAACTCTTCTGAGATCAACCACTGCTCGCGTGGTGTTATTCATCAAAGAGGGTGCCCCACCCTGACCAAACGTAAGTTTTCTACCTCACTTTCTGTCTTATCTTTCAATTTGTGTCTTCATTCTCTGTTTGATTAGAGCGAGGAATGGGTGGGCCCGGGGTTGACCTTGTCGCCCCCTTCCACGAATCATCATCTAGGATGGTCCTGACTTCTCTGCCACCTCCTTCCAGGGTGACTCTATTCTGGCGCGCACGAAGCAGACTACCCGTCAGGCTGGTCGTCCCCCCGTAAGTCTAGTTGAGTACGCCACCCGTCTTGCGGAACGTAAGGTCATGAGCGAATCAACCCCCCTAGTCGCTCGGGACCTGCTATTGGGGGTAGATCGTCTTCCTCTTCTTCTGATCGCTCATCTTGCAACAAGGGACCACCCTCTCATTCTGAGGTTCGTTCTTCTCCAAGTTCTTTGTCAGATGCTGAAGATATTCCTGATCAAATTGATCTAGCAGTGGCCCCTGTGGAAGACGAGAATTGGGGTGGTGAGATCGAAGAGGACCGTTCTTGGGTGTCCACTAAGATACTCAACACTCCGTCCATCGTGGCATGTGGGGATGAATCAGAGAAACAACTTATCAGACTGGTTGGGCAAATAGGTCAACGGTGGCTCGTTAAAGGCCTTGAAGCTGGAAAACATGCTGCTACCGTGCCTTCTACACTGAAGTTTATAATGTTCACTAATGTCTTGAGGGACATTCGGATTAGGCCTCCTTTCACTTACTTTCAAAGGATGATTCTTCGGTATCTGTCAGTCGCTCCCTCACAACTTCACCTCAACGCCTGGGAATTTCTCAAAGTCTTTGAGTGGTTGATGATCGTCTTGGATCGAGAAGCCAGTCAGGCCCTTTTCTTCAAGCTCTTCAAATTGAGCAGGACTCACGAGATTAACAGTGACCCTAGGCGATGGGAGCATGTTAGTGTCAAGAAGCAGCAGGATGCCCCCCGATTCTTCAAACCATTTTGTGACTCAGCAAAACATTGGAGGATGGCCTATGCGTGGGTCGTCCCTGTTTGTGATGATGCTTGTAAAACTCTTGCTTTTGGGACGACCATGAAGAGGTGACTGGCATGAAGTTCCCTATAGGTTGGGCGTATGCCCATTATGAGCGTCTACCGATGACCTATCAGACGATCGGGGATCTCGGGGAGTACGACCAGAAGAGTCTCTGTCTCTTAAAGAACATGGCTTCTTGGCTCCCAGGGCGTCAATTCGAGTGTGGTTGTCTCGCTCGAGCAAATTCTCTTGGTGGTTTTAGAAACATTCTTGGGGTGGCTTGGTCGTCGGGTTCTTGGTCGACCGTTCCTCAAGGTTGCCCTTAGTTCTTTCGGGCTAGCCCTCTTTTTATGTTCCTTGTTGTGTTCTTTTCTTGAAATTATATGCTTTTGATTGTTTCTTTCTTCTTTTGCAGATACGATGGCAGGGAATGACTCATCTTATACTCGGTTACTCGCCATGGCTGGGAAGGGACCTGCTGAGGGTTCGACCTTTGTTCCTCCTTCCATCCCACAGAATCCAAACAACAGCTCCCAAGCAGCTTCGGAGAATCCAAACCCTGTGGCTGATCCAGGGGGTCATCGCACCAAAGCTAGGAAGAAGCGTGCTCAAGCTGATGAGGCTGTAGGGAAAGCGGTTGGTCTTCCAGAAGGTGAGTCCGATCGATCGAAGAGGTCTAAGCGCGGGATGGAGCATCAAGGCAAGCCCACCCCACTTTGGATAGAGAAGCTGGTTGCTGGTGGTTATGAGGATCCCCTCGAGGCCTGCGCAGATATCTGTCATGAGGCCTCGGAGAAGTTGAAGCGACTTCCCGGTAGTGTGTCTAATACTAGTTGCTTCTTTTCATTGTTTTTGAAACATCGTTGCTAATTTCCCTTTCCCTTTCAGGTCTTAAAAAGGAGAGGGATGAGGGTCTAGCCATAGTCGGGAGGACAAGCGAGCTTGAGAAAGCTTTGGAGGATGCTAAAGGGAAAATCAAGTCCTTGGATCGTAGCTTAAGGTCGTCTGAGGAGGCGAGAAAACTGTCTCAGGAGAGGTCTGATAAGAAGATTGAAGAGTTTGAGGGGTCGGTCTCAAAGCTTAAAGGTGAGGTTGAAAACTTGACTTTGGCGAAAGATTCTTTGGAGGGGAAGAATGAGGAGCTTGCAGCGAACGTCCGTTATCTTGCCAATGATGCGCTTGCGGCTTCTAAGGAACAGTTTGACAATGCCCATGAGCAGGTTCAACTTTGTAATCCTGAGTTGGTGATAGATAAGTCTGTTGTGCACGTTTCCCATGTTGTCTTTGGCGATCAGATCGTGAAGCCTCTAGGCAAACAGGATGGGACGAGCTTGACGATCTACAAGCGACCTGAGCCATGAAGCTGCTCTCCCGTGATCAGAAATCATCCTCTTGCTTTACTATCTTTTGTCGTACCTCGTTACTTTGATGTACTTTCGTGTTTGGATTTGGGCTAACTTTGTAGCAACCTAAACTTTGATCGTTCGTGCTTTTGATGTTTTGTTACACGTTTGATCTTTCTAAGTTCATTTGCTCTTTCTTCTTTATACGTTCGATGCTCAGTATCTTTGGGTTGCTCGTGCCTCCAAGGTCGTTCCACACCCGAGGTCGCCTTGGCAAGTGTGGTCGTCCCTAGCAAGCATGGTCGCCCCTTTTGAGCTGGTCCTCCCAAAGGATGGGTGCCCGCATTGCTGATCGTTCCACACGGAGTGGTCGTGTTTATTTGTTTACATCGTTTTTAACCGATCGGGTCTCGACCCTACCCCTTACGCAGCTTACCAAGTTTCTACTTGGACTTAGCTCATCCTAGGGGATGCGGCCAATCTTAGGTTGCTTCGTTTATACTTAAGTTCGTTTAAGTGCCTTTGGGCAGTTTACCAAGTTCGTACTTAGATTTAACTCACCCTCGGGGGTGCCGCCAATCTTAGGTCACTTCGTTTGTACTTAAATTCGTTTAAGTGCCCTTGGGCAGTTTACCAAGTTTCTACTCAGATTTAACCCGCCCTCGGGGGTGCGGCCAATCTTAGGTCACTTCGTTTGTACTTAAATTCGTTTAAGTGTTGCATCATAACGTGCAACTTATCGAGCGTGGTTCGAATTTAACTTGCGTGGCAGGTCAAACTTTTGAGACTCTTGATCGACCGTTCATAACGAAAGAGATATAAACCCAGATATAAAAGAAAATGTCTTGTCTTATTTAACGGTCGGGCGGACCTCGATAAAAAACCCTGTGGGAAAAGGAGTGTTCCGCCCAATTATTCTTTCCATTCATGACATTCTTTCAGTTCTTACAAGGCTTTCTTGCCTTTGTCTTTCAAACTTAAGAGGAATGCTTGCTTTGCTGATAACAAGTCAGCTTTAACGGTGGAAATCTCCCCATCCTTCGTGTAGAACTTCACTTTTAGGTGAAATGTGGACGGTACGGCCTCTAACCGTGCTAGGGTTGGTCGCCCGATAATGCACTGGTAGATCGATTTACACTGTAACACTATAAAATCTGATCTGACAGTTCGGCACAGGGGTTTCTCCACAATGTCGTCTCCAAAGGTGACCATCAACTCAATTCGTCTGATCGGTGTGGTGGATGCTCCACTAAACCCAGTTAGAAACGTTCCCCTGTACGGCCTCAGGTCTTCTTTTGATATCTTCAGAACGTCTAGAAGATCTTCAAAAATGATGTCCGCGGAGCTTCCTTGGTCGATCAGTATTCGTCTGACCTCCATGTTGGCCATGACTGCAACTACCACGAGTGGTACTTCATTGTTGGGTGTCCCATCAATGAGGTCCCCGTCCCCGAACGAAATGGGTCTCTTCGAGGGGACCCTTGGGGCGGACGTTGATGCGACGCTCATGATCTAGTCCCATCTTCTTTTCATTGACTTGTTAATTGAAGCGTCAGTGGGGATGTCTCCAGTGATCACCATGGCAACTTACCTTCCCTTTGATTTTCTAGTATTCGGGATATCATCGTCCTCATCCTCATCTTCTTCTCTAACTTTGGCCACTTCGTCGGCCGGTGCCTTTCTTTTCCTAGGCGATCGACGTGCTTGCTTGTCGCCCCGCCCATCAGTTTGGTTTTTCTTTACGTATTGAGTCAGCTTCCCCCTTCGGATTAATGCCTCAACATTGTCTTCGAGGGCCATTCAATCGTTCGTGCATGCCCGAGACTTTTGTGGTAATGGCAGTATTTCTTGGACGTGCGCTGCCCCTCCTTAAGGACGAAGGGTTCTGGTCGTCTGATATCCCTGAATTCAGTGTTTGCGCATTCGGAGAGGATGTTTGCATAGGAAGTGTTCAATTTGGTACGCTCTGCGAACCTTCTGGCTTTGGGATCTCTTGGTGGTCCACCATAATCTCTCCTTGGTAGAGGTTGCGCTCATCGCGAGGTCGCCGGTTGGTCTCAGCCTCAGTGGCTTCGATGGCCATCGTTGTTTCATCATAGTTGATGAACCTCTGCACCCTGCGGAGGAAGGTTTCTAAATCCCTAGGCTTGTGTAGGCCGACTTCGACCTGGAATTGGCTGTTTCTGAGAAGTCCGGTCCTCAAGAAGAACAATCGTTGGTTCTCGTCCAAATTCCTGACTTGGTTGACCTCCTCGTTGAATTGTTCCACATACCTACGGAGGGTCTCATTCGGCTCTTGCCTGATTGCAAACAGAACGTCCTCATCCTTGGGCTTCACCCTTGAGGTTGTGAAGCGTGCGGTGAACACCCTGGCCAACTGCTCCCATGAGGAGATGGTGTTAGGTCGTAACTCAGTGAACCACTCTAAGGCCGACCCGTCTAAGGTTAAGGGAAAGATTTTGCACTTAACCGGTCTGGGTGCTCCTCTGTACTTCATCATCAGGTCGAAGTGTCTTAGGTGGGCGTCTGGATCTTTCACACCGTTGTACATCTTGAGGTCTGACGGGGGTTTCGCCAAAGAGCTCGGGATTCGGAATTCATCTATCTCCCTGGTGAACGACCCCAGGTTCATGTCACCCCTATCATAACGATGTGGTCGGTCTTCGGGATGTCACCCCTGATTGCCTCGTCGTTCTACAGTAGAATAGTTCATCGAATAGTTGGCCTGGTGTGAAGACTCATCTGGCCAGTAGGTATAGTCAATGTGGGTGTCGTCCTAGGGGGGTGTGTCCCCATCCCCATCCCCTTCGACGGGGTGGAGATCTGTGGATGAGCTGCTTGCGGGGAGGTGAATGATGCCTCCTGGATGGGTTGGCCCGTGGGATGGGCGACCCATTGTTGCGACGGCGTGGCTCAGGCGCTGTGTTTGCTCGTATGGAAGCCATTAGCTCCTCCATCTGGGTGAGGTGGTCATCTTGGCGAGCGATCCGCTGATCTTGATCACGGAGCAAGTCACGGAGCTCCTGAGCCAGGTTTGCTGGATGGGTGACGTCAACTTGTTGGGTCATGCCTGGCTGGGTACCAGGGGCAACGATCTCAGCGTTGGTCGTTGTTCCTTCCAGTGCTGGGGTGGCCGGACTGGTATCTCAGCCACGCTTTTCAGGCGGGTCGACCGCGGTCTACCTTGAGGTGCCTTTGGAGGAATTGGGAATGTTGGTGGGATAATCTGCTCCCACTGTGGTCGCCACTGATCAGTACCTTGAGGTCGGCTGTAGAGATGGTCAAGGGATTGGTCCTCTGATGCTGTAGAAAGTGGTCGTCCTGATGCTGTTGAGGTAGATCTGGACACGTGGGGGGGGGGTGCCTGCAAGGACACTCCGAAGCCCAAGTCAGGTAGGTCGAGCACTATAATATCGAGTGAGAATTAGAATAGATTGTGTACCTGGCATCTTGGTGCTTAGTGCTATTTATAGTGGCTGAGAGATTCCAGAGGGCTGTCGGATTCGAGTGGAGTGACCTGGATCGTTGATTCTGGAGGCCCATCAATCCATTGGGTTGATCCACGAATGGGTTGGGCCTGACGACTGGCCCAGTCCAGAACATCACTCATGATCATAGTAGACAAGGGAGTAGAAGAGAATGACATAAAAGTAAATGACATAAAAGTAAATAACGTAATGTAAATGACAAGAATGTAAATAAAGCGATAAGGAATTGAAATGTAAAGTGCTGGAAATGTAAAGAACAGAAATTAAAATTGCAAGAAAGTAAAGAACATGAAAATAAAGAACAAAAGCTTAAGAGAAATGTAAAAATTGGATTAAACTTTGAGAGTAATTTCAAGTATGCAAAGGTGAGATTACACATGAAATGAGGCCCTATATATAGCCTAGGATCAGTAGACAAGGCACTAAATTCGAGTTATATACAATCCATAATGAAGAGAATGGGAAAGGTTTGTAACAGTTTCAACAACTGTTAGTCCGCCACGGTCTATGGTGGCTCACACGGGCACCCGTGGTACTTTTTGTTTGAGGAAGAAAAACTCTCAGCATTCCAAAGCGCATCAGGCAACACGGGCACCCGTGGTACTTTCTACCAGAGGGTGATTTTTCATGCAAATTATGGCTGTTTTGATCCTTTGTGAATCTCCTATCCTTGGGACTTCAATGCTATGTTTTTTTAGTGCTTGAAATACTTCCTTTGCTCTTGATTTGTCCTACAAAATAAAATCCAAATAAAAGCAATGAAATAGTCTTAAAAGCGAAATAAAAATACCAAATAACTACTTAAAACAAACACTAAAATAACAACTAATTTGGACTTATCAAACTTTAACAGGGATATACTGAAATGTTAATGCAAAATTATCAAATCAGATATGCCCATTACAACAAACAATAAAATAGTTCAATTTTTTTTTTAAAGATTAGAAACAGAGTAAACTCACCAATGGTTTACCCTTCTCCGCTGCTACATCAGTAATTTCAACTTCCCATAGTATCTTATATCTTTCAACCATCTTGACCATGTTTCCTATTAATCCACTGCGAACTCCAAATACTTTTACCTTCAAGTTTCTTGTGCCATCAAACTTGAAGAACAGAAGGTCTTGCTTCCTTATGTTGCAGTCTATCACAAATTGTTTCTAGCCCTCTCCCTCCAAACAGATGCACCCCTCCACGACTGAGCATTGGACAGTCCAACTAGAGCCATCATGTTTCTTATCAATCAAATTAAACCGCTTTGGTAGATTCCTTTGAAGTACAGCCATCAAACCTGTAGTGAAGTATTCTGGCAAACCTATTTTAAAAGAATAGATACAATGCTTGCTTATTTAATTAAAAATAGTGTTCATTGGTCACATTATTAACAATTATACTTAATATGGTAAGCGTCTAAATACTTACAAATTTTGTAGCATAATCATTTGACACCACCTTCTTATAAAATTGGACGGGTAGAATAGTTCTTGGAGTGTGGTCGTCATTAAACTGGAGTCCATTAATAGGAGGCAGTCACCCCTATTTATTTTGTAGAAGTCTAAAAAAAGGTTCAAAACGCTCTCCAAACCAGAAGTTACCGCTACGTCTTTCGATATCAATCTCCCACGCGCTCATAAATTTTGTATTGAGATAAATAGTAACATCAATCTCATGAAACCACCAATCTTTGAATCTATGTGGTATCATCTGCATTACACATAAGGTAGGAATAGTAGGGATTATATGGCACACATTTTGCATAAAAGTAACCTGAACACAATATTTAATTAAATGTACTGTTGCTTATAATTCGATCTGCACCACGAATCTGATGTTGTATTACAAAGCTCCTTGGTTCCATTTCCTTGATAGATAAAAACATTTGTAAGCTTTCATCTAATGATCTATATTATGTTGTTATACATGTATTCAATTAGTCACATCAGTATGACTCCATCGAAAATTCCAGAAAATCATCATATTGATAAGGTAAAATTACCACATGATAACAAAGATGATCACAATTTCAATATATTCTAACTATACCAACTGACATCTACAGACTAAAAGCTATTAACATGAACACTTCCCACTCTCAATCTTAGGATATTTATTTGTATGGTCTGTTGCAACATATAGATTCAAATCAAACACAAGCATAATAGAAACACATTCAGGCCAGAATCTGAAGACACGAACATACATTTATGGAATGTTAAAAGGCTGCATTACAATCACTCATATTTCTGATAAACTAAATCACCAAATCGCACTAACCTAATTCTAAATTTTGCAAAATCAAAGATAGAGAGACATTGATGCACTTACTCGATAGTTGCATGCAAGACACAGAAGAGACTTGAGATGAGGAAATGTGGGCCTCTGCTTTTGAAAATCCTTCTTCGTTGATTGCTTCAACTTCTTACTAACTGCTTTTGACTTTTTTTTCTTTCCAACAATTTATTTCTATATAGTAATGGGCTTATTGGTAGTAGACTTTGTTTTTTACGAATGCTATTTGCAACCATGTTGTTGAAAGAACCTACTATTTACACCTATTTGTTTTGCTTTAAATTGTTGAAAAATTGTTGCATATATACTTTGTACAAAGTAACACATAA
Source organism: Astragalus glycyphyllos (assembly GCA_963573325.1). Classification (NCBI taxonomy): domain Eukaryota; kingdom Viridiplantae; phylum Streptophyta; class Magnoliopsida; order Fabales; family Fabaceae; genus Astragalus; species Astragalus glycyphyllos. Next base: position 29,866,679 of record OY754310.1, on the reverse strand, counting down.
CAAAATGCAATAAGTTTTCCATAAAACCCTATGTAAAATACATAGATATTTATGAATTAAATTAAATAATGATGGTTTGATGATAAAATAGAATCTTGAATCTCTAACATTGATTTAATTGTTGATAAAGAAAGTAGCATGTGACATGAAATATGAAGCACATATGAAAGTCTATTGATCGTGTTGCTGACCAAAAGAAATCCCACATTGGTACTACTTGTGTCATTTGATTGTGCAGTAGTTGAGTGTATTATATGTATATAGAACTGAGTCCAATTTCACTAAAATATTCGTATTAGGACTACGACTTAGAATTTTTTTTTGTGTTTTTCATTTTTTTTTCGCTTTAAATCCGGTTTGTTATTTTTTAAAAGCGGTTTTTACCTATTGAGTAGATAAATCCACTTTCAAAAAATAACAAAGTGAATTTATAAATTAAATACATAGATATTTATAAATTAAATAACTAAGTGGATTTACCTATTGAGTAGATAAATCCACTTTCAAAAAATAACAAAGTGGATTTATAAACTAAATAAATAGATATTTATAAATTAAATACATAGATTTTATAAATCACAAAGGATAGTGGTAAAAAAAATCCCCATTAAGCGTAAACTCTTAATTGAATGTCAAAGACACCAATTGATTGATATAACGAAAGTAAAATGTGCAAGGAACACAAAGTGCATTCCGAAGTCTGTTGATCGTGTTGCTGAGAAAAAAAATCCCACATTCGTATTATTGATGTTCCACGTAATAAATATTTACGATTCGTTCATGCGCTGACAATCAGGAACGATATTCACCCTCCTCCTTCACCAACGCGTGCGAAACACGGGTCCTAGGAATCGAACACATTCATACTCCATAATGAAGAACGTCACAAATCATGCATTCTCAAGGCTCTCGACGCTTTTGCTGAGCAAGAGGAATCTGTGCCAGACAACACAGATAGAACAAATAAAATCAAAACGAATAACTCAACGAATTGTAATAAATATTTACAATTCGTTCATGCCCTAACAATCAAGAACGATATTCACTCTCCTCCTTCCCCAACACGTGCGAAGCACGGGTCTTGGGTCTAGTAATGATAAATCTAATAAATTTTTCAATGCATAATGATTCTATATTACTACCATGTTCAAGCAGATATAGTTTTGGTCACAAGTTCTTGGTAAAAGATCTCTGGAATATGTCTGCAGCAATGTGAGTATGTTAAGATAGAATTGAAATAGTGAAAAGGAATCCATCAATTAATACTTGAACATGCATATGAAGTTCACAAATTTGAATGACGAAAAGCTTCAGTCCAACATACAATAAGGATTCATGTGATAACTATTGTAACCAATCAAAGTCAATATATGTACAATAACAAAATAATTCTAAAACTTATCCCACAAACATGTTGTAAGTCACTAATTTAAATGTTAACATATATCACTAGGACAACTTGCATTTACTTATTATTAATGTATAATTGTTAGACGAAATATATGCATTGTCGAAAACTTATGTATCTTAAATCTTCCTAAAGCAAAACTAACTGGCTTATATTAGACATCAATTTACAAGGAAAGAAAATCTTGCTTAGTAATAAAATATTTTGTAATCCAAAGTTATTAATTTTCATTCAAAACAATTTTGTTTTTGGGAAAAAAAATTAATCATCATCATGTCACATGTTTTTGAAAAACTAACAAGAACCATATAATATATTATTTTATTTCAATATGAAACAAAAAAACTAGGCTACAAACTTTAATTGGCTTACTGCTTCAAAAAAAAACTTATTAATTAGCTTACTAAAAGTTACTATGATGACAAAATGAAGTTTATTTTGGAAAGTGGGTAATTACAAAGAGCACACAACAGAGTAAAAATAATAGTTATTTGAAACATATAGAAGCCTATCACTACATCAGTTGAATTAAATTTTGAACGTCACCCATAATTCAAAACTCTTACATATGCAAGCGTTAAAAAAAAGTAAGCAGAATCATACACTCCATAAATAATATTAAACTCAAAACTACCCCTCATGTAGAAATATTTAATTTATTCCAAGAATGTACCAACTTAAACATGTCTCGAATGTTTGAAAAACACAATAATTAGTTCGAAAAGGAAGAAAAGGTTCAGCAACCAATAACACTCATTTATCCCTTTAATATAAGCATAACAAAACACATCAAAAAATGGAAGCAAACACTACATCAACAATATTCTCCATAAGGACTCCCCTTCTTTAGAACAAAAACCACAATCGTAGAATTCCTAGGTGATCTAGAAAAACGTATGTTATACACCCGTTTTCGCCGAGGGCTACTCAACTGACGTAGAATCGGTTAGCCGAAGCCCGAAGGGTGATTCCCGTTAGCAAAATAGAAATTTAGCTGCTTGGGGTGTAATTGACTATACATGACCACATGGCTAAGATAAATAGCTGAGATGCCTACTCGACTGACGCCTGATTAACCGAGGTAAGACTCGGCCGAGACAAATCGACTTGACGTGGCTACTAAGTCTATATAGACTTGGAGGCTAATAATTGGTCTTAATGTGTTCATATAATTATTTATTAAATAATTATATGATTTGTTAAAATAAATATATTGGAAAAAGACCAAGTCAAGCTACTGTAACCACCTTCCTGAATTTGTCGGAAGTGGGCATGAGGAGTTGGCCAAGTTAAAGGAGCTTGCTTTGGGAGCAAGGATTCAACGCACGTGGACGCATTTTCACGTTGGAGCGATTAGGACAACGTGGAGAAGCACCGTAGAGGTGGGAGCAAAGATATTTTGACCCCACTATCAGTGCTAGTGGAAGAGTGGAACGTGCTTGCTATATTTAAGGCATGAGTGTAGTGTAGTACGTTGATCTTAGTTGATCCAACGGTGAGCAGTTGTTGGCTCGAGTAGTGGCCGACGAAGGCTCATGTATATATATAGTTGGCTTGTACATTTGTAAACACACACATCAATATCAATGCAAGTCCATACTTATGTTTTTACCTTTCCCTTATCGCTTTCTTTTATCGCTTTCCTTTATTTTAATGCATTCTTAGGTTAGTAGCAGTTCTCCTGCTACACTAGACGCTTTCTAAAGTAGTCTAGGAACCCGCAGCTGAGAAACATAGTCCATTTCTCAACGTAATCGCTTGATCAACGAAGGGATCAGTGCAAATTAGCCTCAGCAAACGCTTAGTCGGCCAAAGAAACACCCAATTGGCTGACTAAGCATCTTGCCTGGCTAAGCAGCAAATATTCGCACAGCAACGTATAATCCATTTTGTCCTGATGATTGTATCTATTGGTACTATCAACTTAGTCCTCACTAAAATGTCTCTACAATCACCATCAAAATTCTATTCATTCTACTCCATCCTAAGATTCTAAAAGAGCCACCAAGTTTATACTCTTAGACTTCTTTAGTCGTCCATTAAGTCTTTTTAGTTCTAAAAGTATCACTATCAAAATATTATCAGTTGCTAACTTAATCGGTAACTACCTATATCTCAGTCAACAATAGACAACATCACTGAACAACCCAATGCTAAAAGCTACCGTGAATCAAATAAAAGCACATGTACTTATCTTCATTACTGCTAGTTAAAAGATGATTAAACCTTTATTTATCATAATGTATGGCCCAGCACATACAACAAACAAAATTTATCAAATATAATGTTGTTTTGCACATAATTAAAAGCACTTAGTTAGCAAGGAATACAAAAAGGCATATTCCATTCATAAGCAAAAATATTTCAATTCAAACAATTAAGAAGAAACCCATCATACAAGTAAAGAGGAAATTAAAATACAAATTAGTCATTAAGTAGTTCTCTCTTTCCTAGACAACTCATTCCCAAGCTTGTTAGTGGCTATAAAGATACCACTACTAGTCAGATATTGGGTTGTTCAAGTCCAACATCAATTAATAGCACGTAATCTTCATAGCTCCAACAAGAAGTCCTATTCGCCCATTGTTTTTTTTCTTAAAAAGTATTAAAATAAACCCACACCACTGCCTAAGTTGGGTTCGACAAGCTCTGATACCAAAAATGTAACACCCTGATTTTGCGGGTCGAAACCAAAAATGTACCCCTTTATTTATATTATATATTATATATCGGTGATAAGCTTGCACCGTATTATATATATAAACCCAGAGGGGTCAAGTTCTAATGGACTCAGGAGTGTGAAAACGCCCTTGCCGAGCTCAAGCAAATTCTCATGGAACCTCCAATCCTCACAAGACCAGTAGAGGGAGAGACCCTCTACCTCTACCTTGCAGTGGCTGAGGAAACTCTAAGCGCAGTTTTGGTTAGAGAAACCGAGGAGGGCAAATGCCAATCTACTTTGTTAACAAAGTCCTTCAGGGTCCGAAAACAAGGTACCAAAAGATTGAGAAGGTAGCCTTGGCACTGATAATGGCAGCTCGGAGATTAAGACCATACTTTGTGGCCCACCAAGTGGTTGTAAGAACACACCAACCTATCAGACATATCCTGCACCGGCCCGACCTCGCGTCGAATAATCAAATGGGGCAGTCCTTCGGCATTCGAGATTGTCTTCCAAAGTATTTTCGAATGTATGTTTGGACTTTGGAGCCACTTCCTTTTCGATCGTAGCTTCTTTTAACAATTCTTGAATTCATCTTTAAATGCTATGATGACATGTTATTACAGCTAATTTCACATCCGAAATTTGGATGGTACAGGGTCGTTCTTCACTTTTGGTTTCTTGTCATCCATCAATTTTCTTTAATTAACTGTGAAAAGACAAAAGACGCAAACGGTCATTTTAAAAAAGCTAAAGGGCGTAAATGAACATTTTCAAAAAGATAAAGGACAAAAACAAAAAAAAAACAGGAAACATAATTACCAATCACTTACTAAAAGGACCATTTATATTAAGTAGGAAAAGATAAAGGATGTAAACGAATATTTTAAAAAAGATAAAGGACGTAAATGAATACTTTAAAAAAGATTAAGGATGAAAACAAAAATTTACATCATGGTCTAATAACATAGCCAGCTGCTTACGTGGCCAATTTATCCACATCACTATCCATGTAAGTCCTATTTAACTTTCACTTAACAGAAGTACCACTTAAATCCATTTTGAAAATATAAAGGAATGAACCTTTTAAAAGATAATTACGTAAACGAGAAAAAAGTGAAAGATAAATAACCAAAATTATATTTTTACCTTTGGTAAAATTAACGGTTGAACTAGCTTATACATATAAAAAAAAACATAATTAGGTACTTGAGGTGCTAGCTCAGTGGTAAGAGCTAAAGAGCTAGCCTTATATCCTCAATGTGCCGAGTTTGAATCCCCATCCCCCGGGAACAGTTGTAAAAATGGTCATTAGTTCCACTTTGTTTAGTAAAAATTTTCCCTTCCCCATTTTTTTTTAAATTGAAGAGAATATTATTTTAATGCCGGACAAATGAGGAATTTAAGTTAAAGTAAAAGTGAGAGAAAAAATGAAACACTGTCAAACACTACTTCAAGTAGATTTTCAAAAAACACTATAATACTAAAAAAAGTTACTATAAGATAGTCATGTCAAACACTTACAAAATGCTCATCTACTATAAGTGAGAGAATGCAGAGAGAATTTTGATGTAAGGAAAAGACAAAATATCTGAGCCTGATATTAATAGTGTAAATTCACGGCCAATGAAGGTCGGCTCTGTTGGTAAGGAGTAGGCTCATTCCCCACAAGGGCGTTTGTACTCCCGCTACTGATGTGATGACCTTTTTAGTGGGTGATCCATAAGTATCTTTGTAAGTGTTCAATGAGCCGTGTGGCCTACCCTAACTCTGATGAGCCCCGGAGCCCAACTCACCCAAACTTTCTCAAACTAGTACAACATCTTCATCAAATAGTGAATCACGATTTGGGGTATTTTTGACTGAACATCCACGTATGTAAACAATTATTAAACACGAACATATAATCCTACCGTCACCGTGATTAATATTAACTTTTTGTTTGAAAATTCTTCAACGCTGTTCTTCATTATTTGCTTTATCGGTGAAGAATCGCTTTCGAGTAAAGACTTTGACCTATATACTGCTATACAAGAGCCACTCATTTCTAATAAAAAATGTCACTTAATTTCTTCTGCAACTACCTACAGAGCCACTCATTTTCTTCTCATTGATCTAATCCATGTCTTCCACCTCGGAAAGCCACGAATCTGAATCCAGATTTGATACTAATACTAATCGAAAGAAGATATCCAATGTGTACTTGAGTTTCTGCGGGAAAGGCGAAGGTTATTTTGCTTTAGATCTATATAGAGCTCTTTCTGAAATACCTGGAGTTTGTGTCGAATATAGGCTTAGAGGTGGAGATTGGAAATTAACACCCTCAGAGCTGGGTGTAATAGGAAAGTCTAAACTTGCCATTATTGTCTTTTCAAGGAATTATACAAATTCAAGATGGTGTCTTGAAGAGTTGGAGAAAATAATGGAGTGTTGTCGAACCACAGGTCTCATTCTTCTACCTTTGTTCTGCGGTTCCTTTCGTGAAGGTATGTTTGGAGAGGTTTTTCATGAATTTGTGCATAGATTAACCCCGCCCGAAGAAGAACAAATCTTCCATTCAAACAAAAAAGACAAGTTCATGAGTTGGGTGGCAGCCATCAGTAAATATCCGGGATATACAGTAACTAATTCCAGGTAATTTTGAAGTTTTTTTTTTACTGTAAAAAAATTAGCTCGTTTAGTCGTAAATAATAGGCTTAAATATACGTTTCGTCCCTGCAAATATACAAATAATTCACTTTCGTCCCTTTAAAAAGAAAACCTTCAAAAAATACCTTGCAATTACAAAACGTGTTTAGTTTCGTCCCTGCTGTTAGTTTTAGACTAACACCGTTAATGGATGCTGACGTGGCAGCCAACTTGGATGCCAAATCATCATCTCTTTCAATAGAACTCTGCAACCCAAAAAATAAATATAGAAAATGCTCTCTCTCTCTCTCTCATAACTCTGCAACCCAGAAAACAAAAACATTCTTCAATGCAAAGATTCTACATTTACCTCAACTCTACACCAGATCTGTGGCCTGGCTCTTCCTTACGAATCCCTCTTCTTCTCATCACAATCTTCATCAAAATCATCTTCTTCTCTTCCTTACGAATCCTTGGCTCACAATCGTTTCAAATCCGTACCAATCCCCCTCGAATCAGAGTGCCTTAGTTACCCCTCTTTATGAAATCAAAACCTATTTCTGAAATCGAAACCTTCTTTCAAATGTCGCTGATCTCGTTGAAAACGAAAAGGAGAGAGTCTGGGAGAGATTCGAAAAATAGAGCTTTGAAATTTTGGGTTTTGGATGAGATGAGAAGAGAGATGAACACTGGAAGAGAAATAATATTGTGGATGGAAGTGACTTCAATTCTCAAATATTGTTCCAGATCTGTTTTAATTTTTCTATCAAAAAATAATTTGTTTTAATTCTGTGCACAAAGATTGTTGTTTAAAGGTATGATTTTGGGGTTCATTGTTGTTGTTTGTGGATTTAAGAAGAAGAAGAAAGATTGTAGTTTTGAAGAAAGAAGAGAGAAGATGAGAGAAGAACAGAGTTTTAGAGAAAGAGGAATGAAAGAGATGATGATTTGGCATCCATGTTGGCTGCCACATCAGCATCCATTAACGGTATTAATCTAAAACTAACAGTAGGGACGAAACTAAACACGATTTGTAATTGCAAGGTATTTTTTGAAGGTTTTCTTTTTGCAGGGACGAAAGTGGATTATTTGTATATTTGCAGGGACGAAACGTATATTTAGGCCTAAATAATAAGGGTTTGTTTTAATGGAGTTATTTAAGTTAATTTATTGACATAAACTGTTTTTTTTATTTTATAAAATTGACATAAACTTTTTGAGAGAACTTATAAACATTTGCGACATGTTGGTAAGCTGTAGCGTATCTAGGACCCTGACTTAGGGTGGTCAAGCAATTTAATTTAATAATTAATATATATCGTTGTGTAGAAATTTTTTTACAACTTCAGTCAATCACAAACAACACATCATAAAAAATGTTTGACTTTATCTCACCTACGTTAAAAAGCTTTTAAAACGATGGTGTATATTAATTAAACATATTTTGCTATTCTAATTTGGTAATTTTGGTCCTTGTGATTTTCTCATTGCACTTATAGTTGCTAAAAATCAAGGATTGTGCAATTTTAGTTTCTCATTTTCTCAAAATTCAAGATTTTTGCGGACCAAAAGTGCAAATAATATATGATTTTGAAGGGAAAAATTGAGAAATTAAGAGAAATGGGACCGAACGTAAAATAAAATGACTAAAATCACTAAGTTAACAAAAAACACCATATTTGTTTGTGATAATGATAGACTAATGAAAATAATTAAACTAATGGACTTGTTATTGTTCATTTATCTCCTTAGCTAAATAAACTTAGTCGGGGTAGCTAAATATAAAATTAATATACTTAATTATTCAAAGACATATATTATTTTTTGGTAGCCAAAACTACCCCATAGTTACACTACCAACCACTCTTGGAGCTGCAACAGGAAATAGTAGCTAGGAATAGTAATAGAACAATAGGAGCAAGGTGTGCAAAATATAAAATTAGGGGTGTCAAAATATATTTTTTAAAGAGGTGTTGGTCTCAATTTTTAAATTTAAGGGTTTGCAGGTGCACACCTTGAATATTATGTGGATCCGCCGGTGTTGGTAAGCACTTACTCCCTTCGGGTGCCTATTATAAGAAGAAAATACAAAAACCATCGATCAAAGATGTCATTTAATTCTTGTCTTTTTTAAGTTAAGTCTCCAAAATATGCTTCACTCAACTCCACATATGAAATAACTTCCCTTAAGTTTATGTACACTACTCCCATTCACTCACCTTGAAAACTGAAAGGACAAAACATTCAATGAGGGTAAAATTGAGAACTAATCAATAAATATACACTAAAAATTGAAATAGTTTCTTATATTTGAGGCCAAAATTAACTCAAAAAATCTCCATGTAATAGAGACCGGCGGGAGTACATTATAGGAGTTCGTAACTATTAGGTTGAATGGCTGATAGGGATTTGAATTGTTCTTGGAACTACTGAGTGCCATCAATAGTTATTAGTATGTAATATTAGTAATTAGTATGTAATGTCAATTCCGGTCTATAAAATTAGTAATTAGCAATATTATAAAAACCAAAGAAGCTATAATATTAGTAACATTTCAAAATCAAAAAGAGGCAGTGAGAGAAAAGGATAAATGAGAAAATGAGTACCTAGTACCTACCCGATCTACCCCTTGAAGCCTTCATTATATTAGTGGGAAAATAGAACGACTTTTTTTGGTGAAAAATAGGGCCAGAGGCCCAACGAAATCAGTTACTCGTGTATGGGCTAGCAAGCCCAATAGTGTCTACAGAAAGCAAATTGACCAAAAAGTCTGGTGTAGAACCATAAATTACAAAATTGTCCCTTATCTTGTGATTGCTCCTTGCCAAGCAATTAGTGGTGGCATTCAATACACGACCAACCGAACTCCACGAGAATTCAATTCCACCTTTACCAATATCCAAAATTCCTTTCACTAGAGGATGGTTGTGTTGATTTCCTAGGTTACCATTCTTCAGCAGATCAAAGGCAACACAGGAATCCGTTTCAATCATCAGCACTTTGTAGCCTCTGATCCACACTACTATGCTCACACCGTGGTATATGCTCCACAATTCCGCGTCAATTGTTGTGCATGCGTCCAATTTGTGGGAAAACGCAAACCTCAGATTGTCGTAACAATCATGAAGAAGCCCTCCACAGCCAGCTGATCTTCCATTGTTGAAAACAGAACTATCGCAATTGAGTTTCCAAACATCTACCGGAGGTGGTTACCATCTATCAATCACCATGTCGTTTCTTGAATTCACGCAAGCTCTAAGCGACTCATCTACCGGTTTGCTGTCTACAATCCATTCAACCTGTTTCCAGATAGAGATGCTGTAAGCTTGAACAGAGGAGTATTTTTAGAAGAACACCCAGTCATTTCGAACAGACCATATGGTGTCCAGAATAACTCCAAACACTATGTGCCAGTGAGTACCTTCATCCCTGTTGTCTCTCTTAATAAGATTTGATTCAATCCAGTTTGTCCAAATTTGATTGCTGAAAAATTGATTTGGCTTCCTGACTTTTAGGCTAAGCCACAAATTGAGGGTGTGACACCCTTTACTCAGAAAGTAAATATAATTGAAATAGTACGAAAAATAGTGAATTTGTTTTTTAAATAAGATTTTCACTTTATTTTCGAAATATTTTCGCAAGTAAAAGATGTCGTCAACTTCCTAAAATCATATAAAACACTTCATAGTAATAACGAAGACTATGTGGCAAAGTTTTTCTTCAATAAAATCATATAAACGATTATAATAATATTAAAGGCTGAAACATCGAAGCATATCTTTCAATACAGTAATAATATTGATTTGAAATATAATATCCAAAATACATCCCAAATCCCAATGTCACATGATCAGAGCAATTAGCTTTTAATCCAATAAACTAAAACTGGAGCAACATCAACACGCAGAATCAAATCTCTCCTGCTGCACGACCCTAGAAGGCCACTCCAACGACACCTGGAACTCAATCTAAAAAGTGGTGCGCGGGTGAGAAAAAACATCTAAACCATATAAGGAACATAGGACCGAAACTAAAACAGCAAGGACTATCACATAACAAGGAAACAATCAACAATAATGGATACCACTTTCATAACACACATGCACAAATAATCCTTAACTAATCCTCAGCTAATACTAGTGTCGCGACCTCACATACGGTCCTAGGACTACAAGCAGCAACACCAACAGGAACAACAACAGGATCAAGATACCTTGCCAGATACTGCTTACAATCATCATCATCAACAACAACAACAACTATAGGACTAGGATACCTTGCCTGAACGGGATACCTTGCCCGATAACGCCCTATAGGGAACAACATCAATAGGACCGGGATACCTTGCCCGATAACGCCCTATGAAGAACAGCAGCACGAGGACTATGAGGACCGAGATGCCTTGCCCGAACGGGATACCTTGTCCGATAATGCCCTACTAACAACAACGACGATGACAACGACGATGACGATAACAACAACAACAACAACAACAACAACAAGAAGATGGACACACATGGACCTAAATAGACGCGATATCGCACAACTACAACGACGACAACAACAACATCGACAACAACAACAACAATGACAACAACAACAACAACTATCATCAGGTACGGCTCGCCCGTACTGCGACAAGGTTCCTTAAACACCATCATCATCATTAACTTCCTTAAAAACTCCTAAGTCCGAAGGTATCATCAATAATTGGGGGTCATATACTCTATAATCATCGGCGAATGATAACTTGTCCATTGCGCAACAAGTTTCCCATAACAATACACATGTATCATCAGTACACACAATACCAACCGGCAATCACAACAAAATTTGAACGATAATCACTTAATAATCTTAATGATTCTGCGTCGATCCTAGCTACATTAATCGTGCTAAGGTGTCGGTCTAGATCTTAAATGATATTAACTTTAGACTTACCTATCATTCTAACTCATTAGCACATTAGACATTAACTCATTATTTAACTTTTCAAGCTAACACTTCATTCTTATAATTAATTATGAGTAATACTCAAGTCATATGAGCTCATGAATTCGTACTTATTATTTCGTTCTTACTCTTAAATGACCCTCACTGTCAACTCAATTTTACGTTATTGGTGACATACTAGTCACCCAAATCAAAGAACATTATTCAACATAAAATTGACTAGATTCATTTCTTAAACTTGACATATTAGCTACATCCACCACTATATTAAAATTACAGTCATCCAAATTGTTCACATGTCATTTAAATTATTACAGTCATCCTTAATTATTACAGCATCCAACTTGAATAAATAATAAATACTAAATAATAAATAACAAATAAAACAGACAAAATGTCGATAGCGATAATCAAAACTATACTAGTCCTATCCCATATTCCTCATATAGAAAAGAAACTCTTTTCCCCATACTTGGTATGGAAACTCGTGCAACGCGCAGAGTTGAGAGATATCCGACATCGACATATTCATCGAACTAACTAATGTGACCGCACAATATAACTTTGAGGGGTCTCAAATAGTGAATTTAAGAAAAACAGTGACGTAATTTGCCTTCCGTAAATGAGCTCCACCAGCGTGACTTACTCACGAAAGTTTGTTTCAAATAAACCTTATACCTATTGAATTTGTGAATCACAAATTATTCTTCCAATAGTGAACTGTATTCGGACATTTTCACTCCAAGTGCATAAGACTATGAATAAGGGGATAATACACACATCTGATTGGAGGCTTGCTTCCAAATTGAATGAAATGATGAGCAGCAATAAAATCAAGGAGGTGGGAAGAATAAAAAGTGGTGAATAACTTATTGTAATTGAAGAGAAGGAATGGACTTGAAATTTTAAGGATATTAGACAAGAATAGAAAAACGAAATTAACACCATCTCTGTTAAAGGAGAAGAATGACAATAAACATAAATAAGGGTACGTTTGAGGAACCATTCGCGACTAGAGAAGCTTCAGTGGCAGCGGTCATGGAGTTTTTCAAAAGGGTGTGAGTTTCAGAACACGAGTTAGGGGCCGTAATCAGTTGAATGAAGGTCGGAATCAAACTCAGAGCGTGATTCCGAGTGAATGGGCGAAGTTTGGGGTTCGGCCGTCGTGTAGGCAGTGAAAACGCGATTGAGGAAGGAGGAGGTTTAGGGTTTCGGTAAGTTGCAGGTCTAAGGAAGAAGATGATAAGTTCGGCGGGTCGGGTTAGGCCCAACTGTGTGTTTCAACTGGGCTGGGCGCTGGGTTGCACTGCTGGAACGATTTTCAGCTACTGGGGGGTGCAAGTAGCGAACAAAAAGGGGGTGTAAACGAATAGCAAAACTCAAAATCAACTTTAAATCATTTTTGAAAGCTCATTTTAACTACAACTATTATTTTAGTACACTAATAGTCCCAAATAATTTTTAAAACACATAACATCTAAAAGACTAATAATTGTAAAAAACAAAATAAATATAAACTAACAATTATATATTACATATAATACATAAAAATACATTTAAATGCGACTTTAACTAATTTTAATAGTTCAAACATACAATAAATTAAAATAATATAATCTTATCAAACTAAAATAATTCATCAGACAAGCACATAATAAAAGAATCACAACGCACGAAAAGTGGGTGTTACAGAGGGTTTTCCTGCAATCCCTCAAGTAGTGGCACAAGGATTCTTCTTCTTCATAGCATCTAGGGAATTTGCCATCTGAGGTCATTATTCTTCTACGCCTCTCCATGTTTGTCAGCAAAGTACGATGACCCAGCTTCCAGAGTAAGGTGCGTATTTTTTCTAGACCTTCCCATTTCCATATCACTTGGGAAAATAAAAGAGTTAGAGTAATTAGGATTACCTTCTATAGCAGCATAGGCAGAGTTAGTGGTGAAGACTCCATCAGGAGTAGCACCCCACTTGAATTAATCTTCTTGTTGGATAGCAGAAGGTGGGTTAATAGCCTGAATTTCATGTTTAATTGCTTCTGGGAGTAGGTCTTCAATAGTGGATAAGTTCCACTCTCCATCATAAGTCGCATAATGGTTGATAGGTAACTTGAGAACCTCTTCATTAATGCTGGAAGTGTTGAACTCAGTTAGTTTAGAATCATTTCTGAACCATTTATCAGTCCAGAATCTGATATGATCACCATTCCCAAGTTTTCAACTAAGATTACTTCTGCAAGCCTCCAAAGTTGTCCCTAAACCATTCCAGAAGTTAGAGCCTTTTTTCTTAGTGTTAATAGTAGGGAAAACCGGCCACCCACACTGATATTTGCTCCTAATCACCTTAGTCCATAAACTGTCTGAATTAGAGCAGAAATTCCACAAAGCCTTCCAACCACTCAATCTTTGTTTCACCTTGTCAAATGCAAATTTGAATGTGTTGCAGCCCACTTTCTTATGAAAAATGGGTACACCTCAGAAGCCTAGGCACATTCTTAGAAAAATAAACTCTAGTCTTCTCTTGGCTGACCTTTTGTCCTGAGCTAATACAAAAATTTAAGAGAGTTTGCTAAATTAATTCAGCTTGGGCAGTGTTGGCTTCTGCAAACAGCAGCAAATCATCTGCAAATGCCAAATGTGATATCTTGGGACCCCCTCTAGAAACTTGGAGGTTGCCAAGCATTATCACCTACCTCCAGGCTCCAGCTCTATAACTTGGAATAATCTCTCAATGCACAAGACAAGTAGATAAGAAGATATTGGATCTCCTTGCCTAATGCCTCTAGTAGGATAGAACGTCTCAAGAGCTTCGCCATTCCATAACACTTGCATAGTAGGAGAGGAAACACAATACCAAATAATTTGAATCAGTTTTGGAGATATCCCAATATCTTCCAAAGTATCTTTCACAAATTCCCACCTAAGCCTGTCATTGCCTTTTCAAGGTCAACTTTTATTGTCATCCACCCTTTCTTTCCACTTTGGCTTCTCATTGAGTGGAAAATCTCTTGAGCTATGATTATATTATCATAAATTTGCCTCTTGGGGATGAAGGAAGCTTGAGCAGGCCCAATAAGTTGTTGAAGAGCTCCCCTGAGTCTACTAGCTATCATTTTGGTGATAGTTTTATAGGCAACATTACACAATCCAATAGGACTGAACTGTTTCATACAAGTGACATGATCCACTTTGGGAATGAGAGCTAGGAAGAATATTTTGAAATACATCATAATAATATTAATGTGACACATTAATACAAAATACAAAATCGCAACATATAGGAAAATTTATATTCAGGCAATGAATTAATTCTAAACTGAGAATATTTTATCTATGAATTTGACCACAATATTGGTTATATCAGTTTGGATTTGGGCGGGTCAATGTGTTGCATGCAATTTAAAATTTGAAATACATATTTAAGCAAGACTTAATGGATCAGTGTACAACTCCGAAATTACTTAACAGCAAAAGTATGAAACTGAGGAAACATATCAATAAATAATAATTAAAATAATAAAACAAATAATAGTCAATTTTATAAACAAATGTGGCTGCTGACCTGGATTAGTGATTACACGTGTGATTAGGAGAGGAAAACTCGTATGTGGATAGGCCGATCGGATGACACTTTGAATTTTTTGCCTTGAGAAACCTATTTAATTGTATTATTAATAAATAGTTTATACACATATTTATCAATAGAGCATATATTTTTTACGGAAATTTATCTTGCTTGCAATACTTATGGTTTTGTTGGTTTAGTAGTTCTCTTTCATTAACCGCTTAGACTTAACGCTCTTTTTCATAGTTAGTTAAAGAACCCATAGCCGAGAGACCAATTATCTCTCTTGTCATAATCGTCGGAATAAAATGGAAAAATCTACTGGGAGCTTTTAGTCGATCTCTTCATCTCACTTTCAAGTTCAGCAACATAAACTATCGGACAACACCTTCTCCAATTAAGTGCAATCTAGAATTGTTGAAATAGCTTAGAATTTATTTTCCAGTATCCATTCACATGTTGAAAACGGTTATATGCTTTTAATCTCCTGTTAATGTTATACAGGACCGAAAGTCAAGATATTCCACATATAATTAATCATGTTACTCATATGCGAAAGAGAGATAAGTTTGATGCTAATTATCCTGTAAGAGTGAGTACCCCTGTACAAGATGTGTTTCAACTATTGCAGCAATCAGAACATCCTTTCCTATTAGGGATTTGGGGGATGGTAGGGATTGGTAAAACAACCATTGCGCAAGCCGTTTATAAACAAATTGGTCCCTATTTTGAAGATAGCAGCTTCCTTGTCAGTTTGAGAGCTTCTTTAGAAGAGCGATTTCGTTATAAAAGAGTATTTCTTGTACTTGACAATGTTACAAAATTGGAGCAACTAAATGCTTTGTGTGGAAGTCGTGAATGGTTTGGTGCAGGTAGCAAAATTATCATCACGACAAGAGATAGGCATCTACTTACGAAGCATGGAGTTGAACATAAACATATATATCGCGTGAAAGAATTGGACCAAAGTGAATCTCTTGAGGTCTTTAATCTGTATGCATTCCAGGAAGTAACTCCTAGACAAGAATATCTTGAATTTTTTAGACAATTTGCTGCTTGTTCTGGGGGATTGCCTCTTGCTCTATCAATCATTGGGTCCCTTATGCCTCGAACTGATTTATCAAAGCTGGAGTACATGTTGCAGAGATTCAAAAGATTTCTCATTCCAGATTCAGGATTACAAGAAGCTCTAGAAAGGAGTTTTAATGATTTAAATGATAAAGAGAAACAACTATTTCTTGACATTGCACGTTTCTTTATTGGGAGGGACCAAAATGATGTACTACATACTTTAAATAGCTCAACACAATTTGCAGCTCCTGAAATCAGCCTCCTTGAAGACAAAAGCCTCGTAACCATTGATGAGAATAACAAGCTTGGAATGCATGTTCTGCTGCAAGCCATGGCAAGAGAAATAATTAACAGGGAATCAAGGAATAAGCCCGAGGTTAGTGTGGTAGTATATGTTTTTGAGTCTAGCTCGGTATTGTGTATCACCAATTAATGTATGGTTGGTTCTAAAATATATAACGGTAAAAGAAGAACAACATTAATGAAATCAGTTTGTTAACTTTTGGCTTTAAAATCATCAAAAGAACTCAATTAGAAAGTTAGTACGGTTGTGAACCAAGAACTAGCAACAAAATTAAATTGTGGATAACCTCATGTGGGATCAAGAATTTTAGCAACCTCTATGTTTTTTATCTTTGATGTTTCAGCCAAAGACCTTCGACATGTTCTTAAGTTTCAGAGGGGAAGACAGTCGGGGGAAATTCATTTCACATCTCTATTCGGCTCTTCAAAATGCCGGGATTTATGTTTTCAAAGATGATGATGAGATTCAACGAGGAGATCTGATCTCATTCTCACTGTTGCAAGCAATCGGGCGGTCTAGAATTTGTATAGTTGTTTTGTCTAAAAATTATGCTAATTCAAGATGGTGTATGTTAGAATTGGAGAAAATTATGGAGATTGAAAGAATAAAGGGTGTCGTGGTTGTGCCAGTGTTCTATGAGGTAGATCCCTCAGAAGTACGTAAACAGACAGGTCAGTTTGAAAAAGCTTTTGAAGATCTTAAATCAATAATCTCAATGGATGAGTCCACGGAGAGGAAATGGAGAAAAGCTCTCTCTGGTATTGGTGGCATAGCAGGGTTTGTCATCCCAAATTCCAGGTAATTTTATTTCTTAATTTTATCTTTAATTGTTTGTGCCAATAAAAAAACTGTTCCTGATGCTTTAAAGTTTCAGTTGTTTGTAAAGGCCTAAACCCTAATTTAATTCGGAAAGCTAGCATACTAACTGACCATTAACAAGTCAGTTAGTGTATTTACAGTTATATCCTTTAACATGCCCTCTCAAACTCAACACTGGGATAACTGAGTTTACTGGCCTAGGACAAAGGAGACATGTAGCTGCTTTTGGAAAAACTTTTCCCTAAGGAAAAACATGTCCAACTCCATGTGCTTGGTTCGGGCATGGAGAACATGATTATGAGCAAGGGACACTGTGATCATGTTGTCACAGTACACAGTAGGAGGTTTGAAGGGAATCTCAAGTTCTGTGAGCAGGGATTGGATGCAGAGATTTTCAGAGGTTACAAGAGCAAGACTCTTGTATTATACTTCAGTGCTGGACCTGGAGACAATGGGTTGTTTCTTGGACCACCATGACACCAAGTTGTCACCAAGGAAGATCCATGGAGTAGAGGTTGAGTGTCTATCATCAGGGTTAGAACCCCAGACTGCATCACAATAGGCAATGAGAGACAGAGGTGTTCTGAGGGTAGTGTAGAAAACGGGAATCTTAATATTATTCGAATTGTGTATAGTTACACTCACTAATCTTTATTATATAGACAAATAAGATGGACTAAACTTAACAGACCTTATTAACGGGCCTGGTACATGGACTATTAATAATTACAAAAAAAAACTACTATTTACAACACTTCTCTTCAAACTGGTGAATGTATATCTATCATTCCCAGCTTGCAAGTAAGTTGGTTGAGACGTTCTGTCGGCAAACCTTTTGTTGACACGTTAGCTAGTTGGTACCCAGAAGAAATGTATTCTTTCATTATCAATCCACCATCCAATTTCTCCTTGATAAAGTGTCGGTCTATCTCAATATGTTTTGTTCTGTCGTGTTGAACATGATTATGAGCAATACTGATAGCCGATTTATTGTCACAAAATATGTTCGTAGGGGTTTCATACTTAATCTTTAAGTCATCTAGCACAATTTTCATCCATAATGATTCACATATCCCTTGTGCCATAGCTCTAAACTCTGTCTCAGCACTTGATCGAGCTACTACATTTTGCTTCTTACTTCTCCACGAGACAAGGTTCCCACATAAAAATGTGCAATAAACTGAGGTGGATCTTCTGTCACTCACTGAACCTGCATAATGTACATCAGTATAAGCCTCTATAGTCAAGTTTTCACCTCTCTTGAAAAGGAGTCCTCTCCCTGGAGTGGCCTTAATATATTGCAGAACACGATTCACAGCCTGAAGGTGTCTTGCTCTTGAGTCATGCATGAACTGACTTACAACACTAACTGCATATGCCAAGTGTGGGCTAAGTAGATCAACTTCCCCACTTGTCTTTGATATTGCATTTTGTCAACCTTAGCACTTTCCTCTTCAACGCTCAATCTATGATTTTGCTCAATGGAGACGCTTGCAGGTTTACATCCAAGCTTTCTTGTTTCTTCCAGGAGGTCAAGAACATATTTTTTTTGAGAAATAAAAATGCTTTCATTGGAGTAGGCTACCCCAATCCCTAGGAAATACTTAAGTTTCCCAAGTCCCTAGGTTGGTGTAGCTAATCTTTCCTTAAGCAGTTGCCTTTCATTCAATATCATCAACATAACAAGAAGTATTACTAGTTTACCATCCTGTGAATGTTTGAAGAAAAGGGTATGATCTCCATGGCTTTACTTTTAGCCAAAGTGCAAAATTGCCTTTGAAAACCTCCCAAACCAGGCCCGAGGAGACTGTTTTAGTCAATTTTAAAGCTTTTCTCAGTTTGTAAACAACATTTATTCCATTAGTGGGACCAAATGCTGGTGGAATCTCCATGTACACCTGTTATTCCAATTTGTTATGGAAGAAAGTATTCTTAACATCAATCTGTTGTAGATACCACCCAAAGTGCACAACAAGAGAGAGTAGAATACAAACAGTGTTCATGTTAGCCACATGAGCAAATATCTCCTCATAATCAATTCCGTTAGTGTTTGTGTATCCTTTTGCCTGCAGACTTGCCTTACACCGATAAAGAGTACCATCTGATTTGTGCTTGACTGTGTTGATCCATCTACAACCAACATGCATCTTGTCCCCTGGTCTCTCAACAATCTCTCAAGTTTCATTTTTCTCAAGTGCTTTCATCTGTTCGTTCATAGGTTGGACCCAATTATTATCTTTTAGTGCTTGTACTGGTGTTGGGATTCTTATAGAGTCAACAGCTGCAATAAAACTTTGATGTTGCATGGAAAGATGCTTAGAAGAAACAAATTGAGAAATAGGGTACTTAGAACAAGACCTTTTCCCTTTTCTCAAAGCAATAGGTAAATCATCTACACTAGGGCCAACAATATCAGTATCTGTATGAGGGGGTCATCGGTATTAGAAATATAAAAATCTGAAGTTGAGGAGTCACTTTCAGTACTTACCTCATGTTCAGGCGGTTGAAGTTGTTGTTGGACCAGATCGAGTTTTCCTCTCCTCTGATAAGTCAGTGTAGGCTCACTAGCCTTGCTCTTCATTAGTGCCAAAGGTATTGTTTCTTACAAAACAGAAGACGCAGGAGATATTGGAGGAACATAAGGACGGAAACTAGAAGGAGCAGGACACAAAGAGTTTGTAACTGATGACTCATGTTACCATGGACCAAGGAAGAGAAACTCGAGCTCGGACTCAGATTCTAAATTGGAATTAGAATCACCAATCTCCCCTGAAGCCGTGGATGAGTGAAAAAGGAAACATGTTCACGAAATGTGACATCCATTGAAACAAAGAACTTACGATTTGGTGGATGATAACACTTATAACCCTTCTTGTTAGGAGGATAACCTAGAAAGACATAACAGTCTGCACGAGAATCCAACTTACTTCGGTGTTGTGGGTGAACATGGACAAAAGCCACCCAACCAAATACCCGAGACTCAAGGCTCTACAAAACAGGAACAGGAGGAAATTGTGAGACCATAAGTTGAATTGGACTAACATTACCTAGACTACGCGATGACATCCGATTAATCAGATAGGCAGCAGTTAATACAGTCTCTTCCCAATATGATTTTGGAACAAATTTTTTCTTTCAAAATCCTTATTTTTTCTTTCAACAGAGGAAAGTTCATGTATGATGCCTTGTTTAATGAACAAATCAGAAAGATTATGATTCACATATTCTCTTCCATTATCAGAACGAATTCGTTTAATTCCTCTTCCAAATTGAGTCTTTATCATATTGTAAAAACGAATAAACAATTGGGATACATCATATTTATCTTTCATCAAGAACAACCAAGTTGCCCAAGTAAAATCATCGACAAAAGAAACAAACCATCATGCACCAAATATATTAGAAATAAGGGCAGGCCCCCAAACATCAGAATGAACAAGATCAAAGGGTTCAGCACTTGCGATACTACTTGAGGGAAAAGTACTTCGGTGGTGCTTAGCAAATTGACAAATGTCTGACTTAAAGGACTCAATAGACTGTTGTACGAATAAAGATGGAAACATAGACCTGAGCAATGAGAAAGGAGGATGACCAAGACGCTTATGTAGAAGCCAAATTTTGTGAAGTAGGAGAGGGAGACTCTGACCGAGACTGATGTAGAAGACAACACCTTTTGAACAACATGCTCATCAGATAAATAGTACAACCCTCCCTATTCCTTAGCAACTCCAATCGTCTTCCCCATGGCAAGATCCTAAAATACATAATGAGAAGTGAAAGGGTTATTCTGCAGTTATGATCACAAGTGAGTTTATGAATTGTTATTAGGTTGTGAGAGAGTGTGGGAACATGCAACGCATCTTGTAACTGAAGTGAAAGTTGCAACTTAACATTTCCAGAGCCATCAATACGAGCATAAGAACCATTAGCAACAGTATATTGATCCCTCTTAGAGGAGGTATAAGAGGAAAAGCAATTAGAGTCAAATGTCATGTGGTCATATGCACCAGAGTCAAGAATCCAACCATTCTTAGGACTCGTACCACAAACGCTAAAAGCTCGAGAGCATACAATTATACCGGTCATGGATAGAGAACCAGGAAACTTACTTAGAGTGTCTAGTAGAGACTTCAAACAAATCACATCCTCCTTGGTGAAGCACAAAGAGTAATCAACGAAGATTTTTCCAGCCATTTGTAACAAAAACAGGAAACCCAAAAATAACGGTAACAGTGTACAGAGTTGCACAAAGAGGTGTACCGATAACCCAATGTGTGAACTTCAAATAACCCACAAATAAAAAACTATTGTCTAAAAAGCAATAGCCAAATCAAAGGCAGTAATGCACACAACTGATGTCTCCAAAAAAGGACCTAATAACAAGGGTGCTCAAATGACAGAGAGTGGACCACAAAATTGCTTAGATATCTTCAGATATCTTTTCCTCAAAAATATTAATGAAAAAAAATAGGCTTAAATATATGTTTAGTTCTTGCAAATATACGTTTTAACCAGTTTAGTCCCTGTAAAAATAAAACTTTTTGTTTAGCCCTTGCAAAAATAAGTTTGATCCAGTTTAGTCCCTATAAAATTTAAACTTTATTTTTCGTCTCTGCAAATATACATTTTATCCATATTGGTCCCTGTAATATGTAAAATATTTGATTTTAGTCCTTTTTCTTCTCATATTGGAGGGACTAAAATAAAATATTTTACATATTACAGGGACCAAATTGGATAAAATGTATATTTGCAGAGACGAAAAATAAAGTTTAAATTTTATAGGGACTAAACTGGATCAAACTTATTTTTGCAAGGGCTAAACACAAAGTTTTATTTTTACAGGGACTAAACTGGATAAAACGTATATTTGCAAGGACTAAACATATATTTAATTATCTCATAAAGATTTACGTTAATCTGTTGTTATTTATTAGAAATCTTTATTTTGTTAGAAATCTCATATATTAGAAATCTTTATTAGAAATGAACGTAAATTCTTTTTAATTATCTCATATATTTAATTGGATAAAATGAACTCTTGGATTGCCAATAATAAAGATTTACACTATAACAACAGATTACTGGTTTACTAAAGCTTGTGCTTCTCTTTAACTCACATATAATGCTCCGGTCCCTTTTCTTCTGATAATGTTGGAGAATGCTTATATATACAATTGATTTTGCCCCTTATCTTTTTATAGGAATGAAAGTGAAGATATCAATATTATTATTGAGAAGGTGACCCATTTGCTAGATAAAACAGCTTTATTCGTTGCTGAACACCCAGTTGGAGTAGAATCTCGTGTGCAAGTTGTGACTAGGCTATTAAACATCCATAAAGCAGAAGATGTCTTACTTCTAGGGATATGGGGAATGGGAGGTATAGGAAAAACAACAGTTGCCAAAGCCATTTATAATCAAATTCAAAGAGAATTTGAAGGAAGGAGCTTCATCATGAATATAAGGGAAGATTGGGAGAAAGATAAACGCGCTTATTTACAGCAACAGGTTCTTTGTGATATTTACAAAAAAACGGCGTTGAAAATACATGACGTCGAATCAGGGAAAAATATATTGAAGGAAAGACTTACCCATAAAAGGATACTTCTTGTGCTTGATGATGTGGATGATTTGGACCAGCTAAAAGCTTTGTGTGGAAGCCGTGAATGGTTTGGTCCTGGGAGTATAATAATCATCACAACAAGAGATATGCATCTTCTTAGATCTTGCGGAGTTGACCACGTGTATAAAGTAGAAGAAATGGATGAAAGTGAATCTCTTGAGCTTTTCAGTTGGCATGCGTTCAAGCAAGCAAGTCCAAGAGACGAATTTGCTACAAATTCAATAGATATGATTGCTTATTGTGGGAGATTGCCATTAGCACTGGAAGTCCTTGGGTCCTATTTGTTTGATAGGGGAATACCGGAGTGGCAGAGAGTTTTGGAGAAACTAAAAAGTATTCCCCATCATCAAGTACAGAAGAAGCTAAAAATTAGCTTTGATGGTTTAAGTGATGATACAGAGAAACAAATATTCCTTGATATAGCGTGTTTCTTTATTGGGATGGATCAAAATGATGTCATACAGATATTAAATGGCTGTCAATTTTT
The DNA here is from genome assembly GCA_963573325.1 of Astragalus glycyphyllos. Classification (NCBI taxonomy): domain Eukaryota; kingdom Viridiplantae; phylum Streptophyta; class Magnoliopsida; order Fabales; family Fabaceae; genus Astragalus; species Astragalus glycyphyllos. Next base: position 29,843,159 of record OY754310.1, on the reverse strand, counting down.
TGCTGATACTGGGCTTAACGTCCTTCTAGAACGAAGCCTTGTAACTCTTGACAATAAGAACAAGCTTAGAATGCATGATTTGTTGAGAGATATGGGAAGAGAAATAATTCGTGAGGAATCACCATATGATCCTGAGAAGCGCAGTAGGCTGTGGCTCCATGAGGAAGTGCTTGATGTATTATCAAAGCATACGGTAATTACTAATTAACGAACATCTTATATGGTTTATAAATATTTTTGAGAAACCTAACTGTGAAGGAAGAGAACTAAACATTAATGAATCAATTATTAACATTCATTTGGATCTAAGTTACCACATGGAATATAAAGATTAGCTTCATGGTTGATTGTTTCAATTTGTACTAATTTTATGGGTTTCAAAAGTTATAATTACACTAGTTGCCATTGAGGCAAAATTACACTAGAGGACCTTTAAGTTATTTAGTTGTAACAAGTTGACCCTTTAAGTTTTTTTGTAACAAATAGGCCCTTTAAGCTATTTGTTTTTTTTCTTCTGTATTTTTAATTTCAGGGAACAGAAAATGTCAAGGGACTTGCTTTGTTGGAGTTACCTGGAAAAAGTACAGTTTGTCTGAATACGGAAGCATTTGTGAAGATGAATAAACTCAGATTGCTTCAACTTGCTGGGGTGAAACTTAATGGAGATTTTAAAAATCTTTCAGGAGATCTTAGATGGCTGTACTGGCATGGATTTCCATCAACTTACACGCCTGCAAATTTTCAGCAAAGAAGTCTAGTTGCCATTGAATTAAAATATAGTAATCTCAAACAAACATGGAAGAAGAGCCGGGTATAATGTTTAATACTTCGCTCGTGATTTTTTATCGCACTAATCATACTTCAAGAAGCAATTAATTTTCACCTGACCAAAGAAGAAATAAAAAGAAACAAATTCAAATTTAACATCTAATCTATTTTCAAGTAACCATGAGAGTGTGATGTACTACTCCCTTATTAACTATTGAAAGTATGTAGCTTTTCTTCTTAATTTAACATCTAATTTCACATAATAAGTGTCGTTCTAGGTTTTTTTGCACAAATTAAGAAAAGCTACATAAATGAAAGAAAGACTTTAACGATTTAATGAAAGTATCCTTATTAACTATTGTAAATAGGTTGCAAGAAAGCGTTCTTTGTATTAGGCCGATTATTTAGCCTCATTAGGTATAACTTGTCTATATATTCAACATTAGTTCTTGTAATTAGACAAAATTGAAATAATATTCAAAAATATATTCTACATAGTATCACGAGCTCTTGATTATTTAGCCTCATTAGGTATCACATGCAATTAAATCATTATTTTGATGGAGCTTCAGGTCAACTCAGACTCGTCTTAAATAGACCCGAAATTTATCCCCCACCGAGTATGAATTTCGTTAGGGTCTAGGGACATGTTTCGGTCTTAAGAATTGGCATGATCAAAATTTATAGTTAGATTAGGGACAAGTATAACTCATCCCTTACTCACCTCTTTTTCAAATATCAAATTATATATTTGCTCCTAACTTAATAATCAAAGCGAAGTCATTAACTACACAAACCATCATCAAAATCAATACTACACAAAGAAGTGATTGATACCCCCACAGTCCAAAAATAAGTATCATGTTAGAAAAGAAGAAGAAGAAGAAAAAGTTCCGAAATCATTTTATCTTAACAATTACAATTACATATTAGCTCCTAACTCAACATATGTATGATTCCAATCTGTTTTTGTTTCTAAATTTCTCTTGCTATTCTGTTGTGGTTTTATTTTTTTGCAGATGCTAGAGAATCTAAAAATTCTTAATCTTAGTCATTCACTGGATTTGGTTAGAACCCCAGACTTTTCATACTTGCCTAATCTTGAAAAACTAGTACTAGAAAACTGTCCAAAATTGTCTACGGTTTCCGATACCATTGGATCTCTCCATAAACTTCTTCTGCTAAATTTGACAAACTGCACAGGTCTTCGGAAACTTCCAAGAAGCATGTATACAATAAAATCTCTAGAAACTTTGATACTTTCAGGATGTAAGATGGTTGACAGATTGGAGGAGGACTTTGATCAAATGGAATCATTGACAACCTTGATTGCAGATAGGACTGGTATTAAAAAAGTGCCCTTTTCAATAGTAAGATCAAAAGGGATTGGATATATTTCTTTATGTGGCTTCGAAGGATTTTCCCGTGATGTATTTCCTTCTCTTATTCGGTCTTGGATGTCGCCAGCAAATAATGTGTTATCCGTAGTTCAGACATCTGCATCTGTGTCATCTCTAGCTTCATTGGACTTCACATACGGTAGTTCGTATAATCTACCATCTGCTTTCAAGGACCTTCTAACGCTTAGAAGTCTTTGTGTGGAGTGTGACCCAGAACTAGCACTAACTCAAGAAGTAGCAAGAATTTTAGATGTATTAAAAGCCGCAAATTTTCAGAAATTTGAAGCAAGAGCAGCTACTTCACAAATAGCAGATACAGATGCATCGCCTTTAGTCGATTCCCAAAGTCCAGTTCGCATTTTAGGGTCAAAGAATTACTCAAAATCTCTCTTGATTCAAATGGGAACGAAATGCCAAGTTCCCTATATTGCCAAAGACAGCATCTCACAGGTTTACATAAATATAACAAACTTATTTCTACATTTTGCAATTTCTAAGCAATGACTTACTATATATACATCTTCATTTTTGTCCATTTAAGCATTTGTTAATTGTACTTGTACAGACTACGGATGGGGCTGAGGATTCATTTTTGCTCCCTCGTGATGATAATTCTGATTGGTTATCTTTCAGTCATAGAGGTTGTTCTGTAATATTTGAAGTCCCAAAAATGGAAGGGCGTAATTTGAAGAGAATGATGTTAAACATCGTATATTCTTCTTCCACAGACAACATAGCATCAGAAGGTTGCCATGGTGTTTTGATTATGAACTACACAAAGGCAACAATTCAGGTCTATAAAAGAGATACACTAACCTCCTTTGAGGATGAGGAGTGGCAGAGCATAACATCAAATCTAAAAGTTGGCAACAATGCGGAGGTTATGGTTATTTTTGGGGAGGGATTCATCGTAGAAAAGACAACAGTATATCTTTTGTATGATGAACCAATCAACAAAGAAATGGAAAACTGCCATGCAGTAGATGAGGAGAATGTTATTTTTTCTGGTAGTAACAATATTGACGTACCAGATATGCCAGCAGAAACGAATGTTACTACTTCTGGTGCTGATGATATGCCAGCAGAAACGAACGTTACTGCTTCTGGTGCTGATGATATGGCAGCAAATAAGAAATGCAGTTTCTGGTGGCGATGCTGTGCTGGCAGATAAGAATGCTATCATTTCTGGTTAAGATGAAAATGTAATCGTCAGTAAGTACTGTATTTTTAGATAAGGATGATATTGTTTCTGATGAAGCAAATAAAAATATTGTTTTTCTGGTGCAGATGAAAATGAGAGATGAGAGTGATTAACAGTAAAAACATACAATTACTCATCTCTAGTTTCCCCCCATTTTTTTATTCATAAGTTCCTCTTTGTTTTTGTCATTGGTCTATTAGAGATTTAGTAGACTCTTCAAGCTTCCTTCCCTTGTCTGTGTCGTGATCTCGGGTTTGGTCTGGTTGGAATGCAGGTTTCGATCACTTTGCTGCTATTTTAAGAAGTGAATTGAAAGGTAAGAGCATATCTAACCTTTGTCCAAAGATGTTTCTTGATTGTTAAGAATTGATAGTTACTGTTTGCCATTCATTTCAGCTTTCACAGTTAAGTGAGACTTTCCATTCCGACCTGTAAATTTATTCAAAGATATTCACTAGAATTTATGGGAGAGTGCCTCTTGAGTGTATTGGGATCCTTCTTTTGTTATTGATCCGAGTAGAAGTGGTTGTTAGGAAAATTTATTGTCATATTTTCTATTAAAAATATTTATCTTAGTCCTTCATTATATTAGTATACACAAATGATTATTTTGATAAAAAAAAATCATACATATGTCAAGAGAAGTTCGGTCCTAACATTCTAGTAGATTTATATAAATAATTAATCTCAGAAAGTTTATGGCAGTGTAGCCTGTGGAAACTCAAAACATGGTTTGAGATGTTATTCTTTTGTAGGAAGTTAGGATCTGCTCATATTATTCGTCATTATGTCAGTATTTACTATGGAAAAAAAATGATAAAACAGTCATATTGACTCTCCTCGTTGTTTCTGTAATGCTTACCGACTTTTCTTGGGTCGCTCTGATTATAATGTTATCTCCTTATGTTTGTTGTAATATGGGTAGATAATTTATAGGCTTAAATATATGTTTTGCCCTGCAAATATCACCATAATCCAGTTATGCCCCTGTAAAAATAAAAACTTTAAAATTGCCCTTGCAAATATAAATCGCTTACGGTTATGCCCCTCGGTCAGTTTCTCATCCAAAAAAATAATTTAAATAAGGTTTAAATATATGTTTTACCCCTGCAAATATCACCATAATCCAGTTATGCCCCTGCAAATATCACTATAATTCAGTTATGCCCCTGTCAAAATCTTTAACTTTTCTATTATACTGATATTTGCAGGGACATAACTGGATTATGGTGATATTTGCAGGGGCAGAACATATATTTAAACCTTATTTAAATTATTTTTTTGGATGGGAAGCTGACCGAGGGGCATAACCGTAAGCGATTTATATTTGCAAGGGTAATTTTAAAGTTTTTATTTTTACAGGGGTATAACTGGATTATTGTGATATTTGCAGGGGCAGAATACATATTTAAGCCTAATTTATGTGCTATAATTTGTTCCCCCTTCAAATAGTTTTGTTGTTTATCTGGAAAACTGCTAGTAGCTATTTATGTTTTTTTTTTGGTGATTAGTAGCTATTTATGTGAATCAGGGGATAATATCTTATGATTTCCTTTTATATGGCACTAGAGTGTTTGACCCGTGCATATACTTATTCTATTGAAAATTGTTTTAAAAAAGTTATATTTTTTTTGTTAATTTATGTATAAATGGTGATTTTTTTATTAGTTATGTTTAGATGTTAATGTTTTCATGCAATAAGATTTATTTATGTCTGTTGTAGTTATACTTAGAGGAGTCAATATATTTTTCCTTATACGTAGGAAGGGGATACGATTTATACGCCTAACCAGCGGGGTCTCAATTTCCAATAAAAGTATTATGAGACTCTAACAAATATATATATATATATATATATATATATATATATATATATATATATATATATATTAGTTTATCAAATTAATTTTGCTAAGAAACCAAAAATATACATAATCCCTATTACCATAACTTTAAACTTTATGATATTTTTAATTTTTTTATATATTTTCAAAAATATGCTGAATTTAAGTTTATTATTTACTATTTTTGTTTGAACAATAGGGTCCCACAATGATGGGGATGGGGAGCGGAGGAAAACTCTCCAATGTGGAGAGCCAGGATGTGGAGTAATATAAGATGTGGGGATGGTAAGTGAGAAAATATTCTCCATTCCTGGACAATCCCATGATGTCTCTATTTTTATTTGTGTGTTAGGATAAATTTGTCTATCAAAATTAGAAAATAATATATATATATATATATATATATATTACTTATTCAATATTTGTTAATTTAATTTAATATAAAAAAATATCATACATATATGATGCATACTTAAAAAAGATAACAAAAGAATGATTATGATAAATTTCATAAGAAATGTATCAAAAACTCACATAAAAAAAAATTTAAAATAATTTTTTTAAGAAATTAGAAAAAAAAATTTCAATTTTGTAGAGAGAAATATAATGAATTTAAATAGGACGTCATTAAAATAAAATAAAAAATTAGTCAAACAAACTTAACTTTGTAGAATGTACCAAAAGGAGTTGAAAGAAAAATATTTTATTATAAAGGGAAATTAGACCCACCTCCTCTCAGTATTTCTAATTAAATAACACTTACAACCCCTTACACCGCCTCTATTTTATAAAAGACACTTACCTCCCCTCTATTATGAAAGATTAGAAGGGGCACTTGTGTATTTTAAACAAAATTTGGGGGGAGGCGAACAAAACTTACTCATCACATAAGAGAAGAGAGTGTTTATTTTAAAAATAGAGGCGTGTATATATATGTCATTTAATCGTGGTTTAGGGGAGGTGAGTGCAATTTTTCTTTATTATAATTTTAATTACAAATAATATTTTCTATCAAAAAAATTTAATTACATAAACTGTATTTTTAAGTTATGGGAGAATTTTTTTTGGTTATACCAAATCCTTGTGAAATTGTGTGAATACAGTGATAAAATGATACCGATATTAACAAGTAATGGGAGTTTAGCTAGAAGATTGTGTGTTTGTGGTAAGTTGATCTTCTCTTTATTTTATTTTTTTTCTATTTAAGATGGACATATTTAAATAACATTCGACATAATATTGAATTCTCATTATTTTGTGTACTATCCATTTATGAATATATATTGTTTTCGTAATTGTGGAATGAGCAAATCGTTACTTTAAATAAAGTTAAGGGACCCCGAGAACATGTTAGCCCTTTAATTAATATTTGATTAGTATAAGATATTAGTATTGTTAAAGTGTTAACTAAAATTAACACTACAATTTGCTAAACAAAATCAAGAGATATGGCAAAAAAACAAACATTGACCGAATATTATAATTTTAATTTGATACATTGCATATTTTTTAACTAAAATACTTTTGGTAAAAAAAAAAACTAAAATACTTGAAAAATTATAAAAATGTCCTCTACTTCTTGATAACCCAATTAAAATCATAAAATTTAAAAAGGTTCAATAGTTAAATAAAAAGTTGAATAAAGACTTGATGAGAAATGCTAGCAACACTATTTTTTATACACTCTCTTTAACACTCACTCTGCAAATCTTTCGACAAACATATTTTACATATAATCACATGAGGTATTTCCTATCGACTGAACAACTTGAATGGAGGAAAGAATGTAATAATTATTTTAGAAAGACTTATATAAAAATACTAGACGAAAAGGGAAGAACTCTACAATATGATATGGACAAAAATTGAATGACTTAAGAGAAGATAGACCATATATTGGGAAACCCATCATTCTAAATTTAAAGTCAATCCCAAAGGCTTTCTTATTATCTTAGGCACGTAACACAAATTCACCCCTTCAAAAAATAAATATAAAAAGAATAATTTGAAAGAGTGAAATCTAACATGAGGAATTACATGAGTTGAAAGGGATCAAAAGATCTTGAACAAAAACTCAGTGGAGTGAGAGTCTAAAGAAAAACAGATCGCTGAAAAAGCACAAAAGCAAACCTGGAATGAAAGCTCCTTTCGCAAAGCCAACCCACTCTAGTTTACCGGTTCTTAGTGCTTCCATTCTTGTTTGACAAATTGCAATATGGTTCATCACCAATTGAAGGATAAAAGAAAAGAATGGTTCAGTTACACAATGAAGACCTATATATACGAAGAAAAAATAGAGGATGCAATTAGTATATAGAAAATGGGCTTCCAAATCTAAAACTATAAAGCGAGGAGTCGCAAATCGTGTGCCACTCCCCGCATGTGCCATCGATTTTTTTTAATAACTAACATAAATAAGGTTAAAAACACATATGGTTTAAAAAAATTTGTTTGGATATTCAAGTCAGCACCTATAAGCATATATGTGGCACCTTCAACATTTGACAACACAAAGAAAACATCGGCAAGCAATGTTGATAACACATGTGTGACACCAAATTAAAGGTATAACCTTATTTTGTTTTATCCTATCACCTTTTTTGTTCCATATGTTGTTAACTATACTTTAATCAATTTTGTTCCATCCAATTTTTTTTAAACGCATCACTCATTTGTTTTTTTCCATGCGTTGTTAACTATACATTGATCACTTTTGTTCCATGTGTTTTTAACTATGCTTTTTTTTAGTGACACGTATATTTTTTAGACCCAATGTAACATATGTGTTTCTTTAGAGCTTTAAAGAAAATAACTATTTACTTTATTTTGCAATTGCTGCACATAATGATAATAAAGTCCAACTTCGGTTTTGCTGGGCACTCGGTGCTTTGCTCAGCAACATACTTCGTCTCCTTCACACGCTTGGTTTCAATAAACAACACCGCTTTTATCGTACCAATATTATTGTTATTTAATATTACTCTCATTACACGATGTAAATATTTACAATTGCTCCATTTGCTAACAATCAAAAACAATATTCTCCCTTTTTCACATTTACTAGCCGAATCTTCTTTTCTCTTGGTTCATCGTTTTTTTGGTTTGGACTGGTTCGGTAGATCTTCGGGTGAACTTCACCGCTTGGGTATAGTTGGTGTGCTAAACTGAAACATGAAGTCCAACTTGGTTTTTATCTACTTATCTCTTCGGCTGAATAACAATATCACTTTTTTTTGGTACTTTTGGTTTTGTTTGGCACCAGCCCATTTGCTCAGCGATATACTTGGTCTCCTTCGCATTTGCTTAGACGAGTTCGTCTTTCTATTTTATTCAATTGTTTGGAGTCATGCAAGTGTTTTTTAAACCAAATGTACCATATATGTTTCTATCTATGTTTTGCTATTCAGTGTCATTTTGAGTGACAATCAAAATGGAAAACTTACCAGCCAAATATTAAACTCCCATGAAGTGAAAAGAAGAGGTTAGTCTTTGGGTTTGGTGGTATTTTGATCCTTTATTTGTTTAATCTTTTTAAATCTCTTTAAAACGATAAATCCAGGAATTGCAAATTCTTACTCCACACATGTATCATTCATCTAAAACTATAAAGTGGGGAGTCACAAATTGTGTGCCACTCCCCGTATGTGCCATCGAATTTTTTTTTAATAACTAACATAAATAAGCTTAAAAACACATATGGTTTAAAAAAAATTGTTTGCATATTCAAATCAGCACCTATAAGCATATATGTGGCACCTTCAACATTTGACAACACAAAGAAACATGTTGGCATGCAATGTTGATAACACATGTGTGACACCAAATTAAAGGTATAACCTTATTTTGTTTTATCCTATCACCTTTTTTTGTTCCATATGTTGTTAACTATACTTTAATCAGTTTTGTTCCATCCAATTTTTTTAAACGCATCACTCATTTTTTTCCATGCGTTGTTAACTATACTTTGATCACTTTTGTTCCATGTGTTTTTAACTATGTTTTTTTTTCGTGACACGTATATTTTTTAGACCCAACGTAACATGTGTTTCTTTAGAGCATTAAAGAAAATAACTATTTACTTTATTTTGCATTTGCTGCACATAATGATAATAAAGTCCAACTTCGGTTTTTCTGGGCACCCGGTGCTTTTCTCAGCAACATACTTCGTCTCCTTCACATGCTTGGTTTCAATAAACAACACCGCTTTCATGGTACCAATATTATTGTTATTTAATATTATTCTCATTACACGCCGTAAATATTTACAATTGCTTCATTTGCTAACAATCAAAAAAATATTCACCCTTTTTCACATTTACTAGCCGAATCTTTTTTTCTCTTGGTTCATCGTTGTTTTGGTTTGGACCGGTTCGGTAGATCTTCTGGTGAACTTCACCGCTTGGGTATAGTTGGTGTGCTAAACTGAAACATGAAGTCCAACTTGGTTTTTATCTACTTATCTCTTCGGCTGAATAACAATATCACTTTTTTCTTGGCACTTTGGCTTTTGCTGGGCACCAGTCCATTTGCTCAGCGATATACTTGGTCTCCTTCGCATTTGCTTAGACGAGTTCGTCTTTCTATTTTATTCAGTTGTTTAGAGTCATGCAAGTATTTTTTTAAACCAAATGTACCATATGTGTTTCTTTCTATGTTTTGCTTTTCAGTGTCATTTTGAGTGACAATCAAAATGGAAAACTTACCAGCCAAATATTAAACTCCCAAGAAGTGAAAAGAAGAGGTTAGTCTTTGGGTTTGGTGGTATTTTGATCCTTTATTTGTTTAATCTTTTTAAATCTCTTTAAAACGATAAATCCAGGAATTGCAAATTCTTACTCTACACATGTATCATTAATGTTTTTTAATCGACTTTCCAAAAAAGTCTGCCTCGCTTATTTTTTAAAAAAATTACTCACAATTTATTAAAGCATATTTGGTGTTACATATGTTTTAATTTGGTCTTATATTTAATGTCACATATGGCTCACCAATTAAATTGTTTTTCCATTGGTTCATTTGTGATTCCAAGTATATTTTAGTACTCAATTCTAACGTTAATGTTGCTAGATTCCAACTTCTCTTCGTAACCAACATCATCATTAGAGTCAGCAATTAAGTGCCACTTGGTTTTGCTGGCCATTACGTAAACTACATTACAACATCCCAGGAAATCAAATATTTGTGCTTGGTGTGATGTAGTTTATGAATATTTTAGCCAATATTTGTGCTTGGTGTAATGTAGTTTATGAATATTGTTCTTTTTCCACCATTTGTCAATTATTTATTACGTTCAATCATAACAATAGTAAAGAGATTAGTCTTTGGCTTTGCACTACTAGAAAAAGGCATTTTAGCTTCCATAATTTAGCGTCGGCCTAGCGTCGGTTTGACCGACGCAACCTATAAATTTATTTTCTGTTAAAAAAAGAAAATTAGCGTCGGCTCTGGCGGACGCTACTCTGAAAATAGAGGACGCTAAATGTTTTATTTTTAAATGTTATTTTTAGCGTTGGCCTCTCCCCCCACTTTCACTCTTCCCTCTCTTTCCCTTTCACTCTTCCCTCTCTTTCCTCTCTTTCACTCAGCGTTTCTGCTCCCTCGTTTCCCTCTCACTGCTCTCACAACCACCGTAGCCTCTCAGCGCCATAGCCATTGACGCGTTTCCCTCTCACTGCTCACTCCTCCTTATTCACGGTTCGTTCTCTCTCTCTCTCTCTCGCACACACACACACACACACTTTATCTCTCTCAAAATTGTTTTAGGGTTTTTGTATTTACGGTTTAGTTGATTTTGTTTATTTAGGTTTTAGGGTTTGTTGATTTATTGTATTTAGGTTTTTGTGTTTCATCTTTGGGTTTAGGGTTTTGTTGGTTTTGTTATCGTTTGTTCAAAGCTATCGTTTGTTTTGTATTTACGATAATGTAAGCTCATCATTCTCTATGCTTGATAGATTTCGTGTGAAATTTGTGATTTTGCTTATTAAATGGTTAGTTGAAAAGTTCTGTGATAGTATTGAACCAAGAAGCTCTTGAGTTTCCTAAGTAGAGTTTGTTGCTGAATGGTACTACTTCCGATGTTAAATTTAATTGATACCACATTGATAGATATGATATGCTTAAAGGGCCCCCTTTTAGTGTTGTTACAGTTGCATATGTCTTAATTAGAAAAAGGCTCAAAAAAGTCAATTAGATAAACATCGCACCTGCTAATTGCCTTATAGTATCTAAAGATTAGATGAGTATTCAGAGAGTGAAATGAGAGATTCTGTTATTGAGAGAAACTGTAAAACTATTTATTGATTGATGAATACTGATTCTTGCTACATGCTTATTTTGGCTTGTTCAAATAATTACATAACATTAAAATTTTGAAAACTTTGTCATTTTGTGTTGTTTTTGGTTTGTCATTTTTGAAAAATATGCAAGCATAGGTAAGATAAGATTGGTGTGTTCGTGACTGATGAGTAGATTTTTGACAATCTCTGGTTCATGAGCTGGAATTATAATATGTACACTTTTCAATGTTTGCTAGGAATTTTGTTATTATTGAGGAATAATGTGAAGACAAGGATTCACCCGGCAGATCTACTCAGCGTTCTTCGTAAGTAGTATGACTTTGCTCGTTCTTCATTGTTTTCCTATTTGCTGGACATACACTTGATTTGTAAAGCTTATTGGTTTTACTTTTAGTTCCGCATTGCGTACATGGGCCACAATGATCTTTGACTCCTACGTCTTTTACTATTTTTTTTAAATGGAAAATGATTAATTTTTTCTGTTCAACTTTTTTAGAGAATGCTTTTTTAGATAAGGCATGTGATAAATAATCCTTTTGTTAGTTATTTAGTTAAATGATTAGGATGTGATGTCTGTAAATAGGAGGAACAAAATTAGTTGTGGGATATTGAGACTAGAAAGTAGAAATAGTAGAGTTGAGGAGCTCTCCAATCATCCTCAAAATTGTACAGTCGGCATCTGTGGAATAGAGATTAAGCTGCCAAACTTATTATGTGTTTGCTAATCTATGACATTAACTTGTGTGTTACTTGAACTTATTTGTGTTTTGCCTACATGTACTTAATTTGCTTTATCCTTTTCAAGTCCAGGTTCCACTCTCTTCTTTTTATTTATTTTAAATGAACTGATATTTTCAAAATACAAATTAATATCAACTTGGATTACTTTCACGAAACGAAGCTTGATTTGTTTGTGCAACATTGCAACCTCATTAATCTAGGTCCCTTAAGAATAGAAGCAGACTAGCTAGTGTTTTTTTATGCTCATGATCCATGTTTTCGTTTTAATCAGGTTGATTGTTTCAGGCTATTCGTTGGTGGTGTTCTCCTCTTCTTGTGAAGGCTACTCGTTGCAGACTATAGTTACTACTTTGTAGATTGTGGTTTACCTTCTCGTGATAATAGATTCTGGTAATCTACCATGTCCTTCATTCATTCTGATTCATGTTTGATTCTTTTAAGTATGTTTTCTAAATGATTGATGTTATTTTTAAAGTACGTTCTGTGTGAAATCAAACTGAGTTTTATTGACATATCTGGATTGCATTATTGTTTTCCCGCTGTGGCTGATTCTTGTATTTGTTTTTGCAAATTTGTTGCTGGTTGTTTATTAGGAAAGAAAAGAAGCAAAAGCAAGAAACATTGTTCAATCAGAGCCAAGCAAAAAGAACCAGAGGCACAAGCAAGAAACACTGTTCAGTGAGTTTATTTTGGTGTTGGTGAATTTTGATTGCTATTATAGGAAGCTAGCAAATTGCTAATCCATATTTGATGTTACTGCTTTTATTCATTTGATTTGTCTCAAGTAACATTTGCCTTTCTCTATAGTATATATATATTTGCAAAAAGGAAAAGAATAAGGCATTCAATACTTCCAATAGGTTATAATGATGAATCTATGTCCAATGTTTTAAGAAATCTATATAATGATGACAGATTCTTTTTTGGATGACTATATTCTTGGGTTTAATATTGACTGCATGACTATATTCTTGGGTTTGATTTATTTGATATGAAAATTGTTTGAGTAAATTAAATGAACATATGGTCATGTTTATGGTGCTACTTAAACTTATCATGAAAACATATTATTGTAAATTAATATGAAAACAAATTATATACATTAATAATTGATGTTTTGTTACTTAGTTAGATAGATAGTAGTTTGGTTTAGTGGTTTGTATATTTTCAAGCTTATTTAGTGATTCGTATTTTTCTAACTTATTTAGTATTTGACATGGTAAGTGTTTGCCTTATAGAAAATGGATCGTACTTGGATGTACAATAGGACATATGCTAATAGACACGGCTTGAAAAAAGAGTTTGTTCGTGGTGTTAAAGATTTTGTGAAGAGGGCCAGGAAGCTACCCATATGTATATCTGAGGGAGGGATAAGGTGTCCGTGTATAAGATGCAAGTGTAGGAAGAAATCCACGCCAATTAATGTTAGACTTCACTTGTACCGACATGGATTTCAACCAGGCTATTTGATTTGGACTGAACACGGGGAAGTGAACCCCGATCGTGATACAAGGGGTGGTTCGAATAGTAGTGGGCATGTGCATCATGACGACCACTTTGATTCAATAAATCAGATGGTCTTTGATGCTTTTAGGCCGTATGAAGATGAATATGTCCCGCGTGAGGATGAGTTGCCCAACGAAGATGCAAAGCCGTTTTAAGACAAGTTGATATGCACTAACAAGCTCATCTACGAGGGGGCTACACAGTCTATATTATCAATATCTGTTCAACTTCTGACAATTAGGACTAATTGGCATATTCCACAAAAAGGTATAGATTTTGTTGCTCATATGCTTAATAGTGTATGTCCAGTTCAAGAATGCTTGCCCAAGAACTATTACCAAGCAACACAGTTGGTGTCTAAGTTAGGGCTGAAGGTTGAGCAGATTGATTGTTGCAAGAAGGGTTGTATGTTATATTACAAGGATGATAGCAAGTTATCTGAGTGCAAAATTTGTCATGCTCCTAGGTTCCTTCCTTGTAGGATTGGTACGGGAAAGTACAAAGATGTCCCAGCGAAGAGAATGATCTATTTCCCTATCATTCCTAGATTACAAAGACTATATACATCACCTGAGTCCGCATCTGGAATGAGATGGCATCATGAAAACAGAAAGAGCTCAAACGTCCTTCGACATCCGTCTGATGGAAAAGCATGGAAACACTTTGATGATGTATATCCCGACTTTGCTAGTGAGCCTAGAAATGTAAGGCTAGGTCTGTGTTCAAATGGATTTAATCCTTACATTCAATCCTCTGCTTCTCCACACTCTTGTTGGTCAATAATAGTTACCCCTTACAATCTTCCCCCCGAAATGTGCATGACCAAACCATACTTGTTTTTGACTTGTCTCATACCCAGACCTCGTAACCCTAAAGTAAAGATAGATGTTTACTTGCAACCATTGATTGATGATCTGCAACGATTGTGGGCTAATGGAATTTTGACCTATGATATATCCACAAAACAAAACTTCATCATGAAAGCATGCTTGATGTGGACAGTCAATGATTTCCCGGCCTATGGTATGTTATCCGGATGGGGAACACAAGGAAAGCTGGCATGCCCTCATTGTATGAAAGACACAAAAGCTTTCACCTTGAAATATGGCGGGAAGAATTCATGGTTTGAATGTCATCGTCGATTCTTGCCAGAAAATCACTCTTTTAGAAGAAGTAAAAGAAGATTTACAAAAAACAGGGAGGAGAAAGATGACCGACCTTATATTTTCACAGGGCAAGATGTGTGGGAGATGGTAAGTGGGTTCCCAAAGGTGACCGAGATTGGTTGGAAAGAGAGATTTGATGGGTATGGAGTTGATCATAATTGGAATAAAAGAAGTATTTTTTGGGATCTTCCATATTGGAAGGATAACTTGTTAAGGCACAACCTTGATGTGATGCGCACATAGAGAAAAATTTCTTCGACAATATATTTCAGACTGTCATGAATATTAAAGGCCAAACAAAGGATAATGAAAAGGCAAGAAACGACTTGTCTTTATTATGTTGTCGTGGGGACTTGGAGATGCAAACCTTATCTAACGGAAAGATGGGAAAACCAAAGGCAAATTACACTTTGACACCATCTGATGCCAAGCTGGTTTGTAAATGGCTTAAGGAACTTAGAATGCCTGATGGCTATACTTCAAACCTTGCTAGGTGTGCGGATGTCGAAAAGGGCACAATGCATGGGATGAAGAGCCATGACTGTCATGTCTTCATGGAGTGTTTACTCCCAATAGCATTTTGTTCCTTGCCAGAATTTGTTTGGAAACCATTAACTGAGCGAAGTCGATTCTACAAGGATCTTTGTTCCAATACGTTGAGAATGGACGACTTAGTTAAATTGGATGAAAACATTCCAATTATCATATGCAAGTTAGAAAGGATTTTCCCACCGGGTTTCTTTGACTCAATGGAGCATCTTCCAATCCATCTTGCCAATGAAGCAATGCTAGGTGGTCCCGTACATTACCGTTGGATGTATCCATTTGAAAGGTAATTGTTATGGTTGTTTTTTTAACCGTTATATGTTTATTGTAACTTAATAATAGACGTGGAATGATTGAATGTGCAGATGTATGGGAGACTCGAAGCGAGCCGTGACAAATAAGGCTAGGGTTGAAGGTTCCATATGTGCTGACTATATACAACGTGAGACAACTTATTTTTGTTCTCATTATTTCAACTCATTCGATTTGTTGCCAACCTCAAGTTTAAGCAACAATACTCGTTTGGAATGTGATGACATCCAACCTACACTGTCCATCCTACACAAAGGTGGTCAACCGAGTGGGAAGCCAAGAAAACATTACCTATTAGATAAAGAGTGGGAATCTACTCATGTGCATGTCTTGATTAACTGTGATGAGATCAAACCGTATCTTGAGTGAGTATCCTTCATTAAACATCAATCATGAGTTTGATACCAATCATAACCTATATTGACTTATGAATTATGTGATTGATGTCAGCACTTTCTTGGAGAATCACTCGATCAATGGAGAAGATGCATCTGGACGTATATATTCAGAGTTTCCCAAATGCCTAAAGGCATATGTAGGTGAGGAGGCGAATGGAGTGACCAATAATGACATAAGGGCACTATCTCGCGGTCCCTCTTCAATGGCAATATCGTGGAACATGTACTTTGTCAATGGGTACAAGTTTCATACTAAGGACTGGAGCATTGGTAAAAAAACTGTCAATTGTGGGGTGCACGTAAAGGGTCTCAATGAAGGAGGAGAAGATGATTATTATGGCACAATCAACCATATCTTTGAAGTAGGTTACTTTGGTTTGAAGGACAAGATTGCACTATTTTATTGTGAATGGTTTGACCCAACATAAAATAAGGGTACAAAGGTTCATCCACATTATAAAATTGTGGATATTAAAATGGATAAGCGTTATAGTCTATACGATCCTTTCATCCTTGCGCAAAAAGCAAGACAAGTGTATTTCGTTCCCTATCCAGAAATGTGTAGAGATATGCGTGGATGGTGTGCGACAATCACCACAAAACCAAGGGGTCATGTGGAGATTGACAACACAGAGGATGAAATGGCTTATCAGTCTGATGGGATGTCACCTGTTCTACCTATCGCGGAAATTGAATCAATATCTCGTTTACGTGACGACTCACAAGTAGATGTGTTCGAAGAGACTTTTGATCAATTGCCTCACAATGATTGACGATGTATTTGATTATAGTACTTTGTATTGCACATTATTGGAATTTTATTTAGTAGACTACTTGGTGTACTTAAATTCAGAATTTTATTTAATAGAGGTAGACCATGTAACTTTTATGTCTGTTCATTATATATTTATATTGTATTGCACAATGCTGTTGGGATAGACTAAGTAACTTTGGTGTTTCTTCATTATATAAGTATTTATTATTGTACTTGTTCTATCACTTGTGTGAAAGATATATCTTATTTCTATTTTGTATTCTAATGCATTTTGCATTTTATGACAACAGATGAATAACAGAGGTGGCAATGGCAAACAAAAGGCACATCCTACAAGGGGCAGACCAAGGATGTTACAACCAGGAAAACTTCAGCAGTAGAATGTCATCCGCCGAAACTTGTCCAACACTAGGTCACATGGCCGATCAACTCCACCCCCGTCTGAACCTCTCGCACCGACCAACATTGTGGCACCTGCTCAGACACCATCACCCATCTATGCCTCTACCCCTGAGGCATTCGTGTTTATGCCAAATCCAAGTCTAAACCTTCAAACCATGGGTGCCCCTTCACAGCAGGCCCCACATGAGGCTTCGGTAGCGGAGGATGTGCCCGACGAAGAGGATGAAGATGAGGACCAAGACGAAGAGGATGAAGATGAGGTGGGTGAAAGGTCCGTTCCTCCTCTTCCCGTGCCAAGAAGAGGTGGGAAGGTCATTATACGACCTTACGCTAAAGGGTAAGTTAACAAAACCTCCTATAATACATGATATAAATTGTAATTAGAGTAGATGGGCAGAATATATGATTAAATCAACTAATTACGATGATTTAATACTCAAGGAATTATTGATGAAAATTCTGGATTTGTGATATGGAATTATTGATGAAAATTCTGGATTTGTAATAAAGGGTAAGTTAACAAAGCCTCCATGGTTTTTTCATGGATTTGTGATATGAGTGTATTTTGCACTGAACTTCATGTGAATTGTTGATGAAAATTCTGGTCTTTGATGAAAATTTTGCAGTCTCGTTCCTGGCAAGGATGTTGCAGCAGCCATTAGATTTGCCATACAAGATCAAGTTGATGAGCCTATCTATGATTGGAGTGCAACAACCGAAGATATTCGAAATGCATGGTTTGAGAAATTTGGGGTAAGGACATATTTGTTTTGTAAGAAGTATGTATTGCAATCATTGTTAATTTTCCTTAGTATTCCATGGGCAGTGGCATTTTTTTTTTATGCAATTGAAGCTTAGGCAATTAGAACAACAGTATCAGCTGCAAAAGATGTAGAAAACTGGAATATATATACAAAAGGTGTTGGCAATCACGAGATCTACAATGAAAACTGAAAACAGTATCATTTATGCATTCTTTTATTTGTACCAATCAATGAAAACTGAAAACAGTATCATTTTCATTTATGCATTCTTTCATTTGTGGTAATCATTTGCATATCTTCTGATTGATATATATATATGCACTCAATGATATATATGTACATATAGATATTGGATTAATTGTTCCCTTCTCTGGTCCTCCCCATCCCATCTCTCTCTTCTCATGAGATAACAAGCACCCACTTCTCATGAGATTAGAAGTAAGAACATAACAGGTTGTATTGTAATTTGCAGAAAATGGTGACATGGGATGCTTGTTATGACCATGTTGTCCGAAACAGGTTTGAGCAAAGGGCCAAGAAAAAAACGTGTTCGGCCTGGTTGGATACGTGAGACAGCTTACAAGGGTCTTGAAGCACACTGGGGTGGACAAACATTCAAGGACCTCTCCAAGTAAAACAAGATTAATAGAGCATCAACAAAAGGTGGAGCGGTCCACACCTCAGGCCGCAAGAATCACATTGACTTGGCACTTGAGCTCGTAAGTATTAAACTCAATAATAGCTTTTTAATGACTGTTTTGTTTTGTTTTGTTTTGTGCTTTATCATTAATTATTGCTTTGAGTTAATCAATTGTGATTGTATCTTGATTTTATTTGTAGTGCAATGAGTATAAAAGAGATTTGCGGCCAGATGAATTATTTTTGAAAACCCACAAGAGGAAATCCGGTGCTTGGGTTGAGCCTCGAGCGGAAAAAAACTATGTAAGTTGTTGCCACTGCTCTGAAATAGGATTGGAAATAAGATTTATTTTCTTCGGTTGTTAAATGCTGAATGTTAAGAAATGGAATTAATCTCTAGTAAGCATTGTTTTAGTTTGTATTTGTGTTTGTGTTTGGCTGGAAAAACATTAATACTCATGGAATTATTGATTTTAGTATGGAACCTGAGAGCTTCTTGTCTCTGTGTCTGACAGCTTCTTGTCTTGTGATATTTCCAATTTCTGTTTTGTAGTGTGAATCTGTTTTGGACCTGTGAATCTGTCTGACAAAGTATATATGTATTGTAGTGTGAATCTGTTTTGGACCTGAATCTCAACATGAATCTTAGTGGCCTCGATTATCTTCCTAGACCTGAATCTCAACATGAATCTTAGTGGCCTCGATTATCTTCCTAAGTCACCTGCTCTTTCACTCTCTCATACTGATTTGTGGAAATTTTTTTATATATACACTCTGTTTCTCTGTGTGTGTGTGTGTATACTGGGGAAGATCTAATGGTTTTTCTAATTTTGTTTTCTTAGTCAGAATTGTTGTACTTAATTTAGTCACTATATATGGTGTGTTTCTTTCTGTTGCATCAGTATATATATTGTGTTGCATCAGGATACATACAAACAAAATGTGTCTGAAGCGGTAGGTGGAGATGATGTTGAAGAGGTAGATGGAGCGTTAGCACTTCGATGTTGGGAGTTGGCCGCGGGGGGTCGTTCCCGTGGTTGCCTCTATGGCACAGCAGGTTTTTCTGTGAACGTCTGACCTGGGTCTAAGTCGCTTACCCAAGAGTCACAGAATCCTTCTGGTTTCATGTTTGAGATAGAAGTAGTGAGGGAAGCTAGACTTAGAGCTGAGCTGATTGCTCGAGATGCAATAGCCCAGGCTTAAAAGGTGAATGAGCAAGCCCGAGAGGCGAATGAGCATGCCCGAGAGGCGAAAGAGAGTGCTCAGAAGGTACAGGCTAATTGTGATGAGATGAAAAAGTTATTTGTAGATCGCTTGGAGGCTTTGGAGCGTGGATCATGCGGTGCTAGCCATTCTCGCTCACATTCTGATTATGATGATGATTTGGACGAACAGTCACTTAGTGGCGAGAATTGATCTTGTTATGGTTACTTTTATATTTGTTGGATGACCATGTTATATTTTGTTGAACACTTTGATATTTTGTATTTTCAAGGCAATGTTATATTTTGTAGTTTTAAGACTTTTATATTTTGTAGTTTCATGACTATGTTGTATTTTTTAGTTTTAAGATTGTTCGGTTTTATCGTATTTGGGATTAAGCATTTTGATATGGTATTCTATTTCATGACTATGTTATGAATGCTTTAGGACAGTGGTAGAAAAGATAAAAAGTACATTAGGAGCCGTGGTAGAAAGGAAAAGTAGGAAAATTAATTATTTTAAAAAAAAAAACCTTATGTTAGCGTCGACCATACCGACGCTACCAAACTGGTTGACTAACCTGTTCACTACAAAAAAACAGGGATTAGCGAGGGAAAATTCCCTCGCAAACTGACCAAAATCCCTCGCTAATGGTCATTTGCGAGGGAATTAGCGAGGGACAGGTTCCCTCGCTAAATCCCTCCTCACTAATCCAATTTGCGAGGGAATTTAAATCCCTCGCTAATTAGCGAGGGATTTGAATCCCTCGCTAATAATCAGAAACACGTGGCCAAGTTCTGACAGCCACGCATCCACTATTCCCTCGCTAATCCCAAAAAAAAAATTTAATTTTTTTTTCTGCTAAACCTGTTTTTTTATTGATAGACCTGCTTTTATACCTGATTGAAATAGCTAAAACAGTTTTAATTCCATCCAAATCAACATAATATAAATCCAAATCAACATAAAATCCGAATTAAAACAACATAATATCCGAATCAAAAATAACATAATATCCGAATAAAAAAATACTGAAATGTCAAACTATCCTAAAAGCTGCCGTAAGACTCCTCTGACTGTTGAGCTTGCTCCTGATCTTCCTCCTCAAATAACCTGTTTTTTTGTAGTGGTTGTTGACCTTAGCTTCCGCTTGACCGATGCTAGTTTTAAGTTGGCTAATTTTTCGTTGACTTTAGCGTCTGCCAGTCTGACGCTAGTTAAATTCGTTGATGTTGACTTTAGCGTCCGCCTGGCCGACGCTAGTTAAATCGTTGACTATTTTTGGTTGACTATTAAGCGTCGGCCTTGAATGTAGCGTCTATTTTAGCGTCGGCCTGGCCGACGCTACATTTAGCGTCGGCTTAAATTACTGGACGCTACATTTAGCTTCGAGTTGTTTAGCCTCGACACGTGGCCGACGCTACTCCGACGCTAATTCACTGTTAGCGTCCGCTTTTTGCCTGTTAGAGTCGGTTTTTGACCGACGCTAAAACCGGTTTTTCTAGTAGTGTTGGTGGTATTTTGATCCTTTATTTGTTTAATCTCTTTAAATCTCTTTAAAACACTAAATCCAGGAATTGCAAATTGTCACTCCTCACAAGTATCATCCATTTTTTTAATCGACTTACCAAAAAAGTCTGCCTCACTTATTTTTTTCAAAATTTACTTACAATTTATTAAAGCATATTTGGTGTCACGTGTATTAATTTGGTCTCATATTTAATGTCACATATGTGTTACCAATTAAATTTTTTTCCCATTAGTTCGTTTGTGATTCCAAGTATATTTTAATAATCAATTCTAACCTTAATGTTGCTGGATTCCAACCTCTCTTCGTAAACAACATCGTGAATAGAGTCAGCGATTAAGTTCCACTTGGTTTTGCTGGGCATCACTTTCTTATGCTTAGTAACGTGCTTGGTAATGTAGTTTATGAATATTGTTCTTTTTCCCCCATTTTTCCAATATTCACTACGTTCAATCATAATAATAGTAAAGAATAATAATATATATTTGTTCCAAATGAGCAACAATATAGGTTCATTCACGAATACATCAAAATTCATTAATGATAATGTAAAATAGCTATATTTTCCTTTCAGTGTTGTGTGGTCTATATTCAAAATTTAAATTAAAAAATTAATCATTCTTTCCAATTGTTTGGTTTATGCGTTTTGTCAATTGTTTAGAGTGACACGTATTGTGGGTTTGCCACCATTGTCATTAGATTTGTTAGTGGGGTTAGGTGAAATAATTAGTCTGTGCTTTGGCCACGTTTATATTTTCACTGTTTTTACTAGCCAATGTGTATTTTTATTGTCTTATTTTTAAAAGGGATACGACGAAACTCATTTTCCCTTCAGTTTTCCCTTCTTCATATTGTTCCAATCGTGTCTAATTGTTATGTTTTCTTTTTTTATAGGACTTCATTAGGAAAACGATGGATTATATTAGTGATATTGTTCCAGGTAAAGTAAATTGGAAGATAAAAATAAGGGCATGTTTTTGTGGAGGATCCCTTAGTTCAACAAACCAAATCTAACTAAATCCATAGAGATGATTCTCATTGATGAAAAGGTAAATCAACTTAATAAATTGTTTGATTTTAGTTTTTTAGCTAACTTTATGTATTGACTAAATATGTTATCTTCAACACAACTACTCATAAATGCAAGTTGTCTTTTATGGCTACAACAATATGTGACCATGTTGATGCTCCTGAAATTCATTTCCACCATTTTACCTTTGTTGACTTTCCATTAATCACGAGTGGGGCCACTGAAAATGCTGTTGTTGGTAATATTCTTCAGCCTTTCTTTCACTTGCATATTTTCCTAATTCAATTTCTTTTCATTTATCTCATTTTAAGTCAAAATATTTCCAATGGCAGATGTTATTGGCCACCTGGTCCAGAAAGATGACCTCAGAATCAATGAAGTAAATGAGAAAAAAACTACATTTCAATTTGTTTTAGAGGATCTAAAGTAAGATTAATACCCTCATAAAAATTTCGCACATTTATTTTCTTTTCCCATTTAAATGACTAACTTTTTTATTTATGTTCATCAACCTAAGTTCCAACAAATTGTCTTGCACTTTCTGGGATTCTTATGCTGAAAATTTGAAGACTCAAATTGATGAACATGACTCGATTGTTCCTCCAATTTTAGTTGTCCAACAATGTAGATTGAGGAAATATTTAGGTTAGCTCTATTCGTTGCTCTTGTGCGTTGGTGATATTTTTGATTATTAGTGTCACAACTTTATATACATTCATTTAACAATCTAATTTTCTTATTGGTTTTTGTGTATTTATTTAACCCCTATTATTTTTTTCCAATTTACTTAGATTCTATGGGAATGTCAAACTGCTACTTTGGAACCAGAGTTTTTTTCAACACAAATCTGCCTGAGATTAATACTTACAGAGCAAGGTATAGCTTTTGCTAATCTTCCAAATTTTATTGTATTTTCCCTATTCACTAATTAGTGTTACTCTATTTGATATTTTTAAAAAGCATGCAAACCAATGGCCTCTTGGCAAATCAAGAAATCCAAAGTATGAATATCCCCAGACCATTGTCTGTCTTGGAAGAATTTTTACATACCCCACAGATGACCATATCACAACTTCTTGAGGCTTAGAATGTAGGTTATCAATAGACTTATTTTTATCACCTTTGTTTATTCGTGTTTTTCAATTTAACTTGACGTTTACATGTTACTTGCATTTCCCTTTCATCTTACAGACTGTCTCCTATGCTATCTTTGCTCAAGTCATAGAATTTGAGTCAACCTATGGGTTGTGTTACTATGCGTGTCAAAAATGCATCAAACAGCTTAAAAAAGTCTCTTCCAAGTTTTATTGCGAAAGTTGCATGAAAATTGCTACTCCATTGATTAAGTAATATTTCACATCATTAAATTCCAAATTTACATTATAGCTTTGGCTTTTTTATACTTGGTTATTTATTTAACCTATTATATTTCTAGGTACAAAATTTGTGCAACAGTTATGGATAATACAGGATCAACTACATTTGTCATGTTTGATCGTGTTGTTGAGCTCTTTTTAGGGCAATCAGCTTAGCAATTGCTTGATGCAGGCGCCCAAATTGAGTCATTCCCAGCATTACTTGACAATTTTTATGAGAAACAACTCCTTTTTAAAGTAACCATTACAGAGGGTAATTTGTGTCAAAATTGGCAGTCTTATACAGTTAGAAAATTGATATCCGACAATAATATGATTGCTGAATACAGGGAGAGATTGCCAGTTGAAGTATTCTTTCAGCAAATTTCTAATGTCTTTCTCAATGTGCTTGTCTATTGAATAGTATGTTTAAGTATGCCTTTTAATTTGTCATTGAATGTTGTGAGGGCACCTAATTAAGCTACTCCTCTTTTATTAAGGCTTATGATGTTCATATATTAACCATTTGTATATATTCTGATACATTTTATATTTTCAGGGAATTGATGCTACTTCCAATGTTGTCGACATAACTAATTCCCCTTCTTCTGTTTTGGTTAGCATGATAATGCCAATACATTAATCATTTCCATCTAATCTTATAGAACCTCTGTCTATTGACTTATCAACAATGTATTTAACATACATAGTATTATTTCACAGGATTCGATTGCTTCGCCAGTTGTTTTAGAAGATCCTGCTAATTATGACCACATGGGTGTTGCTAAAGATGATCTTCTTTGCAAGGAATCATTGATCGACAATCACCTCAGTTTTAATGCCAATACTAGCATTGCTTCATCTTCTAAGATCCCAGTGACTGTCATGGATAATACTGTAGGCACCAGAATTCCTCAAGATCAAAACCCTGTGTTTGACAATACAACAAACACAAAAAACAATCATTTGGTGATTGATCTTGAAGCTTCAAGTTCAACAACATCTGGCAAAATCTCCTGTTAGTCTGCGTGCAAAGAATGCTGCAGCAACAAAAACTAGAAGGCTGGTTCCAGTAAAAAAGGAACCAAAGAATTGAGTGGTTAAAGGCATCCAAGAGAGCTAAAACTGAGTGCTATCTTTCAGGGGAGTGGATTGTTTTGTGAAAGGTTCTTGGGCTGAAAGCAGGTGCCCCAATTCGATTGGGACTCAACAAAGACTACCCAAAAATAATGCTTTTAAGTTTAAGTTCGTTTAGTTAACTTAGATATCTTATGTTAATGAATGTGTAATGTTGAAGCGTCGATGTGTGTCCAAGTATCACGTTAGTATGAAGTTACTAGCCCTTTTAATTATGTACATAGGTTCTAGACTATTTTGTCATCCAACAGCTCTCTAATATAGTATAATCTATGTTTCTTCAAGTTGGTTTCCATCATTTATTTTATATGATACACATGAATGCATGTTATTTAATAACCTTAGAACAATAATAGAGTTGTATACAAATTGGTTTAACTAAGTGGTCAAAATAATTTCACATGTATAAATGATATGATTTAATTAGATTCAAAAAACAAATACAATAAAGGCTTAAACTCAGGTTCCCAAATCTATTGATGATGTTGTTGAGCAAGAGAAGTTGATGCCTAACAACATTGAAGTTAGAATTGATTATAAAAATATTGATTGAAAATACAATTAGACGTAATAAACAGTAATATTTTATAGGGTAAAATATGTTTTTGGTCCTTACAAAATTGGGTCATTCTAAGTTTAGTCCCTACGTTATTGAAATAGGCGTTTTGGTCCCCACGTTATTTTTCCGTTTTCAACTATTTTGATGTAATTTTTATGTTTATTTTTCTAATTCTTAATTTAAAAATTATTTTATATAAACTGAAAAAATATAATTAATAAAATGTGAGTTAGCATGCCACGTGGGCGCCATGTCAATTAAAAAATGTCCACGTGGCGTGTCTAGTCATGATTCTGTTAGCCCAGTCAGCATAATTTAACGCTGGGGACTAATAATGAAAACGGAAAAATAAGATGGGGACCAAAATGCCTATTTCGTTAATGTAAGGACTAAACTTAGAAGGACCCAATTTTGTAGGGACCAAAAACATATTTTACCCTATTTTATAATCTTTTAAAGATAAAGTTGTGATCTCCATGGATAATTTTTGGCACACATAATATTTATTTGTAAGAGACACATATATTTTAACAACATATATAAAAACTACTATTGGCATTCAAGAAGATACCAAGTAGAATAGGTCTTTAGTGTCCATAATTTAATATTAGGTGTGATCTTTAGAAGATGCCACCAAATTAAGACATATGACATAAACAGTTTTTAAAAACAAATTACATCGACATTTGTAAGACATGCAAACATTTTCATACATACTACATACACGTCTTACTTTATTTTTTACAACATCGAAAAAAGAATTATCAATCTTAAAGCAAATATAATAAAAACAATATAAATGATTTCATGTGTCTTTTGTGAACTCATATAAATGATAGATATTACTAGCTCCCTTTGATTTTTCTCCTAATTTCTCCTATAATCTTTTTGTGATCTCTCAAAACTATGAATCCTCGACCAAATCAACCCAATAGGTTAGATTATTACTACTCTATGGCTATCAAGTTTGAACAATATGAAATCGAATACGTTCCTACAGCTGTAAGTTGTCTTTTGTTTATTTAACCAAAAAGTAAGATTTTTACTCTGTTTTTCTCTTTGTCTTCTACGATTTTGTTATTAGGACTAATTTTTACCTTTTCCCACAGAGAGAAGCTAAAATGCCTTATTATCTATCCAGTCAACATAGCAGATGGTTCCCCCCTATTGTTGATCTAATTGATGAACATGGTAACAAATTTCAAATCTGGGTGATTAATAGAGATGGTGATTTTTTTTTACTATGGGTTGGAATCAAATAGGGAACTATTATGGTCTTTTCGATGGAGGATGTATTAGAATAACGATTTTGAGATTTGATCGATTTTTCCTAGAAGTTAGAATGAGATCGCTGTCATGGACCCCCAAAAAATTTTAGGCTCAACCAACAACCTATCATACGTCAAAATGATCAAGAATCTGATCCTCTTAACCACTCAATGTATATAGGTCGCAATCCCACAACAATTTATGCTCTACACAAAAAATTGACATTGCAAGATATTTCAACTATTTGTTTGGTATGTTATTTAAATTTCTCATTTAATTTATATATGTTTTTGTTTTACTACTAATTTTTTTTCCTTTTCTCCAGCATGTACCTTTGGAATTCTATGATTTGGTTTATCCTAATGATGAAGATGTTGATGTTGTTATAATTGACCAATATGGAGAACCATGACTGGGACAGGTAAAGAAAAAACTTTCCATTAACTCCCGTGATTCAGTCTTGAGAGGATGGCAGCCTATTTTAAATAAATATAACTTTCTTGAGGGAATTCAAATTCGGTTAGAAATACCCGTTGATTTTCGAAATTCTTTTTTTTCTTTGTTATGGTTAGTGCCATTTATCATGTATTTGTATCAAAAAATATTCCTTGATCTTAGTGAGACAATGTAATTCTGCAAATCTGTTTTAGTTTTTATTTAATGAAATGAACCTTTTTTTACTAACTTTCAGAACACATAAAGCTAAAAAAACAACAAAACATTACATGTCAAACACAAATTAAATAACCAAAAAAAAA
The DNA here is from genome assembly GCA_963573325.1 of Astragalus glycyphyllos. Taxonomy (NCBI): domain Eukaryota; kingdom Viridiplantae; phylum Streptophyta; class Magnoliopsida; order Fabales; family Fabaceae; genus Astragalus; species Astragalus glycyphyllos. The sequence continues at coordinate 29,815,562 of OY754310.1, read as the reverse complement.
ATATATGAAACAATTTAGAGATTTTTTCGTAGGCACGAATCCCTATGAAATGCATTTCAAAGTTTATTGATGATGTTGCTGGGAAGATAATTTCGTGTGAAGCAATACTATAGTTTTAACTAATAAAACACAAAATAAACCAACCAATGTAAAATTTACAAACGACACCGTTTTTACTTCTTATGATTTTCTTACATCATAAGCATACATAAGCATAGGTGGTAAGAAAGCCATACAAAGTTGAACAATATTGTTGATCTTGAAGTTGTTTTCTTTGACAAACTCAAGTGATAAATATCTGAAAATTGGAAATATTTATTTTCAAGAATGATCAGAGGAAAAAGGCTAAACATGTTGTTATTGATGTTGAAGGAAGTGGTATGGATATTGATAAAGGTGACGCCTTTATCAGTAATGCTCCTGGTTCAGTAGCCGAGAAACCTATTATTATAGATTCAGATAGTTATAGTGAGTCGGATGATGTTAATGTTGATGATGTGCCACTTTAGTCATGTGCAATTCAAAGATTGAAAAGGAGGATACACCACCACCGCCCTGACTCCGTCTAACCATTCGAGTTCCGTAAGTAATCCTGGAAGAAAAAAAATAAAACTAGCAAAAAATAGAACCCATAAATCTCGCAGATCAAAGACTCCTACATCGAATGCCCTGCCATTCATGCGATGCATCAAAACACTAGTTGGAATACTCAGGGTACTCGAAGAAGGAGGTTTGGTCTCAAACATGAAGACATTAGCCTCAAATGAATAAGTAAAGAAATGAACAACTCTTAGCGCTAAGTCAGTAAACCACTCAGCTCTATATATACACAGAAATAAATTGCACTCATGCATAACAATACAACTTCAGCTATTTTTATTATAAAAAAATAAAAAGTTCCGTCCGACACATCAAAAAAAGTGATTGACATGTTAATGAATATAACAAAAAACAAACGGACAAAAACTATCCACCTGCATTCCAACTTATCCACCTCCACTCCAACCAATAAAAATTACCTTTGAAGATTACAAAATTACCTGTAAAAAAATACAAGATTAATATCTATATAATTCATTAAAAAGCAAGTCGTGTGATTTAAAAATAAACATATATTTCTTTACACACCTCTATATGAACCAATAAGGATTATCCATGGAGATTACAACTTTATCTTTAAAGAATATTACAGTTTTAATATATAAAGTTTTTTAAAGCAATATCTCCATAATTTATTTGAAAACAATATTTTATGTGTTACATTTCAGCCAACGGTTAGAAAAAGTAGTCAACATTATTTATTGCACATTTTTAATACGATTGCACCAACCACACAACCATTCAAATATCGTAGATCAAAAAAATTTAATATCCTCTATTATAAAATCCTATCTTCACTTAGCATATTTTTACATCTCACTTACTCGGTTTTAAAAGTTTTATCTCCAATCTAAACCTAATTTTTTCACCTGCAATGGCCTCCTCATCAAAAAAGTATGTATTCTGCAGATATAATTTATTTACAATTTTTTTATTTCTCTTCTTCTTATGTTAAATGTTTGTACTTTATGATGCATTGAGTCATGAAAATAGATCTTTCTTATAACTATTTAAAAATATTTTCCTACTTTTTCCCCTATTCAATCATCTTAACAGATTTCTTAAATTTTGGACCTCATCTTATTCAATTTTACAATGTTTTATTTTATTTTTGGATTGAAGTCATTGAAATAAGCTCAAATTCTACAGAATCTGAAGACACTGAAAAATTCACAGGATCTTGCACTGATCTAACTTGGGAACTAAGGATATCAAATCACATTAAACATAAATCAGGTGTAATGGTATGTAGACAAAGTTATTTTTACATTTTTATTTAAATTTTAAAATATTTACATCAGAATTATACGTTAACAATATTACAAATTATGTATTAACAATTTTTCCTTTCACTAGCATTTTCCGCGAAGAATTGGAAAAATCATTCCAAATTCAAAGACGGCCATTCCTCTTTATGATGTTGCACGGGAAGAATCATATTTGTGTAACATACATTATGCACCACGGAACAAAGAAGAAAAGTATCTAACAGGAAAAGAGTGACTTGAGTTTATCAAAGAGAACAAATTCAAGATAGACGATATTGTTAAATTTTCTATCGCTTCCCTGCCACCTATGCTTATTTATGGTGATATTGTACGAAAGTGACAAAGGAATTACGATCAATGAAGTTTGGCATTTTTTCTTTAGTTAGTTTGTTTTTCCTGCTATTAATGTGTGTTGTGTTTATATGCTTTCTTATTTAAATGTTTAACTTATTTAAATGTTTAAGTTTTTTTATCCAACAATTTCAAACTAGCAATAATGATACTTCAAAATTATTGATATTGTTGTTGAGCAACAACATTGCGATGTGCAGCAATACTAAAGTTATACTATAACTACCATCCCAAACAAATTCAATCAATATCTAACAATTATTCATATGTACATGTGGCAATATCATTAGAGGGCAACAAAACAATAATACTTTTTGTTGGTCGTATAGTAAAATATTAAATCAATACTCTTATGACATGTTAACTATTACATGGTGGCCATACAACGCATAACATTTTTTATCCAACGATTTCAAACTAGCAATAATGATACTTCAAAATTATTGATATTGTTGCTGAGCAACAACATTGCGGTGCGCAGCAATACTAAAGTTATACTATAACTTCCAACAGTACATCGTACCATCCCAAACAAATTCGACCAATATCTAACAATTATTCATATGTGCACTTGGCAATATCATTAGAGGGCAACAAAACAATAATACTTTTTGTTGGTCGTATAATAAAATATTAAACTAATACTCTTATGACATGTTAACTAATACATGGTGGCCATACAACACCTAACATTTTAAATGACAAATCACACTTATGATGAAAGCATTGATACATACATATAACAATCCTTGGAAGATGCAATCCCAACAAAATTTGACCAATCTGTAACAGTTATCCATGTAATCAAATAGTAAAATCACACCTCTTCCGACATGTATATTAACACATGGTGGACATGCAACACTTAATACTTAAATCATAAATCATAAATCACTTGGTTGTTACTCCACAAAATACAGCATATCTTATGGCAGCAACTGGTCAGATTTGTGTTGATCATGGATATGTTCATCATACTATAATGTGTATCAGATATCAATCAAGTGGACATTTATAGTTATCCATTCCTAGGCTTTCCAGCTACATTGAAAATGAATATTTGGCAGCTAACATCAACAACAACAATGCTCAACTAAATGTCCTTAACAATGAAGATGCTGAATCCCAAATTTCATATGAAGATGAAGTTGATCAAGACCATCTGCATAATAACAACAATTAATAACGATATCTAGCTATCTATCAACTCTTTTATGTTTGAACTAATGTAATGTATCTATAACATGTGCAAAATATATTCTAAATAATTCTCTATATATATATATATAAATATTGCTTAATTAACAAATATCTACTAAATCTTGATTTACACCTATAAATATTTTTTTTATTATTTGCTATTCACTTATGTTATTTCCTACAATATATAATAGCCAAATTCTTTGATTACATGTTCAAATTTATCTACTGCCACGTATTTGCCCATGTTGACAAATCATGTTTTTTATTTTGCACGCTAACAGTTATATAGATTAAGTTTAGACAATTTTTATTTTGCATGCTAACAGTTATATAGACTAAGTGTTGGATAATTGTAATGCCACATGGCCCTTAAAACTTTTATACTTGGATTAGGTGGTGATTCAACATTTTTACAAAACAGATGTTGTTGCATGTTGTGTTTTGTTACTGTTTGTGAGATAAAAAATTGGACACGTCATTATCGATAGCCTTATGTGTTGTTCATGATTAATTGGACGCCTTTTAACCATAAATAACTTCCTTCAACTGACCATAGATGATTTACTCTAAGTTTATAATTCTCCACAATCAGAGTGCCTTCCCCTTCTGCTAAACTTCAAGATGCAAATGCTGAAAAGGTTGCCTATTTTAACATTATTTGTGTCAGGTGGCTTCTTTATTACAAAATTATACTTTCTTTATTTTCTCCTTTTGTTTTTTACCAATGATTCTTTGTTTTTCTTGCATGTTGTTTACATCCACTTCCACCAGTTTCTTTTAGTTGTTCTCTTTACTTGAGTGAGTGTCATATTAGCATTCTTTGTTTTTCAATCTCAGGCAGACACATTCATTTTCTCTAGCATGCAATACTAACAACATGATTCTAACATCCACCACATAAACAGATAATTTTTTATTTGCTGTCCTCTACAACATAGGTTTTTTTCCCTTTTGATTTACACACGTCACCTATTATTTCATAATAATGAAGTGTTATTTTGACTTTGTTTTATTGCCAAATATTGCTTAGGATGACTTTCCCCCTTTAGTAATTGATTTGGATCAATATATTCTAGACATTGGGCTGAGGAAGAAGACCTATCTATGTGGATATGATCCATCATCGGTTTTACACCTTTCACCATATATTTTTCAATTTTAACATATTATTATTGTCATTCACATTTAATTTGACTGATTTATGTTTTAATTTTCTGAATGTTAATAGGAATATGATGTTGTTTCATTACTTCCAGAGCAATATCACAAACCATTTCCTGCATTCGTACGATTAACTGATTGTATGGAGAATGAATTTCATGTTACTACCAGAGTACATAAAGGGATTATGTATTTATATCAAGGTTGGAAGAACCTAGGCAACTATTATGGCCTTATTGATGGTGGATGGATACAATTAACTTTTGCTTCACTGACTCATCTTCATATCCGCATTATGGATAGGATTTTTTCCCAAGTTATTTCTCCTGTTCCAGCTAAAACTTTTTATCTTGATACTATTGATGTGCCCATTGTGTTCTGCTATCCAACGTCACTTAGTCAACATTATTGTTATGGATGAATGGTAGAGAGGCTGGATTTGTTCTATTGAGAGAACAACACACTTCACATCACAAACTAAGAGAGACAACACTGAATGCTACCTTGCAGGAGAGTGGGTTCTTTTATGCAAGGTTCTTGGGCTGAAAGCAGGTGACCCAATTAGATTGGGAATCAACAAAGACTACCCAAACATCATGTTCCTAAGTTTAAGTTGGTTTGCTTAGCTACAATATGTTATGCTACCGAATGTCTAATGTTGAACCATGCTGTTTCTCAAGGATAATACCAGTTATTCGTAAATTACTAGGCTTTTTAGTTATGTGGATATGTTCTAGACTATTTTATAATGTAACATCTCTCTAATATAATATAATCTATGTTACTTCAAGTGGCTTTTCCTAAGTTTTTTTATATCATAAACATTAATACCTATTACTTAAAAATCATACAACAATTACAGAATTCTATATATGTTGCTTTAATGAATTGGTCAAAAAAATTTACATGGACCAACGATAAATGAATAGAATAGCAACACCTAATATCTTATTCCTGTTTCCAACCATTGAATTATGGTTCTGCCATTTTGATCCCAATTATCCAAACAATTCTCTGACATCCTATTCAGACCCACCACAACTTTCATTGCTAACCAATCAATATGAGAGGCAAAAATAAAATGAATCATATGTTCAGAGGCTAATTGAAATTTGATCTCTATTAATTGTATTGTTAGGACAAAGATACATAATGAAATTCAGATAAATAATGAATTTGATTATGTATTTTTAGGACAAAGATACATGATTAGGATAATTTTTGATCCAAATATATAATTACATATATAATTCTTCAATTGTCTATATCAAGTTCACAAAATATAACACATATTCCCAAGTTCACAACTTTGCATACTTCTGTATGTTACACAAATTCACACGTTGACATTGATGGTGTTGTTGGGCAAAAAAGAATTTCTGCCCAACAACACTAAAGTCACTGCAACACTAAATAGATAAAAATAGCAATAATGACAAACACATAATTAGGATAATATTTGATCCAAATATATAATTACACATATAGTTTTTCAATTGTCTATATCTATTACGCAACTCCAGAAAATATAACACATATTCACAACTTCACAACTTTACATACTTATATCTATTACACAAATTCAAAACTTGACAATTTTTTCTATTGCCTCAATTTCAGCAATTCAACCCTAACCACTGCTTCACCAACCCTTCTAAAGAACCTGAGCTTATCTCCTAATAAAGCTATCCCTCGCCTTGCAAATTCATGCCAATTCTCCTGTATATAGCATTTCAATGAAATTTGGCTATCCGATCCACCAGTTGCACGCCATGTTAACGGCCAACTCTCCATCTCACCTCCTGGGAGCATCACTTCCAAATTCTTCTGTCAGACAACAACAAGCTTTGAAGCCTCTTGAATTGGCACTTCCTGCAAACAAATCGTTGCTATATTTAATTGATTTAAGACAATAAAACTATCATAACATCCAATACAAATTTGTCGACTGTTACCAGCGGCTCTTTGCGATCAACCATGTAGGGTGTTATGCAAGCTGTCCATAGATCCACTTCTGTTGATCGTTGTGTGGGCTGTCTTGCAAGAGAGTCATAACGGGTGTATTCCAGATTTTTACCAACTTCACTTACAATCTTCATAGTGAATTCTGAATTCCCCAAATAAGTGAAGAACATGTAACAATTACCCTTAATCTCTTGATCATTAGACATAAATTCCCACCCTTCCTCTAACCATATTTCTTTCCCATACTGCTGAAACCATACTTCATATGAAGACTCATTTTCACAATGGATGGTTAGAGGGTTTGTTAGGTAATCTTTGTGCAACTCTATAAATCCCCCAAGTATTCTTTATACACCAAAAAATGATTAGGGAAAAAAGTGTTACGATACTATGTTTCAAATATTAAAACAATAGAAAAACATAAGATTTAATTTTCATTACTTACTGATGTTACATGGACAGCAGTCTGGTCTTCTATATGGAATACAGAGGCAAACAGGAGTGTAGCGCCGTGAATCATACACTACTTGCAACTCCATACAATCCTCTCCAAAAAACCATACATTAAATTTATTTTCTCCGAGGTGCCTAAAATACATAACTTCTAATGGACATACATCCCTTGGAATGTGCATTTGCAAGTTCTCCCCAACCATTTCAAATAACTAACTTACCTCCGTCGTTTCACACGTGAACTGTTGATCTGACACCACTTGAAGAAACCAACTTTATAGGACTATTTAATATGTGCCACCATTTCTGAACAAACACCTCAGGAAACACCTACAAACACATGAAAATGCATAGGTGCATTTTCCATGTTACTATAAATCATTTACTTTGGTCTCATCATAATCATAACATTTGAGTTTAACATCAGTGTCTTACCACTTCCTTGCAATTTACAGATTTGTAGGCACAAACAAATGAATCTATTTGTGCTGCATTTATAGATTGTTCTGCAAATAATAATACAATTTCATAAATTTCAAAAAATAAATGCAACCTCTTTAATATAAAACTTTAAAATAAATGAATGCATCAAAAACATTTACAATATGCATATTAGTATTTAAATGCTGATCACATAATTATCATTACCAACACCAACGCGAGAATGCCGGCGACGCAATAAGGGGTCCACATCCGAAGTTTCCCCTGAACAAAATTGTCAAAACAAACTTTTAATACAGTAAAAAATCAGATAATTGGAACATGCAATCAGTTAATCTATTTTTATTAAATATTTCAACGCAGGTTAGAGCATTGTTGCTGTTTCAAATATCTTACCTTACATTCAACCCCCCAAATTAGTTACTTCATGAAGAAGTTTCTCAAAACAGAGTATAATTAAAATGCACAAATTTATACATGTTATTAGCCAAACAGTTTTGATCAAATGATTCAAGAAAAATTACAACAATGCCTCTGTTTTAAACATGCTAATAGAGATTTAAAAAATAATTAAATCCCACATTTGACAAATAAAAAATCCATTTTTTTGGTTCTTTAATAACAACAACAGATTTTTATTCATACATAGTTGAGTTAAGAAGAAAACTATAACCTTTTTTATTTCTTTTCACTGCAAAATTTCTTCCCCACTGTCTTCTACCAGAGTACTCCATCGTTTTCCCTTCGCTATGAACAGTGGTTGAACAGTTGTAAGTGTATTTGTAGTTCGAAGTCGATTTTCATTGATGCAATAGCTAAACGTTTTGATTTCAAATAGGAATGGGAAACCCAAGTTTTGTCTGATATTAGCGCGCACCAAATAGAACTATTTATTTGTACTTGGTGTGTTTCCAAAACGGTGTGTTTTTGATGAGTCACGATTGTTGCTTCCAAAATTTTTCAAAGTTGTTTTTTTCCCCTCAATATAATTGGCCGGACCTATATTGTATATGCTGTTGGGCTTTGTCATCGTGGACCAATCTTTTCAAATTATTTATTTTCGCACAACATTTTTAAAACCCATTACTATTTGCACCTACTTTATTTATTTACCATTCAAAAACTTATTTAACTTACCATTCATAAAACCCTTTCAATTAACTATTTTTTTTATCTCAAATGTTTTTCATATCTTAATCTCAACCTCAGATTTTGATACCTATAATTTTCCATTACCTACATCATTCTCCCCATGCAAAACACGAAGTACTATATATATAAAAATGTAGAAAAAATTATTTCCTATAATACATAGAAACTTCAACAGTTCCAAATCTAACAAAAAAATCTAACCATTACTTTAATAATGAATAATATTTCAATTTATTTATGGACATTTTTTACAACATACACCACACTACTCTCAATGAAACAATATTATTATATACTCTTGACCATATTCTTTCAAATCATTTTATTATTATTATTATTATTGTTATATTATTATTATTACTCACTCTACTTTAGAAGAAAATATATTATTATTCTTCGTCATTACTATCATTATGCGTAGTAGTTATTTTCGATTTCTGATTCGCCAGTAAGAAACCACATTAGATCCCACCTTTCCATACCAACTCTTCATGTGCTAGCAATCAGGAATGATATTACCCCTACCCCTTCAATTCGGCGCCAACCAACACAAACAGAATAAATCAAATCAAAAATAATAATTCAATACATGCACATAATGATTCTTTTTATACATATAAGAGCAATCGGTGTCAGACAACACAAACAGAACAAAGAACATCAAAAATACTTACAATCATTAAATTTCAAAGCGCAAACTCTTAATTGAATGTCCAATACACTAATTCATTAATATAACGAAAGTAAGATGTCACACGGGACATAGAGTTCATTCTAAATTCTGTTGATCGTATATTGCGGAGAAAAAGAAATCCCACATTCATATTATTGTCGTTGCATGTAATAAATACTTACAATCATGCGCTAACAATCAGGAACAATATTCACCCTCCCCCTTCGCCAACGCGTGCGAAGCACAGGTCCTGGGTCTAGTGTAAATAATAGCAATAACCAATAACCAATAGCTAGTGATTAACACGGAAACAAACAAAAGCGTTCATAGCTTTTTTTCTAAAGATAATCAGTTTTTTATAATTATTATATATTAACTCTCGCTCTTGTCGGCCATAAATATAAGCGAAAGAGTTTATGTAAGACAGAAGAAAGCATAGAATAGTAATAGGTCTACACGCCTAAGTAAATAAATAGAAATGAAAAGAACAAAATTGGATGGATGGGTTGGAGACACTAATATACGACTTAAAGTGTTGTTCTTACTTGTAATTTATATTCGACTTCACGAAACAATGAAGACAAATATTACTAAGTGGATAGCTTTTCGCCAGAAGCTTTTGCCTCCAAGTTCTCGACCCTCTAGACCATGTTAGTTAAAAGCAAAAATAACTAATAAAATTCACTAAATATGAAGTGTACTATCATCAATTATGCATGCCTTTCGACACTCAAGAGATAGCTACTTTGTTAATGCAACCATCACTCTCACTATGAATTTATTTTCCTTTAAATATGAGAAATTTGTTTTATATCATTTGCCATTCCAAAATGAACATTCGAAATTCATAAAGTATCAGAAAAAGATAAAACAAAGTTAAATTATTCAAAAATAAAGTGAAAAAAACAACTATACATACTACGAAAGGCTAAATATAAGTTATATTTTTCAAACATGATGTATTTATCCTTTTGGTACAAATGAAAATACGCTCTCATATTTTATTTTGTATCCTTGCACTTACAATTTATTTATTTTTTGCAAAGACAAATAATTATTGCATCTAGAAACAAATCCTTGCAACCGGAAATAAATAACTCGGTATGACTAAGTGAAATAACAAATAATCCAAGATATCATCATTACATTCAATTCAAAATTATGAGGAAAATGCTTCTAAACAACGTGAGATGTTATGGTAGTTTGAAATAATTCATATTGCTTATTGACCACCAAGTATATATTAGGGAGAACTGCTCACATTTTAAATGATAAGATAATATCCATGAAATGAGAATATGAGAATTGAGATTAGGATTAAGGAAGTACATAAATTTCCTATTTCATATTTATGTTTATAACGCTTCTAATTTAAATTGCATACTTATTGTGGGATTCTTTAAATTTATTACATTAAATTAATTAAAAATTAAAATAATTAAAAATATATATCATTAATGCTAGGCAACCCATGAGATGACACATGGAATAGCATTTATGAGAGATCATTCTCAAATGTTATATATATATATATATATATAGATATAGATAAATTAGGAAGAAGATACAACTCATTTTTTGTATATATTTAGAATTTAGAATTCTTAATTTAGGTTGTACAAATTAGGAATTAGAATATTTGTAATTATTGTTTGTAATGTGCAAAGCATAGTATGAGAAATTTGTTCCACTCTACTTGGGTTCTCCTTTACTCAGAGTCGGTATGATTCCTCTTTATTCATTCACTGCACATCTACGGGCATTGTTCTGCACCTTCTTTATGTTGATAATGTGATCATTACTCGTTGTGATCAAGCATCCATCCAGGAACTAAAATGCAACTCCAAGCCTCTTTTCAGATGAAAAACCTTGGTAACTTCCATTATTTCCTTGTACTAGAGGTTCATTTTACCTCCAAAGGTATATTTCTCCATTAGCATAAGTATGCCACATACCTTATCTCTATGGTTGGTATCCGATCAGCTAATCCTCTGAATACTCCTCCTAAAGTTAATATTAAATAACACTGCGACGAGGGTGACCTTTTGACTGATCCTTTATTGTATTGATAGCTCGTGGGTAGTCATAACTACCTGAGCGTTATACGACCTGACATTTCATTTTTTGTTCAGTTGGTAAGTCAGATCATTCATTCTCCTCGTCATCTTCACTTGACAGCGGTTCGTTGTATAATTCGCTACTTGAAAGGTACCTCTCAACAGGGGCTATTCTTTCCCAGTGGGACAGATCCTAAGATGTGGGTCCATAGTGATGCTAATTGGGTTGGGTGTCCTGACACTCAGTGCGTTGTCACTCATTGGTGTGTGAACTGAAGAAATTTTCGAAACAGGAATCGAAAGACAATCGCGAAAGAAACGGAAGATTCGAAGCAACAATTGAAGAAGTTTCGAATGAAATATGAGGAACGAAAACAGAAATGGAAGAGGTTTTGAACCCGAATTGAAGTTAAAAACCTAAAAACGAAGAGAAATCAAGAGAGAAATCAAGAGAGTTTTAGAGAGCAGAAGAAAAGAATTCGTTCAACTGATACCATATTGAACTCATAAGAGAGTGATGATGGAAAAAAGAATTCATGTATTGATTAGAAGTTTACAAATTGTTTATATACAACAGAGACCAACTAGAGCTCGGCTCAACAAACTCCTAACCAAAAGAAACTGAAAATGCTAACTAATTAACAATATAGAAACTGATTAACTTTCTAGAGTTCATATGCGTTTTGTTTAGAGTTTTTCTAATGGCTACTCTATTCAAAATGTAGCAGGCAATGTTTACAACTTCTGCCCAGAAGTATTTTTCAATTTTTGAATCATTGAGCAATGTTCTAGCCATTTCTTGCAATGTTCTATTTTTTCTTTCAACTACATCATCTTGTTGAGAAGTTCTTGGACAAGAGAAGTTGTGAGACACACCATTCTCTTCAAGAAACATTTTAAACATAGCATTTTCAAATTCTCCTCCATGGTCACTTCTGATTGCAACAATGTTAGAACCCTTCTCATTTTGAACTTTCTTAAAAAATGTTTTGAAGCTTTCAAATGCCTCATCTTTGTGTTTTAGAAAAATAACCCATGTGCACTTAGAGTAATCATCAACTATAACAAAGTCATATCTTTTTCCACTTAGGCTAGCATGCTTAGTAGAACCAAATAGATCCATGTGCAGAAGCTCCAAAGGTCTTTGAGTGGAAATCATGTTAATAGGTTTAAAAGATGATTTCACATGCTTTCCTTGAATGCATGCTTCACATGATTTATCCTTCTCATACTTAATATTTGGAAGTCCTCTGACTAAATCAAATTTGGACAATTTTGAAAGGGTTTTCATACTAATATGACCAAATCTCCTATGCCACATTTGTTTGTCATATTCTTTTGAAATTAGACACATCTGATTTGGTAAATCGTCAACACAAATGCTAAAGAGATTATTTGTTCCATGACCAGTAAAAATTGTTTTCCCAGACTCTAAATTATTTATTCTACATACATCAAATTTAAAAATTACTTCGTGTCCATAATCATATAACTGACTCGCACTAAGTAAATTATGCTTTAATCCTTTCACAAAATAAACATTTTGAATCTGAGCAGAGATTATTTTACTCACTGTACCTACTCCTTTGATGAAGCCTTTGTCATTATTGCCAAACATGACAAGTCCTCCATCAAATCTCTCCATGGAGAGGAACTTATCATTCTCCCCTGTCATGTGCCTTGAGCATCCACTGTCTAAGTACCATAGTTTTCTTCTTGATGCTATGAGGCATGTCTGTATTAGAATTGGACAAAGATTTAGGTACCCATTTGTCTTTGGGTGCTTGAGGGTTAGTCTTCATATTTATGGGATCTTTCTGCTTGTTGCTACAAACTGAAATGTGATGTCCAGTTTGTTTGAATCTTGAGCATTTGACTTTGGGTTTTCTATTTTTGGCAGAATTAGTCTTCTTATATATCGGATCCTTCTCAGGAGGAGTTAGAATCACTTGAGAAGCTTCAAGATTCTGTGCACAAATCCTAAGTTCATTTGCCAAATCACTAACTTGCTTTCTTAACATTGTATTTTCACTTTCTAGTTCTATGTTAGAAACAATTGGTTTTTCTGGTATTTTCAGATTGAGAAGCTTGAACTGTTCTTACAGTTTCAAATGAGATTGCTGTAAAGTGTGAATTGTTTTTTCCCATTCTTTCATTTTGTGTTTTTAGCTCCTCATTTTCCTTTTTCAAAACACACAACTGATCTTTGAAAAACATCATTTTTGGGAGAGAATATTTGAATCATATAGTAGACTATCAAAGGAGGATTCTACTTCTTTGCAAAATTCATATTTCAAGGGTTCAGAATCATATATCTCTTCTTGCTCAGTTCCTGCAATGAGACATAGATTGGCTGCTTCCTCTTCATGCTCAATTGATGACTCTTCTGAATCATCCCAAGTAGCCATAAGGCTTTCTTCTTAGGTGAGAATCTTCTTGGTCCTTTTTTGTTGAGAAGTGGACAATCTTGTTTCATGTGACCAGGTTTCTTGCATTTATAACAGATGATTTTTTATTTGCTTCCATCTCCTTTGAATGTGTCTCTTCTGAATTGAGGTTTTTCTCTTGTTTTGTTGTTTAGCCATTTGTTGATTCTTTTAGGGATCAAAGCTAATTCTTCTCCTTCTGTATCATCTTCAGTTTCTTGCTCTTCATCATCCACTTCTTAAGAAGATTTAAGAGCCATTGATTTCCCTTTGTGAGAAGAAGTTTTTTCTTCTTTCTGAGAAGCTTTCAGAGCTACTGCCTCTCTCTTTGGATGGAGTTCCTCCATGAGTTCTTGTTCATGGATTTTCAGTGAGCCTAGCAAATGATCAATGTCAAGTGATGACAATGTTTTTGCTTCTTCTATGGCAGTCTTCTTAGGTCTCCAAGCTTTTGGAAGACATTTCAGAAGCTTAGCAACCTTCTTAGCATTTGGGTAAGTTTTTCCCAGGGCATTTAATCCATTGATGATGGTGGTGAGTCTGCTAAACATTTCATCAATGGTTTCTTCTTCTGTCATTTTGAATATTTCAAATTCATGGATGAACATGCCCTTCTTTGCTTCTTTGATCTGATCAGTTCCTTCATGAGTCATTTGAAGAGTATCCCATATTTCTTTAGCAGTTTCCTTCCCTACAATCTTGTCATATTATGCTCTTCTCAAAGCACAAGTTAGATAGTACTTTGCTTTAGCATTTGCTAGTACACGATGCTTCTCACCTGCAATCCAGTCAGCTTTTGGCTTGGGAATGAGAGTGTTGGGTTCTTAACCAACCACTTTGGTAACATATGGTCCATTTTTAACAATGTCCCATATGTTAGTGTCTTGAGATTCTAGGAACAAACTTAATCTGACTTTTCCAATAGTAGTAGTGTTATCTGTAACAGCCTGGGCCCTTTTCTTTCTTAGTAGGCTACCCAGCACTGCACATCATGATCTTCTCTACCCCCATGTAGAGTTTTTGCCTTTCGTGGGAATCGAACCCTGTACCCTGGGGCTCAAGTACATGCTAAATGCATTCCCACTACTAATTGGGCTAGCTCAATTGGTAGTGGGAATGCATTGAGCATGTACTTGAACCCCAGGGTACATGGTTCGATTCCCACGGAAGGCAAAAACTCTACATGGGGGTAGAGAAGTTCATGATGTACATTTCTGGGTAGTCTACTAAGAAAGAAAAGGGCCCAGGGTGTTACAAAAAAAAGGCGCCTTTTTTTGTAACAGCCTGGGCCCTTTTCTTACTTAGTAGGCTACCCAGCACTGCACATCATGATCTTCTCTACCCCCCATGTTGAGTTTTTGCCTTCCGTACTAGCTCAATTGGTAGTGGGAATGCATTGAACATGTACTTGAGCCCCAGGGTACATGGTTCGATTCCCACGGAAGGCAAAAACTCTACATGGGGTGGGGGGGGGGGGGGGGGTAGAGAAGATCATGATGTGCAGTGCTGGGCAGCCTACTAAGTAAGAAAAGGTCCCAGACTGTTACATTATCCATTGAACCTAGGTGGCCTGTTTGATGAAGCACGTTCTGGTAGGAAAGCAACAGAATTTGGTTTGGCAATGACTTCTTCCAAGATCTTTTCCTCACACTGTTGAGTGTGCTCAACCCAGAGACCGAGCAATAATGCCAATTGAAGTCAATAAGTGTCACAAGGAAGGTGGGTTGGAATTGTGACCCTTTTAAAATTAACATGAAACAAGATAACTAGCTTCACAAGTATGATTAGATATTGTGATAGTGAGTTCTTTAGTTGAGAAGGGTGAGTGAAAACTATCTTCTCAACTATGATAGCAAGTAGAGAAGGTTTGAGTAAAACTGTCTTCTCAACTATGTGATAGAGTTGAGAAGGGTCGGTAGTTTCTTTCTTCAGGACTTACTGTCAATTATTGATTTTCAATACAGCTTTTTAGACAAAAGATTTGTGCGTAAAGAGATATTGTTATGTCTAAAAAGCTTAAGAGATTTTCTAAATATCTACCAGCTAGAGAGATGTATGATAAGGGTTGAAAACTGTGTTTTAGTTAAAACAGTTTATAAAAGAGAAGGGTTAGCTTTGCTGTCTTCTCAGTTTTCACAATCTACTCCAAGTGGAGTATTTTATCTCACAGTGTAAAACAACTTAGAGAAAACGTTAAATAACACAACGATGCATAGTGGTTCACCCAAAACCTTGGGCTACATCCACTTCTCACTCCTTTTGAGTATTTCCACTATTTTCCAAATAGTTTACAACTTTTACAACCTCCCTGGGCTAAAAGTTCTCTTGGTAGTTTTCTTCACACAGCTCTACCTACTGTTTTCACACCTAATACAATCCTTCTGATCTATTAGGCAGCTTCTAACACAGAAGCAACTCACTTCTCAAGCCCTACATTAGCACATGCTACTTGAGAAGGTTTCTAACAGGTTTTTTATTGAGTGTGTGGGTTTGTAGGATTTCTAGAGTTGGTTGATGCAAATGGTGTTTCAACCGAAACAGAAACACAAGCAAAAATACATACTCAGAGATCAGATGAATGGATGAAAGAAAACTTGACACTTGAGAAGATTGGAAGATTTGAGCTCAATGTACTCTCACATGATTCAACAATGGCCCAATGCGCTTATTTATAGCTGAATGTATGTGTAATAACCTTCTGTCCATAGAGAAGAGTCGTTGGCAAAAGATTATAGCCGTTTTATAGCCATTGAAGAGCTGTTGTTGTCTTTTAAGACAACTGTGTTTCTGCACTTCTGCAGAAGACAACAGTATAGCAGCTGTCGTGACTCTTCTCTTTTGTGAATGTTCTGAAGATGATGCTTCTCAAGTTGATGTTTCTTATGAAGATATGTCTTATAAGACTCTTCTCAACTTGAATCTTCTCATCATGACCCTTCTGATCTTGACTCTTATTGTCATGATACTTCTCAACTTGACTCTTCTCATTGGATGCTTCTCATCTTAACTCTTCCGAGGACACTTCTCATGATAATTCTATAATGATACTTCTGAGGTTGACTTTTCTTATAATCATTCTCATTTTGACACAAATAGTGATGACCCTTCTCATGATATCTTTCTCAAGTTTACCCATCTGGTCTTGATCTTTGATCATCTCAAGAGAAGTCTTCTACTTTGGTTATCATGTTCAACATTATTTATGGTTGTTTCAAGTCTTCTCATAAGCATATGTCTTCTTGAGATTTGGCTAGTTTATCCTGTTCTTGCCTTTCACTCAAGAAGAAACATTAGTAGCATATGAACTCAGATAACTTAAGCTTCTCACATTTAAAGTTTGTTAACCATCAAACTCATTAGGGATTTTGCCTCAACAAGGAATGCAGACAGATCTTAAAATGAAGACAGATATGCGTTTTAAATCTGAAAAACGAATCAAAAAATGTTTCTGAATCTGACGAATCGAAGATCTGTGTTTTGAATTGAAAATCGAATCTGACAAAAAACGAATCAAAAAAACGAGTCTAGAATCATCTAAACTTTTGATTTCAGAATCATCGAAAAAACAAATCTAGATCTGTAACATTTTGAATCTGAGCAGAGATTATTTTACTCACTGTACCTACTTCTTTGATGAAGCCTTTGTCATTATTGCCAAACATGACAAGCCCTCCATCAAAGCTATCCATGGAAAGGAACTTAAATTTTTTATAATAAATGTATGGCTAAACATATATCATAGAATTCAAAATTTACTGGAATTTTTCATTCACCGGATTTCATCACCAATTAATAATTTATAAAGTGAACCTAAAATTAAAAGTTAGAATTAAAGAAATTTAACTTAAATCTAGATAAAAACAATAAATAAATCTATTCTTTCCTCTAGCGTATAATGTAAATAAATATTACATCAAGAATATACAATATTTTCCTCTAGAAAAATGATTAGAGAAAATATGTCAAGCAAATATTACTCATTGTTTTATTTATTTATGAACCCAAATGAAGGTTTAACACGTGGAAGTCGAAGGATAAAACTCATAATAATGATCGTCAACCTGTGCCTCACAGTTTCTTTTCTTTTATAATGATTTTTTTTTTCCTTTTCTTCTTCCAAATTTCGGTTACAACATCTAAATCTAAATTTATTACATTAAGTTTAAGAAGTTTTTAATGGACATGAATTTCAATAAAGGAAGCTAATGAATTTGTACTAATTAAAACTTGAAACCCAATATAAAAGTGAAAATAAAGATTAGAGGTTTAACATGAAAATTAGAAAGAGATAACAATCAAAGATCGATTCTTTATATCTATTTTTTATAATGATGTGACTAAAGGGTTAAAAAATAATGGTATTATCACAATATGAAAAAATATTTTAATATAATGATTTTTTTTGCAACAACATATAATCTAAGTTAGCTTAAATTAAGAGTAAAATTATAATACTTGTAAACAAATTACATAATATAAATCTGCAAACTTTTTTTAGTCTGTTTAGTAAAAATTTATTAAATGGATTATTATGTTATGAGTCTAAACTGCCTTGAATCATATTTTGAATTATTTCACATTATAATTATGTTTGACGATAATTATTTTAGTGACAATTTTTGGAAGTTACAATTAGAGAAATTTCTAAAAAATATATTTTAAAATTAGAAACAAAAATGCAATATTGATAGTCTATATATGATCCATGCACTCATTTTAAAAAAAAAAAAAAACAAATGCACTCTCGAATTAGAGACAAAAATGTCTTCTTTCATGAGCATGCGCTTAAAGGAACATAAAAAGAACTTTTAGATATAGCACATCATCCAATTTCATGGAAGCTATTAAAATTAAACATTTTTTAAAGAGCAATATTAAAATTAAACATAATTCGTACATGTCTATAGCTTTACAAAAAAAATGGTGTCTCAATTGCGTGACTCGCTAACTAATTCAAATTTTTATTTTTGTCTTTTTTACTACAATTAACAAAATATAATATAATATAAATATAAATCTTATGTAAAATAAGTTTCTATATTTTAATAAGTTATGTATATGTTTCATTGACGTATCTTTTTTTTTTTTGACGGATTCATTGACGTATCTATATATTGTTATATTAGTAGAAGACTTTGACTTTATATTTTTTTTTGACAAGGACTTTGACTTTATATTTATCATCTATTTTATTTATAGGTTTTTCTTTTTGGGCTTACCCCCTTAAGCCTGCCAAAAAAACGTACCTAACTTCTCATCTATTTTATTTATATTCATAATTTAGTAGACTTTGATTTTAGTTTTTATACAATTTTAGAGAAAAATATGTTTTTTCCTTTTATAATTATAGTTCATTATTCTTGCCTTTTCTACTTTTAGGAATAAACATAGGATATGACTATTTTTTTTTTGTTAGAATGTGACTATTCATTTGCATTCTTATACTAAACTATTTTTTTTCAATTAATTATATAATAAAGGCTTAAATATTTGATCCCCCTGTAAATATCCCATTTTTCCATTTACCCCCCTATAAAAAAAAAGTTTTAAAATCAACCTTGCAAATAATAAGTGTTTCTAGTTACCCCCTACAGGGGGGGTAACCGTAAACTTTTTATATTTTGCAGGGGGTAACCGTACATGGTTTTTACCCATTATACACTACATAATCTAACAGAGGGGGGTGACCGAAAACTGTTTATATTTGCAGGGGGGTAACGGTAAACTTTTTTTTTACAGGGGGGTAAATGGAAAAATGGGATATTTGCAGGGGGATCAAATATATAAACCTATAATAAATCAGGTTTTCCAATTTTCCAATTTTTTGGTTAGAACGTAGGCTGTGGCTATTCAAATTTTTTTGTTTTATCACCTATATATATATATATATATATAAAGATATCTTGTTCCTAGTTTTTTCTATTAAACATGCATTTTCAGATCACACGAATAAATCAATCAAAAAGAATCCTCCAATATACAATTAAGTCTAAAAACAATATAGCACATCATTCAATGAATTTTGATCACCTACAATTAAGTCTATGTTAAAAAACAATATACAATAATCTCATATAGAAGAAGAATCCTCCAAGTATTTGATCATCTAGGACAATATCCAACCACCACATGTAGAAGAACAATCCTCACAATCTATAATTAAAATGAAAAAGTTATAAGTGAAGCATATATATTTAGAAATTAAACCAACAAAACCAAACTCATTTATAAGGTAACAACACCAACTCTATATAAAATGGGAGCAAGCAATAAAATAAATATATAGAGTAAAAAAACTTTAGATTATCCCATCTATTTCCTTTTGAAACAGCCAAGGCAAATCAATGAGACAACTATACACCGCAATAACCAATCAAAAATCTAACTCCGCTTATGTGCGAGTGGTTTACGCTCTTAAGAGACAAATTCGGCCAGTACCCGAGTTCGATCTTTTTCTTACTTCTCGAGATTGACACTCTTGTCTTGAGCACACGTGAATTATCTTAGAGAGGGAAAAAATGAGAGCTGAAAATAAAAGTGAGTAAGTAGGGTGTGTGAGTGAGTGGGTAGGGTTTATATAGTGAGTAGAAATGTGGCTTTTAAAGTCTTATGAATAATAGCAGTAATATAATAATAATAATGATTATAATTTCACCACTATGAACAAAGAGGAAATAAAGAAATTGGAAGGCCACATTTACTTTTGATATTCCATAACTTGTTATGAAATATTATAATTGGATGTCCATTGTCCTTCACCTCCCACCACTATCTTGTGTAAGTGGTATTTTATGAGTGACTACTCATTTGTCAATCCCTATCCTATAAATGGGGATCACCCTTATTTGTAGAGACTTACACTTGTGAAGAGAAATAAAAGACTCTCATCTTCTCTCATTCTTTGTTCTTATTTTTGCTATAGTTTTTGATTATTTCATAACACGTTATCAGCACGAAGTTCTACCAATCCAAGTAAGTATTCGTTCTTCTCTTGATCAATATGATGAAGTTTACATTTATATCTTTTTTGATTTGCAACTACTATATATCATATTACATATGCCTATGATTATGTTTTATGAACATCCTATGCTTAATTTAACTTGTGCTTTGTAAATATTTTTCATCACACATGAATATACCAAATTCTTTATTCTTTATAGACCTCATATTTTACCGTCATCGTACTCAGTGAGTGAAACACTTTTCTTGAAATCTCCATTGTATATTAAAGCATGTCACAAATATTAGGTTCGTACATTAGCTTCAATTCTATAATCCTATAATTTTGATAAGCTTCTAATTATTTTTTTTGACGTTTCAATTGCTGGGATAGATAATGGACGTACATAAATTGTTGTGGTTTATTCATTGAATTATTTGTTGTGGTTTATTAACAATCTCTTAAGGTCACCTTTCCAGATCCTATAATTTTCATATCAGTTCATCTTTCCAGATCAGGTTATCTTTACAATTTATTCATTGAATCATTTGCTGTCGTTTATTAACAATCTCTTAAGGTCACCTTTTCCTTTTTTTTCTGTGAATTTATATATTGGACTTTGGTTCATTTTTACCTAGTCAATTTTGTGATATATTTGATTAGATTATAATGTTTTCTATTGGATCTTTCAAATGTTGTTTTGGGTCTATCTTTCTCTAAAGGATTGCACACCACTAAATTGATTATCCATGCATCCCTGAAGGATTGCAGACCACTATATCAATTATTCATGCATCCCTGAAGGATTGCACAAATAATTGTTTCTATGTATCATTGTTTATGATATAGGTCCTGAAGAACTTAGAAATTTAAAATCCAAGCATCCTTGAAGAATTTTTGAGGTATAGTTCCTGAAGAACTAATGAATTGGTAATCCAATATCATTATAGTTTTGCACAAAGAATTGTTTTCTTTATCATGTCAAGAAATAATAACTCAATATTCAAGCATCCTTGCAGGATTGCTCATGTATGATTTTTTTGTCAATGTTTAGATTTTGTGGTATAGTTCTTGAAGAACAATTGATTAAAAAGTATATTTTATTGATTATCGTATATGACAGATTTGTGATCGATTTCCCGAAGAACTTGACTTTTACACAATGATTACAATCTATAAGATGTATTTGAACTTAGTATGTGTTGAAAGCAAAAGAAATCATGAAATGACATATAATTTATGTCAAAAAAATTCTCATGAATTAGCAAAATGAGAAAATATTGTCAAATATTTAAATATATATATATATATATATATATATATATATATGTTATGAATCAAGATTATGTGATATGGTGATTGTAAAGAATACTCACAAACCACTCAATGAATTGAAGTTCATTCCCAGAAGTGAATGATTCACGTTATAATTTTGGTACAAGAAAAGTTGCGGTGATGACCTTTGTTATTCCTAATGATAGTGTAGTATCTTATGGAAAAATGTAATTTTTCTTCTTTCTTATGTTTGGTATTCCAAATAAAAAATGTTGCATGAAAAAAAGGGTATAAGAAAAATTGATTGTATGGCTAGATCCTAAAGAACTAGACATTGTATTTTATGTAGTTCCTAAAGTTTGATCTCTGTAGGCATATAATATTGTAGACTTAATTTTATGATGCCCATCTTTTATCATATTTATTTTATTTTAGGATAGAATGAGTATTGACACTAGCATCAATAATGGAGAAATGTGTTTCGCTGATAGTGGAACTGCCCATATAATTTTAAAGGATAACAAAAAAAATCTCCTATTTAGTGAAGCGAGAAACCGAAGTTAGTACTATATCTGTCTCTTCAAATATAATTGAAGGCCCCGGAAGAGCTAATATACTATTATCTGAGGGAACAAACATACACATTGAGAATGCATCATATTTCCCTAAGTCTCGTAGATATTTATTAAGTTTCAAAGATATTCATATAAATGTATATCATATTGAATCGAGAGATGAAGAAGATATTGAATATCTTTATATAACGAGACATACATTGAGAAAAAAATAATAATAAGTGTAGTGGAAAAATTGTTTTCCATTTCCTCTGGTTTGTACTACACTTATATCAGTGCAATTGAAGCACATGTTGTTGTAAACCAGAAGTTTACAAATCATAAAAAAATTTGTTGTTTGGCATGACCGGTTGGGCCATCCCGGATTCATAATGATGCGAAATATAATTGAAAACTCATGTGGTCATCAATTGAACAACTAGAAGATTCTTCAATCCAATAAGGAAAGTTGATAATTAGACCATCACCAACAAAAATTGGAAGTGAATATCTAAAAATTTTAGAACGAATACATATGGTGATATTTATGGGTCAATATATATACCCACGATGTGGACCATTTAGATATTTTATGATTTTAGTTGATGCATCAACTAGACGGACACATATATTTATCGTCAATTCACAACTGGAAGTTTGTGAGGTTGTTTGCTACTCTAACTTCACTAAGAGCTCATTTATCTAAATTTTCTAGAAAGCATCCGACGAGTATTGAATGTCTATCAGAATTGATATTTGACATCACGTAGTAAATGTTCATTCATAAAATGGTCTTGAAGAATCATTCTTTAGACGTCTATAGTTAATTATAGGACCAATTCTTATGAGGTAAGAACTTCCAATTTCTACTTGGGAACATGCTATTTTGCATGCTACAACATTGATTCGCATCAGGCCAAAAAGTTATGACAACTCTTCCTCTTTATATTTGATTTTTGGTCACGAACCTAATATTTCCCATCTTAGAATTTTTTTGATGTGCGATGTATGTTCCAAATTCTCCACTCACAATGCACTATGATGGGTCCTCAAAGAATTTTGAGAATATATTGGATATTAATATCCATGTATAATAAACTATCTTGAGCCAATAATTGGATACTTGTTTATAATCCAGTTTGATGATTATTATTCGATGAATGAAATTTCCCAACATTAGGGGGAGAGAATAAGCAGTTGGAAAAAGAGATCAGTTGGAATGAATTATCATTATCTCATATTGATCCTCAAACTAAACAAAGTGAACTAGAAGTTCAAAAGATAATTCATTTGCAAAGCTTAGCAAATGATCTACTAAATGCATTCACTGATCCAAAAGGTGCAACCAAATCATACATATCAGCTGCTAATGCTCCAATAAAATGAATGTCCCTGTTGGACATATGAATATTGCAAATGAGTCTCAATCGCGCCTGAAGCGTGGTAGACCAATCGGTTCCAAAGATAAAAATACTCAAACAAGAAAAGGAGCTCTAAAAGCAAAGATGGTCCAAGCGAGGATATAGAAACTCTAAAAGAGTCTTCAGACATAATTAACATTGAAGTTCCTGAAGAACTAATCATGTACCTGAAAAATTCTGAAATTGAAGAGATCTCAATGAATTATGTCAATAATGAAATACAATGGAACCGAAGTGAAGTCAACGTTGACGATATTTTCACATATAATATAGCCCTAAATGTGATAAATGATAATGAGGATCATGAAGCAAAGTCTACTAAAAATTGTAGGCAAAGTGAGAATTGGTCAAAATTGAAAGATGAAATTGAAGCAAAATTAAGCTCATTTTACAAAAGGTTTTGGACCTGTAGTCCAAACACCTGAAGGCCTGAAACCAGACGTATACATATGGATTTCTTTTGTGCAAAAACAAAATGAGAATGGTGAAATTGTGAGATACAAAGTTCAACATGTTGCTCAAGGGTGGATGCGAGTACTTTTCAGTACTTAATTAGCCTTGTGGTACATGAAGAGCTCAATTTTCACAAGATGAATATTGCTACAACTTATTCGTATGACTCATTTGATGGTCATAATTACTAAAGATCCCTGAAGGATTTAATATTGCAATGCACACTTTTTGGATTCGCGAGATGATTACTAAAATTGAATCAATCCCTCCATGAGATAATATAATTTGAACACATATGGTAAATGAGGGATACAAAAATGACATCACCTATCCATATAGTTTTATAAAACATTTGGAAAATAATTTGCTATAACTGATGTCTATGTTGATGACATAAATATTATCGGGACTCCTGAAGAGCTTCCAAAAACTATAGACTATTCAAAGAAAGAGCTCTAGATGAATGACATAAAATTATATCTGATGGATTTTTGAGGTTGAACCTGTAGGTGACCTCTACATGAAAAATCGTAGAAGGATTCAAGATAAAAGGAAATATCTTTAAATAAATTATTTTTAGAAAGAAAGTCTCATATTGATCTCCAAAAATTATTTATATTGTGTACATATGAAATATCTCAGTCCTGAAGACTATGAAAGCATGCATGCATATTATCAAATATTATATCCCATGATATGATAGTATTATGTGATAATTAGTAGTAATATAATTCATCACAAACCAAAATTCATCAGAAAACAGGGGGTAAGATGCTATTTATGTTTGGCTATTGTAATAAATTAACCATGCAGTACAAAGTATTTTTCTGATCTAGATCAAGTCAGATGCAAGTCAACTATTATTTACATGTGGTGGACATTAAAATATCTTTTGATCTATAAAACAACATATGGTTCTTGCTTCTTCATTTCATGCCCAAAATGCCAACAATTCAAGAAAGATGTTTTGAAGAAAATACTGACCGCAAAGCTCCATTAAAAGAGGATACATCACAAGTGACAACGGAGTAGATTGCTTCATATGCACTCAGGGAAAAACTCCAGATGTTGAAATTCATATTTCGAAGTGACGTTTCATTCAGGGGGAGAAAAGCTGCACTCTTTTTTCCTTTGCCATGGTTTTTTCCCACTGGGTTTTCCTGGAAATGTTTTTAACGAGGCAGTTCCAACTGACAGGATATTTTACTCTTTTTCCTTCACTAGATTTTTATCCCACTGAGTTTTTTCTAGTAAGGTTTTAATGAGGCATATCCTCAATGGACATCCAAGGGGGAGTGTTATGAAATATTATAATTGGATGTCCATTGTCCTTCACCTCCCACCATTATCTTGTGTAAGTGGTATTTTATGAGTGACTACTCATTTGCCATTCCCTATCCTATAAATAGGGATCACCCTCATTTGTAGAGACTTACACTTGTGAAGAGAAATAAAAGACTCTCATCTACTCTTCTTCTCTCATTCTTTGTTCTTATTTTTGCTATAGTTTTGATTATTTCATAACATAACTGATATTCTTACTTTCATATTATTTTATTGACTCACCTTATTATTTACTATTGAGACTTCAAAAAAAAATGCCTACTTATGTATTATGGATAGTTTTATATTTATTATTCATCACTTTCAATATAATATCACCCATTAACATTTGACGAAACTTTTATCTATCTACTAAAGAATATGAACCATAAACAATGGGTAAGATCAAATATAAGAGAGTTTTATAAAATTTATTCTGTAAATTTTGATTTACAGACAGAATATTATATATATATATATATATATATATATATATATATAACAAAAGAATAATGTCATTTCTCAACTATATGAGTTAGTCGATTGTAAGTTTAAAAGCATGTAAATTAAAGGATAAAGAAGGGTTGGAACTCATAATTATATAAATTAAATTAAAATGCTGAATTGATGAATTACAAATATATGTTTTGATTATTAAAAAAAATGGAAGTTGAAATGGGTCATTTAATATTATATTCACAAATAAATAGCAAATGCAATTTAAATGGTATAAGTGTTAAAGTAAAACTGTTCCTATAAATTTAATTATACATTTAAAATAGAATTTGACTTTACAATAGTGCTCAAAAAGAGCAAGTCTCCTTTACAATATATATATATATATATATATATATATATATATATATATATATATATATATATATATATAGATAGATACTAATAAGGGTTGGTCTAAATGGTAATTGGACTTGGGTGTGGCAAAAATACTGTTAGAAGGGGAGAACAACACGAGCCGGCAATTCCACTTGCGAATAAATGAAGGGTAACCTAGTTAATAAATTTGAAATTCCACTTGGGAATCGAGTCACTCGTAATGGTCCACGTGTCACGGCGTTTTCATTCGCTTTGTACGTCCGGATCCTCGGCAGCACATTTGTCGGCAGCCAACTTTACAGCAAATTAGGAACCGTTAGATTAGATGAATAGATGAGATGTTAAATACAATAATACAAAAAAAAAAAACTGTACAATTAATTGTCCAAGATGTCGCGCCACTCTAATTCTCCCACTCGCCCCACTTTCCCCCGTAACTCGCAGTTGTGTTTATTTTTGGTATTCTGACATGCAGCTTTATGATTTCAGCATCATTGCTTAATTGTTTTTAGCAATCAAAATTCATGTAATTTAGTACTTTTTTAAAAACTCTTCTTTTCTCTCCTTTTTAACTATTCTTTTATTTGCCTAAATTCTCTTTGATTTGTGTCTCTTGTTGTTGTCTCATTATCATGTTAGTACTCAACGTTATTTTCTTTTCTTGGTTTCTGATCTCCTTTTATAAATAGTATATTTAATAAAAAATTATTTTTTAAATGCAGGACCTTTGGTTGATCAAGATGCAAGAAGATTGGAAGCCAAAGAAAGATATGACTTTTGATAATATTGAGGATGCTTGGAAATTCTGGGTTAATTATGGTGGAAGAGTTGGTTTTTGGAGTGAAGAAACTTTATACACACAAAAAAAAAGATGGTTCAACTTCTTTTTGTATGTTTGTTTGTAACAAAGAAGGGGTGCGAAAGCCAGACAAGCGAGACTATAAGACAGTGAATCCAAGACAGGAGACTCGAACAAACTGTAATGCATGGTTGGGGCTTAAGAATGTGAATGGAAAATTGGTGGTGCATGATTTTGTGGAGGAACATAACCATATTTTACAATTTAAAGAAACAGTACATATGTTGTCGTCTCAGCAAAAAGTTTCAGAATTTCAATGTCATCAAATTAATCTTGCGGATGATGCTGGCCTACAACAAAGGAAGTCGTTTGATTTGATGAGTAAAGAAGTGGGAGGAAGAACCAACTTGGGATATCTTCGCCTTGATCAAAAAAATCATCTAAGAAAAAGAAGGCAAAGAAGTTTGGTACAAGGGGAAGCGGGTTATTTATTGCAATACTTTCAGAGAAAGTAGGTCGAAAATCCAACTTCCTACCATGCTTATCAAGTAGATGTTGAAGATCAAATCACCAATGTGTTCTGGGCAGATGCAGGGATACTCATTGATTACGGGTACTTCGGCGACGTGGTTTCTCTTGATTCAACATATTGCACAAATAACTCCCACAGACCACTAGTAGTGTGTAGCGACCGAAAAATCCGAAGGAGGGATCCTTCGAGGGTGTTAGATGAAGTCGCCATCAAGGTTTAGGATTAAGGGGACAAACATTGATAAATCCCCTAAAAAGTTCTATGTGAACCAAATATGGGTTCGGGAGTCGGTTATGCGCGGGGAAGGTATTAGCACCCTGCGGCATCCTTCCTAACGAAGGTTACCCTTTAACTAAATGTGTAAAAAAAATATTGTTAATTCAAATATATTTATTTTTACCCTTTTTACAAATTAAATAAAAGACTTGGTAAATGGTTAGTTGTTTTTGTTCTTTTTTGAGTAATAGGAAAGAAATAATTTAAAACTAAAAAAATGGTTTTATTAATGCAATTAACAGAGGTTTGTGTGTTGGGTGTTTTTTATTTTATATTCTTGATAAAAACGATTTTTGATGAAGTAGGTTGCAAAATAGTAATAATGAGGGTGCAGTTAACAGCAGGGGCGCTGCTTTATTGAAAGGGGGCGCGTTTAGCAGAGCCCAAGTTGTTGTTCTTTTCTTTTTTGTTATTTGAAGGTTAGACAATGCATTGGGTCTAAACAGGGGGTGTGTATAAAAAACGCGGGGTGCAAAAATGAATGGGGGTTGTTTTATGCTGACAGTAGTTACGCGGGTGTGAATATAAGTGTCATGCTGTTAATTCTTTTAATTAAAAATAAGTAATAAAAACAAATAGAAAGGTGATATAAAAGGGAACATGCAATTTTAAGCAACCCTAAAATTCACACCCACTACCAGCGCCGCAGCACCTCATGAAGAGAGGGAGAGAGGAATTTCGAAATCTTAGGAAGTGGAGAGAGAAAATTATGGGGGAGAGAGAAAGAGGGTGACTGGCGTGGTTACGGTGGAGGGCGGCGGTGGGATGGCTCCGGCGAAGACGGCGGCTCCGGTGAGTTTAAAACGACGGTGAGGAGAGAGGGACGTTCACATTGAGAGAGAAAGAGGGAAGACGAAGGGGAGAAGAAGGAGTGCGAGAGAGAGAGAAGGGTGCGCGTCATGGAGGGAGAGAAGACGGTGGTGAGCTCGCGAACGGAGGAGAAGAACCACCGGTGGTTTGCGGCGGGTCTTTTACGAACTGTCGTCGCTTGGTGGTGACGTGGAGGACGACCACCGCGTGTTGTGGCCGGAGGTCCGTTCACGGTTTAATCTTTTTATGCTCTTCAATTCGTTTTCTAATTTTTCTTCTACTTCTTCTCTGATTCTGCTACTGTGTTTATTATGGTTTTTTTGATTATTTTGCTTGTTTTCTAAAAAAGTAATTTTTCTAAACATATGTTGTCCTGATTTGCATTTACAAGCCTCATGATTTTTAACAATCCTGAATCAGTACATTTTTATATACAACAGCAACAACAGAAGCTTTTTACAAAATGAATTCTACATCCTACTAAGTTTTCTAAATAACAAAGAAAGTTTATAATATTCACATATCAAAGCTCTAAACTATACTTAGTGAATAAAAACGTTTATTGGACCTACTTGGCCTCCAGCTTCTGAAAATCTCTTCCTGTTTGCTTATTTGTACCGCTGCCTTTTGCCCTTATCTGCTACTGCCGCTTCTCGTTTCTCAGAATTTCTGGTGTTTTGCGATTAGGGTTTCAGTGTGAAATCCTGATCGTTTTATCGTGTTTTCTTCTCTGATTTTTGTGTGTGCCCCCTTTTTTGTGTGAATTCTAGTCTGTTTTATAGCTAAAGAATTGAATCAAAAATTAATTGCTTCAATCTTTTGTTTCCTTATTTGCAGGTTTTGGGCTTATTGAGGAGACTTGTTGAGCAAGGAGAAGCCCATAGGAGCAGCGTTGATGCTGATTTTCTTGCATTTTCGTTTTTATTATTTTTTTGTATTTTTTTGACTATTTTGTATATAATTGTATTATTTTTTAAATCTGATTTTTATTTATCTTTTGGTTATCATGTGATTTTTGTTTTATAAATTAAGTGAAGAATATAAAAATGAAGTTGGGCCAAAACCAAGAACGAAAATCGGGTCAACCAAACAACGGGCTAAAGCGAGCCCAATTAGACAAATTGCTAGGGTAGGCCCAACAAAACAATATTCACACGTGTACTTGGCCGAGATTTGCAAACTACCTACTATTTACAATCACGCTCAAAATATATATACAAACTAAAACAAAAATTGTGATAATAATAAAAGGGCGGACAAAATTGGGGTATAACACGGTGTTTTCGGGATTTAACCACCATCGGAGAGCAGTCATCTTCGGGGTTGCATTGTTATATGATGAAACTGTTGAGGCATACAAGTGGCTCTTTGAGACATTTCTAGAGGCACACAAGCAAAAAATGCCTCAAACAGTTTTTACGGATCAAGCACCTGCAATGGCGAAAGCACTTGCTGAGGTTATGCCCAAAACTTACCATGGTCTATCTACGTGGCACTTGATGCAGAATGGCATAAAGCACTTAGGAAATTTAATGAAGGGTAAATCACATTTTCTTAGTGACTTTAAAAAGTGCATGTATGGTTATGAAGATGAAGAACAATTTGAAGAAGGTTGGGGAACTCTCCTTGCAAAGTATGATGTTAGTGAAAATACTTGGTTTCAAAGAGTGTTCACCATAAAGGAGAAATGGGCATCTTGTTACATGAAGAGGGCTTTACATTAGGAATGTGAAGCACCCAACTTAGTGAAAGTGTGAATGCAGATATTAAAAGTTTTAATTATGAATGTGGACTTGGATATAATCAAGTTTTTTAAGCGTTTTGAAGCTGTTATAGAAGATAAACGGTATAATGAATGGAAGTGTGAATATGAAGCACGCCAAAAAATTCCAAGACTCAAGAACTCATATTCTGGTATCTTACAACAAGTGTCTGAGCTTTATACTCCTACCATTTTTGACCTTTTCCAACATGAGTATGAGTTGTTTGAAGCATGTATCGTGAAGAGCATCAACACGCAAACATCTTTAAATGAATATGTTATTTCCATGGTAAGAGATTTAGGAGAGTGGCAAGTGTCATTTCATTTGGATAAGAATATAATTTGTTGTTCTTGTAGTAAGTTTGAGAGTTTTGGTATACTCTGTTGTCATTGTTTACGAGT
Source organism: Astragalus glycyphyllos (assembly GCA_963573325.1). Lineage (NCBI taxonomy): Eukaryota > Viridiplantae > Streptophyta > Magnoliopsida > Fabales > Fabaceae > Astragalus > Astragalus glycyphyllos. The sequence continues at coordinate 29,784,428 of OY754310.1, read as the reverse complement.
CTTTATTCACATGGATGTCAAATCAGTGCCTGAGCATTATATCTTAAAGAGGTGGACAAAGTCAGCAAGAAGTGGGGTTTTACCTAATGTTCATGTTAGCCACGTTGATGTAACTCCAACTCAACGATACAAGGAGATTTGTCCTCGCCTTATTAGGATAGCGACTAAAGCATGTAGAAGCCAAGAAGCATTCATGTTCCTTAACAAAGGTTGGACAGACAAGTTTTAGAGTTCCAAAATAATGAAGTGAGTATTGCTCAAGTGACTTAGTTGCTTAGTAAATTTCAAGAGATAACAATCAAGAATGATAGTTCAACACAAGTAAAGGGGTTCAAGAAAAAAGAAGGCAAGAAGGGTTCAAAACGCAAGTTAGGATGGGTAGAGCTCCAACTCAAAAGAAAGAAAAAATGTGGTCCAAGTGTTTCACAAACTCAAAAACCTAATTTGGTATTGTTAAATTATTAAAAATTTACTTTTTTAGCTTTAGTGAATGACATAAGCTCACTTACTTGATTTTTTTTTTGTCATGTAGAATGATGGCAGTAAAAAAGCTTCAAAATGTAACCGAAAGAAGGTAGACCATCAACTTACCAAAAGAAGAGAGTATGGTGACTCAAGTGCAACATGACATACCCAATATAAATGCACCTACACGGTTCAATTGTGAATATGATCAACCAACAATGGTAAACTAATTGGAATTTGAGTATGTGAATGTACTAAAAAATTGTTTAATGATTAAATGATTTTGGCTTTTGTGTAGGAAAGCAATGACACATTAAGTTAATATAGTGTCACTAGTTTTACTAGCTTATTGATGGTAAGTTTCAGTACTAGATAACATTACTTTTAAAATAAAATTGTTTCTTTTAAGTCTATATTATTAAACATTGTTAATTTTAACTCGTGTATTTTAAATTATAGGGACAGCAGGATGAGGATATCACACCATTATTCAACCCATAGAGACGTGATCCAAGATTCATTTGGAGCTATGCAACTTCTTTTGACAAACTTATTGAGCATGTATTTTGGGTGTACATTTTTTTTGGAAGGGATGTAGTTGTTTTTTATGTGCTGTCATGTACTTGTTTTGACAGATAAGCCGTGTAATTTGGATTTGTCAATGATTATTAGGTGTTATTTGATCATTTAGTAAAGACTCAGATTACTATTGCAGTTATGGGAATTATGGAATTGTTTTCTCTTTGTTATCACAGTTGTTGTTTTTATTCCTACAAGTATGCATGTAGCTGTATTTTACATGAAAAAAGATTAAGTATGATAAGCGACCTGTTGCAAAAGCTTTCTGGAGGTGAAGTTCTCAAAATTAAATGTGGGCCAATTGCCATTATGGGATCACCAACACAGGCTGCACTCTTGGCATTTAGACTGTTTGTTGGATTTTCTCTTGTACTTAGGAACTTTATCCTTTATTTTTCAGTGCTGTATTTTTAAATTCTCTAATCTGATAATCTCACTATTGTGTTAAGAGGCCAACAAGTGACTATGACAAGCTGGAGGCTGAGTCAGCAAAGAAAAATGAAGTCACACATGAGACAAAAGAAGGGTATAGGCGTAGTAACACAACTGGAGGGCCTCACCCCATGTGGGGAGAGTTTGTTAGCATTTAAGGGGTATAAGAGAGAATAGAAAAGGAATCTTGGTTATGCTAATTGTGATGTCATAACCCATTCTTCTTATAGCCTATTCTGAAGCTACAGTACTTTATCATTTAGTTTTCAGGGTGCCGGTTAGCATGGGGAAATGCAAAATTTCCTCATCAAACACAAATCCATAAATGACCCGCTATAGCCAATTTTACCGGTTTTATTGTCTTTATTACTTTATAACCACAAAGCTTTTGTTTGTTTAAAGTTGGCACTATTAACTTTTCTGACCTTCATCCAGCATCAACAACAACACGCGTGAATTTCTTCCATCAACAACACTGATATGTGTCTTCAACAAAATCAAAGTCTCCAAAATCTCAAATTTCTTTTCTTCAACAACAAATCTCAAATTCCCTTTCTTCAACAACCTAATCTCAAATCCCCATCTTCAACAAACTGAAAGTCTCCAAAATCTCCTTTTTACATTTTCGAATCATCTCTCAGAAAAAGAAGAGAGGGAGAAAAGCATCGTGAGAGAATATCTGAGATCTGAGATTGAAGGTGTTCTTTGGAACATCAATGGAGGACTGTGTCTTTTCGCAAGCAACAGCCTGTGTCTTCTCTTTCGCTTAACCCAGATTTCAACACCCCAAACCCAGAATCGCAAAACTCACAGATAGGAAAACAAAATCGCTATCATGCAAAATGCAAAGCGCAGTAACATAATCGCAAAATGAAAAACGCAGTAGTAGAAACGCAGGGTATGTGTCTGATGATGTATAACACTGATGATCTGCCTTGTTTTCGTTTCCAAATCTGTTGCATCACCTAACGAAAAATAGAGAACAATTGCAGAAATTAATGAAAATGGGGGGGGGGGGATGGTTGCTGATTAAAGAAATGGGGGAGAGGAACAGTTGCAACGAGAGAGGACAGGAATTATTTTTAATTTAAATGTTTACTTTTTTTTTGTTTTGAATATTTAAATATTTACTTATTTAAACTAAAATAAATATAAAAAAAATATGAGTTAGCATACCGCGTGGACGCCGCCACGTTAATTAAAACGTCCACGTGGCGTGTCCAGTCATGATTTCTGTCAGCCCAGTCAGTAATAATTAACGACAGAGACTAATAATGAAAACAGCAAAATAAGATGAGGACCAAAACGCCTATTTCGATAATGTAGGGACTAAACTTAGAAAGACCCAATTTTGTAGGGACCAAAAACATATTTTACCCTATTATATATTGTCGAAATACCATGAATAAAAAATTTACAAAGGCAAGAAAACAAAGAGGGTGGTGAAACATCTTATTTGGTTGACAATTTGTTGGTGTCTTTAGCTATCCCGTACGGTGTTTGTTTTAGTGGGATGAACCAAAGTTTGATTCGATTGTGGTCCAGGTGAAGTTCTTATCTTGGTGCTGGTTCATTTATGGGGTGGGTAGTAAGTCTTCTTTTATTCCGTCTTTATGGTGGAATAACACACTTTCATGTATAAACAACTTGTGACCCCTTCTTTGTATTTGTGGTTTTGAGCACTCCGAGTGCTTTTTTGAATGAATCATTGCTTATCGGGGAAAAAAAATTACAAATGCTGACAACATAGCAAATTGAACCACGACTTATCCGAAAAATAATAAATTAAACCACCACTAAGATGTCCAAAAAAATTAAAGCATCAAAAACAAAAAAATTCACAAACAAAAAAGGTGTTAAAAAAACAAATATTTCGGTCAAAGAAATTACATAAACTAAACTAATGGAGTAAAAAGGAAAATATATTTAAGTAAATTCAATGAACTATGAGGACTTTATATTAAATAGGATGGAAATGGTACATAAAGTTTAAACAAGTAACAAGTAATCAATCTCATCCGCATAATAGATATATAGTAAATCAATGGTGCAAAAGTGTATTTGTGTTTGATGGGGAAATTTTTGTATTTCCCCACCCTAACCGACACCAGTTTTCAGTACTTGTTTTCCTCTTTCAGTCTTATTGTGATGCTGTATTTGTACTGCTCCATTTCATAGCAGCAGTTGTCCATTTCAGTACCAATTAATACAAGTATTCCACCATTTCCTTTGAGTACTTAGTGTAGCAACACCACATATAGCTACCAATTGTTCTCTCAACTTGTACTTCTATCTCTGTGATTAATGAAAAGTGTTGAGCAATTATTTCCACAATTATCTTCTATTTGATCTCTTACTGGATTAAGTGTTGCTTTTAAGAAAATAAAGTACTGAAACAAGATGTCAATAATAAAACTCTTTGGTGATAGCAACATAACTTTATTAATATGATGTTCAACTTGGAACAATTTTACAATTACTCTTATCAAAGAAACCATAATTCTCTTCTACAACCACCACCTAAAGTGCTTGAGCTTTTCACAACCCCTTTACACAATTTTACAACAAAGACATCAAAATTAAAACCACAATAAAGCCTTATGTGCTTGACTGCTAGCTTTGCTGCATAATATCCATTTTCTTGACTTCAAGCTTTGCTGCATAATAAGGTAAACCACAAATAAGAAATTAGAGAAAGCAAAAGCTAATTATAAATTTGGGACATTACTTTAGCTGCTGTTCAACAAGCCAAAGATCAAACTAAACTAATCCAACCAACATAATAGTAATAATAATAGTGATTAAAAGATAATGAGGTAAAACTCAACATATTATTCTGCACTACCAAAATTGAATAAGGATAGTAAGAATGAGGGTAGCTCAACTTTTGTTACTATATCATAACTAGTGATTGAGGATTGAGGCATTATGTACATGGCCAAAATATAAAGATTTAATTGACCATATATCATTCTTATAGGAAAGATAGATTTAACTGACTGAGGATTGAGTGAATCCACCATCAATTTAATTGGGAAAATAAGTAAGGATTGAAGAGACAGAGAGGTGGTCGGTTACCATGGCTGTAAAGGTGAAGGCGGGGTAGTGAGAGAAATAGGGAAATGGTAGTGGTCAGTCGGCCCACGACGACCGTCAGCAACTCAGTGGCAACGCGAACACTCGCGGAAGCAACGATGCGAACAACTTTGCAGCAAAAAAGATTGTTTGTGGTGAATCCCGGCACCCTGCCGGCATTGGTCGAGGCGCATGCGGCGTGCGGGACGGAGACCGGCATCCTGCCAGCTTACGGGTGCGAACCTCAGCACCCTTAAGACGCGCGCCATTGGGACGTGAAGGCCGGCACCTTGCCGGTTTACGAATTTAACGACAGCACCAAGAGGTGCCACTCCGAGGAAGATGCGAACACGACGCCGTGAGGTGCCAATCCTTTTTAGACAAAAACTAGCATATCCAAGAGGTGTGCTATGTGAAGTGTGAAGTGTGGATGTTGAGGAAGAAAATGAAAAAAGAGAAGGAGGAAGAAACACCTACCAAGAAAGAGCTAAGGGAAGAAGCTCCAACTAGGCGAGGAAAATGTGTGGTCCAATAATGCCTTATCTTCAGAGAACCTTATCTCCACCAAATCTCCTCTCCAACCACTCCTCTCCAAAAGTTTTCAAGTGGGGACCAAGTCACCTATTTATAGAGGGTAAAAAGCGGTGAATTTAAAGTTCCAACCCCGGCACCATGAGGTGCCATGTGGAAACGAAGGCCGGCACCCTGCCGGGTTTGGGGTATGAACCCCTGCACCAATGAAGGCCGGCACCCTGCCGGGTTTGACAATCGAACCCCGACACTATGATTTGTATCCCGGCACCATGTAACCCAGCACCCTTGAGGGCTGTCTAGTCTGCAGACCATAACTTCGTCCATGGTTATCTGATAGAGGCGTGTGATCATGCATTGGAAAGCTAAGAAGCAGAGCTACAATTCTTCTGTTAAGCTCAAGATCCATTTCTGACTTCTCCAACCCTGACACCATGATTTGTATCCCGGCACCCTTGGAGGCTGTCTAGTCTGCAGAGCATAACTTCGTCCATGTTTATCCGATAGAGGCGTGTGAGCATGCGTTGGAAAGCTAGGAAGCAGAGCTACAATTCTTCTTGTACGCTCAAAATCCAATTCAGACGTCTTCTTCACCCGGAACCATAATTTCGTGATCTTGCACCATGAGGCGCCAATCAAACAGACGCGAGACCCAGCACACGAACGCGAGAGCCGGCACAATGTAAAGCACACAGAGGCGAGAACCGGCACCATGCCTCATCCAGCACCATGACGTGCCAAGTGCCTCTCCAACGACACCTTGCCTCATCTGGTGGTGGGATCATCACATTTCATTACGCGGCACCATGGTTTCATGGGCATGATTTTGTGCATTCTTTAAAAGGATTTGAGAACATGAGAGACAATAAATCAAGACACGACACCATGGGGTGCCCAAAGCCTACACACGACACCATGGTGGGTGCCTAGCACACGACACCATGGAGGTGCCAAGACACAATCACACGGCACCATGAGGATGCTCAGTCCCATGGCACCATAGAGGTGCCGAGACCTCATCACACGACACCTTGGAGGGCCAAGCTCCCGATACGTTGGATGAACCGACAAAAATGCTTCAAGTCAAGACCATCCTTCGGAATAATCTCGGCTTGGGGGGCAACTGTTCTGAACTGGGCCAAGAGGCCCATTCAGCAAATGGATATAGATTGACCCAATCACTTTGATCCATATCCACAACATACAAGCCCAATTATGAATCTCATACTTGGATGGCTCAGATCGACTCATTCAATCCAACGACTCACAACGGGCACGCTTCCCTATAAATACTGGCTCACATTGCCATAGTTGGGTACACTCTCATTCCTAGCTAAATCACTCACCTATTCTCAATACTGATTTGAGCGTCGGAGTGGCTTCGCAGGTACCTCTACCGGGCGCATGCTGCCCTCTGGTCAGACAGCGAGAGGCTACCAACTGCAGTCCCCCCTACACTGCAAGGTACATAACACTTTACTTTGTTCCTTCTCATGCAAAAAATTATTCTTATTTATTAACATTATTGTTTCAGGTTTAATTGGAGCTTAACAATTGCTAGTAGTGGAAATTTCAATAGCTATCTCATCTGCAAAAGTACAATAATAGTGAAAGTGGATATCCAATGTCTATAATGTCTTTGTAAAAGGGGATTTGACTATCAAGTTATTGTTCATTTTCACTAGGAAATGTAATGTGATTATACTATGTATGCATTAGCTACAGCCTATAGTCACTCAAACTCAATATTTATGCATGATAGAATTAATGAGTTTGTTTCAGCAGTAATTGTTAATTTATGTTAACTTGTATTTCCTTTTCACCTAAGCAAATATCCCATGTTTTGGATATAATAACCCAAAATAAAAGAAATGTTTTTCTTTTTATGAAATTGATAACCAGTTTCAAATAATTTTTCAACTTAAAAGATAAAATAAATATGTTATTATATAGTTAAGTTTTTTTTTAAAAAAAATTATCTTCTAATTTATTATTTTAAAAGTCTAATTACATTTTAACTCACATAAACATATATAATTTTAAATTTTAAATGAAGGTTACTTTTGTCTTTTTACATATATGCACTTTTCTTTCCACTCACTTTCCACTCTCTTTCTTTCCTCTCCCTTTCCTTTCCCTTACTTTTCTTTCCTTCCATTTTCTTTGAAGAACCAAACATAGGGGAAGAGATAAGAGGAGAAGAAAGATGAAAAACCTGTTGGAAGAGAAGAACGAAGCGTGATGATAAAAAAAAGAAGAAATGATTAAATAGTAAAGTCAAGGTATTTGTGTCATTTGAAGCAAAATTTGGCGCTTTCTTTCACTTTTCTTCTCAAATTAGGGGGAAACCAAATTTGGAGTGGGACCCAGCAAATGTTTTCTTTCCTTCCCATTTTACATGACAACCAAATAGAGGAAAATAATATTTTTCCTCACCTTTCTTTCCTTTCTTTTCTTTTCCTTCACTTTTCATGCTTACCAAACTAACCCTTAAGGAAGAAAGAAGAAAGCATACGCGTGAATTGGGAAATTTTGACAGTTGCACAGCTTTTTTTTTAACTTTTACTTAAATGTTAATCTCATCCGTTGATGTAGTCCAACGTTAATACTTTTGCTGTTGAAATGGCTGCTGAGAAAGCAGCTGCCGAGGATCCGGACGCGCCATGGCCATCGCCATCGCCATCGCCATCGGCGTTTACCATATGTAGTGAAGTCTTTCTCTCTTTTTCTTCTTTCTTCATATCCCTTCTCTCTGAGCACGCCATTGAAACTTGTCTCCCAACTTCCAACTCCCAACCTTTCCTTCTCTTTAGTCTTTACCGCACCGACGGTAAACTTACTAACGCGTTTTTTCCATGCTCTCGATTTTAGAAGGAATTTTCGGTTATAGAAAGCAGCTCAATGACATGGACTCGAAGAAGAAGAAGCGAAGGAAACAACCTAAGCTTGAACGCCGCTATGCCGCAAAGAACTTCAACTACGATGCTTCGCCGGACATACTTCCGAGGCTGAAGCTCCCTGATTTTAACGAAGAGAAGGAAAACGACGAAATTAAAGAAGCAGAGTGTCAAATTATGGTTCCAATTTGGGGTTCTGATGAGTCCTCTCCCATCGGGACAAGCGGTTGCTGCGGCGGCGGAGAAGGTAGGGCTTCGGTTAGGGGTTTTGATGAAGTTAGTGGTTGCTATAACGGAAGTGAGTATAGGGTTCTGACGGAGGGTCTTGATTTTGCCAGAATTTGCTACACGAGCTCTACATGGGATCTTATGAGGGATTTCGCTCCAAAAGGGAAAGGAGGAGGAAAGGAGAGTTATGTGGAGTTATGTGCTTCGTATGATGAGCAAGAAGAAGACGAAGAGGAAGGGGAAGTAGTAGTTGAAGAAAGGGAAGTTGATGGAGTGAGATTGAAGAGGGAAGAGGAAGAAAATGTTGAGATTATTAGATGTTTTTCGAGATCAAGTTCGTTCACTACGTCTACGTCACACGAAGGCCCAAGGTCGAATAGAACTTCTCCTAATAGGAGAGTGAAGCCTGTTATTACTCCTGGTAGCTGGCAAAAGGGTGGGCTTTTGGGACGTGGTTCCTTTGGTTCTGTCTTTGAAGGAATTTCTAAGTGCGTGCCGCTTTCATCCGATTCACGTCACGTGTGTCCTTTGTTTTGAACTGCAAACATTAGTAGATAAGTGGTTTCTAGTTTCTATTATTAGCATGTTAACCGTTGTCGTTTCAAACTATGTTTCTGTTTAACTTTTTGGGAGGTTGGGAAGATTGGTTTAAGATTGAAGGCATTGATTAAGTTAAGCAATAAAGAAAAAAAGGTATCTATTGAAATTTTTTAACATTAATACATTAGTGGTTTAAAATGCTGGTTTGTTTAATAATTCTTTTCTCTTTTGGTGTTTCCTAACCAATGCCTCGTCTTTGGACACTTGTTAACATTTGCCAAATAGAAAAAGAGGATTGAGAAACATTTTTTATATTTGACCAACTATTATTGTCTCATGCTATTTTCAAAGTAAATAGTAGCTAGTTATTGGTGTTATTGTTTGAAACATTACATAGGTTGATGTTTTGCATGATAGATAACATGGTAAATCCTTTTATTTCCTTTCTTTTTGTATTAGTGCAATTTTTGAACTGAGTATGAGCAAAAGGGCTTGAGAACCATTTTGTATTTTTGCTGAACTATAAAAGAAACGATGATGGCATCCCGTGGTTGTTGTTGTTGTTGCAAGTGTTAGCTTACGCCTTTCTGCCTGGTCCCTGGGCTGTCCTTTTAGGGACAATATGAAAACCATGGTTCCAGAGGGGCTCTGGAGTTTGGACCTTGCTATTAATTTAATTTTTTCTTTTGAACCTTTCATACTTTTCTAAGGCCTGGGTTTTCCTCTAATTTACAGCCTGTGCATTGAGGGTTTTCATAAACTGCTATCTGTCTGTGAGTGCTGAAAATGATTTCTCAAATGCCATGCGAGCATTATACGAGTAATCTGGTTTTCCTTAAATCGATGGTGAAATTTAGTGTTCATTTGGCCAGTGTGTGAAATTACTGTCTATATATTATATTCGACATTTTTCATCTTTTGGATTTGTTTCTCTGCAAAGCTCAAGGAGCAAAGCTCTAAATAAATAAATTGACATTTATAAAATATGATGTTTGTACTTTTTTCCCCCTCTTTATCACTGTAGAGATGGGACCGTTTTTGCTGTAAAGGAAGTTTCACTGCTTGATCAAGGGAGTCAGGGAAAGCAAAGTGTCTTTCAACTGGAGCAGGTGAAACAGACCTACTCTTTCTATTGCTTTATAATATTTTTACATTTCAGTTTTCTATTACCGAAAACCCTTTTATGAAGGAAAAAGGTTTTCTAACAAATACTATGCAATCTTGTGCAATATCTTATAAATTCTTTGAATTGTTGATTAATTCTATTTGTCAGTTTACTTTCTCCTTAGTACTTTTCCAACTATATTGTTTCTCTCATTCTGCTTCTTCCTCCATCAGGAAATTGCACTTTTGAGTCAGTTTGAACATGAGAATATAGTTCACTACATTGGCACTGAAATGGTATTTTCTTTCCTTTTTCTTTATATATGTTCGATTCGATCTTTTATCTTCTCTATTACAATTGTTGCCCATAGAAGTCTTCCTTTTCCTTGTTAGCAATTTTAAAAAAATGAAAACAAAATGGTTTTAGAAAGTAAATGGGTCCTAGTCTATTGTTATTGTTATTATTATTATTATTATTATTATTATTATTATTATTATTTGTTGTCTTCCTTTGTACATCTAACCGAGCAAGCTCGTGATTCGCAATGAGATTTTTACTTTACACTTTGCTTGGTGTTTATGCAGGATGAATCAAAGTTGTATATCTTTATTGAGCTGGTAACCAAAGGTTCCCTTAGAAGAATCTATACTAGATATACTCTTCGAGATTCCCAAGTATCTGCCTATACAAGAACGATTCTGCATGGTTTGAAGTATCTTCATGATCAATATGTGGTTCACAGGTGACTCAAGATTTTGTTTTTTATTTTAATATATTTTTGATTTCCTTATTGCATATATGATGACTGCTTTTTGCGTTATTCCTGATCTTGCATCATATACAGTAAGGTTTTCATTTCTAGAACAATGCCAACGAGATTCCTCCTGTCTGTTAATGGTTCTTGCTTCCTTGCTTCTAACGAGCTTTCACTTTTGCTTACTGTCTCATTGTTGCAATATAAGTCTTTGAAAATATTTCAATTTTGCTTGCATATAATTTATCGTATTTGTTTCATTTTTTTCTTCTTTTTTATTTGGCTGTGCCTTTTCTCCTTTTTGGGCAACATCACTCCTTTTCATCGCTGGAAATACATTTTGCTTATTTTCAACTACTGTTTATATATTGGGCCAAAAATGAGAGTTGAGGATTGATGTTTAAAGACGAAATAGTATCCGAGGGATAAAAGATGATTTCTCATCCAATTATTGTCGTTGCAATTTCTTTGTTGCCCCAAACAATTTCCCTTTGATGTTGATATGGAGTCTAGTATTTGTGGAAGACATGTTAGTTTTTCCAGTTTTTTATTACTTTGAGCTTCAAATGTGAATTTTCTAATGATTAAAGAAGGAAAATCTGGTTCATTGTATAATGGTTAAAATTTTACAGTAAAATGATTAGAATGGATTTGATGTGAGATTTTCAGTTCAGGAAATTTCATGGTAGTTTTTCTTAGGGACTCTCGATGATGTCTTTAACATCCTCTTTTCTGTGTTCCTGTATCAGTTATATAATTAGGATGAAGCAATCATTATAACCCTAATCTTATCATATTTCCCCAATTTAAGGGATATCAGATGTGCAAATATATTGGTCCATGCAAGTGGATCAGTCAAACTTGCTGATTTTGGGTTAGCAAAGGTATTTTTAGTGTACACTTATCTTCATACTCCTTTCATTTCTTCAGCATTTTAATACTAGTAATAGATATCTGTATAATGCAAAATTACATACCATTTCCATTTTCTAATGTTGCTTTGTGAATTGCTTTTCAGGAAACGAAATTGAATGATCTTATATCATGCGAGGGGACAGCACGCTGGATGGCCCCTGAGGTTTTTCTTGAATCTTATTAGCTTATGAATGAAATTATTGGATAATGGTTAACTGTACCTATTAACTCATGTAGTGAACAGAACACGGTTCCAACTTTTAAATAATTCCGGCAACAGTAATTATGTTAATAGCTCAATGCATGACTGTAGCTTGAGTTTCTACTCTTCTTCAGCCGTGAACTGAGCACACTAAATGAAATTAAATTGTCTTAGGGTTATGATAAACTACGTTTTAATATGTTCTACTGATTTGGAGCTTTAAACGCTTTTGCATATCTATGAAGTTGATTTTTTCCCAACACACGAAATTATTAGAATGCCACAAAAATAAACTACGTAGCAACATGTGATCATTTGGGACTTCGTTAATTGGATTATTACTATTAGAGAAGTTGATACAATGTAACTTCCGAGTGTTCAATTTGTACTATTCTCCCTTGCTATATGTCCTATTTATTTGCCATTGTTAAGAGAGAAAACAAAGAGACATATGTTGAATACCGTGTGTTTGAAACTTTGAATTACACTACGGGGATTCTATTATATAGACTTTAAGAGAATCAATATACAATCTCTATAATAATTACAGAACCAAAAACTACCCTATTAACCTAATAATGAACACTCCCCCTCAAGCTGGAGCATATAAATCATATGCACCAAGCTTGATTCGAGGACCTCTTAGAGATTTAGTGAAGACATCGGCCAATTGGTCATTGGAATTGACAAAACTTGTGGAGATATCTCCCGATTCAATCTTCTCTCAGACAAAGTGACAATCTACTCCAATATGTTTAGTCCTCTCATGAAAAACCGGATTAGAGGCAATATGCAAGGCTGCTTGATTATCACATATAAGAGTCATTTTCACATCATCCTGAAAGTGAAGCTCTTTGAGTAACTGTTTCAGCCAAATGAGCTCTTTGTCTAATGCCATGGCTCTATACTCGGCTTCAGCACTGGATCTTGCAACAACATTTTGCTTCTTACTTTTCCAGGATATCAGATTTCCTCCAACTAGCACACAATACCCAGATGTGGATCGCCTATCAATGGGTGAGCCGGCCCAATCGGCGTCTGAGTAACCAACTATCTGAGTGTGCCCTCTATCTTCATAAATGAGACCTTTTCCTGGAGCGCTTTTAACATACTTTAGGATTCGAATCACAGCATCCCAATGATCTTGACAAGGAGAATTTAAGAATTGACTTACCACACTGACTCCAAAAGAAATATTCGGACGTGTGACAGTAAGATAGTTTAACTTCCCAACCAATCTTTTGTATCTTCCAGGATCTGAAAGTGGCTCCCCCTGATTGGGTGGAAGTTTGATATTTGGATCCATAGGAGTGTAAACCGGTTTGGCATTCAATAGACCTATTTCTTCAAGAATATCCATGGCATATTTCCTTTGTGAAATTACTAGACCATCCTTGGATTGGGCTACCTCGATACCCAAGAAGTAGCGGTGTCGGCCAAGGTCTTTTGTCTGAAACTGGTTAGAGAGATGTTGCTTCAATTGGAATATGCCTTGCTGATCACTACCAGTTATAACAATATCATCCACATAAACAATTAGATGGATGCATCCCTGGGCTGAATGTCGATAGAATACAGAGTGGCCAGCTTCGCTACGAATCATACCAAATTGTCGTACTACAGTGCTGAACCTACCAAACCAAGCACGTGGAGACTGTTTGAGACCATAAAGAGACCTGTGAAGCCGACATACCATATTAGAGGACTCCCCCTGAGCAACAAACCCAGGTGGTTGCTCCATATACACTTCCTCTTCGAGATCACCGTGTAAAAAGACATTTTTAATGTCAAGCTGATGGAGAGGCCAATGTCGGATGGCTGCAATAGAGAGGAGGAGCCTAACAAATGCCATTTTGGCCACAGGTGAGAAAGTGTTACTGTAATCCAACCCAAATATCTGAGTGTATCCTTTGGCCACTAACCGAGTCTTAAAGCGATCAATCTTACCATCAGGCCCAACTTTAACAGTATAAAGCCAACGACAACCAACCAAAGACTTCCCAGGAGGTAGAGGAACCAATTCCCAAGTACCACTACTCTGAAGAGCTCACATCTCGTCAATCATTACTTGCCTCCATTCTCGGTGAGATAAAGCTTCACCTGTAGATTTAGGAATAGATACAGACGACAAAGAAGAAAGACAGGTGTCATGTAAAGGAGAGAAACGGTGATAACTCTGTTGAGATATGTTGTAAATAGTAGATTTATATATATGTATTCGGCCCATTTACCAAGCCCGTTAGGTTTACACTTAGGTAACCTATTTAAACTCATTAGTGCTTGTACTCAATACACACAAATATACAATCAATATTACGGAACTACAGCTGCTCTGTAGTCGCAGACGTAGGCAAAGATTGGCCGAACTGCGTGACCAATATCGTGTGTTTTCTATTTCAACATGGTATCAGAGCCTACAATCAGTGGGACTGAAAACTCCAAAACCCTAGCCTTCACATTTAACAACCTGGCTGTCCCGTCAGAAGTCCACATCAGACGGTCCTAGGTGCTCCAAAAACCCTACCATCAGAATCGCCGTCGTCATATCGGCCATCCCGTGAAGTTTCGCCGCCGTTCCTTTCCTGACGCGCCGTCACGCGTGGCTGCAGCAACAACAAGTTCTCCGGCGCGTGAAGGCCACGCGCCACCCTACACAGCTCCGTTTGACGTACGGTTTGCTCCGTTCGACTCGTCTTGGGCCGATCTCTCTGTTCTGATACTTTTTGGTCAGTGGGTATCACGTTCTCTGGTGGATCTTCTCGTTTTTTGGTGCTGTTCGTTTTTTTGGGTACTGTTGAAAGGTTTTTTTTTCTGTTCCTGTCTGGTTCTGACCTGTTCCAGGTCTGTTTCTGTCAAAGGTTTTTATTTCCTCTTGTTTTCAAAGATGACTTCAGCTTCTGGACCATCCTCTGGATCTTCGGGTAAGAATCTTGTGTCTTATGTTTTCTCCGGTAATCCCTCTATAACAACGGAGAAGCTTAATGGTGATAATCATTTAAATTGGTCGGCTTCCATCAAAATGTGGTTCCTTGGACAAAAACTCTCAGATCACCTCACTAAGAATTCTATTGATATTGAAAAAGATCTGCGTCAAGATTGGGAACAAGCAGATTGTCAATTAGTCTCCCTTTTGTGGCAAACCATTGAACCCTCATTGCTTGTCCACTATCGCTCATACACCACTTGTTATGATATTTGGCATAAGGCTAAGAATGTTTACTCTAATGATATCCAACGTCTCTGTTAAAAAGGATTAAACACGATATTGGTCACGCAGTTCGGCCAATCTGTGCCTACGTCTGCGACTACAGAGCAGCTATAGTTCCGTTTTATTAACTGTATATTTCTGTGTGTTGAGTACAAGCACTAATGAGTTTAAATAGAGAAAACCTAACGTGCCTGGGCCGAATACATATAAAACTACTATTTACAACATATCTTAACAGTCTCTATGGTGTTATTCACAGTTTATCCTCTCTTCAGATGACAGAAGACAACATCACGGCTTATGCTAATAAAGCTCAGTCAGCAGTAAATGAGTTCAAGCTCCTTGTGACCGACACTGACCCGAAGAAAATGCTTGAGAAACTAGATAATGTGTGTATGATCTATGTTCTTCATGGTCTCCATCAAAAGTATGAATTAGTCCGGAGTAACATTCTTTCTGCATCAGATATTCCCTCCACAGAGGATCTTATCAGACGCCTTATACGCCTTTCTAGACTAAAAGGATTTGGGGGCAATGGATCCCAAACAGGCATAGAGTCCTCTGCTCTTGTTTCTAATTTTGCAGGTCGTGGGGACGCAGTCGTGGTCGTGGGGGTGGTCGAGGAGGTCGTGTTGGAGGACATCCTCAGTGCACTTATTGTAAGAGACTTGGTCATATTGAAGACAAGTGTTATTCCCTTCATGGCTTTCCAGAGAAACCAGTAAATGTGACTCAGGTTAAGGATTCTGAACAGAGAAACACTAAACAAAATGTTCTTTCTGATGAGGAGTATAAGGCATTCCTGCAGTATAAGGCTTCCCAGGCTTCATCATCGGCAACATTTGCTCATTCTGGTAATTCTACAGTCTGTTTCTCTCAATCATCACCTGTTGACTCCTGGATTAAGGACATTGGAGCTTCCGATTGCGTGGCTGGTAATCCATCTCTTTTATCCAAAATATCCCAACCTAACACCCCACATTATATTACTGTTGCCGACGGATCAAAAGTTAAAGCTAGTGGCATTGGTGAAGCCACTCCTCTTCCATCCTTACCCCTTGACAATGTTCTTCTTGTTCCCAATTGCCCATTTAATTTAATTTCAGTTAGTCGTCTGACTCGGAGTCTAAAATATTCTGTAACTTTTGATGATATGATTATTTTGTTATACAGGACCGGAGTACGAAGCGGACGATTGGTACAGGATATGAGTCACATGGACTTTACTACCTCCAGCCCATCCAGCCTTCATCTACACTTGCCTCCACTTCTACTACAGAGTCTCCAAGTCTTCTTCATCGTCGGTTAGGTCATCCAAGTCTCAAGAAGTTCAAAGTCATGGTTCCTCATTTGTCTCACCTGTAGTCATTAGATTGTGAGTCTTGTCAGCTTGGGAAACACGTTCGTTCTTCCTTCCCTAGCAGTGCTCAGTCACAAGCTCGTTCTCCTTTTGATGTTGTTCACTCAGATGTATGGGGACCAAGTCGAGTCACTTCAGTTGTAGGACACAGATATTTTGTCACTTTTATTGATGAGTTTTCTAGATGTACGTGGATCTACCTACTTAAGGATAGATCTGAACTTCTTAGTGTTTTTCAAAATTTCTTCAAGGAAATCGAAAATCAATTTGGTTGTTCTATTCGTACTTTACGTAGTGATAATGCGAAAGAGTATTTTTCTGCATCATTTAATTCTTTTATGGTTGAAAATGGTGTCATACATCAATCATCTTGTCCCCATACCCCACAACAAAATGGAATTGCTGAACGTAAGAACCGTCATATAATTGAAACAGCACGCACTTTGCTTATTCATGCTAATGTTCCTTTGAAGTTTTGGGGGAATGTCCTCACTGCAGGGCACTTGATTAATAGAATGCCATCCTCTGCTATCCAGAATAGGGTTCCTCATTCCATATTGTTCCCCGATGAACCCTTGTTCCGTATCTCTCCTCGAGTCTTCGGATCAACTTGTTTTATTCATGATCTTACCCCGGGACTTGATAAATTGTCTGCTCGTGCAGTTAAGTGTGTCTTCCTTGGCTATTCAAAAGTTCAAAAATGGTATCGATGCTACTGTCCCTCCACACATCGCTTCTACATGTCTGCTGATGTCACCTTCTTTGAAGATGCGCCCTTCTTTGCATCTCCCGTTGCGTCTGAGTCTGTCTCTCAAGTATTACCTATTCCTGACCTTGTCCCGGTAGTTCCACTCACACCCATCATTGATCAGATAGATCCACCTTCTCCTACGGAACTTCCTAGTCCTCTTAGTCCTCCTCCCTTGCAAACTTATCAGCGTCGTGCTCGTCTCCCTCCTGTCGACCCACCTCCTATCGATCCTAGTGACTCATCTCCTGCCCCGATTTCCTCTCCTACTCCGGATCCGCCTGCCGAGTCAGACGACCCTCCTGTTGCCCTGCGTAAAGGTACACGTTCCACCCGTAACCCTCATCCTATTTATAATTTTCTCCGTTATCACCGCTTATCACCTTCACATTATACATTTGTGTCTGCTATTTCTTCCATCACCATTCCTAAGTCCACGCAGGAAGCTCTTTCTCATTCAGGTTGGCGACAGGCTATGATTGATGAGATGACAGCCTTAGAATCTAACCAGACATGGACCCTTGTGCCACCTCCTCCTGGTAAATCTATTGTTGGGTGTCGTTGGGTATATATACTGTCAAAGTTGGTCCAGGCGGAGGTATTGATCGTCTGAAAGCCCGCCTCGTGGCTAAGGGCTATACTCAGGTCTTTGGTCTTGATTACAGTGATACTTTCTCACCGGTGGCTAAAATGGCTTCTGGCTGCAATGCGACATTGGCCATTATATCAACTTGACATCAAGAATGCATTTCTCCACGGAGATCTAGAAGAAGAGGTTTATCTCGAGCAACCACTTGGTTTCGTTGCTCAAGAGGAGTGTCGTGGGTATGTATCTCGACTTCACAAAGCCTTGTATGATCTTAAACAATCCCCTCGAGCATGGTTTGTGATAGGTCTGTTACAGTTAGTTAGCAATAGCAACAGTTAGTTAGCTAGTTAGTTACAATTGGGTAATGTTTGTTATGTTAGTTAATAGTTAGTTAGGGGGTTGAATTGGTTAGTTAGCAAATAACAATAAGGCATGTTGCCTATAAATAAGAAGGGAATGGGATAGAAATAATCAGCTTGTCAATTGTATACACTAGAGGGCCATTTGGCTTAGGAGAGGGTTGGATCTCTTGAATATCCAGCAAACATTCATGTAATAGTCCTATTTCGTTCAATATATGAGTTGGTACCTATCAATTGGTATCAAAGCAATTCGATCTTCGGAACGTTCATGGTGCGCAAGAAGCAAGTTTCAACCACCATGGATTCACGTATCTACGAATTGGAACGGCGATTTCAAGAATTAGAGGTCCGCAATCAGCGTCGCTTCGAAGAATCAATCGCGCGCATGGAGGAGATATTCATTGCTGTGTGGCAACAACAGCAAACAGAATCGTCGAGCCAAGCAAAGCGGCTGCCAGTGGTGCTCACCGATGATAGCAATGGAATTCCCAAGTTGGAGAATTTCATTGACACGAAACAGACTCCTGATCAGCCTAGTCTTGTGGAGGACAGAATTGAAGAAACTGTTCTTGAAAGAGAAGAGTCTTCAAGTCAGAATTTCAAGAAACAAGGCGCAACTACATCTTCATTGGGAAGCAAGAAATCAGAGGTGGAAACTGAATATTGCAAGGTCCAAATATGGTCTAAGCACAATGTTGGTTTGGCACTTAAGATGAGAGGCATCACGATAAGGTGGAGAAGAAGTCGAGCAACCAAAGATTCAAGAATCGCTTCCAAGAAAACTTCACACCGGAAGGGAGTGCAGAATTGCAACGACGAAATGGCTAGTTCGGAGTCCATGGGAGTTTCAACGGGTCTGGGGCCATCGTTGGGACGATCGGAGCCGAAACAGCTTGTAGTAACAGAACGAACCAAGGCTGAACCGTCACCACCAGAGCATCTTGGTGCGTTGCTGGTTGTGAGCGAAAGTGTTCGCACAACTTCAAGAACGAAATGGAGAGAAGAAAGTCAGCGAGTGGGGAACGAGCCACCACCGCCGCCGGAACCGCCAGACCGATCAAGGCTGAAAACGTTCCCATCGGAATCGTGGGAGTCGTCGCCACCAACACTACCACCGCAGAACACAGGCCAGCCTGCCATGGCACTGACACAACGAGTACCGCCGCCAAAGCCACCGGATTGGAGCGATTTCGGGGGAGGAGAGGAAAACGCGAACATGAATAGAGGAAATTGGGGAAGGAAGAAATTGTCATTGGTTCAACTACCATCACCATCAGAGTTGCCGGTCACCGTCGCAATGGGCAAGGGCTCGTTGGACTTGACGTCGTCGTCGTTAACGATGGGAGAAGCACGCAATGTGCAAGGTGAAGCCAGAAGGGTACAGTGGGAATTACATGTTATGGGTCAGATCCAAGGAAATGTGGATAATTGGGACCTGGGCCTTATTCTAAACCAAGTGGGTCAAGCCCAAAATGTTTCTGATCAGTGGAAGAAGAAAAATAATTCATGGATCTTATGGAACCCGACCCAAAACTCGTGTGAAAAATATCAGAACACGCAAGGAAGAAGCGCTTTGTCGCTGCCATTCTTGGCGTATGCATCGTTGTCGTTGTCCCTGTTAGTGAGTCACACTCCTTGCTTGTTTCAGTTGGCGTATCAGATTTTCGCTGCTTCAGTGAGACAATGGAAGCCATCGAGCACTTACAACAAATGCAAGAAACTGCACAGTTCCTGTTTGATAAAATGCTTGTTCGGGACTCCATGGATAAGGACAGGGTGGTACGTGGGGTACACTGAGAACAGCCTGTGTTGGGTTGCTATTGAATCAGAATGTTGCTGGAAGGGACAACTTGGCAATGCATATGGTGGGTGGCAGCGGATTCCTAACATATTGAATCCAATGCACCATGAAGACGCTAGTAGCAAAGTAATACCCAAATGTAGTTGGAAGGTAATCACACGGGTGGCGCAGTGGTGCGTGGTGGGCTCATTCAAGCAGTATTGCAAAAATAGAGTTTGGGGGTTTAAAAAGATGGAAATGACTTTTGTGACTCACAAGGAACTTGACACAAAGGTGGCTGATGCAACAAGTGTATTATCCTTGATGACAACAACTGAAGCTATGGTGTCTTATCTCTTAAAGGGAGATAAAGAAGTTCAGTCGACGCCTTGTGGTGTTACTAAAATTGGGTGGAGGCTGCAAGATAGTGCCAGCAACTCAGTTTTAAGACAAATTAAAGATGTTATGACAGCTGAATCACACTTATATTCTGTGTCAACATTCTACCATGTTGAGACAATTTTTGAATGGACAAGAACCTCAAACACGAAAGTAGGGGAAGGGCTGTTTGGAGAATGCAAAACAGATGGCACCACGGAGCACGGCACAGGAGCAAAGGCTATTCAAGCACTAACGCAACCAGAATTTTTTTTTTTCAGAATTGTTGTGCTGTTGTATTTTTTCTTAGTCACCTTGAGGACAAGGTGATTGTCCCCGGGGGGAGTATTGATAGGTCTGTTACAGTTAGTTAGCAATAGCAACAGTTAGTTAGCTAGTTAGTTACAATTGGGTAATGTTTGTTATGTTAGTTAATAGTTAGTTAGGGGGTTGAATTGGTTAGTTAGCAAATAACAATAAGGCATGTTGCCTATAAATAAGAAGGGAATGGGATAGAAATAATCAGCTTGTCAATTGTATACACTAGAGGGCCATTTGGCTTAGGAGAGGGTTGGATCTCTTGAATATCCAGCAAACATTCATGTAATAGTCCTATTTCGTTCAATATATGAGTTGGTACCTATCAATTGGTATCAAATCCATATTGATTGTGGAGATTCAGCAGTGTCGTTCAAGACTATGGCATGATTCGGAGTGAAGCTGATCACTCTGTATTTTATAAGTTCTCCTCTCACAAATGTATTTATCTGGTTGGCTATGTCGATGATATTGTCATTACAGTAGATGATCATGATGGGATTGCAGGACTTAAACAACATCTAGTCCACGACTTTTAGGTCAAAGATCTTGGGAAGTTACGATACTTTCTTGGCATTGAAGTAGCTCATTCTAAGGCAGGGATTGCTATCTCTCAGAGAAAGTATGCTTTGGATATCTTAGAGGAAACCGACATGCTGGATTGCAAGCCAATCGACTCTCCTATGGATCCTAATGTCAAGATCCTACCGGATCAGGGGGAGTCATTTTCAGATCCAGGAAGGTATAGGAGGCTAGTTGGGAAGTTGAATTACTTGACCATAACGAGGCCAGATATTTCATACGCTGTTAGTGTGGTGAGTCAATTCCTAAATTCCCCTTGTGACAGTCATTGGGAGGCCGTGGTTAGAATCCTGAGTTACATCAAAGGAGCTCTTGGAAAAGGACTTGTTTACAAGGATAGAGGTGATTCAAATGTTGTCGCTTACACAGATGTTGATTGGGCTGGTTGTCCATTTGATAGAAGGTCCACATCTGGGTATTGTGTTCTTATTGGTGGAAATATAATTTCATGGAAAAGTAAAAAGCAAAATGTTGTTGCCAGATCCAGCGCTGAGGCTGAATATCGAGCTATGACACTTACCACTCAGGAGCTCACAGGGCTGAAACATCTTCTCCAAGAGTTGCGCTTTTGTAAAATAGGCACTATGAGTCTCATCTGTGACAATCAAGCAGCCCTACATATTGCGTCCAATCCTGTCTTTCATGAGCGAACCAAACACATTGAAATTGATTGTCATTTTGTTCGTGAGAAGATTGTGTCCGGTGACATTGCTACTTCATTTGTTGGTTCTAATGATCAATTGGCATACATCTTCACAAAAGCTCTTCGAGGACCAGGGATAACTTACATATGTGACAAGCTGGATGCCTACAATCTATACGCTCCAGCTTGAGGGGGAGTGTTGAGATATGTTGTAAATAGTAGATTTATATATATGTATTCGGCCCATTTACCAGGCCCGTTAGGTTTACACTTAGGTAACCTTTTTAAACTCCTTAGTGCTTGTACTCAATACACAGAAATATACAATCAATAATACGGAACTACAGCTGCTCTGTAGTCGCAGACGTAGGCAAAGATTGGCCGAACTGCGTGACCAATATCGTGTGTCTTCTATTTCAACAAACTCAAAGCAACATAATGAGGGGATGGGTGTCGAGTAGACCGTATACCTTTACGAAGAGCAATGGGGAGGTCAGGTTCGTACAGCTGGGGGAACCACCGGAGGGGTCTCAGGTGTGACATTTTCAAGAGGACCAATCACAGGAGGTACAGGGATGACTTCAGAAAGATGCCCGGGGTGTAAGTGGTTGGACTCAAAGTACGGGACAGACTCAAAAAAGGTGACATCGGTTGATATAAGGTAACGTTGAAGAGTAGGAGAATAACAACGATAGCCTTTTTTGGGACCGATGATAACCAAAAAAGACACACTTGAGTGAACGAGCTAAAAGTTTGTCAAGACCCGGAGAGAGGTTTTGGACAAAACAGATGGACCCGAAGACACGTGGTTGAAGTGAGTGTAAATGAGTAGTAGGAAAAAGGACTGAATGAGGTATTTTGTTATCAAGGACAGAAGAGGGCATGCGATTTATCAAATAACATGCCGATTAAACAACATCCCCCCAAAACCGAGACGGGACATTACTGTGAAGAAGAAGGGTCCGAGTTGTTTCAATAAGATGTCGATTTTTGCATTCAGCGACCCCATTTTGTTGAGGTGTATGAGCACAAGAAGTTTGGTGAAGAATGCCATTGACGCCATAAATTTCTGAAATTGGTGGGACAGATACTCATGGGCATTATCACTATGCAAAGATCGAATAGTGTTGAGATATGTTGTAAATAGTAGATTTATTTATATATGTATTCGGCCCATTTACCAGGCCCGTTAGAGTAGCTTATTTAAACTCATTGGTGCTTGTACTCAAAATAACATATACAATTAATAAGACGGAACTACAGCTACTCTGTAGTCGCAGACGTAGGCAAAGATTGGCCGAACTGCGTGACCAATATCGTGTCTCCTATTTCTATTTTCTACAAATAGAAACACCAAACTGAGTTTTGATCTCTTGATAAAATTGTTCAAAAATAGAGAATAACTCAGACCTATTTTTCATCAGAAACAACCAGGTACAACGAGAAAAATCATCAATAAATGTAACAAAGTATTTGCACCCTAAAGTGGAAGGAGTGCGAGAAGGACCCCAAACATCAGAGTGAACTAAAGCAAAGGGGGATGGAGCTCGTTTATTGACTCGATTTGGGAACTGACTACGAGTGTGTTTACCAAGTTGACATGACTCACAATGTAAGCTGGATAATTTAGAGAGGTTAGGTACCAATTTTTGAAGTTTGGTAAGACCAGGATGACCCAGTTGAGCATGTATAGTGAGAAGGGAATCTGTGGTAGAGCACACTCAAGGCGAGGAAGAAAAATGGTAGAGGCCATTAGACTCATATCCGATGCCAATCGTCTCTCCGGAATTCCGGTCCTGCAGGGTAAAATCATCTTCAGTAAAGGTAACTTTGCATTTATGAGAACGAGTTAAACGACTAACAGAAATCAAATTAAATGGACACTCGAGTATATAAAGGACAGACTCAACTCACAATGAAGAAGAAATGAGAACACTACCTATTCCTTGTGCTTATGTTTGAGAACCATTAGCTGAGGTTACAGTTGGTAAATAACCAGATGTAGAAAGAGAGGAGAAAAGAGACTTATTACCAGATATGTGGTCGGATGCACCTGAATCAAGGATCCGAGGACCAATGGAGGGTTTAGTTGCGCAAGCAGATGAATTACCGGTGTGTGCAACCAAAGTAGTGGATCGAGAGTTTTGGTTGTGCTCAAACCACTTGAGAAAGTCTTCAAATCCGATGACTCTTAATAGAAAAAGAACCTCATTGAAAAACAGTGATGTCATAGCAAAAAATGTTGAAAATATCACAGATATCGTACTCCAAATCGGTCGAAACACCCCGGTGTAGTAGCCGAAACCATCAAATAACTCCGTAAAGAGAGAAGTCACAAACTTTGTGAACATAGTAGCCTCGAACTTGGAGGTGTCAGTAGAAGTCATGGGTCAGCCACAGCAGAGAGAAAACGTTGCCAATAGGAGAGAGAACTGGCTGTTTGGACAGTAACACGTCCAACCGTTGCTCGAAACTGAAAAATAAGGACAGATCTGGAACCAGAAGGGAGAGGCGACTCTGACGAACAAAATGGCGGTCGGAGATGTGGCCGGACGCGCCGCCACGCGCGGCGGAGACGGCGGCTGTTAGGGTTTTCTCGCCGGACAAAGAAGCTGCGCGTGTGAGCGCGTGATGGCGTATTTGGGGCTGCGGTTTCAGAGGTTGGCCGGTTTTGATGAGGCGAAGGCAATGGTAGGGTCTTTTGCCGGAAAAGTCGCAGGGGACGGTGGCGGACGGTGGCGACAGTAGCGACAGTAGGCCAAACAGGACCAAAAACAATGCCGAAATGAGTCACGGCAAAGGAGAAGTGGCAGATCGGAATTGAGACACGGTTTGCCGAAATTTTTTTCTCACCGGAGGATAGTGGGTCCACCCGGGTAAACACGGTTTTAGGGTTGTCTCTTAGTTGGCTCTAGATACCATGTTAAGAGAGAAAACAAAGAGACATATGTTGAATACCGTGTGTTTGAATTACACCACGGGGATTCTATTATATAGACTTTAAGAGAATCAATATACAATCTCTATAATAATTACAGAATCAAAAACTACCCTATTAACCTAATAATCGACAGCCATGATGAGGCTTGATCAAAGTAATGAACAGCTTCATATAATAATTGATAGTGATGTGGTTATGCATGTTTCAAGAAGTCATTGCTATGAACTTATTATTAGGGATTGACAATATGGGGAAAACAACTACATTCATTGCTTCCATATTAAACTATAAGCAAATGAATACAAGGGCCTCCTTTGAGAGTGAGCCATTATGTTGTGTCTATGTAGCTCATAGTTATTGGATGCTTTTGAAACTAGTAACCTTAAGCTTTCTAAAATTCTCCATATTGGGTGTTTAATCTTTTGATTTCTTGATATCATAGATATTGGTTTTTGTATATAGTGAAACAGGGTTTTTGACAAGTGTATTTTAACCGCTGTTTTGTTTATATGCATGATTGGTACACTATCGAGTTTCTAATCTTAAACTTTGACTCAAGTCAGAACATAAGCACCAACGTTGCTACAAATAATTTCAACCCGAGGTCTCTTAAGTAGTTAAGTAAATATATCCGCCACTGATAGTTGGAGACTTGGAGTTGACAAACCCAATCGCGATTTCTCTCGAAAGGTCTTCTTCTCATAAAACAACACTCAATTTTTGTGTTTGGTCCTTTCATTAAAAAAGCAAGTTGGAAGCAAGACCTAGAGCACCTTGATTATCACAAATTAATTGCATGCTCTTAACGTCGCCTAGTTGAAGCTCTTGAATTGAAATAACTGTTTTAGTCACACAGGTTTACACGTGGTTACCATCACACAGTATTCTTCCTCGACACTGCATCTAGCAGGGTTTTCAAAAATGCACATGTGAAGAACGAGCTTCTATTCTGAAGATTATTAATCTGAAATATGCAGGTTGTAAAGAGACGAGGTTTTGGGCTTCCAGCTGATGTTTGGAGTCTGGGATGCACTGTGCTGGAGATGCTAACGGGCCAAATTCCATACTCCAATTTTGAACCTGTACGTGTCATGTTATTACCATGATTTTCACACCCATTACCATTGGCAGGTTATAACGAGTGATTATATAACCCCTGATTTTGTTGATCTTTTCAGAATTAAATCCACTACCAGTCCTTTCTTTTTTGGTTCAAATGTTTGCCTAGTTTTAGGTTTGGAATTTTAGTTATTATTAAACAAGTCCAGGCTATTCCTTCTGATCCAAATTCTCAATGTTCCTGTTATATATTTGTAACTTGTGGATTTTGGTCTTGTTCTATGTCATGCGTTTTGTATTGGGTAGGAATGTTGGTTGTTACTTAGAGATATTTAGATGAACTGAATATCTGTCTATGAACTATTAAAATAGAACTGTCAAATTTGCTTTACTTCTGGTTATGACTTTTGGTATTTGATTGATCTCTTGGAACCACAGATGCAGGCATTATTTAGAATTGGAAAAGGTGAGCGACCATCTATTCCTGATTCTCTTTCAAGAGATGCACATGATTTTATCCTGCAGTGCCTTCAAGTTAATCCTGATGATCGTCCTACTGCTGCTCAACTTTTAAACCATCCATTTGTCCAAAGGCCAATTTCCCAGTCTTCATTTCCTCTCAACATTCATGGCAGAAAGGGTTAAACTTTGTCATCTTCAACTATTAAACATAATGAAGGTGAAGATTGTTGACTAGTTTCTCATTTTGCTATTCTTTTTTCCTCGTTTTATCATGGCACGAGAAACATTTCAAAAGATTGTTTTTGTGTTTGCCCGTCCTTTTTATGAAATTCCATTCATAACTAATGAGCCATTATATCATTTTGGTTGGACAAAGAATTGCAAAGATGCTTGAACTGTCATTTTTGGCTTTCAGGTTGCACACACAGTTTCTGTAGTTAGTTAAGTTGGATGGGGTTTGTAGAAAAATATACTGAATATTCTTTCAATCGTGTTTAGAGTACAAGCACTAATGCATTTAAATAGACTATCCTAAATGTAAATCTAACGGGACTGATAATTGGACCGGATAAATAATTACAAATTATACTATTTACAACACTCCCCCTCAAGCTGGTGAATGGATACCTATCATTCCCAGCTTGGATGTAAGTTCTTTGAAATGCTCTGTTGGCAAGCCCTTCGTTAATACAGACGCCAATTGGTGTCCGGAAGGAATGTAAGTTGTAGTTATTAACCCGCTGTCAAGCTTTTCCTTAATGAAGTGACGATCTATCTCTACGTGCTTCGTCCTGTCATGTTGAACAGGATTATGAGCAATACTGATAGCCGATTTATTATCGCAAAATAACTTCATAGGACCTTCACATTGTATCTTCAAGTCATTTAGTACAATCTTCATCCATAATATTTCACAGATTCCTTGTGCCAAAGTTCTAAATTCAGCCTCAGCGCTTGATCGAGCCACTACATTTTTCTTTTTACTCCACCAAGTAACAAGGTTTCCACATAGGAAGGTGCAATAATCTAAAGTAGATCTTCTATCACTTATTGAACCTGCATAGTCAGCATCAGTATAATCTTCCATAGTTAGGCTCCCACCTCTTTTGAACAATAGTCCTCTTCCTGGAGAGGCTTTGAGATATTGAAGAATACGATCAACAGCCTGCAAATGTCTCACCCTCGGGTCATGTATGAATTGGCTCACCACACTGACTGCATAAGCCAAATCAGGTCTAGTGTGTGCCAAGTAAATCAATTTTCCCACCAAATCAGGTCTAGTGTGTGCCAATAATGCATTTTTTACATCAAATTGGTTTAGTTCCCACCCGGAGTGAGCAGCAAGTGATAGTAAGATCTGAACACTGTTCATCTTTGCCACAGGAGCAAAAGTCTCCTCATAATCAATGCCATAGGTCTGAGTGAATCCTTTAGCCACTAGTCTTGCCTTGTATCGATCAATAGTACCATCTGATCTGTGTTTGACTGTATAGATCCACCTGCAACCAACGGGCTTCTTGCCTCCCAATCTATCAACAATTTCCCACGTTCCATTCTTCTTAAGTGCTTTCATTTCCTCATCCATGGCTTGGACCCAATTTCTATCTTTGAATGCTTCTTGAACAGATGTGAGATTATCACAGAGTCAACAGCTGAAATAAAACTCTGATGCTGCATAGAAAGATTTTTAATGGAGACAAATTGAGAAATAATGTATTTGGCACAAGACCCTTTCCCTTTCCTCAAAGCAATAGGCAAATCATCTGTATCAGTGTCACTAGTGTCAGAACTGTGGGAATCACTAATAGGAGGGTTAACTTCAGTACTTACCTCCAGTTCAGGCAATTGAAGTTGTGTCTGGGGCAGGTCGGGCTTACTTCTTCTCATATACACCAAAGTTGGCTCACCAGCTTTAGCATTTGCTAGTGCCGAAGATGATGGTTCCTACAAAACAGAAGACAAAGGAGGGACCAAAATAGAAGTAGGTGACTCAGATTCAGTATTTGTGGAAGCATGATCAATAGTAGAAGGTGAGACAGGAGTCACAGGCGACTCAAATGTAGGACTTGTAGATGCAGGACAAGTAGGACCAGTAGTAGGACTTAAGACAGGAGTCTAAGGTAACTCAGGTTGGACCAGAAACTCGGACTTAGATTCCAAATCATCATGAATGCTCTCCCTCTAAAGCTGAGGACGAGTGAAGTAGGATACATTCTCATGAAACGT
This sequence comes from Astragalus glycyphyllos, assembly GCA_963573325.1. Classification (NCBI taxonomy): domain Eukaryota; kingdom Viridiplantae; phylum Streptophyta; class Magnoliopsida; order Fabales; family Fabaceae; genus Astragalus; species Astragalus glycyphyllos. Next base: position 29,756,049 of record OY754310.1, on the reverse strand, counting down.
GACATCTTTAAAGATAAAGTACTTACGACTAGGAGGATGATAACATTTATATCCTTTCTTGTCAGGAGGATAACCCACAAAAATACATCTGACTGCATGGGGGTCTAACTTACTTCGATGTTGTTTGTGAACATGGACAAAAGCAACACAACCAAACACTCGAGATTTAAGACTCTGCAAAACAGGAACAGAAGGAAATCGTGAAGTCAAAAACTAAACAGGACTAACATTACCTAACATTCGAGATGGGACTCGATTAATCAAGTAGGCAGCAGTCAGTGCTGCTTCTCCCCATTATGAGTTGGGAACTGCCATTTGGAAGAGAATGGCTCGAGCAACTTCAAGTAAATGGGGATTCTTTCTTTCTGCGACACCATTTTGTTGTGGGGTGTCTACACATGTAAACTCATGAAGGATTCCTTGTTGACTGGTAAAATTTGAAAGACTCTTATTGGCATATTCCTTGCCATTGTCAGAGCGTATTCTTTTAATGCCTTTGCCAAATTGTGTTTGCACCCATGTGATAAAATCTGATAAATAATTCTGGTACTTCTGATTTATCCTTCATCAAAAAATTCCAAGTTGCTCGAGTACAATCATCAATAAATGACACAAACCATTTAGCACCCGAAACATTAGAAATAGGTGCATGTCCCCAAACATCAGAATGTATAAGATCAAAAGGTTTAACACTTTTATTGGAACTAAGAGGAAAAGAGACACGATGATGTTTAGGTAACTCACAAACTTCACACTTAAAAGACTCAACTGAATGATGCAAAAACAAAGAAGGAAACATAGACTTAACTAAAGAGAATGGAGGATGACCAAGACGTTTGTGCTAAAGCCAAATTTGTGCGGCAGAATGAGAAGACTCAGAAGACTCGGTCTGCAAGCAGGAAGCCATCACCTTCGAACAATTTGGTTCATCAGATAAGTAGTATAACCGTCCCTCTTCCTTAGCAACTCCAATTGTCTTCCCCGTGGTAAGGTCCTGAAATACACAATAAGAAGTAAAAAAGGTTACTTAACAATTCTGATCACGAGTGAGTTTACAAACAGATATTAAATTGTGAAAGAGTGTGGGAACATGTAGCACATCCTGTAATTGAAGTGAAGGTTGCAAGTTAACACTCCCAGAGCCATCAATACGGGTGTAAGAACCATTAGCAATTGTAACATAACAATTCTTCTCAAAGGAGGTATAGGAGGAAAATAAACTCGAATTGAATGTCATGTGGTCGGTGGCACCAGAGTCCAAAATCCAAGAATCCTTAGGGATTTTACCGCAAACATTGAAAGATAGGGAGCATACGCTAATATCGATCGTTGGTAGAGAACAAGATTTACTGAGAGAGTAAAGTAGGGCCTTCAAACGATTCTCCTCATCCTTGGTGAATGATAAAGAGTAATCAATAGCAATATTATCAGACATATGTGACAATAATCGAAGAAAACAAGAGAACAACTAAAAGACAAACACAATAACTGTGTCCAAAGTTGCCAAAAGAGCGATAACCGTAACTAAAAACGAGCTTCGAATAACGAATAACCCAGAAAAAGAAATTGTTGAATATGTAGAACGTCAATAGGTGCTGTGACAGTAAAAAAAAACAAAGCAGAATTGATAACAAAAAACAGAGCAACAACACAACCAAGTGGCTCAAAGAGTACCCAAAATATCAAAGTGCTCCAAATTGAAAACGGATTCTCAAAACAGGAAGAGGGGATGCCGATCTACCAACTGTGTAACTGGACCGACGCCAAAAAATGGCTGCAGGGAGGCGCGTGGGACCCACGCGTCGGAGTTTGGCCATGACTGTGGTGGCGCGTGGGAGCGCGTGCGGCGGCGGTTGGCGATGAAATTTTGAAGGGTTGGTCGGAATTTTGTTGCGATTCTGATGGGAGTGGTGGTGAGATGATCAGAGCAAAGGGTGATGGGTTTTTTGCGGGAACAGTGTTTGGGTTGAAGGAAAAAATGTGCAATCTGCACTATGAGTAATGACAACACAGAAACAGTGTCAAGGGGCTGCAATGAAGGCAGAAAAAAGAGGAGTCACAATGAAGGTGACTAATGTTTGCTGTAATTACGACGGCTAGGGTTTATGCGGAAGCAGGTCTCTCAAGATCGAGAGCCCGTGATACCATGTTTCTAATATACTGAATATTCTTTCAATCGTGTTTAGAGTACAAGCACTAATGCATTTAAATAGACTATCCTAAATGTAAATCTAACCGGCCTGATAATTGGGCCGGATAAATAATTACAAATTATACTATTTACAACAGGTTCATGTGTGACTTCATTGTTATTTGGGGTAAATTGTCACGAATGCATAACTGAACTATGAAAAGGAAGAAAAGCAGGAAACGTTTAACCAGTCTGTGGTAGAATTCTCAAATGAAAACTATATTGTTTTTGCATCAATTTGGGCAAATCATTGTAGCATACTAGCATTGGTTGAATTTACCTCTTTCAGTGGTTTATTTTATTATTTTACTCTTGCAGGCAGTTCATTTAGTCATTGCATGTAGCAATGTAATATTTCCAATTTTCAGTCTTGAAGTTGCTGGAGTTGTTCCTGGGTCCACTGTTGCAGCAATTGTTGCTTTGCTTGTGTTGTGGCATTCAGAGTTTGTTTGTAACTCGAGTAAGTTTTTAAGCACTGCTTTGGATCAAGTGATATGGCGGTCCAGAGAACAAAGTTATCGGTTTGGCAGTGTGCTTGTGAATAATTATGCTCAAGATAAGTTATCTAATTAGTAATTACCCAACGATGACTTGTCCATTGTAGCAAAGGTAAAATACCAACGTCGAGCTGAAAAATGTTACTTCCGCCTTCCCCTCAAATGAGCTAATCGGTGAAAGAACCTGCAGCTTAGCATACGGAGCAATAGTAGCAAGAATCGTTGAACCATTCTTACTGTACATAGTATTTGTTTATTTATTAGCATGCCATTGTTTGTGCATTAATATATCAGAGTTGTCTTTTTTATACAAGTTGCTGAAATTCGAGAAAAGGCAACAGTTTCGCGCCAAGAGCTGTTTCAATGAGAATAGGCAACACTTTTGCTGTTTGTAACAAACTTTCCTTTCAAACAAAATATGATTTTTTTTTGATCAATTTGAACTCAAAATTTGAGATCTAAGTGAATTTAAACTTCAAACATTCAGATCTAACATATTAACAAAGGAATGTCACAAGATTTGAAGTAAAATTCAAATTCCTTTTACATCTAAGATTTGGAAATGTGAGAGAAAAGAGAAAAAAAAATTGTCAAAATTCTACTAGCTTTGATTACCACATGATGTGAATCAAGTGTTCTTTGATGACACATGATATGATCTAGGATAGATCTAGAAAGATAGGTTCTAGAATTTTGACAATTCACTAATTCTCACACAAGATCAAGAAAAAGTGTTCTTGACAAATCAAGAAAGATGAACAAAATATACAACACAAAGCACAAGGATCTTACATGTAAAGTAGAAGAAAGAACAAATATGGATGAGACTAGAAATGGATGTGGAAATGAATGATCGCCACACCTTCTTGGAAGGTGATAAGATCAACTAGCCTTGGGTGCTCCTAGCCCCAAGGTTGTGAGCAAGGTCCTCTCCTTCAAGAACCATGAAGAATCTTCATGATGAATCTCACTCTCTCATATAGATGTACTTGCCACTTCTCACCTCTCTCTAGGTTTCTCTCTAGGCTTTCACTTTGCAAACATGAAGAAATGAAACTAATTCATCAAGAGTTCTCCCCAATTACACTAAGGGATAAGGTATTTATACTATGGACTAATTGGATCCTAGGTCCACAATATAAAGCCCAAATCCACAATTACAAAAAGGCCTTTAGCCACAAAAACTAGTCTAGGCCGTAGCCCATCTACTGAAAGCCACATGGCCCAAAATGAAAGTGTCTTACAACTATACAATTATCAAAATAAAACAAAATATAGGAAACACTTCATCCAAGCTCCATGGGACCTTCATATAAGCTTCATGCATGTGGGCTCACATCATACTCCCCCTCTTGAATTTCACTTGTCCCCAAGTGAACTCCCCCTCTTGGAAACCTACATCAAGCATTGACAAAATCACTTATTTTGAAAAACACAATCAACTACACTAATGCATTAATTGCTTAGGCTCCACCGGGATCAAAAGGAAAGTAAGTGACCTGAAATACTAGCCTAAGTATGCAAAATCCAAGAACAAATTTTAGCAAAATGCAAAATATGGTAAATTTCCAAGTAAAAGAAAAAGGCCTAGGGGAAGGAATGGAGATAAGAGGTAGAAGATGATACCTTTGCAACTTCATAAAATAAGACACATTCTCCATTACCTTGGCCTTACCATTTAGTTGTTTGTCATTAGAAGTACCGCCAAGATCCTTGCCATGCCCACAAGAAAGTGGCTTAGGCAACAACTTCATAGGTGTCCTAAACAAGAATTTAACAAAACTATGTGCAAGGAAAGAGTTAGTGGCCAAAATCCTATTTTCATATGATACATCATGCAAAGGTTGCCTAAGGGACATACATCCTTTCCTCTTTGGATCCTTTTTAGGCACTACAAGTAAGCTTTTTATTTTCGTTGGGTCCTTTTCCTCAAGCTTTTGGTCTTTTAATTCTTTGTGAGTGTCATGGTCAAAAGTAGGGGTGCCTACCACAACTACACTTTGGCCTTCGAACTTGAGTTTGGCTTTTGTTTCTTTTTCCTCCTCCTCAATTTTATTTTTCAAAATGATTTGGTCTTTCAAAACTTCTTGAGGACTAAGAGGAGAAAGAACAATTTTCAAATTCTTATGCATAAAGGAGTATTTGTTAGTAAATCCATCATAGATGGCTTTTGTATCGATTTGCCATGGCCTTCCTAAGATTAGGTGGCCGGCCTCCATAGGGACAACATCACATAAGACATTGTCTTTGTACCTATGAATGGAGAAACTAACAAGCACTTGTTTATCCACAACTATTTCTTTTTGCTCATTAAGCCATTGTATTTTGTATGGGTTTGGATGATTGATGGTGGGAAGATTGAGCTTTGTAACTAAGCGAGTGCTAGCCCAATTAACACAACTTCCAACATCAATTTGCAAACAACATAATCTAGTTGACACAAGACATCTAGTATGAAAGGTAGAAGGATTAGTAGTAGGAGTAGAGAAAGTTTCCTTACTCTTTGGCACTATGGCTGAAGCTTTATCTTTTACCATTTTAAGTGTATAGGCTTCCTCCCACTTTGAATTGGCCATCCAAGTATTGGTGTGGGTATACTTGGAGGAGTTTCATTCTTTGATGTCCCTCCTTCTATGGCTCCTTTCATTCTCCTCAACAACATATCTAGGCCTCCTATTTCTTTTGTCATAATATTCACAAGAAGAGTCATATCTAATAGGGGAATGATATCTTTTTGGGGCATGATACCTTTTTGGGGAATTATATCTCCTAGGAGAATCATACCTTTTGGGGGATTGATACCTTATTGGAGAATGATATCTCCTAGGAGGATCATACCTCCTATCAAATATGGACTTCATCATGCCATGATTTGTGTGCCCTACAAAACAAAGTTAGTAAAAAAAAGAGCCACCAATAAGTCCTCACCAAAGTGTTTACCTCACTAAATATCACTCCACTCGTGTTTAGGCTTTTTAGGAAACACTCTCACTCAGGAGATTTTTTGGTCACACACAATGCAAGTAGGTCACTCAAGCCACTCAATTCTCCATTAGAACTTGAAAAAGGAACCTATGAGCTACTATCCAATCCTTGGTGTTGATGTTACTATAGAACCCAAGGCATGTATGATCAATCACCGAGAGGAATAGAAAAAGGAGACTACTATGACAAAACTAAGGAATTTTTTTAAGACACAAAGTCAAAAACAAAACAAAAATTATGAAGTTAAACCAAATATAGAGTATTTAAAGACAAATTTAAACTACAAAAAAGAGACTCAAAAGTTTGCTAGCAAGACACCAACAAATATTGCAACTAAATGAGCATATAAGCCACCAAGGGCAAAATTATCCAAATGTTGTCAAAAAATTTTGAGAAAATTTCACAATGATCCAAGAAATGTATGGAAACAGTAATAATATTTTTGGAATTTTTTGAATTGTTTTGATGCTCCCGCGGTAAGGTTTTGCCTTTTTCTTTGATTATTTTACTTTTTTTTTTGCTATTTTCTTTTTTTTTTGGCACTATTTTTTTTTCTTTTCAGAATTTTGTTTTTCAGCTCTCAAATAATAATAGTAGATGTGGAGAGCAATAACCTGGCTTTTGAATCAATGTAAACGGAGCAATATTGAGTTCAGAAACACAAATTGAAGTTTGACATAAACTGTTTCGGATCAAAGTGTAGAATATGAAAAACAGTTCATCAAGAACATCAAGAACAACCGCAATTTCCGGAATTCGCAATTCTTGACCAAATCTTACAAATGAGTAGTGCTTTTCACTCGAAATTTTACAAGGAATTCAAATATACAATCAATTTGAACAAAGGATGTTAAGAACTTACGCAAAAAGTGAATATACACCGAAATCGCGTTTGAGGTCTTGGAAATTGGGGAAACGCTCAAAACTCAACCAAAATTCACCAAACAAGTTGCAATAAGTGCGAAATTTGTGCAGAAAGTGAATACTGGCAAAAAATTTCATCAATAACGAACAAGAAATGAGCACGAAATCGAAAATTTGAAGAATGAAAATGACTTCGGTTTTCACTTCGATTTGGATAAAATCATGCTCAAATTCAACGAAAGAAAGATGTAATAGGTTTCAAATGTAATCAAAAATCAAGACGCACAAAAAAAATTGGAACGAAATTGACTGAGAAACGAAATCGAATTTTGACTTGAAGATGAAAGTTAGCGTGAAACAAGTTGCTGAAATTCGAGAAAAGGCAACAGTTTCGCGCCAAGAGCTGTTTCAATGAGAACAGGCAACACTTTTGCTGTTTGTAACAAACTTTCCTTTCAAACAAAATAGATCTAGATCTAGATCTGATTTTTTTTTTGATCAATTTGAACTCAAAATTTGAGATCTAAGTGAATTTAAACTTCAAACATTCAGATCTAACATATTAACAAAGGAATGTCACAAGATTTGAAGTAAAATTCAAATTCCTTTTAGATCTAAGATTTGGAAATGTGAGAGAAAAGAGAAAAAAAATTTGTCAAAATTCTACTAGCTTTGATTACCACATGATGTGAATCAAGTGTGCTTTGATGACACATGATATGATTTAGGATAGATCTAGAAAGATAGGATCTAGAACAAGTGTTCTTGACAAATCAAGAAAGATGAACAAAATATACAACACAAAGCACAAGGATCTTACATGTAAAGTAGAAGAAAGAACAAATGTGGATGAGACTAGAAATGGATGTGGAAATGAATGATCGCCACACCTTCTTGGAAGGTGATAAGATCAACTAGCATTGGGTGCTCCTAGCCCCAAGGTTGTGAGCAAGGTCCTCTCCTTCAAGAACCATGAAGAATCTTCATGATGAATCTCACTCTCTCATATGCATGTACTTGCCACTTCTCACCTCTCTCTAGGTTTCTCTCTAGGCTTTCACTTTTGCAAAAATGAAGAAATGAAACTAATTCATCAAGAGTTCTCCCCAATTACACTAAGGGATAAGGTATTTATACTATGGACTAACTGGATCCTAGGTCCACAATATAAAGCCCAAATCCACAATTACAAAAAGGCCTTTAGCCACAAAAACTAGTCTAGGTCGTAGCCCATCTACTCAAAGCCACATGGCCCAAAATGAAAGTGTCTTACAACTATACAATTATCAAAATAAAACAAAATATAGAAAACACTTCATCCAAGCTCCATGGGACCTTCATCCAAGCTTCATGCATGTGGGCTCACATCACTAAGATACATGGGTCAACCCGATGTTTCCGAGTTCGATTCTTGCTATGGACAAACTCAATGTTTCTTAGTGTGAAATTTGCTCCTAAGTACGAGCGGTGATTAGTCTTTCATTGAAAGCGTTGGACACTCCGTGTGTAACCAACAATGGATAGGTTTATGGAGATTTTAAAGAGAAAACCTTTTAAGTACAAAACGAAACATTAGAAAGACGCTTTTCACTCAGTTTCACACAGTATTGAAATATGCAGCTTTTAAAGGATCGAGGTTATGGGCTTCCAGCTGATGTTTGGAGTATGGGATGCACTGTGCTAGAGATGCTGACGGGCCAAATTCCATACTCCAATCTTGAACCTGTATGTGTCATGTTATTATTGTTATTTTCAGTCCCATTACCATCAACAGGTTATAACGAGTGATTATACAACCCCTGATTTTGTTGATCTTTTCAGATTTAAATCCACTACCAGTTTAATAAAAACCAACTAATATATTAATATAATTTGAAGATTATTATACAATTATAGAGAACATATGAGAGTCTCTAGTCTCTCCCAATGCCTAGAAGGCCCCAATTCCCATACAATATCCAAGATGATCTTCTAACAACCCATTATTCCCTATTTATAGGCAATTAACTCCTATTCTAAGTGCTCACAACAGTTATGAAAATTATCACTAATAAACTTCATGCCTACTGAAAATTCAACAGAAGGTTTGACCAAACCATCACAAATGCAAGACCAAAGATGAGAAGGTTTGTGAATGAGAAGGTTCAACAGTTGAGAATGTTCACATTGAGAAGGTTCAAGAATAACAACCTACTCAATCTAGAAAACTTCAACAACTCAAGAACAATCATTCTCATTAATGAACTGAAGCATTTAATGAAGAATGTTGCATTGAATGTGTTGAGAAGGTCTTAAATGCAAGAGAGGAAATCAATGATTCTTCCTAAGAGCATTAAAGTTTGTTTGTTTGAGGAATAGTCATTTGAGAAGGTTCATGAGCTGTCAAAAGCAAAATGAGAAGGTTCAGAATGTGCAGAGAAAGTACAATGTGCAGAATGAGAAGGTTGAAAAGCTGCCAACTAAAGCAACTTTCATCATAACTACTCTATAAGGCTAGAACTGATTTCAAATGGCTCTTTTCAATCTTCTAACGACTATAATCAACATCTTGGGCTATTTAATTGCTGGGATTCGAAGATTACAAGTGTGAGATTTAATTGGAACCTACTCAAAGCTCAAGCTTCTCAAAGTAATCCAACCTTCTCATCCCACACTCAAAGCTTCACAAGTTCATATTCTGGGATCCATTTGTTGAGTGTGCAATTGCTTGATACTCTATATTGTAAACACTTATCGTAGTTTATTCTCAAGCTCTTTATCATCCCAAAAACCTCAAAACCATTGTTGTAAATTGTGTGTTGTGAACATTCCATAGAACTACCTAGAAAGTGAGGTGAGTGTTGGTGCGAATCAAAATAGAAACCTTTAGGAAACTAGGAGAGAGTTTTCTAGTAGGTTGTTGCGGCTTGGTGAAGCTGTGCAAGAGTGCACTTGTCTTTTGTGTGGTGATCAAAAGAAAGTGGAGGTTATAAGTTTTTTGTGGTTGAGCAAAAGCAAGTGTAATAGCTATTTGGAGAATAGTAGAAATACTCACTAGGAAGTGAGGAGAGGATGTAGCCTAAATTGGGTGAACCTCTATAACTCCTCTGTGTTCTTTAACTGCTTTCCATACTATTTGTTTAAACTGCATTACACTTGAGATTGTTTTTAAAACCAAGATAAGGTTAATTTCATCAACCTTCTCAAGACAGTTTTCAAACTAATACTTGAATCATCCAACCTACTCATATCTGTTTGACAACAACTTCTATTGCATAGGCTAAGTTTGTCTTACAATCATTGTTAGTCTTCATCATTTATAGTATATACGTGCTTGTTGTTTTTACAATCAACCTTAACCTTCTCATCACCAAGTTAATCTTGAGAACAATTTGTTGAGAATGTTTCACTCAGAAATTAAAAAGGGTACACAATTCAACCCCCCTTATTGTGTAACTTAGTCACTTCAATTGGATCATAGCTCACCTCTAGGGGTTGAGCACACTTTACAGTGTGAGAGGAAAGAGCCTGAAAGAAGTGATGAACAATCCAAACTCTGTCATGTTTCTCCCTAAAGGAGCTTCTGCAAACGGACCTCCAGGATTCATTAGTGAACACTACTACTATTGGAAAGATCAAATGAGATTGTTCCTAAAATCTCAAGACACTCATCTCTGGGGAATTGTTGAAAATTGACCATTTGTCCCTACAACAACTTTTGATGATGGAACCACTCTTCCCTAACCAAGAGAAAATTGGACAACTAATGACAAACACATGGTGCTACTAAACTCTAAAGCTAAATTTTATCTACCATGTGCATTTGGAAGAACCGAGTATGACAAAATAGCTGGAAAAACAATTGCCAAAGAGATCTGGGGTACATTGAAGACTGCTCATGAAGGAACTGATCAAGTCAAGGAAGCCAAGATCAACCTTCTCATCCATCAATTTGAAACATTCAAAATAGAAGAGCAAGAAACGATCTCAGAAATATTTAGCAGATTTACAACCATAACAAATGATCTACATTCTCTTGGCAACACTTATATATCTGATCCTTCTCAAGAGGAGTTAGAATCACTTGAGAAGCTTCAAGATTCTGTGCACAAATCATAAGTTCATTTGCCAAATCACTAACTTGCTTTCTTAACATTGTATTTTCACTTTCTAGTTCTATGTTAGAAACAATTGGTTTTTCTGGTATTTTCAGGTTGAGAAGCTTGAACTATTCTTAAAGTTTGAAATAAGATTGTTGTAAAGTGTGAACTGTTTTCTTCCCATTCTTTCATTTTGTGTTTTTAGCTCCTCATTTTCCTTTTTCAAAACACACAACTGATATTTGAAAAACATGCATTTTTGGGAGAGAATATTTGAATCATATAGCAGACTACCAAAGGAGGATTCTACTTCTTTGCAAAATTCACATTTCAAGGGTTCAGAATCATATATCTCTTCTTGCTCAGTTCCTGCAATGAGACATAGATTGGCTGCTTCCTCTTCATGCTCACTTGATGACTCTTCTGAATCATCCCAAGTGGCCATTAAGGCTTTCTTCTTAGGTGAGAATCTTCTTGGTCCTTTTTTGTTGAGAAGAGGACAATCTTGTTTCATGTGACCAGGTTTCTTGCATTTATAACAGGTGATTTTTTATTTGCTTCCATCTCCATTGAATGTGTCTCTTCTGAATTGAGGTTTTACTCTTGTTTTGTTGTTTAGCCATTTGTTGATTCTTTTAGAGATCAAAGCTAATTATTCTCCTTCTGTATCATCTTCAGTTTCTTGCTCTTCATCATCCACTTCTTGAGAAGATTTAAGTGCCATTGATTTCCCTTTGTGAGAAGAAGTTTTTTCTTCTTTCTGAGAAGCTTTCAGAGCTACTACCTTACTATTTGGATGGAGTTCCTCCATGAGTTCTTGTTCATGGATTTTCAGTGAGCCTAACAAATGATCAATGTCAAGTGATGACAGTGTTTTTGCTTCTTCTATGGCAGTCTTCTTAGGTCTTCAAGCTTTTGGAAGACATTTCAGAAGCTTAGCAACCTTCTCAGCATTTGGGTAAGTTTTTCCCAGGGCACTTAATCCATTGATGATGGTGGTGAATCTACTAAACATTTCATCAATGGTTTCTTCTTCTATCATTTTGAACATTTCAAATTCATGGATGAACATGCCCTTCTTTGCTTCTTTGATCTGATCAGTTCCTTCATGAGCAGTTTAAAGAGTATCTCATATTTCTTTAGCAGTTTCCTTCCCTACAATCTTGTCATATTCTGCTCTTCCCAAAGCACAAGTTAGATAGTACTTTGCTTTAGCATTTGGTAGTACACGATGCTTCTCACCTGCAGTCCAGTCAACTTTTGGCTTGGGAATGAGAGTGTTGGGTTCTGAACTAGCCACTTTGGGAACATATGGTCCATTTTCAACAATGTCCCATATGTTAGTGTCTTCAAATTCTAGGAACAACTTGATATTGTTGAGGCAAAATCCCTAGTTAAGTTTTGATGATTGACAAACCTCAAATGGTGAGAAGCTTAGGTTATCTGATTTCATATGCTGCTAATGTTTTTTCTTGAGTGTCAAATAAGAACAGGAATATCCAAGCAAATCTCAAGAAGCTATGTGCTTATGAGAAGCATTATATATGAGAAGACTTAGAAGAATGTTGTTCACAATGTTTCCAAGAAAGAAACCTTCTTATGATAAGATCAAAAGATCAAGTCCATATGGTAAACTTGAGAAAGATCATCATGAGAAGCTTCATCTATATCAGTGGCAACATGAGAAGTGTATCTAAGAAGGATCAACCTAAGAAGCATCACGATAGAACCATAAGTAAGAAGATGAGAAGCATCAGATAAGAAGAGTCAAGTTGAGAAGAGTCATGACCATCAGAAGGGTCATGATGAGAAGAGTCAAGTCGAGAAAGGTCATAAAGTAATACTACAAGTATCTTCACTTAAAACATCAACTTGAGAAGCATCAACTTGAGAAGCATCATCTTCAACATCTGTCAAAAGTTGAGAAGATTCAAGCAGAGAAGAGTCGTGATAACTGGAAACAGCTGTCTTCTGCAGAAAAGCAGAAACACAGCTGTATCATGCAGACAGCCTCTCCCAACGACTATAAACGACTATATTCCTTTGCCAATGACTCTAATCCTGGGACCAGAGGATATTACACATAATTTCATCTATAAATAAACGCTCCTGATCGCGATTGATCCTCATGAGAGTGCATTGAGTTTTTAACTTCCAACCTTCTCAAGTGTCAAAGTTTTCTCTCATCCATACTCAGCTGCTACAAAACTAAGGGGATTCACTTGATCTCTGAGTATGTGTTAACTCTTGTGTTGTTGTATTTATTGAATACTCCATTTGTATCAACCAAGCTCTAGAAATCCCATAAACCCAAAATCTTAAACAGTGAACCTGTAGGGAACCTTCTCAAGTGGCATGTGTTGATGTAGGACTTGAGAAGTGAGTGCTTCTGTGTTAGAAGCAGTCTAATAGATCAGAAGAAGTCTATTAGGGATAGTCACAGTAGGTAGAGCTGTGTGAAATACTCACTGGAGAGTGAGGAGTGGATGTAGCCCAGAGTTTTGGGTGAACCACTATAAATCACTGTGTTATTTACTGCTTTCAAACTATTAGTTTACACTTCATGAGAAAACTCTCCATCAGGAGATGATTTAAGAAAACTGAGAAAGGTGTATTCTAACCCTTCTCTGCTGATAAATGGTTTAAAGTAAAACTGAGTTTTCAACCCTTCTCACATCTTCATTACACTGATAACAACTTCAGAAGGTTCTTGATTAGTTGTATCTAAGTGTATTGCAAGAATATTACTGATTTAGCTGCCTATTAACAATCTAACTATTTTACCTTGAAAATAGTTAAGTATTGAAGGTAGAACTTTCTGACCCTTCTCAACTCCATTTTATAGTTGAGAAGATAGAGAAGTCCTTTCCTTCTCTGCTCACTAAACATATTAAAGAGATTGTTTGTGATTACTCTTCATAACACAAATCACTCACTATCTTAATATTAAATCATACTTGTGAAGAAAGTTCCTTGTTTTCAGGTGAATTTAAAAAGGGTCACAATTCCAACCCCCCCTTCCTTGAAACTTTGATTGACTTCAATTGGCATTAGAGCTCGGCCTCTGAGTTGAGCACACTCAACAGTGTGAGAGGAAAAGATCTTGGAGGAAGTCATGGTCAAACCAAATTCTGTTGCCTTCCTAGCAGAAAGTGCTTCATCAAACAGGTCACCTAGGTTCAATGTTCAACACTACTAATATTGGAAAAGTCAAATGAAGCTATTCCTTGAATCTCAGGACACAGACATATGGGACATTGTTGAAAATGGTCCATATGTTCCAACCATAGTAGGTCCTGTGCCAAACAACCGTATTCCCAAACCAAAGGCTGATTGGACTGTTGATGAGAAGCATCGTGTACTGCAAAATGCTAAAGCCAAGTATTACTTAACTTGTGCTTTGGGAAGAGCCGAATATGACAAGATAGTGGGAAAGAAACTGCTAAGGAAATATGGGATACACTGCAATCTACTCATGAAGGAACTGATCATATTAAAGAAGCAAAGAAAGGCATGCTCATCCATGAATTTGAAATGTTTAAAATGACTAAAGAAGAGACCATTGATGAAATGTTCAGCAGATTCACCACAATCATCAATGAGTTAAGTGCTCTGGGAAAAATCTATCTAAATGCTGAGAAGGTTAACAAGCTTCTCAAGTGTCTTCCACTAGCTTGGAGACCAAAGAAGACTGCTATAGAAGAAGCAAAGGATCCGTCTTCATTAGAAATTGACCATCTTCTGGGTTCACTAAAAATCCATGAACAAGAACTCATGGAGGAACTACACCCAAAGAGAAAGACAATTGCTCTAAAAGCTTTTCAGAAAGAAGATAACTCTTCTTCTCAGAAAGGAAAATAACTGGCACTTAAATCTTCTCAAGTGGATGAGGAAGAACAAGAAACTGATGATGATATAGAAGGAGAAGAGCTAGCCTTGATCTCTAAGAGAATCAACAGATGGCTTAACAACAAAAGAAAAGGAAAACCTCAATTCAGAAGAGACACATTTAAAGGAGAAAGAAGCAAATCAAAAATTACCTGTTATGAATGCAAGAAGCCTGGAGATATGAAGCAGGATTGTCCTCTGTTAAATAAGAAGAGTCCTAGAAGATTCTCACCGAGGAAAAAAGCTTTATTAGCTACTTCGGATGACTCAGAAGAATCACCAAGTGAGCATGAAGAGGAAACATACAACCTATGTGTCATGGCAGGAACTGAACAAGAAGAGGTATACGATTCTGATCTTCCTAAATGTGAATTATGCAAAGAAGTAGAATTCTCCTTTGATAGCCTGCTTTATGATTCAAACATTCTCTCTCAAAAATACATGTTTTTTAAAGATCAGTTATGTGTCTTAAAAAGGGAAAATGAGGAGCTAAAAACACAAAATGAAAGAATGGGAAAAACAATTCATACTTTACAAAAATCCCATTTCAAACTATATGAACCGATCAAGCTTCTCAACTTTAAAACACAAGAAAAACCAAGTGTGTCTAACTTGGAACTTGAAAATGAAAATACAAAGCTTAGAAAACAAGTTAGTGATTTAACAAATGAGCTTATGATCCGTGCACAAAATCTGGAAGCTTCTCAAGCAAGTTTGACTCCCCTTGAGGAGGATCAACTGTATAAGAAGAAAAATAGAAAATCCAGAATCAAGTGCTTGAATTGCAAACAAACTGGACATCATGTTTCAGTTTGTAAAAACAAGCAAAAAGATCCCATAGATTTGAAAACTAACCCTCAAGGACCCAAAGACAAATGAGTACCTAAATCTTTGTCAAAATCTATTGCAGGCATGCTGTTGCACCCCGAAAAATCCTTTGGAGGGATTTCTCTTCGCACAACATGAATTGGAGTCGCCACCAATATTTTTTTAGAGGTAAAACATTGAAAAAAACCTTTCTTGAAAGACAATGGTCCTTGGAACCACGAGATTTGAGTTCGGGGGTCGGTTATGCATGGGGAAGGTACGAGCACCCCACACATCCTTTCTACTGAAAGGGAACCTCGATTTGACGTGTGATTTAAAAGGTTGATTTAAGAAATGCTTTGTTTTTGTCTCTCTTTATCTCTCCTTACTTTATGGAAAAACTTAAGGAAAATTTAATCTTTTGCGCTTGACGGGAGGGCACCGTGCCTACGTATCCTGGGGAGGGAATCAAAGCGACGTAGTTCTTGTTTTCGAAAATTGTTTTGTTTTTAGAAATTGCCTTGTTTTGGAAAAGGGTTTGTTTTTTTTGAAAAGAAAATGGTTTTTTATTTGTCGTGCTTGACGGGAATGTGACCCGCTCCTACGTATCTCCCAGTGCGATGGAGAATTCAAAGCTTACGTAGTTCTCGGTTGTCGAGAAAAGGTTTTTATTTTTTAGTTGTTTAATTGTGAAAATTGAATGTTCACAGTGATCAAACAACAAAGGTTTCGAGTGATCACCACTAGCATCCCATTATTGACGATCGTGCAAGCAAAGGCTTCGCATTATCCTCAACAAAGTTTTTAATTTGTGAAATGAGAGTTCTTTTGAAAAATGAGTGTTCATGATAATCAATTGAGCAAAGACTCCAAGTGATCACCACTAGCACCCCATTGTTGACAATCGTGCAAGCAAAGGCTTCGCATTATCCTCAACAAAGTTTTTAATTTGTGAAATGTAGTTTGAAATTGTTTTGAGAAGAAGTGAAGTTGTTTGTCAATGATTATGTAAATGCAAAAAAATGTTTTGAAGTTGGAACGTTACTAACGAGTAACAAGTTGTTCTTTGTATGCAACATGGTTTTGAAGTTTTGGAGAGTTACTAACGAGTAACAATTGGTGGAAATCAAAACAAGCAAATTGTGAACACCAATTCAACATTTTAATGCACTACAAGCACATAAACAAGTATATCAAGCATTGAGTACCAAGCTTCAATTCAAGAATGCATGAGTAGGCAAAATGCATGTGCATCAAGGTTAAATGAACCTATCCTTTGCCAAAACTTCACAAGCTTCAAACAACAATTTACATTAAACTCAAAGAGAAAAGAAAGCATGATTAAACTTGAGGATGCATCAAGGTCATTGGAGACCAATCATGTGCGCAAATTCAATTGTTTATAGATCCCTTTTTGCTCACATTTCACAAGCACATCAAATGGGAATTGAATTTTTAAATGCTTACAAGCATAGGCATCAAGGTTGAAGTAACCTATCTCTTGCCAACTTAGCATAACCCAAGATCATTTGTGGATCATAAATGAACCAAAACCCAAATTCATTTTCTCAAATCACAAATTAATCATCAATTTATTTCAACAAGTCAACCAAATCAAGCAAGCAAATGACACTAGCAAGACTTAGGAACATTTATTCACAAGATCCAAGCGATCAAACACCAAAATCAACAACTATTCATATTTTTTGATTTTTGTGAAAGTAAGAAGGCATGAAAAATGAATATTTGCAAAATCAAACAACATGTTTGGACATGGGAACTTCAAAATCAAGCCCCAATAACAAGATTGCATAAAGAAATGCATCAAAACTCGATTAAACCTATTTTATACTAAAGGTGTGAAACATTCATAGCTTCCTAACACAATTTTATTTCACAAAATGCAACAAGCAAAATGATAACAACACAAATCACAATTTATTCAAGGGTGAGAAGCAATCTCAAACACCCAAGCCTCCCTAAGTGCTTGTCAAAATGTTTGAGACACCTCTCACCAACAACAATCAACAAATCAACAATATAACAACACTAAAATGCATGAATATGGTAGGATGAAAAATTAGAAACATGATATCTACATTTTGATGCAAAAAAGTTGAAGATGATGCTAGGTTTTAAGAAGTTTACCTCAAATCCAAGCTAAGGAATGACTAATATGAAGAACAAGACCACAAATCAACTTGAATCTTCACCAAACTTCAATGAAACCCACGAAATGCTTGCTTAAAAATGCCCTTTGATGGTGAAAGCTTGAATTAAATTAGGAGAGAAGGAAGATATATGAAGTAGGAATGGAAATGAGGTGAGAAAATGGTGATTTGGTGAAGGAGAAGTGAAAAATTGATGGAGGAAGAGGGTGATATGATTTCGGCCAAGAGAGGGAATTAGGAGAGGGAGTTGTGTGCTAGGGTTGTGTGAGTGAAAATGAGGCCAAGAGCTTCCTCCCTTGTGAGGTGAATAGGGTATATATAGAAAGCAATTAGGTTTAAGGGTGGTTAGGTCATTGTGCACTAGTTGTGCTCTAGGATTTGATTTTAATTTTGAATCAAAGGCTAGGATTGAGGCTCACATGGATTGAGGACATTGAGAAAACACAAAATGAGAGAATAGAGAGGAGAAATTCGAAATAGCAAGGGAGGGGTCCTTGGTGACCAAGTTTTGCTAGTTGTCATCTTGTACTATTGTACTATTATATGACCATTCCATTATCTCTTCATTTTTGATTATTCTTCTTAGGATAATTGTACAAAAATGCACCCAATTTAGGCCACATACAAGGTATCTTGAGGAATATGCCATTTTATGTGATCACCATGACCAAAAATGTCATAAAAATCACATCTTGGAACTTTTTGTAGAATATTCCTTTTTGATGCCTTTTTTGAATTTGAATTTTGTGCACAATGTATGCATGCATGCGCATACATACATACATGACCAAAAATGTTTTGCCTCAAATAAATTTCTCTAAAATTGCACAATGATTCTTGATAAAAAAATTATCCTCTTTTGACAATGACCAAAATACCCTTTTGCCCTAAAAACCTTGTTTTTCAACAACAAATGCATTTCCACTCTAACAATGAATTTAAAAGCCCTAGAATGACTTTTAAAACCCAAAAATGCATGCACAATGCTCTTCACTCTTCAAAATAAAACCACACTTCTCAATTTATTTATTTTTGCGGAAAATTAGGGTTTTAAACCTAGGCGGACAAAATTAGGGTATGACACATGCCTCATAGCATCAAGAAGAAAACTATGGTTCCTAGACAGTGGATGCTCAAGGCACATGACAGGGGAGAAGGATAAGTTCCTCTCCATGGAGAGCTTTGATGGAGGATTAGTCATGTTTGGCAACAATGACAAAGGCTTCATCAAAGGAGTAGGTACAATAGGTAAAATAAACTCTGCTCAGATTCAAAATGTTCAATTTGTGAAATGACTCAAACATAACTTACTTAGTGTAAGTCAGTTATGTGATTCTGGACATGAAGTGATCTTTAAATCTGATGTATGTAGAATAAATAGTCTAGAGTCTAGAAAAACAATTCTTACTGGTCATAGAACAAATAACCTCTATAGCATATGTCTTGATGATCTACCAGATCAAATGTGCTTAATCTCTAAAGAAGATGACAAATGGATGTGGCAAAAGAGATTTGGTCATATTAGCATGAAAATCCTTTCAAAATTATCCAAACTTGAATTAGTCAGAGGGCTTCCAAAGATCAAATAAGTGAATGATAAATCATGTGAAGCATGCATTCAAGGAAAGCATGTTAAATCATCTTTTAAACCCATCAACATGATCTCCACTCAAAGACCTTTGGAACTTCTGCACATGGATCTTTTTGGTCCTACCAAGCATGCTAGACTGAGTGGAAAAAGATATGGTTTTGTTATAGTTGATGACTATTCTAGGTTCACATGGGTGATTTTTCTAAAACACAAAGATGAGGCTTTTGAAAGCTACAAAACATTTTTTAAGAAAGTTCAGAATGAGAAGGGTTCTAACATCATTACAATAAGAAGTGACCATGGAGGAAAATATGAAAATGCTTTGTTCAAAACCTTTCTTGAAGAGAATGGTGTCTCTCACAATTTCTCTTGTCCAAGAACTCCTCAGCAGAATGGTGTTGTAGAAAGAAAAAACAGAACTTTGCAAGAAATGGCTAGACCATTGCTAAATGATTCAAAAATTGAAAAATACTTTTGGGGAAAAGCTGTGAACACTGCTTGTTACATTTTGAACAGAGCTACTATTAGAAAAACTTTAAACAAAACCCCATATGAACTCTGAAGCAACACCCAACCCTTCTCAACCCCAAGATAACCCTAATAGCCAATCAACTCAAGCCTCTGAGCTCCTAGAAGCTGGAGATTAGTAACTCACCATCCTCAAGAGCAATTTATAGGTGAAACTTCTGAACCAGTGAGAACCATAAGTTCATTCAGAAGAGAAGCTTCTGAAAGTGCCCTGATCTCAACAATAGAACCAAAGAACATAAATGAAGCAATTGTTGATGAATCTTGGGTGGAAGGAATGCAAGAAGAGCTTGCTCAATTTGAGAAGAATGAGGTATGGAACTTAGTCCCATCTCCAAAACATCAATCAGTTATTGGCACTAAATGGGTATTCAGAAACAAAATGGATGAGAATGGTAAAGTCATCAGAAACAAGGCAAGGTTAGTTGCTCAAGGCTACAATCAACAGGAAGATATTGATTATGATGAAACATTTGCACCTGTTGCTAGATTAGAAGCCATTAGAATACTTCTTGCTTATGCTGCTCATAAAGATTTTAAACTTATACAAATGGATGTCAAAAATGCTTTTCTAAATGGTTTTCTAAATGAGGAGGTGTATGTACACCAACCTCCTGGATTTTTTGATGAAAAACATTCAAACCATGTTTTTAACTGACTAAGGCTCTCTATGGGCTCAAACAGGCTCCTAGAGCTTGTTATGAAAGACTTAGTACCTTTCTTCTCAAAAATGGTTTTTCAAGAGGAAAAATAGATGTTACTCTCTTTAGAAAACTCTCCAAGATGAACTTTTAATTTTTCAAATCTATGTTGATGATATCATCTTTGGAGCCACAAATGAAAAGCTATGCACTGACTTTGGAAAACTAATGATGAGTGAGTTTGAGATGAGTTTAATGGGTGAGCTGAGATACTTTCTTGGCTTACAAATCAAACAACTTAAGAAGGGTATTTTCATCTCTCAAGAGAAATACATCAAAGATCTTCTTAAGAAATACAAAATGAGTGATGCAAAAGCTATGACAACTCCCATGCACCCTTCTGCAAGCATTGAGAAAGATGAGATGGGTAAGCCTGTATCTGAAAAGGAGTATAGAGGGATGATTGGATCTCTATTGTATCTCACTGCTAGTAGACCAGACATAGTCTTCTCAGTAGGACGATGTGCAAGGTTTCAAACTGCTCCAAAAGAATCTCACCTATGTGCTGTCAAAAGAATTTTTAGATATCTTGTTGGAACACCAAATATTGGACTATGGTACAAAAAGAGAACAGATTTTGAGCTCATTGGGTATTGTGATGCTGACTATGCTGGAGATAAAATTGAAAGAAAAAGCACAAGTGGTTCATGTCAACTACTTGGTGAATCGCTCATCTCATGGTCATATAGAAAACAAAACACAATTGCCCTATCAACTACAGAAGCTGAATATGTCTCAGCTGCTAGTTGCTGCTCACAAATTCTATGGATCAAGAATCAACTTGAAGACTTCTCTATTAGTTACTCAGGTATTCCAATATTTTGTGATAATACTAGTGCTATAAATTTGTCTAAAAATCCAATTCAACATTCTAGATCAAATCACACTGATATTAAGCATCATTTCATTAGAGATCATGTGCAAAAGAAAGATATTGAACTTGTGTTTGTGGATACTAAACATCAACTGGCTGATATCTTTACTAAACCTCTTCTAGAGGAAAGTTTTAGTTACATTAAGAGCATGCTTTATATTATTGAAACCCCCTAAGATGAGAAGGGTCATAACCCTCAACCTTCTCAACTCTTGAGAAGGGTCATCAGAATCATATGACCATAAAAATACAAAAAGAATTTATGTTGTTTGCTGTTTGTTATAATTAGGGTGTGCATTTAATTGTTTGTTTATGTTTCTTCCTTTTGTCTTAAGTTTATCTTTATTAAAAACCCAAAAATAGGTTTCTAGCCATTACAATGGTTTTTTCCTCTCTCTTTCTCACACACGTCTCAATCAACGGTTACACATCAGATAATGATGTTCCAAACCGTTGGTCAATAACTGCTCTGAAGTGATTAAAACACTTCACTTCTCTCTCTCTCTCTCTCTCTCTCTCTCTCATTCTATCCTGAAACCGTCCCCTCTCTTCTTTCTCTCAAAATCCCTTGCTCTCAAATGGTAAGAACCAAAAACACTGAACCCATTTCGTCTTACTCTGATCCTAAATCACATGAAACCATTCCAAATTTCATTCTTTTTGATCCACCTCAAAAGATTATTGACGTCAAACCTCTGAAATCACTAGATATGATCCTCCATCCATCACTTCGTGGGTCAAAAACAGGGAGTTTACTGTATCCTCCCTGTCACTAGGAAGAGCACTCAATATACCAGATCAAGGAACACAAGTTTATGATGATTCTTGGTATGTGTTGATGGGAATCTCTCTTGAAGAAGTTAAGACCACTCTTCTCAAAGACCCTTCTCTTCCCATATCAGCCCCCAATCTTAAAGACATGGTTAGGATTCTCCACCATATCTGCTCACATACTCTCTTACCTAGGGCTGGATCTTTTGAGAAAGTAACCACTGGTGACTGCATGATTCTTTATCATGTCATCACAAAAACACCCATCAGTCTCCCTTTCCTTATGATTCATCACATGATCAATGCCATCAGGGCAGATAAAGCTTCCACATCTCTACCATATGGCAAGGTTCTCACTAGAGTATTCAATAACTTTCTGATTGATATATCTGCTGATGAGGGTGTCATTGAAAGCAAATCATTCACTGCCAAAAACTTGAAGCTCATGGGGTTAGATATTACCACTGTAGAAGAGAAGAATGATAGGAAGAAGAAGAAGCAAAAGACAATGTCTGTGTCTAGCCTGTCCACAGATGTGGAAACAGAGGAAACAATTGTTGGCGTTATTAGAAGGGAGACAAAGAACAAAAAGAAGAATGATCAAATGCCTCAGGAAAAAGGGAAATCACATGAGAAGAGTTCTGAAGAGGAAACAGAACTTGAGAAGAGTGAACGAGTTGAGACAAGTGTCCCTGAGAAGGTTCAGGATGAACAAAGAGAGAAAAATCTGTCTGAGAAGGTTCAGACTGCAGAGGAAAGAGCTGAGAAGATTGAATCTCAAAAGGAGCAGGTTGAAATAGATCTTGAGAAGGGTCCTCAAGACATGTCTGATGATGAAAGGACCATCACATATAAGTTGGGTGATTCAAATCAGTCTTCCTCAAAAGAAGTAATAGGTCCCTTAACAAAGGTCTACAATAGAGGAAAAACAAGAGGAATATGGAAATCTGCTGAGCAAGAAGCTACAAGCATTTTTGTGCAAAAGTTAGACTTTGCTGCTGATGAAGAAGAGTTAAACACACCAGAAAAGATGTCTGGTGGTGAAAAATCTGGAGAAAAAACTGAAGAATTGAACCTCAACTCATCTAGTGAGCATGGATCTGAGAGAACAGTGGTGCTTGAGGGCATGACTCCATTCAATCTGAATGTTGAGACCACTGAGGAACCACATGCTGAGATTGCAATAGAGGTAAATGAAAGAAATTTCAACATGGAAATTTCAACATTAACCAATTCTCGAACCTTAATCAAACTCCTCAAGATGACTCTCCCCAACCTATATTCCCTTCCATCAACACTCAGACCCAACCATCTGACTTGCCATCTAAATTTGGGTCTCTGGATTCCTCATTTCTCAATGTTGCTCAACCTTCTGGTACAACACATGAGAAGGTTACTGAGGTTTCCAAAGAGAAAAGCCCCCTGCTGAACCTTCTGCTGTCATGGAAAAGAAGAT
Organism: Astragalus glycyphyllos; assembly: GCA_963573325.1. Lineage (NCBI taxonomy): Eukaryota > Viridiplantae > Streptophyta > Magnoliopsida > Fabales > Fabaceae > Astragalus > Astragalus glycyphyllos. Next base: position 29,732,646 of record OY754310.1, on the reverse strand, counting down.
GTCTAAGATGGAGAAAATGATGAGAAGGATGAAGGCCCTTTTGAAGGATGTTCTTGAGGGACGAGCAATCATACAACAAGCCCAAAGGGCTCAAACTGCTCGTGATGAGCAATACTAGTCATGGATTCTGCAACAAAGATTAGCCACTATTGCTCCACATTTAATTCCACCAGAATTTGGTCCTGCTGCTCAGTTTCCAGACATTCCTAGACCTGCTACTTCTTCCTCTTCTGATGGGTCTTCCCCATCGAAGTAGCTCCTTAATATTTTCTGTTTGCCTCCACCTTTCTGATGTGTGACAAAAGGGGGAGAAGAGTAGATTAAGTTCTTAGGTCTTAGGAGTCTTTTGAATGATTTGCATTAGCTAGCATTTGTGTTCTAGACACTTTTTGTTGAGAAGTGTTCTTCTCATTGTTTGTTTTTTCATTTTCATAGGCATATCTGCCACATAGAACATAACCTATTGTAATCATTATAATGATTCTTTTGATGGTCTAAATGAAAAATATGTTATTGCTTATGTTCTTATGTGTGATATCTGAATTGTGTGGTATTAATCATTCTAAATCTATATGCACATATTCAAGGGGAGTACAAATTTTATGTGCCTTAGAAAATTTTAAAACAAAAATAAGAAAGCTTAATCCATCTCAAATGAGTTTGTCAAACATCAAAAAGGGGTAGATTGTTGAGGAAAAATCCCTAGTTAAGTTTTGATGATTAACAAACCTCAAATGGGGAGAAGCTTAGGTTATCTGATTTCATATGCTACAAATGTTTCTTCTTGAGTGTCAAATAAGAACAGGAATATCCAAGCAAATATCAAGAAGGTATGTGCTTATGAGAAGCATTATATATGAGAAGACTTAGAAGAATGTTGTTCACAATGTTTCCAAGAAAGAAACCTTCTTATGATAAGATCACAAGATCAAGTCCATATGGTAAACTTGAAAAAGATCATCATGAGAAGCTTCATCTATATCAGTGGCAACATGAGAAGTGTATAAGCATCGTGACAGAACCATAAGTAAGAAGATGAGAAGCATTAGATAAGAAGAGTTAAGTTGAGAAGAGTCATGACCATCAGAAGGGTCATGATGAGAAGAGTCAAGTTGAGAAGAGTCATGACCATCAGAAGGGTCATGATGAGAAAAGTCAAGTTGAGAAAGGTCATAAAGTAATACTACAAGTATCTTCACTTAAAACATCAACTTGAGAAGCATCTACTTGAGAAGCGTCATCTTCAACATCTGTCAAAAGTTGAGAAGATTCAAGCAGAGAAGAGTCGTGACAACTGGAAACAGCTGTCTTCTGCAGAAAAGCAGAAACACAGCTGTATCATGCAGACAGCCTCTCCCAACGGCTATAAACGGCTATATTCCTTTGCCAATGACTCTAATCCTTGGACCAGAGGATATTACACATAATTTCATCTATAAATAAACGCTCCTGATCGCCATTGATCCTCATGAGAGTGCATTGAGTTCTTAACTTCCAACCTTCTCAAGTGTCAAAGTTTTCTCTCATCCATACTCAGCTGCTACAAAACTAAGGGGATTCACTTGATCTCTGAGTATGTGTTAACTCTTGTGTTGTTGTATTTATTGAATACTCCATTTGTATCAACCAAGCTCTAAAAATCCCATAAACCCAAACACTTAAACAGTGAACCTGTAGGGAACCTTCTCAAGTGGCATGTGTTGCTGTAGGACTTGAGAAGTGAGTGCTTCTGTGTTAGAAGCAGTCTAATAGATCAGAAGAAGTCTATTAGGGATAGTCACAGTAGGTAGAGCTGTGTGAAATACTCACTGGAGAGTGAGGAGTGGATGTAGCCCAGAGTTTTGGGTGAACCACTATAAATCACTGTGTTATTTACTCCTTTCAAACTATTAGTTTACATTTCATGAGAAAACTCTTCATCAGGAGATGATTTAAGAAAACTGAGAAAGGTGTATTTTGACCCTTCTCTGCTGATAAATGGTTTAAAGTAAAACTCAGTTTTCAACCCTTTTCACATCTTCATTACACTGATAACAGCTTCAGAAGGTTCTTGATTAGTTGTATCTAAGTGTATTGCAAGAATATTACTGATTTAGCTGCCTATTAACAATCTAACAATTTTACCTTGAAAATAGTTAAATATTGAAAGCATAACTTTCTGACCCTTCTCAACTCCATTTTATAGTTGAGAAGATAGAGAAGTCCTTTCCTTCTCTGCTCACTAAACATATTAAAGAGATTGTTTGTGATTACTATTCATAACACAAATCACTCACTGTCTTAATATTAAATCATACTTGTGAAGAAAGTTCCTTGTTTTCAGGTGAATTTAAAAAGGGTCACAATTCCAACCCCCCTTCCTTGTGACTTTTATTGACTTCAGATCTGAATTTTCCAATAGTAGTAGTGTTATCCATTGAACCCAGGTGACCTGTTTGATGAAACACCTTTTGGTAGGAAGGCAACAAAATTTGGTTTGGCCATGATTTCTTCCAAGATCTTTTCCTCTCACTGTTGAGTGTGCGCAACCCAGAGGCCGAGCTATGATGCCAATTGAAGTCAATAAGTGTCACAAGGAAGGTGGGTTCGAATTGTGACCCTTTTAAAATTAACATGAAACATGCTGGTAAGCTTCACAAGTATGATTAGATATTGTGATAATGAGTTCTTTAGTTGAGAAGGGTGTGTGAAAACTATCTTCCCAACTATGATAGCAAGTAGAGAAGGTTTGAGTAAAACTGTCACATTAAACTCTCAAAGTTGGAAGGGAAATGTGAAAAAGGAAAATGCTTCATCATCGGCATCTAAGAAAATCACGGTTGAAAATAAAGGTAAAATTGTTACACCAATCCTTCTCAAGTTGTTCCAACTAACTGGGTTGTTAGGTGTTTCAAGTGTCAAGGCCAATGACATATTGCTTCTCAACGTCCCACAAATTAAGAGAACCATGCTAGTAGAAGAGGTTGAGGAAGGTAATGTTTGGGAGGACGAGGGGTATGAAGAGGAATATGAAAAGGAGGCAAAAGAAATTCCTAGTGGTGAACTACTCATGGTGAGAGGTTGTTGAGAAATATAGTGAAGGACGAGGATACAACTCAAAGAGAGAATGAATATCTTTCATACAAGATGCTTAGTTCAAGGAAAGGTATTTTCTCTAAATTTTGATGAAGGAAGTTGTACTAATGTAGCTAGCACACGTTTAGTTACCAAACATTTGGAAACTAAACCTCACCCTAAGCCTTACAAACTTCAATGGCTTAATGATAGTGTTTAAATGATTGTGAATGAACAAATTGAGGTGTCTTTTACTATTAGAAGGTATGAGGATGTAGTAGTGGTGTGTGATATGGTATCACTGGAGGCTAGTCATGTACTAACAAATATTCTTTTATACATCATAACAAAAGGATTGTACTTGTTCCTTTGAAACCTGATGAGATGAGAGATGATCAAAATAAAGTGTTCTGTTGACCTAAACCTTTTCAACTCGACAACGCTCCTGTATAGCTTTGACTGATAATATCCTCAAAAAATGTCTTGTCAGACTTTTTGCTGTCCTTGACTTTTTTTTTCCTGCTCCCTATATCTTCTATCTTTGATGTGCATCTTGATTAATACCACACATATGGCAGAGCAAACTACAAAGTGAATCTTTTGGCTTTCTACAAATAATGCCCTGGTAAATCAAAATATGGATGGATGAATGCCCTGGCTCACTGTAGGTGGGTTCAAATCTGAACCAAATTCAAGTAAAAATCACAAATCAATCCAAACCAAATTGAAAATGTAAAAAACTGTTTTTCTTTGGATTTGTGGGTGTTGATGAGAAGTCTCAAGGTTGTTGCTTTCTAAACTTTATACAAGTTTCAAAAATGTAATGGTTTGTAGTGCTTTTAAAGAAAATCTACACCATCAGTTGGTAAAGCAGGGAAGAAAACTGCCAATAACACTTTTGACCAAGGTATAGAGTCTCAAGCACTATATATTATCATAGTTCTTGAGAATATATATTATCAGTTAAGTGTAAGTTTAAAGCTATACGAGAGTGTTGTCTAGTTGAGAAAATTTAGGTCATGGAACCTTCTCTGGTTTTGTAAAGTTTGTTTAACAAGTTTTGTAAAAGCAATGTGACATTAATGGAAATAAAAGCAGTAAATATGAACACAAATGAATTATAGTTGTTCACCTAATTTCGTTACTTCGAAAGAGTATTTTCACTATTTACTCAAATAGTTAGACAACTCTTGAGACCATACCTTGGTCAAAAATGTTACTGATAGTTTTCTTCCCTGCTCTACCTACTGATGGTGTAGACTTTCTTCCCTAGTCCAAATTTTTTAGGGACCACAAACATATTTAACCCATTGTTTAGTTTTGTCCAAATTAAGAACACTAGTTAATTTTATTTTGGTATGTCTAATCCATTTTAAGCTTCTAAGCTTAAATGGTGTGTGAGCTTGCGCATGAGAGGGGCGTCTTCCATCATATGTTTGTTTGTTTGTTTTTTTGACAAATATGTTTGTTTCTAGTGGTTTGATTTATTTCCCATGCAAATAAGAGCTGGACAAAAAGAAGAGCAAGGAATTCAAGAACAACCAAGGAAAGAAGGAAATTATCCAAAGCAATAAAAAGGAGAGACAAGGTGTCTTCAACCAGTTAATTGCTAGTCAATTCAACACTTGAAACCACCTATCATTTATTGTTTTGTCTTTGTAACCATTTCTTGCATTATTTCAATTTAATTCAGCCTAAGCAACAATGTTAGATTATTAGCCGAAGTTATAGATCAATGCTAAGGGTTTGTTCCGGACTGGGCCAAACCTTCACTGGCTTGGGCCCACTTCCGTATTCCAGGACATCCGTGGCCGCATTCCGAACGCACCCAACGGTCAGGATCTATCCTACGCATCCAATGGCTCAGGTACGATGCTCCGTCTATAAATAGAGACTCTACCCTCCAATCCAGGTACAAGTTCCGACCTTCATGTTCGCACAATAGCACGCGGGAACACTTTCCCTAGGCGACCCCGCACCGGGGACACCCTCGAATTAACCACGGCATCTCGCCGTGCTCATATTCCTTATGCTTCTCTCTAATCTCTCTGTCTTTACTGACTTGGGCGTCGGAGTGTCTTGCAGGTACCCCCCACCCGGCGTGGACAGAGGACTACCTCGGACAATCCGAGTTCCAATTCCTATCCGCCGAATTCAACGACCATTCTCGAAGATCAACTCAGTTGGAAGCATGCAAGTATCCTAAGCCCCGGATCCGAACCGCACTAAGATTCGGGCGCCTTAGGCCCGTACTCCGGTACCGAACATTGGCGACCACAGTGGGAGCATCGTCACAACTTGCTTTGGTACTCTATCGAATTCATCATACCCCCTCCGGACTGGTTCTCTCCCTGAGGTAAATCATATTCACTTCAGATACTATGATCTCTTCTCATCTGCAGGTTCTGCTCGCCTCCCAACCACGGCTTGAGCTCTCAAAGTTCCGCTCGCCTCCCCAGCATGGCTTGAGCTCCAATCCTGCCCAAGACCTTGTTATCAGAGTGAATCTCTTGGAATTCTTGAATCTGATCTCGGACTTCTATCTCTAATTGGATCTTCATTTGATCCCGTGCGAGATTTCTATGCATGTTTCTCTATCCAACCTCGGATCTCTATCATGCTTCTGGCATCCAGCAAATAGCCCGCAGTGGCTCCAATAGCTCTCTGATCTCCGAGCTCCACGCTCCATCAGAGAGTCCGACCTTCCCTCTGATGTCTGAGCTGATGAGCTCCATCAGAGGCCGAAGGGTTCCCAATTTCGCCTCGTGCGAGCCAACCTCCCTCTGATCTCTGAGCTGTCGAGCTCCATCAGAGGCCGAGGTCTTCCCAATTTCGCCTCGTGCGAGCCTACAGTGCCACTGATCTCCGAGCTCCGCGCTCCATCAGAGGTTAAAGGGCGGAGGTCCACAGCAATATCCGTTGGAGGAATCTTTGGAGAGAGGAGCCCACAGCGGCTTTCTCATCTATAAAGGCTGACGCCCGCAGCGGCTCTCTTACGCAATCTCGCTACGGAGAGGGGGGCCCGCAGTGGCCTTCCCATCTTTGAAGCACGGCCCTCACCGGATCTCTCTTAACTCTTGTTCTAAATTGTAGGAATCTCGCAGGATCTTTGGGACTCTATCGTCATCACCGGATTTTCACTTTGCATCTGCGAAGGAGTTATGTTATTTTATCTATGACAGAGTTTGGCCGTCCTACAACAGTTTGCTCTCTAATCTCGGCTACGGTATTCTACTCTACTGCGAGCATTCAATTAAAGCATGCAAACAAGACAGGACATATGACAACCAAAACTAATAAAGTGCAAGTGAATTAAAGCCGGAGAAAAGGGACGGTGCCCAATGTATAATACAAATTGAGATTGGGCCCGGACATGCCCGGAGCCAATAAGCGAAAAAGAAGAAAATTGAAGCAAGTCAAGCAGCTTTCTCAGTCTCCTGGCACTCCTCAGCCTCGGCAAGTTGCTCCGGGTTGGTTGGTACGGCATCACCCTCGGGAGTGGGAGCTGCAGCGGGGTCATAGATCACTGTACCCTTGTAAACAATCTTCCCGTTTTCAGCCTTATACTTGGCGTCTAACAGGTTGATGTTCAGTCCGGGTACCAGAACTACAGCCATGTTGAGGCAGCGATCAAAGCTAGACATGGCCGCCCTCGCCATCTTCGTGGTGAGTTCGGTTTTGTCCTTCTTCAGCTACTCCACCATCTTGGTCTTCTCTCCCTTCTCAGCTTCAGCGGCCTCCAACCTTTCCCGGACCGACTTCAGATCAGCCTTCAGCTTCGGGAGATCAGCAATAGTCTTTGCCTGCTTATTGACCTTGGCGTTGGCCTCATCAAGCTGCAGCTGGACTCCTTTTAACTTCTCAAGCTCTTCTTTTAGGCTTCGATTCTCTTCAAAATAAGCTACCAAGTTACGGTCTCGGTATGTACTCAACTCGCGACATACATGAATAAACTTGCCTTGTAAATGTCTATTTTCAGCATCAAGGGCAGAGATCTTCCCTTGGAGGCGTTGAGTCATCTTGTCTGCCGCCAGCTGCTGCAGCTCTTTGATGACCTCGGCACCGGTCTATCCGACCCGGATGCAGGCCTCAAAATCAGCCAGGGAAGCCTTGCCTTTCCCCTTCTCCATGCTCTTTTCTGGTTGTGTTGGTTTTTGTTTTTTCACCTGAGCAGGTTCATCGGAGGCAGCTTCGGCATTGCCCCTTTTGCGGCTTTCCTGGCTGCCAGACCCCGAGTTCTGCTTCGGAGTGGAAGACCGAACCGCAGGAGACTTGGTTTGATTTTGTGATTGTTGCTTTTCTGAGATGGGCTTGCCCCCAGAATGGGACTTGCCCGTCTGTTTTTCTGAAAGGCCGGTCCCCGAGGACGACCTAGAGGTTTTATCTGTATTTTTCTTTGCAGGAATGTTTTTATCTATCTTGGCCGTAGTATCCACTCCGGCCTCGGCGAAGACAGCATCAAGGTCCAACTCTTCCATTTTACCTGCAGCAGTAAAAAAGGAATCAGCAACCGCGACCTGCCGAATCCGGTGTAATTCAAAACAACAAGGGAAAGAGTAAATTAAAAGAAATTTACAAGTATCAAAGTATCTATTCATCTTGGCTTTGGACTCAGCCACGGCGTCTATCATAGAGCCGCAGTGAAATCTCAGGTCGGCCTTGAACATCACTTTTCCCCACTTGTTAAAAAGTTTGTATGACTTCCTATTCTCTCCTTGTAGATTATCAGGGTTCATCATGTAGCTCTGGGTCCCGATCTCCTCTCCATCTCGGACAAAGTGCCTCTGATCCCAGAATAGTGGGAAGTGCGCCTTCTTTAATTTTTCGTCATCAAAGTCTCCAATAGCAAGCTTGGGAGCACTGCTCAGAGCCCAGACAAAGAAGAAGTTCGGCTTGAAGTCCCGATTTAAATCATTGGCTGGAAAGAAGTAAGAACGTCCGGCATTACACCTAAGTCCAACATGTCCTTGCCTCTTGCCTCCTGTTCCAGCCTCTGGAGAACGGAGCATGTTGAAGAAGCAGAAGAAGACTTCCGCAGTGGGAACCCTCCCGAGGCGCTCCAATTGCCATTTCGAAGCCTCGGACGAAGACCCAACCATTCGGCTGCAGTTGTGAAGGTGCCACATGCAAGAACCTCAACACGCCTTTCTGGAACTCGGTAAGTGGAATCCGGACCCCCATGGTCTCCAGAGCGACCCCATAGAAGAAGAATCCTACTCCGTCGTGTTCCATGCACAATGGGCAGTCCTCGGCCTCATTCAGCTTCCACCTCTGGTCAGCAGGGGCCACGATGAACTTCTCATAGTAAGATAAGGGTTTATCCGCCCTCAATCTTGCAGCAGTATTGCAGATCCTCCTGGCTACCCAACTATACAGGACCTCGACTGGAACCTCCTCTTCATCCACCTCGATCTCAACTTCAAGCTCGGCCTCAAGTTCTTCCGCCCAAGTTTCGACTTCAGTGTTTCCCATTTCTGGATTCTCCTCAACAGTGCATTCAGAAGTCTGACGAACCGGCTCTCTAGCCGAAGCCCCCGACGCCGCCGGAGAAGGGGCATATGTCGAAGACATCAAAGACGGGGCCCCCCTAGGGGCCGGTATTGGATCTCCAGTTGCCGACTTCCTCAAGATTGGTTTGCCAGGTGGCTTTCCGGGAGGCGCAGGTTCCTCACTCCTAGTTCGAGCCATTATCTGCAAGGGGAGGACAGCGCCATCACTAACTAAATCTATCTATATTAGGCTCCCTAAAGTCTAAGCGGTATGAGTCTGGGCCTCGGGAACTTCCAAGGCCGGAATACCTCCTCCCCTTGGAGTGAGCAGCGACGATCGCCGAGATGGCGACGTCAGACGCTGACAAAAGCGTATTAAAGCATTTAAAAAGTTCGTGCAGGAAAACTAACCTTTGTGCAGATACTTTCGGATGTCGGATTGAATTGTGATCTCGCCGAAGGAAAAACCCAGGAAATGACGTCGATAGGTGAAATGTTGATCTCGCGCGCCTACGAAGAGAGTTCGCTTTGCAGAGCTCACAACAACGAAATATGCAAAAATAATCAAATGGATCTCCAACTCGCCTTTTATGGAGGGAGGAGGCGAAGCATCGCAAGAAATTAATGCGCACCTCTTCAACTCTGCAAACAGGTATCCGAACTCCCCAAAACGTATGTTTATCTAACCTACATTTCAAGAAGAATACTCAACGAGTCCCCACCTCGGGGGACAAGCAGAAAACAAGCTGAGGTCGAACTCATGCTGCCCTCACCCTCGACTTGAGGGGCCACTGTTCCGGACTGGGCCAAACCCTCACTGGCTTGGGCCTGGCCCACTTCCGTATTCCAGGAATTCCGTGGCCGCATTCCGAACGCGCCCAACGGTCAGGATCTATCCTACGCATCCAATGGCTCAGGTACGACGCTCCGTCTATAAATAGAGGCTCTACCCTCCAATCCAGGTACAAGTTCCGACCTTCATGTTCGCACAATAGCACGTGGGAACACTTTCCCTAGGCGACCCCGCACCTGGGACGCCCTAGAACTAACCACGGCATCTCGCCGTGCTCATATTCCTTATGCTTTTCTCTAGTCTCTCTGTCTTTACTTATCTCTATTCTTTACTGACTTGGGCGTCGGAGTGTCTTGCAGGTACCCCCCACCCGGCGTGGACAGAGGACTACCTCGGACAATCCGAGTTCCAATTCCTATCCGCCAAATTCAACGTCCATTCTCGAAGATCAACTCAGTTGGAAGCATGCAAGTATCCTAAGCCCCGGATCCGAACCGCACTAAGATTCGGGCGCCTTAGGCCCGTACTCCGGTACCGAACAGGGTTTCTTCTTTATTTTGAATTCAGCAAATGTGCGACTTACATACAGAGGCACACCAAGAATTTAGTTAAAAAATGATTTTGTGAGAAAATGAGAGGCTTTTTGTTCGTTGATTTTAGATTGGACCATTATTTGATTTGATCAGGAAACCATGTTTCTTGTAGTATATCCTCACCTTGGCTCATCACTTTGTATTGTCACTAGACTAAGTGTCGAGAGCCCCCATTCCTTGTCTTTCCACCACTTATTTCTTTTACTGTCTAAAACCAATTATGTCCAAAGAAACCATTGTTCTAACTATAATATTATTTTCATTCCATAATTCTTTCTTCACTATCATGAGTGTAGGAAAATAATTAGTAAGAAATATGACTAAGTGTACCTTTGTTCAAGCAATTCCATTATTTATTTTTTTTACCAATTTTACTATTACTTAATTCATAGAACAAAAGTTCGAAAAAAATAAACATAGAAATTCTGTTGGTTGTGTAAACTATGATTCATCAAAAAAATAGTTGTTGTCAGATCCTAGTTCAATTTAATTTCTTAGTTGTTTTAACTTTTTTCTTTATATGAATTCATTTGCTTTTGTTCTCACAAACTTTTTCTTAAAAATGCGTCCTTTTCTTCTTCTTTTCCATTCAATTCTAAGCCCCGTGTGTTTTTACTATTTGAAATTTGTTTTCTTGTGTTGATTGATTCTGGTTTCTTTAAAGAACTAAAAGAGTAATTGAGTTGTTAAAAATATGAGTGAAGAGGGTAGTCCACAAAATATATTGCTGTTAGAGGCTCTTACGGCTCAAATGAGAACTATGTTGAGGGAGGAATTAGAGGCGATACATGAGAGAATTGATCAATTAGAGCACCGACAAAATAATAGGGATGAGGAGGAAACGAGGAGAAGAAGTAGGGAGGAAAGATTGAGTGGCATAAAGATCAAAGTGCCATCTTTTTAAGTGAAGAATGATCCAAAGGCATATTTAGAGTAAAGAACAAAAATCGAACAAATCATTCCTTGCAACAATTACACTAATGTTCAAAAAGTTCACGTTGCTTCCATTGAATTTAAAGATTATGCCTCGGTGTGTGGTGGGATATATTGGTGATAGAAAGAAGGAGGTACAATGAACCAACCATTGACACATATGAAGAGATGAAAAGGGTCATGAGAAGAAGATTTGTGGCATCCTATTATCATAGATAATTGCACAACAAACTGCAAAGACTCATTCAAGGCAACAAGAATGTTGAGGAGTACTATAAGGAAATGGAGGTTGCAAAAATTAGAGCCAATGTGGAGGATTATAATGAAGCAACTATGATTATATCTTTTCATGGCCTAAACCGTGATAAGTGACATAGTGGAGCTACATGACTATGTACAATTGGAGGATTTGGTACATCAAGCTATAAAGGTGGAACAACAACATAAGAGGAAAGACCAAATAAGAAAAAGAACTTCCACATTCAACTCTCAAAGTTGGAAGGAAGATGTGAAAAAAGGAGAATGCTTCATCATTATCTAAGAAAACCACGATCGAAAATAAAGGTAAAATTCTTACAATTAATCCTTCTCAAATTGTTTTAACTAAACGGATAGTTAGGTGTTTCAAGTGTCAAGGCTAGTGACATATTGCTTCTCAATGTCCCACAAAGAGAACCATGCTTGTAAAAAAGGCTGAGGAAGGTAATATTTGGGAGGCCGAGGGGTATGAAGAGGAATATGAAGATGAAGCAGAAGAAATTTCTAGTGGTGAACTACTCATGGTGAGAGGTTTTGAGAAACATAGTGAAGGAGGAGGATACAACTCAAAGAGAAACTATCTTTCATACAAGATGCTTATTGCAAATGTATGTTCTCTAATTATATATGGACGAATTTGTACTAATGTAGCAAGCACACATTTAGTTACAAAACGTCATTTGGAAACTAAACCTCACCCTAAGCCTTATAAACTTCAATGGATTAATGATAGTGTTTAAATGATTGTGAATGAACAAGTTAGTGTTTAAATGACTGTAAACGAACAAGTTAAGGTGTCGTTTATGATTGGTAGGTATGAGGATGTAGTGATGTGTGATGTGGTATCTCGGGAGGCTAGTCATGTATTGTTAGGGAGACCTTAATAATTTGATAACAAGGCTAGTCATGAAGGGCATACTTGTTGAAGCAAAATCTCAGTTTAGTTTTGATGGTTAACAAACTTCAGATATAAGAAGCTTAAGTTATCTGATTTCATATGCTACTAATATTTCTTCTTCAGTGAAATATAAGAACATGGTCTGTCAACTTATTCTCAGTAAGATATCTGCTTATGAGAAGCATATATGTTGAGAAGACTTGAAGCAACAGCAAGAAGTGTTGACCAGAGGCAAAAAAAGAAGAAGACCTCTCTTGACATGATCAAGAGACAAGACCAGATGCGTTACCTTGAGAAAGATCATCATGAGAAGAGTCAACATAAGAAGAGCATGATGAGAAGAGTCTTCATGAGAAGAGTCAACCTCAGAAGAGCCGTGATGAGAAAGGTCATCATGAGAAGAGTCGTAAGAAGAGTCATGATGAGACACTCATTGACTTCAATTGGCATCAGAGCTCAGCCTCAGGGTTGAGCACACTCAAAAGTGTGAGAGGAAAAGATCTTGCAAGAAGTCATGGCCAAACCCAATTCGGTTGCCTTCCTACCTAAATGTGCATCACCAAACAGGCCACCTGGATTCAATGGGGACACTACTACTATTGGAAAAGTCAAATGAAGTTGTTCCTAGAATCTCAAGATACTGGTGTATGGCAATTAGTTGAAAATGGACTATATGTTCCTACTGTGGCATGTCCAACAACTGGTTCTCGTGTTCCTGAACAAAAAGCTGAATGGACCACCGATGAGAAGCATCGTGTACTACAAAATGCTAAAGAAAAGTATTATCTTACTTGTGCTTTGGGAAGAGCAGAATATGACAAAATTGTAGGGAATGAACCTGCAAAAGAAATGTGGGATACTCTGCAAACTGCTCATGAATGAACTGATCAAGTCAATGAAGCAAAGAAGGGGGCGTGCTCATCCATGATTTTGTAATGTTCAAAATTTTAGAAGAAGAAACCATTGATGAAATGTTCAGTAGATTCACTACAATCATCAATGGATTAAGTGCCTTGGGAAACACTTACCCAAACTCTGAGAAGGTTTCCAAGCTATTGAAATTTCTTCCAAAAGCTTGGAGACCCAAGAAGACTACCATCGAAGAAGCTAAAACATTGTCAACACTTGACATTGAGCAATTGCTTGGATCATTGAAAATACATGAACAAAAACTAATGGAGGAACTCCATCCAAAGAAAAAGGCAGTAGCTCTAAAGGTCTCTGAAAGAGAAGAAAGCACATCCTTTAAGAAAGGGAAATCCATGGCACTCAAGTATTCTCAAGAGATGGATGATGAAGAGAAAAATACTGAAGAAGATACAGAAGGAGAAGAACTATCAATAATCTCAAGAAGAATCAACAGATGGCTAAACAACAAAAGGAATGGAAAACCTCATATCAGAAGGGACACATTTAAAGGAGATGGACGAAAGTCAAAACTCACTTGCTATTTATGCAAGAAGCCTAGTCACTGTTGTGGAAATTAATGTGCAAGTATACACAGTCCAACAAGTAGTACGTGATAAATAGAGATCGTTCCCACGAGGATTGAAGCTTAATATGTGCTTAATTTGGCTAACAAATTAGTGAAACAAAAAAAAGTAAATACACAAGTTTTTGAGACCATCATTAACAAGGAAAAAGTAAAGGGATGTAGAAAATCAGAGTTGAGAGCAAGTTGGGATGCTTTTACTAAGTAAATCCATTAAAGTGCAACAATGCTATGTCTGATGCTGCAACATTAGGTATTGTCGCATCAGTTTGTATTCTTTGAAATACTTCACACTAGGATTTCCTTACAAGAGTTTATGTCTAAGCCCTAAATAAGTTCACCTTAGCCTATTTACGCACCCACAATGTTCATCTTATGAATTTTGCCCTCTTATGTCTAGGGTTTAAGCAAAGAGCATTAAAATGTCTTTTAACACCCACAATCCATACTACCTTTTGAGATCTATTCATAAACCTTTCTGGAATTCATAAATGCTACTCAAAATTAGTTGGTCATTCCTCCTATGCTAAAGTCATAACTCCAAGATCTGAAGCATGGAGATACAAAACAGCTCCCAAAAGTAGCAATCCTTCAAGTATATTCAGCTCCTATAATTGCTGCAACAATAATCTCAACAATGGTGTTCTTGATTTGGTAATTTGATGTGGCTTAGGTACAAAAATGGAGGAAATCTATGTCTATACTTTCTCCTTCTGACCAAGCATGATAAATGAAGAGGGAAAGGTTGCCTTTTATAGAGCTAGGGTACATGAGAAACAAAAAGGTACTTGTGCCCAACAAAAAGGTAGAACATTTGCCTCACAATGCATTGGCACCCTACGGCAGGTAGGCGTCCTTGTCTGGCAGCAATCATGCCCTAAAATCAGCTCCTCTTAGCTTTCTCTCTCATCTGACGAAAAACCGTAATGATGTGGCACCTATTGCTGCAGCAATGAAATACACATATCATAGCAGAAATGAGGCACCTAAGTGCAAAATAACACTTGTTCAGGACTACACCCTACACCTTTCTACAACATAGTATTTACAACATAACTCACTAAATTAAACGAGAACTTATAAATAAGAGTTATCAGTCACATGTAACAGTATTGCCCTCTTCTTAACAAAAAGGGACCAAGAAGATTCACATCAAAGAAGAAAGCCTTGATGGCCACATGGGATGATTCAGAAGAGTCTTCAAGTGAGCATAAGGAGGAAGCAGCCAATCTATGTCTCATAGCAAGAACTGAGCAAGAAGAGGTGCATAATTCTGAACTCCTTAAAAATTGAAAAGTATTTCTGGGCAGAAGAAGTCAACATTGCCTCTTATATTTTAAATAGAGCGACCAATAGAAAGATTTTGAACAAAACCCCATAGGAACTCTCAAAAGGAAAGAAGCCCATTATATCTTATTTCCGTGTATTTGGCTGTGATTGCTATGTTGTGAATAACAAAGACTATTTTGGAAAGTTTGATGCTAAGTGTGATACTGCATTATTTTAGGATATTCTCTCACATGAAAAGCATATAGAGTTAATAATCTTTGTACTAAGGATGTTGAAGAAAGCATGCATGTTATGTTTATTGAAACTAATAGTTCAACAGATAGAAATGAAGATGCTGAGATAGATGCAGATAAGACAACCAAATCAAGCCTCTAAGCTACCAAGAAATTGGAGATTGCTGACTAACCATCCTCGAAATCAAATAGTTGGAGAAACTTCTGAACAAGTTAGAAGCAAAAGTTCACTTAGAAGAGAAGCTTCTCACAATGCTCTGATTTCAGCAATAGAGCCGAAGAATATAAATGAAGCAATTATTGATGAATCATGGGTAGAAGCAATGCAAGAGGAGTTTGCTCAGTTTAAGAAGAATGAGGTATGTATTGAAGAAAAATCCATTGGAATATTTTTAATGGAAACAAACCATTTTGACAAGTGGTTAAGTTATCTGATCCATTGTGGATCTAATGTATTTTCTTGAGTGATCTTAAAAACATGACATAATCAATCTCATCTCAAGAAGGTATCTGCTAACCAAGAGCATGACTCTAAAGAAAGACTATGAGGATATATCAGAAGACATTAAATTATGTAATATAAAATCCACATTACAGGAAGAACTTCATGAAAAAAAGCCTACATACATTGAGAAGACATAATAACATGTCTCAATCAAGGAATGAATGATGATCAACAAGAAGATATAGAAATGAATCAAATCCTTTTCAAATCATGAGAAAAACTATTCTTCAATAAGGTAGAAGCCTTACAAGCAATTCCTCAATGACTATAGAACTCAATGAGAAAAGCTAGATGAACGTTAGTAGGTCTATTAAGCTAAGAAACTTCATTCAATAAGAAGACAACCTTTGGAAAGACTCTTCTTATGAAAATGTTAGTTTTAGCCAGAAGCTTTTCAAGATAAGAAGAGGAACAATTCTTATGCATAAGATGTGAATGAAAAAGGACTTTTAAACAACCAAGAGATAACCCATGAAACATCTTGTGTTCAAGATAAGACATGTGAAACAACTCTTCATTTTTGAAGTGACAAAAGATGCAATAAAGAACTGTGCATAAGCTCATCAATATCTAGACAATTCAAGTCTTCAGAAGGTACATGTTCACATGTACAATGTTTTCAAAAGATATAGTCATCAATGATGAAATTCATGAAACACTCAAAGGAACTCAAAGATCATATGCCAATGATACAATGAAGAAATGAGAAAGAAATAACAATCTTTAGCTTGTTACAATTACTAAAGGCATTCACAAGATTTTTCATAAGAGTTTAGAAGACAGGTAGAGGAACATGTTCAAAGATGCATATCAAGTATTCAAGTACATCTTAAGTCACCTAACCAAATATTCACTAACAACATATATATGGTATATCAGGTGCCTAGAAGATTGATATTCAAGATTCAGAAGATGTTATCAAAGCACTTGATAATGTTCAGAAGCTACAAGCTTTCAAAAGCTCCACTGTCCAGAAGCACTTAACGGTCACCTGCTGTGACAGAGTACGACTCCTGCACATGCGCAAAAAAGTTAACCCGATTTGCTTTACAAGCTCTCAATGGTCATTTCAAGCCACGAGGAAGGATTTGCAACGGATCTAGTGGTTGGAAACTCAATAAATATCCAATAGATGATCACATTCAAAGTGTGTAAGTAGACTACAGCCCAAGACAATTCTTCCCTTCATATGGCTTCACACATAGCTTTTGAAGCTTCTCATCAAAGCTTTTGAATGTCTATTATCTCTCTCAACCATACTCAGTGAGCTTACAACTTCATATGGGAATTTATTTTGAGTATGCATTAGCTTAAGAAAGAAAAGATTGATACACATGTAATCACCCTAGCTAAGTCAGTTCCCAAACAGAACAACAACAAAATCTTATCTGTTATCCTTCTTAACAAGGCATGTGTTGCCAGATTGTTAATGAAGATGCCTAAGTAGGTCTTAGTACATTGGTTTTATCAATATTAAAAGTTTAAAAAGGGTCACAATTCAACCCCCTTTCTTGTGAATCCAGTTGACTTTTATTCACTTCAGTATGGAACTTGGTTCCATCTCCAAAGTACCAATCTATCATTGGCACAAAATGGGTCTTTAGAAACAAAATGGATGGGAATGGTAAAGTTATCAGATCAAGGCAAGGCTAGTGGGAAAATAGCCTAATTAAACTTGGGCTTAAATATGTATTCTGCCCCTGCAAATATCGCCATAATCCAGTTATACCCCTGTAAAAATAAAAACTTTAAAATTACCCTTGCAAATATAAATCGCTTACGGTTATGCCCCTCGGTCAGCTTCCCATCCAAAAAAATAATTTAAATAAGGTTTAAATACATGTTCTGCCCTTGCAAATATCACCATAATCCAGTTATGCCCCTGCAAATATCAGCATAATAGAAAAATTAAAGATTTTGACAGGGGCATAACTGGATTATAGTGATATTTGCAGGGGCATAACTGGATTACGGTGATATTTGCAGGGGTAAAACATATATTTAAACCTTATTTAAATTATTTTTTTGGATGAGAAACTGACCGAGGGGCATAACCGTAAGCGATTTATATTTGCAAGGGCAATTTTAAAGTTTTTATTTTTACAGGGGCATAACTGGATTATGATGATATTTGCAGGGGCAAAACATATATTTAACCCTTAAACTTGGGAAGTAGAGAAGGGTAAGCAAAATAGCTTTCTTAGCCCTCTTCTTCATGATAAACCGAGGAGACAACTTTTGCTTACCCTTCTCTGCTACACAATTTTTCTTAAAACACTGTTATAACGACCCTTCTCAAGTGTTTTCTAAACGGTAGACTTCAAACATTATTCTAAAGTAATTTACACTTAAGTTAACATTTTCAAACACCACCTTTTACCTTAGAAAAGATATTTTGAAAATTGTCTCACTCTCTTTATTGATAGTTGTTTTAGAAAGAAAGAATTAATTAACCCTTCTCAACTCAGAAACATAGTTGAGAAGACTGTTTCATTCTACCCTTCTCTACTCACTATCATAGTTGAGAATACTGTTTTTAATCATCCTTCTCAACGCATCACTCACACTCACAATGTCTAATTAAACTTGTGAAGTTGTTTATCTTGTTTCAGGTTAATTTTTAAAATGGTCACAATTCCAACCTCTCTTCCTTGTGACACTCATTGACTTCATAATTATCTATATAAGAAAACAACACTTTGGAACTAAGTTTGGAAAAAAAAAGGTAAATAGCAAGAAGATATATATAAATTATAAGTTTCTTGGATATATAAACGATTAATTTGCTTTGTTAACAGTTATAACAAAACATTATATATGGTTTTGATGTAATATTATAACCTAACACACATAAAATTTAAAGTTATTTTATTGTGTATGAATTATTATTTTACTTTTAGTCCACATATAGGTAAACATTGCACATTGTAGTTGTAATTTTGTCATTTTTAAGCATATCAATTTTACTGTAAAAACACTTTTTTAATTTAATATACATGAATTTTTGATAAATAACTTTAAATATATAACATTTTGCTTACAAACAAGCTTCTTTTATACATGCAACAAAACGAAGTTGGAATGAACAACAAGGTTAGTGGGATGACTAAACTTTTGGAAGAGGATTGATAAGTGAATTTGATGGTAAGATGTCATAAAATATTTTAAATAGAAAAATATATATGACCTAACTAGTCAGCCAATTGCATCGCCGGTCCACAAAGTATCTAGGTTAAACAACATGGGTCAATATGTTGGTGCTACAACGACCCAACCATTCGATATTAGCCTTTTGAATTAGATTGTCACACTGCAAAGCTATGTTTGCCAAAACGAAGTGAAGACCTCCTTCCACTCGCCGTTGGAATGCCACATTTGTCTAGAAAAAAAGTGGTTTTGCTTTTGGTCTGTAGATGAAGTGGTAAATATCACTCGTAAATTCACACATGTAAAGTAAGGATGCTGAGTTACTCAGACAATCACAAAATATCTAGCCTAATAACCAATTTTGCTAGGCTTATAGACATATTAGAGTTTTTTAGAGTTTGTGGTGAGTATATATAATTTAAATGTGAAACATATTTTATTACTTTTACTTTAATGCATGTATTATTATTATTACTATTACTATTATTATTATTATTATTATCTACATTTACCTTTTAAGGAACAAATGTTATTTATTTCGCATATATACTTTTTATAACATAAAATAAGCAGTAGTACTTTCTTTTTGCTATTGTGGCAATCATTATCAAAAAAATTTATATATGCACTATTATTCTCTTATGAAGTATTTGTGTAAAAATATATCTAATAAAAATAAATTAAGATTAGTTTTCTCTTTTGAATTTTATCTTTTAACTCTTTCAAAAAACTATATTATGCATGCAATACCCTCATTTGGCCAATTATGTGGTCCTCTTGGTTCAACATCTTTTTGGAGTGTGGTAGTTCTAGTTTTTCGTGCTGCAATTAACATTCAACCAACACCGCTTTTTGCACCATTAGAGGACAAACTACCCAGTGGTGGAGAAAACGAAATGTTTCTCCTTACGAGCCGCAAGGCTCAGCTGGTCTCTCCCCTCCTCCTTGGAGGCCCTTTCCTCCTCCCGCCGTGGAGGCCTTTCCACACCACACTGCTTGGCCTCTTTTGCTGCCTTCCCACAACCCATCACCCCTCGCACCTCTCGTGATGTTTCCTCACCCAAACCTCCGCCATTCACTCACCACCACCCACAATGTAACACCCCGATTTTCGTGCGTTGTGGTTCTTTTATTATGTGATTGTTTTATGAATTATTTTGGGTTGATAAGATTATATTATTTTGATTTATTTTATGTTTGAGTTATTAAAATTAGTTTAAACCACATTTAAATACATTTTTATGTGGTATTGGTAATATAGATTATTATTATTATTATATATTTATTTTATTTTTATAAATATTATTATTTTAGATGTTATGTACTTTGAAAGTTATTTTAAGCTATTGAGGTGTTAAAATAATAGTTGTAGCGAAATTGGGTTTTAAAAACGAATTAAAATGAATTTTGGGTTTATTTTTAGTCATACAGCCCCCTTCTATATGTTAATTACAACCCCTGTGACCCATTCCCATAAGCGCCAGCCCAGCCCAAGCGAACCTGGACCCAACCCGACCCAGACTTCCTTCTTCTTCCTCTGAACTGTCACAGCCGCGAAACCCTAGCAAAACCTCCACCCTCCAATTCGTTCTCAACCCATACACCACGGCCAAGCTCGAAATCTCGTCCCCCATCGAAATCTCCATCTGAGTCTGATTCTTGCATCAATTTAACGGATTACAGCCTCCTCCTCGTTCTCCCGTCGCCTCCCCATCCGTGAAACTCCATGACCGCCACCATATGCGAACTAACCTCGCCTCATTTCGAATTCCTAGCGCACCACCATGGGCGCGATTCCCTCCACCGTTAATCAGTCTCACCCACCGCGATGGAGCTGCTCCTAGACATTCCTTGGTCTTTGTTGTGAATCACCACAGGTTGCTTGGTCATGGTACCTCCGAAACTGCATTTTTGGTCCCTGTTCCTTTCCTTGGTTTCAAAGAGGATACAAATGTAATCTTTGCTTCATGTTTAAGTTGTAGAATTCTGATAATTAGGATTCAGTAACTATGATTTTACCATGATTATGACATTGGGATGTGATAGTCCAATGTGGCCTATTATCTAGTCCAATTTGAAGAACTTTTTGGAAAGCGAGAACTTGATGATATAATTTCCTTGGAAACCGAAAAGGACATAGTTATCGATCCCGCCAAAACAACTATTTGTAAAGAGAACGAGATGATTTTCAAAATAGCTTTTACGAGGTAAGAGATAGTGTTTGAAAATCTTAAGTGTGAAATACTTAAGAATAGTGCTTTAAGTTTACCACTTTGAAAACATTTTAGAAGGGTTGTAAAAACAGTGTTTTTAGGAAAACTGTATGTAGCAGAGAAGGGTTAGCAAAAGCTGTTTTCTCAGTTTTCCAAAAACCATTTCCAGATAGAGAGTTTTTAAGCGCGGTATAAAACAACTTAGAAAAGCAGTAAATAACACAATGATGTATAGTGGTTCACCCAAAACCCTGGGTTACATCCACTCCTCACACCTCGTGAGTATTTCTACTATTTTCCAAATAGTTACAACTTTACAACCAACCTAGGCTTAAAGTTCTCATGGTAATTTTCTTTACACAGCTCTACCTACTATTTCTTGCACCTAATACGATCCTTCTGATCTACTAGGTAGCTTCTAACACATAAGCAACTCACTTCTCAAGCCCTACAGCAACACATGCTACTTGAGAAGGTTTCTTGCAGGCTTCTCTTTAACCATAGCAACACCATGCTATTTGAGAAGACTTCTTACACGTTTTACACTTTTTGGTTTGGGGTGTTTTTATGGGATTACAAAAGCTTGTTTTAAACATGGTAGATTCAACTGAATCCTAACACAACAAGCTGAACTACATAGTCAGAAAATAGAATCCCTAAATTAAATCATGACTTGAGTATGGGTGAGTGATCTACTTGAGAAGGATGGGAAGAATTTGATTTTTCTCTCACAAGGAACTTAAGCAATGATCCATGGTGGTATTTATAGCCATTGAGCTGAAGTATATGTGTATTAACCATTGGTTAATTATTTAGAGTCGTTGGAGTGGTTGCCCAAGTAAATATAGTCGTTGAGAAGGGTGGTCAGAAAGTACAACAACTGTTTCTGCACTTTCTGCAGAAGACAGTTTGCTGTGCACTTTTTGCAGCATTTTTCTGTAGAAGACAACACACTACAGCTGTCATGAGAAGACAGTGCATTACAACTGTCATGACTCTTCTCTTCTTTGAATCTTCTTAACTTCGAGTCTTCTCAAGTTGATACTTCTCATGTTGATGCTTCTCAACTTGACTCTTCTCATCATGACCCTTCTGATCTTGACCCTTCTTGTCATGATGCTTCTCAACTTGATTGTGAATCTTCTCATGTTGACTCTTCTCATGACTCTTGTCACGTTGACCCTTCTCATGATGACTCTTCTCGTGACGATTCTTCTTAGGCTTAAATGCACTTTTGGTCGCTCTATTTTACTAAATGTGCAATTTTGATCCCCATATTATTTTTTGGGCAATTTTGGTCCCCCTACTTTACTAAATGTGCAATTTTGATTCCCCTATTTACTTTTGTGCAATTTTGGTCCCCCTATTTTACTAAATGCGCAATTTTGATCCCCTTACTATAGAAAATGATTTAATCATTTAAAATAAATAAATTATTTTTGTATTTTAAATTTTAATATATAAATTAAAATAAGTAAACTACTTTTATATTTATACCTTAAGAAATAGAAAATAATTTAACTCTTTTAAATAATTAAATTATTTTTATATTTTATATTTTAAAATATAAAAATAATTTAATTGTTTAAAATAAATGAGGTGGTCCACCTATTTTATTATTTTAATTTATATTTTAAAATATAAAATTGTTTTTTAAATTTTTTTAATGATTTTCTATTTTTTAAATAAATCTTTAACTATTTGAAATATAAAATATAAAATTAAATTATTTTTTTATAATTTTAAATAAATATTTAACTATTTAAAATATAAATTTAAAAATAGTTATCTGTTTTAGATAATTAAATAATTTTCTATTTATTTTTTGACAAGAATTTTCTATTTATTAAAAAATATTTAACTATCTAAAATATAAAATATAAAAATACTTTATTTATTTTAAATTATATAATAAAATATAAAATATAAAAATAATTTATTTATTTTAAATAATAAAATCATTTTCTATAATAGGGGGACCAAAATTGCGCATTTAGTAAAATAGGGGGACCAAAATTACACAAAAATAAATAGGGGATCAAAATTGCGCATTTAGTAAAATAGGGGGACCAAAATTGCCTAATCAAAAATAGGGGGAACAAAATTGTACATTTAGTAAAATAGGGGGATCAAAAGTGCATTTAAGCCTTCTTCTTATGATGACTTTTCCCATGATGAATCTTCTCATGTTTCTTCTCATCATGATTCTTCTCATATTGACTCTTCTCATAATGAGTCTTTTCATGTTAACCCTTCTTAACTAATGACCTTTATATTATCTTCCAAGGGTGTTTTTCTTTGTTATTCTTATCAACATTCTTATGGTTTCTTTGTCTTGTCATTGCTTTAAGTATTCTTCAACACTTATGCTTGTTAAAAGAAAATTACCTTATTGAGAGTATCTATTAATATATCCTGTTCTTATATTTCACTTTAGAAGAAACATTAGTAGCATATGAAATGAGATAACTTGAGCTTCTCACATTTGAAGTTTGTTAACTATCAAAACTCAATTGGGATTTTGCCTCGACATCACTTACTTCATCTTGTTTGTATCGATGCTCTTGCTATCAATTGAATGAAGTATCCCACCTTTAAAAAAAAAAACCAGTGGTGGAGTTTGAGAGAAATACTTTGTTTTTGACAAGAGAGAGAAGTATTTGAGAAAGTCAAAATAGTCAAATAATACATTTAACAAAAATACAATTGTCAAAAAAAATAATTAAAAACAAATAAAATAAGTACATATACATATAAAAATAATACATTTACAAGAAAAAATTAAAAAATCAATTCATTTTAATGATAGAGACAAAATCTTGTCCTTCTTAAAAAATATTCTAAATTTAATTGATTTTTTGTAAAAAAAAGATTTCATTCATTTTTATCGAACATTATCAAACATTTCTAATCCTAGGTACAATATTTTTACCAAAAAATGCAGAGACGAACAAATTTCCTTGCCACTTCTATAGTAATATAATAAAATTATGTCAAAATCATTAAAAAAAACAACATATGAATCGAACTGGAATTCATCAATTCCCTGATTACTAATTATAGCATCTTGTTGTTGGTCTAGGGAAAGAGCTGGTCATCAACTAGCAAATATATATATATATATATATATATATATATATATATATATAACTTTTTAATTTTAATTTCGTATCTTCATATTTCACTTAATTTTGCATTTCTTTGGAGAGCCATGGCTCCTACTACTGTTAAGATCTGCCACTGACAACAACTGTGAAGGAAGAGGAACAAGATCCGACCACCAAATAAAAAAAATCCCCTCGAACTGGAATCAGGGACACCTTGACCACCACTAATTATTTGTAAATTATAGAAAAGAAATTAATAGATAACTTACTAATTTAACTTTTTCAATTTTGATCCCCAATTAGTATTTTGCTTTACATATTTTATCACAATATTAAACTTTTTTTATCTAAATTAATTATTAAGGATGGAACATGGCATAACTGAAAACTTAAAATTGTTTTCAAAATCTAAAATAGCCAAAAAAAACACTAATTGACATTAAAATAAAATAAAAATACAAGTTGGCCTATCACAATTTAAAGGTGGACTTTTTTATTTTTTAATAAAAGATAGAAAATATATAATAATATATTCTTTTTGACAAAAGATATAATATTATGTTGAAATTTACTAAAAGTAATAATAAGTTCCATTCATAGATCATTTTATATTTGATTTGATGCCTTTTATGGTAAAAAAAAAGCTGTTGACTGAAAAATTAAAAATCGCTCAACATTGTGACTTTCCTCCCTAATTTAGGTTTTCTATAATATGAGATATTTTTCAAAAAAAAGAGAGTAATTCAAGATCAATCATCAAATCCTTCCAATTTAAGACGCAATCAGATCCAAATCACGAGCTGTCACCAGCATTGGGTATTGATGATTACGCGGTCTCTTTCAATCAACATTTACTATCATTTCTTGCCGTACACGTTTTCGAGTTTAATGAGAGGGAAACAGAACTATAAATACCTCTCCAATTCGCTTTCTCTCCACTTCAATTCAAAAAAGCGTCTCAGTGAAGATTCTTATAGAGCTGATTCTTTTTGTTTCGATCGCCGATCACGCCACCCGTCCAAGTCAAAAGTTCGTTGTGGTTTTGTTCCGTTTCATAATTTTTATTGTTCTTGCTGATTTTTTCTGTCTTGCTTTTGATTGTGTTGTGATATTGAGTGAGATAATTATAACTGTGTTGTCTGTGAATGTTCATTGGATTCGATTCTGTTGTTAGGTAATGTAGTTTGGTTTTTTTTTGGAGTTTTCGGTGAGTTGTAATTTTGCATTTTTTGACGTGTTCTTTATGAATTATGTGCAATTTTGTTTGTTTGATGTGGTGTTTTTGATTGACTCTTGTGTTTACTTCTGTGGTACTTAGAACAATTTACGGCTTTGATTGTCAAGGTTCTGGTGATTGATGGTTTCAGTGTTTAGGTTGTAACCCTAGAAAATTGATAATGATGTAAATGTTAAATTTGAGAGTGAACACTTGGTTCACTTTCAATGATGTAGTTAATAAGGAAAAGTGTTATAAGTTTATCCAAGGGAATCTACCAAGATGCAGATGAAATGGAGTAGTTAAATATTTGCTTTTGGTAAGTTTTGGGTCTTGAGGAGTCAATGCTAAACTGCACTTTAAGGTAGGCTTGTCCTTTGTGGAACATAAAATCAACACACATACCATGATTTTATCATTTGAGATACATTTGATTGAGTGATTTATTGGCTTTCAAAATAGGTTGGAGTTATTATTGGTTGCCTCCGGTATTAGTTGGATTTGGTTCTGGGAGTTCTTCAAGGAATCAAGTGATCACTACCGGTTTCTATTTACTGCCGGAGGCTGTCAAGCACCCCCAGTGCTACCTTGTAGTATGTGGAATTCTTGTATATACACTTGTTTTGATGTGTTCCCCTTTTGGAGTAGTGCCGCTTGGAGCTGCATAATACAATTGTGTTGCTGACTTCAATTGGTCTTTGGCAGTTAGAAGAAAGCAACAATGCATTCAGTTAAATGTGGCCTGATGGGTTGTCTAGACATGCCTTTAGTAGTTTTAGGAATATTTCTAAATTTGTTTCTACATGCAGGCCTTAAGCTTACTTCCTATTTCTAGATAGTTTGTAATCTTATCTAAGGATAGCTTGTATCATGGGAGAGGTGGCAGTGTTGCATTCTGAGCCTCTGCAGTGTGAATCCAATGACTTGAAACATGTGACCGAGAAAGATGCTCATGCTCTAGAATCAAATCCGGAGTGCGTGCCTGGTGAAGGATCAAGTCAATCGACAGATAACATAAAGACCATTGATTTGCAAGAGAAAGGATACATGGAGCATGGGTAATTTCTTGTTCATATTATCCTTTCCGCTTTTCTAATTATTGTATTTCAGGCTCTTTTGTTAAAAAGTTACATTTTCTCTACAGATGCCAACATTACCGGAGAAGATGCCGAATCAGGGCTCCTTGCTGCAATGAAATATTCCCTTGCCGCATTTGTCACAATGAGGCAAACGTGAGAAAATACTCAATTTTATTTTTTGATGATAGTTGTATGTTTCAAATATATAATATATAATATTTAAACTATGGTTGTTGCTTAAATAATACGTTTCATCTTATCTGACATTTCAACCCAATCCCTATATAGTCCGAATCTTATTTTAATTATCAGTGGTTTCTATAAATCTCAGGCTCTTGACCTTTTTATTGATGGTGTCCTTCATTTTATCCTCCTTGTCCCTCTGTGATCTACCACTTTTCAACTTTAGTTTCACTTGATTGCATTTAGCAATAGCATATATATAGAACTATCATAATATCTATATATCCTCCACCTCCCTCTCTGTCACCATAGGAGGCCAGATTGTTGTCTTTCTGAAATAATTTGGAAACGAGTTGTTAGTTAGTTGCCTATCCCGTTTTCTTTGGAACTTATTTTATTATTTTGTTTTTCTACAGAATGATATCAACATAGATCAAAAGCATTGGCATGATATTCCCCGACACCAGCTCAAACAGGTATGCGTATTTACTTGGAACATCCTCCACTTCATGATCAAGGTCTTCCGTAATGCTAATGAAATAATTTCAACATCTTCAGGTCATATGCTCACTTTGTGGCACTGAACAAGAGGTGAGTTTATAATTTCTTAAATATCTCTAATATTTTTGTTGTGGTATAGAATCAATATTTTATATAATTAAGAAAAAAAAATCTCTGCATATGATGGAGAATTAAAATCGTGTACTTGTTAAGCTTCATACAATATGCTGCCTGAAACAGATGCATTAATACCAACTTATTTTATTCAACAAATCATCTATTATGATATCTGACTTTTTTTTTATATAGACTCTGCTTTGCACATCTGAAGCTTAATTTTTTTTTTGTGCTTTCTTTGGCTGAGGGCAGGTTCAACAAAACTGTGTTAATTGTGGTGTTTGTATGGGTAAATACTTCTGTGAGAAATGCAAGCTCTTTGATGATGATGTAAGTTGTTGAATCCTGGAACTGAAGATCATTTTTCTTTTAATGTCTTGTATATTTTTTATTCTGTACTTTATATGATTGTTTGTATAATATTGTGTATAAACAACTGATTCCATGTCTATATCATTTAGGTTAGAGTTGGATTGGAATGAAATGATTGTTAATCAATTATGAAAGTTTCTGGTGGTTTTGTGTTAGTATCTTATTCCTTTTTTTGTGCTGCAGGTATCTAAGCAGCAGTACCATTGCGATGGTTGTGGAATTTGCAGGTATGAATTGATAATCTGGTTTTGTAAGCTGAAACATAGCGACTTTGCATTTTAACATGGGTTAGCAACGTGGTAGAAGGATGGCCCACTTTTTGTCAATTTTGTTTTTCTGTGATTTTATTATAAAATCTTCGTGCCAACTTGGCCTGCAATAATAATATTTTATTTTCCCTCAACTATACTAGCCTAGGACTCAGCTTTACCCCTGATTTTAGGGAGTTTTGTAAAAATTAAAATGCAATGTCATGTTTGGTCTTACAATTCTGTTCTTCTACATCTTTTCACTTTTTGGGTTTGAATTAAATATCACATTTTTGCTAAGTATATCTTCAAAGCTTCAGTGTACTTTGTACTTATTGACTAGACTTTGTCAAAATAATGAATGATTGATTTTGTTCTGTTTTCACACAGAACTGGAGGACAAGAGAATTTCTTCCATTGCTATAAGTGTGGTAAGTAGTCCTTTTTAATCCCATGCTTTTTTATGAGTAATAAATAGCAACGTCATTATTTTAAAATGTAGTATTGTACTATTAGTTTAATCATTTCATTCTGATATGTTTGCTTAGGTTGTTGCCACATAACTCTGCTCAAAAACAATCACAACTGTGTGGAAGGAGCAATGCATCATGATTGCCCCATTTGTTTTGAGGTAGCATTTTCAACTTTCATGATTTAGAGCCAATTGCTTAACAAGCACTTATAGGAAAACTAGAAGAATCTTGTCGTAGTTATGAATTTTTATCTATAAGTTTAGTATTTCCTTTTTTTAAAAATAAGCTTCTCAATTTACTTTTCTATAAAACCCCTATAAGCTGATGGAGGCTGATTCAAGCATACAAAATTGATGATTGCAGTTTTTGTTTGAGTCAAGAGATGCTGTTAATGTTATGCCGTGTGGACATACTATCCATAAGAGCTGCCTGAATGAGATGGGAGAACATAACAAGTGAGTGTTCAAAGAGCTCATAGTCTCCTTACTTCTCCATCTCTTTCTGAAAAATGTGTTGATTATTGTATTTGGTTCTACGTTAGGTATGCATGCCCTCTCTGCTCGAAGTCGGTCTTTGATATGTCAAAGGCTTGGGAGAGATTTGACATTGAGGTTGCTTCTACACCAATGCCTGAGCAATACCAAAATAAAATGGTCAGTTTCTCTTTTCCCCCCTCGCTGATGCTATGGATTGGTTTGTGCATAAAAAAGCAACTTTTGTTATATGTTGCCCAGTATGCATGTGCGTTATTAGATTAGATGATCTATTGTGAAATTTTCAATCGCCTTGAGACTGTGCAATATTTGTTTTGTACTTAGAAAAGCCACGAGACAAGATTCTAATATATTAAATTGTTTCAATAATCATCAATGAACATTTTTCATATTTGTAGTTATATCTTATGAGATGAGATTGACCACATCTGATTTCGTTTTGTCGTTCTGCTATCTGAATCAAAATTCAAATACCTGTGCTGTTTTTTGTTTGTCCAAGGGACTAATGGCGTTGACCCTTAACAGGTTTGGATCCTTTGCAATGACTGCTCCATAACTTCTCAAGTTCGGTTCCATATTGTGGGTCGAAAATGCCTGAACTGCAATTCCTACAACACACGAGAGACAAGAGGCTGAGCATGTGGCAATAGTATTTATCTAGTGGTTTCTTTAAAACTTCCATTTCATTTCACTTGTTTTGTTCTGAGCATGTGGCAAATACCTGGTGGGAATTTCGGCTGCTCGCTTAGCCATATTCAAGGGTTGTTCGTCGTTTTGATTTGATGATTTAGGGTTTAGAGTATATCAGAAAAAGAAGGAAAGAGTAGTTGGAATCCCATAGTGTTCAAGTATTATAATTATTTTAGCTTTGCAGATTTGCTTTGTTACATTACATTGAGGTATCTGTGGCGTATTTTGTGTCAAAGGGTCTAATGTTTTCATTTTTGAATTGGGGTCTGTTTAGCAATTTTTATAAAACTATTGTTTTAAGTATGATTCATAAGTAATTTTATGTTCCTTTATGCCGTTTCCCACTTCAAGCTACTGAGTTTTTTGTCTTTTGTGATTCCAATTTAATGAGCGGAGAAATGTTATGGATGTCATTTTAAAAAATGAAAGTTTCTCTTTTCGGTATAAGTTGAGTTGATTCAATGACATAGAAAAACTATTTCTATTAATAACATGAGGAATGAGGGGGTGTTGGTTGCATGAGTGAGAATGTGAGGGAGAGGGGGGTGTGAGAAGGGAGAAGAAAGTGTGAGAGAGGAGAGTGGAAGAGTGAGATGTTAAGGGTATTATTGAATATTTTCATGTTAAGAGTGGGAGTTTAAGGGGAAGTGTAAGAATTCACTAAATCGACGGATTACAAGAGATAATTACATTTTCTCATTTTTATCTTCCCAAAACATTAGTTATATTTAAGAAAAACAGAGGTTAAAGTAAATACTCATCATTTGCAAAACCTAGTCATTGTTTACAGTGTGCTCCATCAATCTCTTCCTCTTCTTCATGTCAAAAACTCTTGCCCACCTCTTCATTGTGGCTTAGGCCCAATGACTAGATTCATGTAGCCTTTTTGGACCATGTAGGAACCCCCTCTCATTATATTGATCCTCTTAGAGCACTTTTCATCTAGCCTCTGGATGTGATCCAGCCTCTTAGGCATCACAAGATCCCATTCAACGTTAAAATGAACTTTTAGTGCTACCTTTGCACTCAACTTATCAATTTGTCGTAGAACAAACCCAATCCACTTGTTCACTTGTCAAACTGTTGAACCCGCTTCCTGCCCTAATCTTAAAGCTCAAACAGACAAAGGTTGATGGGGAAACACCCTTTTTTAGCTTGGTAGCTTGGTAGAAAGAACAAGGTACACAGATTACTAATTTTCTTCCTGTAAATTTTACAAGTTGTCTCAAGCACATAACTATATCATTGTATTTGTATTTGTTCACTTCTACCTAGAATTTCTTCACCAACACTTACGAGTCTTGGAAACTCGGTAGAAAGAATAAGGTACATAGATTGTAAGTGAATAAGGTTAGGGATTTTTATAACATGACTAGATTTAAATAAAATTAATAAGAAAAAGTTAAACACACCCGAACAATAAATTATAATGTTGTTGCACAACCAAAGAGTGTGGTTTAGAGGATGATGATGGTTGGTCACCTAGTAAAAAGCATGATTTGTCGCTTTTACATGAAAACACCTAACATTGACCGTTCATCTCTCATTAACCACCCATGTTCTTGTGCTTGCAATAGTCAACAATTCTACCAATTCATTTTCAGCATCTTCAGAGTTGTATCAAACAATTTGGAGGCCCTGCTCTAATCTCAAAAATTGGGCGCTAATTATATTTTTATCAAATTAATCACAAAAACTCAAACTATATTGTAAATAAACTCTCAATACATCAGAGACAAAGAAACTAGTATCATGGCATCATATCATATATCAGATGTATAAAAAATTGAAGTCTTGGGTAAGGAGTTAAACTATTATCCTTACAGGAGACATGTTATTTGGACTCTTCTACAATGTGGGAGACACAAGTAAAATAAAAGCTCTATATATAAATGTACAAACTATTAAATCCCAATTCCTACCAACGACAATATAAAGAAAGAAATAACTTTTTTAGTTGTCCAATTGTTCAATGGGACCGTCAACGATAGTGCCAACGGGAGCAGCAACGGGGGGTGCATATCTTATACTTTCTGGTGTCTATCTCTTCCTCTTCCTTGTCGTCTTCCTCTTTGCTACCTTTGGCCACCTCTTTGACTACCGCCTTCCCCTTTCGAGGGGAGTAGGCTATACCTTTTTCTTCTCTATCATCCGTTTGTCTTTTCTTCACGTATTGGGTCATCCCTCCCTTTCGAATTAGCTCTTCTACATCCTTGTGGGCCATACAGTTATTGGTGTCGTTCCCGCTACTACAGTGGTAACGACAATATTTACGGGACGGGCGTTGCCCCTCTTTAAGAATGAGTGGTTTGGGTCTCTTGACGTCCCTGAACTCTGTGTTGGCACACTCGGATAGAATCTGGGCATATGAGGTATTCAGCTTACTGTGGTCTGCAAACTTTATAGATTTGAAATCCTGAGATGAACCTCCTTTATCACTTCTTGGTCTCTAGTCACGCTCCCTACTGGGGTCTTTCAGTGGTTCCCTCCGCGACTGCTTGTGTGGCCATCGCCCTCTCTTCATAGTTCATGAATCTTTGTGATCTGTGGAGGAAGGTTTCCAAATCGGGCGGTTCGTTCACACCGACTTCAGTTTCGAACAAGTTGTCGGTCCTGAGCCCATCTCGTAGGAACCATAGTCTCATGTCGTCCTCCAAGCCTCTGATGTTGGCAGCTTCCTTATTAAATCGTTCCACATAGTCGCGGAGGGTCTCATTAGCTCCTTGCCTGATCGCTTTGAGAACTAGGTGTGATTTCGGCTTCACCCTTGAAGCTGTAAAACGGGCAGAGAAAACTCTACTTAATTGAGCCCATGAGGAGATAGTGCTCGGTCTTAGCTCTGTAAACCACTCTAGATTCGGGGCTTCAAGGGTTAATGGGAAGATTCTGCATTTCACCGGTTCGCATGCCCCTCTGTACTACATCATTAGGTCGAAGTATTTCAAATGGGCATCAGGATCTTTGACACCATTGTGCATTCTCAAATCTGAGGGAGGTTTCTCAAGTGCACGAGGGATGGGATACTCGCCTATGTCCCTGGTGAAAGGTCCCATCCTCATGTCGCCCCTTCCCCCAAGAGGTGGTCGGTCCTCGAAGCTCGGGGGAGTAGTTGTGGTGACGATGTCGTTCCGGTGACCTCTTCTTATGATGGTGGTGAGCGTACTGGTGATTGTACTAATCATGCAATCTTCTTCTTGACAGGGTGGGTGATCCAGATGAGTCATCCTGGTGAGAGGATTCTTCTGGCCAATAAGTAGGATCGGTCGTTGCAGGTGGAGTCCTTGGTGGCGTTTGGGCACCTCCCCGACCCCCCGTCGAAGCGGCAATCGGTGGACGAGGTGTCTCCTGGGAGGCGAACGATGACGCCTAGATGGGGATTCGTTGTCACGACGGCGTATCTTAGGTGCAGTGTTCACCTGACTTGAGGCCACTTGCCTCTCGATCTGAGTAATCTGGTCTTCTTTGTAACATCCCTAGTTTCGTTAATTTCGAATTAAGAAATTAACGAGTGATTTATTATTCGAAGTGAAACATAAATCAAGATACGAATATAGGATAGTCGAGAAAGCATTATATATTGGCTAAGTCACAAGATTAAAATGCCTTAGTATATGAACTATGTGGTAATTTGGAGAGAAATTGGGTTAAAAAGAGAGTTTAAGTGAAAATTGGAACTAAGGGGTATTTTAGTAATTGTCCCTATAGCTGGACATATTACTTCACTCACCTTCACTCTCAATATTTAGAAGTAAGGAAAGAAAGAAGAGGATAGAGAGAGAGAAGAGAGAAAGGGCGTGAAGGAGAAGAAGAAGAGGTGGAGGGCAAAAGCTCAAATTCTTCTTGTAGGTGAGACTTCTCTAGTCCAATCTCTTCCATTTTTGATTTCCTTTTCATTGATGTAAGTTTGAAAAGCTAATTCCTTCTATTTCTACTTTCCCCCTTTTCAAACCCTAAAGAGTTTTATCTTGATTAAGTGGAAATCTTGTTGTGTTTGTGGTTGTATTGGAAACCATGGATAGATTTTGTCCAAAAATTGAAGTTTTGGCACATTGGATGCTATCCCAAAGTTCTAAGGAGCTCAAACCTTGATTTGGAAGCGATTTGATCATTTACGGGGATTGTTCGAGTAGTTACGGTAGATTGTTTTTGGTGTGACGACGTGAATTCTCGATATTTCGTCAAACCGGTGAGTTTTACTCACGTCAGGGTTTCATTTTGATTTTTGAATGCTTTGAAATTCTGGTTTCATGAGATTGTCTCGTTTCGAAAGATTTTATGAGTTGAAATCGTTTTCGGTAAAAATATCGTTTTACGGTTTATTTAACAAAAATATACTTTATTGTGTGATTGAAACTTGTGTTGGATTGACTTGTATTGTGTGGAAAATCTCTGTTTTGATGCTGGAATTGGATTGGGTTTCGGATTGGACGCGATCGGAGAAACAAAACAAACGAAGTGAACAAAATGTGAACCTGCTACAGCAGCACGGGTCGTGCTGATTTCTGCACGGGTCGTGCAACTTATCAGATTGGCTAGAAAAATAAATTTTCAGCAGCACGGGTCGTGCTGATTTCTGCACGGGTCGTGCCAACTCCTCTGTCTCCGGATGCCAAAAATTTGTTTTGTCGTTCGTTTCGATTCCAAACCACTTCTAATCCTTTTCTCAACCAATTAGGATGATCTTTACTTTATAAAAACATGATTTTAACATGTTCAAACTCGATTTTTCAGAAATGTTTGGAACTTATCATTGTTTCGAAAAACCGAGTCTAGCCACGTGTGAGAACCTATGTTTTTCAAATCAAAACGGAACTTTATGTTCTACTACTTTAAAGGATATGATATATAAATTAGATCATATGAGATTGACGGCCCAATGCGGGTATGATATATAGATTATATCGAATTGAGGTGACGACCTCCAGATGTTAGCATACTAGGAGAGGGAAGTCATGAGCCCTTATCCTAGGCCCCCTGATGTTTATTATGATTTTGCCTTTAAGAGTTGTACACTTATCGGCCTGATGTTGGGGTTCACTCAAGCTTCCTCGGGTTGTTGGTGATGTGCTAGAACTAATAAAGTTTTATTGTAATTCTTTTATTGAATTACCAGATGTTTTTGCAATTCATTTATAGAATTGCCAGATGATTTTATAATTCATATGGAATTATCAGTTAAAGAGGAACATTGTATTTAAACCGTGAGCGTGATTAGGGGTCACGGTAAAACTCACTGAGATGTGTTATCTCACCCTATCAATTGTTGTTATTTTTACAGAGAAACAGGGGAAGAAGAAATCAAAAAGGCACGATTAGATGGCATGTTCTTGATGATGTTGAAGACTTGTTGTCTTCATTCTGTTTAAGTTTCCCTATTACTTTATGTCATGGTTATGTAACTTATATTTATTATGAGTTGTATAAACCTTTTTCCGCTTATCTGCTTTTGGATATTGAACAAATAGGTATGGTTGTATTCTAAGTTATTGACCGATGAAGTTTAAGACAGGTGGATTTGGTTGTACTACCATCGAAAAATTTAGTATGTTCAATACCTTAACAGAGATTATGTCCTCTGATGTGTTTAAGTTGTGCATTCTAGTATATCTACATGTTAGAAATATTGGGGTGTTACATTCTTGCTGTGCGATGTGTAAGTCTCGCACATGGAGCAACTCTCGAAGCTCTTGGACGACGTTTGTTGGATGTGTGACATTGACTTGTTGAGCCGGTCGAGGCTGGGTGCTAGGGGCAGTTCCTTCAGCGTTGACTACAGTGCTCCCTAGGAGGGGTTGTGGCTGGTCAGGGATTGCAGCCACACTTTGCAAGCATGGAGCCGCTCGCGGCCTCCCTCGGGGAGGCATGATAGATGAGGTGGGATAGCGTCTGGGCTCTCACAGTAGTTGCCACTGATCTGAACCTCAAAGTCGAGCAGGTCCGCCTGTTGAGGTGTCTAGTCGTTATGTTGAATGTGAGTAGAGCTCAGCCCGGGTTGTACCTGCAAAGACACTCTGATTCCCACGTTAGTGGAGGAAGAGTGTGAGCAGAGTAACAGTATGGGTAAAAAGTGTACTCGGCAGATGAGGTAAGACCTCTTTTTATAGTGTCAGTAAATCACGGCTGGCTGTGAGATTCTGTACGGGTCGATCTTGACCGTTTTGGCAAGTTTTGGTCATCTCTATCTGTCTTGTATTTGGGTCGTTCTCAGTCAATCTTTGGATGGATTGGGCCCTCCGCCCAGTCCAGAACATATTAAAAAATGATTAAGTCATTTTGTAAATGTATATTTCATTACGGTTTATGACACAAAAAATACAAAATCGATATTGTTAATTCCAAGTAGACTGAATTTTTTCTACTATTGTAGAGTTTTATATATTTAATGACATAAACTATAATAAATGTTTTGAATAAACCACGCTAAAAATTATTTCTGAAGACTTTTATATAAAAATTATTTTTTTGACAATTTATATAGAAATAATTTATTATTGTTGTTGAAAATATATTAAATGAAAAATGAAATAAGTTGTATTAAATGCTCAGGATTTTTTTTGACGCAATTAAATGCTTAGGATAAGAGCATATTAAAAATAATACTATGTCTCAAAAGGAATTGTTCTAGGTATCTGTGCATTTATTACTATATATACATGCTCATAATCACAAAATATTCAGATACCTCAAGCTAAAAAAATGAGAAATCAAAACATCTTTTCTCTCGCTATTCTCACTCTTTTCTTAATTGTACAATAGTATATAAGTTATCTCTTCCATTCATGTATTTACTGTAGTGTATGTTCTTTTATGCTCATCAAAAAAGTTCTTATTTTTGTATTTACATATAAGTTTTAATTTTTTGTTGCAGGGCAAATGGCGACATAATAAATGAGAACAAAGTTTATCATTCTGAACCGCAAGTAGTTGTGGTGGATAATGCATGTGATAACACTTGCAAGGAAAATGTATTTGTGTTCCTCCAATTCATTCATCTAAGTCTCGACCATAGTTTAACATATAGATATCAAATTCCTAGTGAGATGTGGCTTAATAAGATGGTCATGTTGAAATGAAGAACAATAAGTGTTTTTTTCGCAATTAATAAGTATAGATATAGATAACTAGTGCATATGACCCGTGCGATGCACGGGTATACATAATCTTTTTAATAAATCATAATTTTTTATATTGGAACAC
The DNA here is from genome assembly GCA_963573325.1 of Astragalus glycyphyllos. Classification (NCBI taxonomy): domain Eukaryota; kingdom Viridiplantae; phylum Streptophyta; class Magnoliopsida; order Fabales; family Fabaceae; genus Astragalus; species Astragalus glycyphyllos. The sequence goes on along the minus strand of OY754310.1, from coordinate 29,696,071 downwards.
ATAAGTATTTTGTTATATTTATATTGATGCATTAAGAAATGACATTGGTGTTATAAATAGATGATATAATATTTGTAGCCACATGCAAATTGTATATAATGGTGACAAAAATTTTACACCTTCCTATGACAAAATTCAAAATTGTAAACATATTTCATGTGTTAATTTGAAAGCTTTTTAGTCATTACATGGACAACTTATTAACAAAACTTAAAATTTTAGTACCATTTTATAAGAATAATATATATATAATTAAAATTAACTTCTCTAATTGACGAATATTTATAGGTTAGACTTGAAGATAGGGATATATATATATATATATATATATATAATATAAATCTATAATATTACATTTTTTAGGCATATAATATTACGTTGAAGATAGGGATGGCAATGGGGTGGGGCAGTGGGAACTCTCCCACTCCTTGTCCCCACCTCCCAAATTGTTCCCCGTCCCCATCCACGATTTTTGCCTCCCAAATTATCCCTTTTTCCCCGTCCATGATCCCCGCTTTGAAGAGTTTTTCTCCCCCATCCGCACAGAGATCTCGAAAATTTATTAAAAGTTAGCAAAAATATAAATTAACATATAATATATTTCAAAAAATATATAAAATTAAGACTTAAAATAAAAGTTTAACATTTTAATATATTTGTTAGTCTTACTTTGATATTTTAATATTTAAAAGGTTAAAAGTATGAATTACAATATGAAAATTAGCACATTTTAATAATTTATTAATATTTTTAATTAAAAACACTTAAAACGACTAAAAAATCAAATACTTTTAATATAATATATATCTATAATCTATAATAACAATATTTATATAATATATTCGAGGCAGCGTCCCCACAGGGCGGGGACTATCGTCCCTATCTCCATTCATGAATTAACGGGGTTTGTTCTCCCCCGTCCCCGTCTCTCTTGGTGAAAGTTCTAACACTATCAAAGAAAACCCCTTTCATTGATGATCGAGACGTTCTCTCGGCCAACCGTGTAAGTAATGTTGTTCACTTTGGTTTGTTGGAAAGATTTCATATCTCACAAGATGTAAAATAATATTCTTAAAGAATTTGGTAACATATAAACCTAATGTCATAACTGTTTGTTGCTTTGGATGACTACAATAACTATATGGGTAGTGTATGACTTGTAACTCCAACACCTTTAGCCGATTGTTTGAATTTCACATAGAAAATGGATCTTGTTCCGCATATTGTGATGACAACTCTGTTTTGTTATTTGACTCGATGTCATCTATGAACCACAAAACAATATCCGTAATTAAAATTACAACGCCATTTTACAATAGTGTGTAAATTAAAGGTGAAAGAATTTACATTTATATTGTTCCCTGCTTGTAGGGAAGGATTGTCATTTTTCTCTGTTTCCTTTTATCGATCTATTAAACCATAAAACCAATGGTTTAGTAGATTGGAATATATCTACAACACCAGTTTAGTCATAGTGACAAAGGGACAAATTGATATTAAATCATGAAATGGAAGTAAAAAAAGTTCTTTTTTTACTTGCTTGTAAAGACTTCTTTCAAGGTCATTTACACTCAATAATGGCATCTAAAAGATTTGTTTCTCACTCTCAGCCTTAGAATCCAAAATGTCAAAAAGGAAGACAACAAAACACAACTATATAAATTAGTAATTCATATCATTCTCCCATATGATAACTTAATATATGCCTTAATATATATAAGGTCTCCTTCCATTAATTAGTGCAAATCAAAACTCATCCCCTTCCATAAATTTCATATGACACTTCCTATAATACAGCAAATAGTGCGACTCAGTATGAAATTTATAAAAAAGATGAAACAAATATATAACTGATGTATCTTGACTACTTTTCCATACCACGACTTCTTGTTGTAATCGAAGCAATGACTATTAAAATGTAACAATGTGTAAATATAGAAGAGTTCAAAATCAAAATGAAAGTACACATTAACCACGTTTTCCAACATGTTTTGTTGTTTTAAACTTTTGCTAGAAAAATGTAGGTGAAAGACAATCGAAACAAATTATAAGAAGCTAAAAGCACAACTAAAAAATTAGTTACAAAAGTCACGACAAAGTGAAGAAAATATGAAAACTTGTTTGTGTCTACAAACACACCTCCAAAAGCATAACTCAGTGACAACCTCAAGCAAGATCCCACACTCCACAGTCCACACTCATCAATTTGCCATGAACGGAAAAAAAAGTAGAGAAAAGGAGAGGACCAACACAGATATAACGAAATAGACATATGAAATTACATGAAACAAAATCAAATGCTATAAAAATATTGAAATATAGTAAGTTGGTAACACACCAGAAGTAAGGCACCCAAAAAATCCCCTCAAAATGATACCAATAGGTTTCATGTTATAACTTTCCAACCAAATAATCAATTTGAAAGCATGCACGTTGATACCATCAGACACTTTTTAGATGCATCTGATCAATCTATCCTTGTATCTTCGATATCGGACTTCATTGCTTGTTGACTGTCTCTTAATAAAAGAAGTTTGTCAATGAACCATCAAGCATGCATCAAATACGTTATTAGAGGGATCACAGCTTCTATAAAACTTATAAAGAATCAATTTAAAGCAAGAAATTCAACAATATAAGTTAATCCCACATACATATCATCCCATATATCACTAACAAATCAACTAAATTAACTCAATTTTATTAAAAATACTTTTCATTCTTCACACACACACACATAAACCTCAGATCCATTACATGTGGAAACACTTGAAAATTAAAAAGACTAATAGAATAGGATAGAATAGAATAGGACATAAAGTTAGCGTAAGAGAAGAACCTAATAACGATCTTGCCTATGTGCAATTCAATTGCTTTCTTCACAGGTGTTCTCGTCTATCTCGACGGCTACAATGTCTCTACCGACAACAAATCTCACACGATCAGGTCACGCAGTCACTAAATGATAAAGCTCAAGTAAACCTTGCATGTAGATGCATCACAGCAATGGCAGAAACCAATATTAGAAAATCCCAATATATCACACAAAAAATGGAGAACATGTGGACTTGGTTTTAATTTTAAAGAATAACCAATGGAGCTTGCAGTGCAAGTTTAGGGTTATTATGGTAGTGTACAAATATTATTATGGAGTACTAACTAATGGTCAAAAATACGTACAAATATCTAATTGGTTATTGGTTTGATATGGAAACATTTGATTAGTAGTATTAATTGCATATGAGAATATTATGCAGGAAGTTTCAAACTCTAACAAAGTAGAAAAACGTACGTAGCCTTATTTTTCAGATAAAAACATTATTAGAAATCAATTATTTTTGAATGATTATTAATTGTTTCTGTTTTAAAGAGATATTGAATATAAATAGAGTTAAATGCATGATAATGATATTCTATTACATTTTTTGATTTTTTTTAATTCCAAGTCAGCAATAAATAGACAAATAAATGGTGACGTGTCAATTTTATTTTCCAAGTGGCAAGAGGAGTTGGTGACATATGGAGTATATACTTAAAATAGTTTATTGATGGTTGTATTATTAATAGAATAGATACTAAATGAAAAAAAACACAAAGCCTCAATCAACAACGAATGGAATAAAATATTTTGGTATGATATTAGTGGATTGATTTGCGGATTATATTTTTTCTTACTATCCCTTTATTTTCATTAACATATAGGTTTTTTTGCATGTTCTCCTTCCCAACATCATCTTTATTGATTAACTCTTTACTCCCAAATTGAAATTCTCAAATGAACAAATAACACTGTTATGATAAAACAAGGAATTATTGAGATTTCCCTTAGAGTGTGTTTGGATGGGGTAATTTTTTAGGGGATATAATTTAAGAGGGTAATTCAAATGCTTGAAACTAAATTAACTTTTTTGAAAACTAAATATGGAGAATTTTCAAAAAGAATGGATTTTATAGGGTATTTTAGTAAATAATTTTAAATTCCTTTCTCACCAAAAATGTTCTTTTAAAAAATTATTAAAGAAAATAACTCTCTCTCTCTCTCTCTCTCTCTCTCTCTCTCTCTCTCTCTCTCTCTCTCTCTCTCTCTCTCTCTCTCTCTCTCTCTCTCTCTCTCTCTCTCTCTCTCTCTCTCTCTCTCTCTCTCTCTCTCTCTCTCTCTCTCTCTCTCTCTCTCAGAGTGTAAGAGTGTGTTTGATGGGGTATTTGAAAAATTCTAGGGAATTTCAAATTCCAGGCAATTCAAATGCATCAACTGAAATCCTTTCATTTTCAAAATTATTTGTTTGGATGATATAAATAAAATTCTTCATTCTTAAAATTTCTTGTTTGGATATTGTTAACACCCAAAAATAATTAAGTCGTAGGCCGAGGGCTTGGAGAAGGGAAGAAAGATTAAGGTGTGAAGGCAAGCCACACGACTAAGATAAAAGGGGCACTTGCCAAATAGAGTCAAGTCAAAGGAGGTCCTCGGCACACTAAAAGATAAAACTTCCCGAGGGAGGGTCACGCTCGAGGGCCAATGGGCTAAGCCGAGGGAGAGTAATGACCTCAGCCTATAGAGTGCCACGACCAAGGTGAATCAGATGCCTAAGTTATTACCGCACTTTATCTTTTATTTTCATGCATTAGTCAGTAGTATAATCCAACCCTTGCGTCCCTCTCACTCAACCTGACCCTTCCTAGAGGAGTCAGAATACCCACAGCTGAGGAGCAGAGTTCCCTCCTCAGCGCAATTGCTTGAAGAAACGAGGAATCTAATACTGTCCAAACCTCTGGCCGACCCCACGGCTAGGACCTAAGAGTTTGATGACAACAAAGATTGGCACGCCTGGTGGGACAGGAATGAGTGAGCAAACGATGCTGTTTGATTCGCCTGGACTGGATTATAGTTGGCGTATGCACCTACGCTCTGGCAGGAACCTAAGTATGGAGCCACCATCGACATCAAAAAAGGGAATTGCTCCTAAAACGAAAAACACTGAGCCAGTAAGTGTTTCAGGCACAACACCCCCTGCGGTTAATGATGAGTATAACGACGGTTCCCCTTAAGATTATGAGGAACCTGTGGTCATGTCCACGTCGTTTATCCGGCAGCAAATCGACATGGGGATACACAATATCATGTACCAACTGTCTCACCAATTGGCTGACATAGTTAAACCTATGGTGCACAATGAAGTGCAACAGGCCAAAGAAGTGGAACTAAGGCGTGCTTCGCAAGCCAGTAGCACCATGAACTATGTTATCTCCGGCCAATCACAGGGAGGACAACTTTCTTCTATGGGGGGAACGCATCAGACCCTATCGTACACCAACCATGTTGGACCTCAGCAGGCATCCCCTTATAACCCTATGGGAGGCATGTGACAGTGTCCACCGAGTGGGAGCATGACTGGGACTTAGTAGGCGTACTTTCATCTGGTAAATTCTACTCCTTTAATTCCTCAGCCTGGTACTTTTGCTACCCCAACAATGGGGGGCAGTTTTTTGGCAAATATCAGTAATATGGCTTCTCTTTAGCAGGGACAAGTGCAATTGGCCAGAAGGCCGCCCGAGGCAGCAGACTTGGTGGGTCTTCCGCAAGGATCATCCTATGGATATTGTACCGTGGCTAACTACCCGGCTTACGCAGGGGGACAAGCCTTCGCCCCAGAATTAGGGAATGGAAAGATCGGTGGGTATTGCCCGAGTCAGCAACCATGGGTTCAGAGCCCACCTGGATCGACAAGCCTACCTCCTAGTCAGTCGTACCCCGGAGCACTCAGTAGCTACCTGGCGGGTTCCTATATACAGACACAGATGAATGTTGCTCCGGTCCAGCAACCATGGAATCAAATTCCACCTCACCGAGGCACGCAGGCATCTGTACCAGGAGCCGACCTCGTTAACCTGGCCCATGTAGTGCCTGGGTAGCCATGGACAGATGCTCCACCTCAGGTACCACCGCATCCTGGGGCGCAGCGTCCCCCAGATACACTATTGCGACGAACGCCTCCACCTGGAAGACCATCGGGGCCGAAACTCCTGGATCCTAATGTCATCGCTGACACCATCAAGAAGTTCTTAGGTGTTCAGTTGAAACCGCTCGACCGTCCGGTGTACAAGAAGCCTTACCCCGAGAGGGTGGATAGATTGGTGCCTCTGCCCAGAGGATTTAAGACCCCTGATTTCGCCAGATTTTCTAGGGATGATCGCAAGTCTACTATGGAGCACATCGGCCGATTCACGACCCAATGTGGGGAAGAAAACCAGAATGAATATCACAAGTTGCAGTTGTTCCCTCTGTCCTTGATAGGAACCGCCTTCTCGTGGTATTCTTCTCTCCCACTTGATTCTATACAGACCTCGGCAGACATGGAAAGGTGCTTCCATGACAGATTCTATTGGCCATAGCCTGAAGTTATTACAACCAACCTCATGAATTTACGGCAGAAGGTGGATGAGGATGTGACAGACTTCATTGAAAGATATAGAAAGATGGTCGGAAAGTGCTTAATACCCTTCCTAGAATCCCAACTTACTTTCATGGCCATCTATGGAACGCACCCTCAATTGAAGGAAAAGCTTGTTGGACAGGCTTGTAGTGACCTCAGTGGTTTGGCAGTCCAAATTGAATAGTTCATACAAGAAAGAGAAAGGAAGAGAGCCACTAGAGGCCGAGGACCACAACTAGTGTCGGTGGTGGATGCAGCCGAGGATTCGGACTATGATGAATCAGACGATTACACGGCAGACATCTTAGTGGCCAAGATAGTTAAGGGGAAGGTCTATCTCTGTCCAGCTCTTAAACCTGCCAAAGGGAACGAGAAGGACGAGGAAGGGCTGAATATTCCTTCAACATCTCTAAGGCTGACCAAATCTTTGACTACCTCCCTAAGGACAAACAGATCAAACTCCTTGACGGCCATACGATACCGCCTCCTGAAGAGATAAAGGGGAAGAAGGATTGCAAGTGGCACAATTCCTTCAATCATGCCACTTCCAACTGAATTATCTTCCGCTGAGCTATTCAAGAAGCCATTAGGAAAGGAAGGTTCAAAATGGCCGACAAAAGGGCATCAGAGATGATTGTTGACACTGACCTTTTCCCTAGCATGAATATCAACATGGTCTCCTTCTCAGGGAGTGACCGAGGGAAAGGAAAGAAGAAGTATGTGTGGGTCCCCAAACATGAAGCTTCCATAGAGAAGAAGACGTCTGTATATGTCCTTTTTGGCTCACCTCCTAGAGGATCCACAATGGCAGAACGTATGACCCTTTTACAAGAAAAATTGCAAATAGGGGCACCGATCGAGTCAGCCTCAAGGACCCTAGAAGAAGCTCCCTAAGCTGGGGAGGCTTGTCCACGAACTCAGGGAGTTGCATTTGTCCAAACTCAACCCTGAGAGACACTTGCCCAAACCCAGGGACTTGAGGGAAAGACTCCAACACGTTCCACCTGGGGGCACGGTAGGCCTACCGATAATTCCATTGAACAGGCCACCATGCTAAATTCAGGAGAAGGAGAAAGGAGGGTGGCACAGGTCACCAAGGCTCAAAGCTAAACTTCGGTGGATATTACAGTTTTGAATGACCGTGAGTTGAGAACCACCAGAACTGTGAAACCACCTTCTCGCTCACAGAAGAGGAGGCTACAGAGGGCTAGAGCTTTCAACGGGATGAGGGAGACCCTCCAGATGCTCACCTCAGCTAGAGATGGGAATACCCAGACCATCCCTGCAGCATCTGTTGCTACAGCGTTGGAACAGGCTTTCCCAAAACCAGCCGAGGATACAGCTCTAGAGCAGCAGGCCCCCAAACCAGCTATCCCTGATGCACCCGTTGATCATGAGGGAGGAGACCATACCATGATAGGGATGGTAGATACCCCTCATATGCCACTCACTGAAGCTGTGATAGAGTGCCTTTATGGACCTCATAATCCTAAGCAGCCCCAGCCAGTTGATCAACCCTAGGTCGAAGGGACGATGACAGAGCAAGAGCTTGAGGAAGATGACCTCCTGGGAGAGGAAGAAGATCACCACTTTGATCTTGAACAAGCTCTGAAACGGATGAGGCTCCACAACCTCAAGATGAATCCTAATAAATGTGCTTTTGGCGTATCTGCAGGCAACTTTCTAGGCTTTTTGGTGCACAACCAAGGCATTGACGTGGATAAAAACAAAGCTCGGGCTATCTTGGAGGCAAGACCTCCCAGAACGAAGAAAGAGCTGCAGAGTCTACTAGGCAAGATCAATTTCCTAAGAAGATTCATTGCTAACTCGGTGGGTAAAATGAAAACTTTTTCGCCCTTGTTGAAAATGAAGAACAACGAGGAAATGATATGGGGAAACAAACAACAGGAGGCCTTCGATCAGATCAAGGTCGCCTTGACCAATCCCCTTTCCTAGTGCTTCCACAACCTGGGAAGCCTTTGAAATTATACATTGAGGCTGAAGATCAAGCCATCGGCTGCTTGTTGGCTCAAGATGATGATAATGGCGTCGAGTGTGCTATATACTATCTTAGTAGGATTCTCAATGATGCTGAGACTAGATATTCCCCTACTGAGAAGTTTTGTTTATCGTTGTTTAATGCTTTTACGAAACTGGAATATTATCTTCTGGCTAAGGAAGTTTTGGTTGTATGTAAGGTTGACATTATCAGATACCTCCTTAACAGGCCTGTCTTATAGGGAAGACTTGTTAAGTGGGCCATTAAGTTAAATGCGTTCGCCTTGACCTACGTGCCACTGAGGGTCGTTAAAGGCCAAGCCTTGGCTGATTTCCTGGCTCAGCATCGTTGTGTAGAAGTACACGATGCTCCAGCCGAGTCTACCAATTACTTGGGTCTAAAGCCTTAGGTCCTCATATTTGATGGCTCAAGTACCCCAAACGGGGGCACGGGTAGGCATAGTCATCACTAGCCATTGTGGTCAGACGTGGAAGTTCACGATGCCTTGATCATGGGACTTGACATCCTGGCCGCTATGAAGGCCCACTACATGGAAATAAAGGGCGATTCACAACTGGCGATCAAACAGATCACTGGGAAGTATAAATGCAACAATGCAAAACTTAAACAACTGAGGGCCTCGCCGCATAACTTGCCAAAGTTGTTTGCCGACGTCGTCATTATGTACGTCCCCAAGAATGAAAACCAAGAGGCAAATGACTTGGCCCAACAGGCCTCGGGTTACAAAGAGCGAGTGGCAGAGATACTGCAACAAGGTACCTTAACTCCCGCCGAGGAGGAGCCCGCCAATGCTTTGGATTGGAGTATTGACGAGGTACCTCCGTAACCCAACAGCAGATACCGATTTCAAGGTCAAGCAAAGGGCATTGAAGTATATCTTGATAAGGGATGACCTTTATAAGAGAAGCACCAATGGGGTATTATTAAAATGCCTCAAAAGGAGAGATGCTTACATGGTAATGGCACAAATCCATGCAGGAGTTTGTGGTGCCCATAGGTCAGGCGCCATCATGAAGTGGCTTATTTACAGGCACGGGTACTATTGGCCAACGATCACAGATGATTGTTTCCAATTTGCCAAAGGATGTGAGGTTTGCCAGCTGCACGGACAAATCCAGAAGGTGCCAGCGGACGAGTTACATCCTATTGTCAAACCTTGGCCATTCAAAGGGTGGGCCATGGATCTAATCGGCAAGATAGGTATCCTGAGCTCAAAGGGTCACAACTTCATTATCGTCGCCACCGATTACTTCACTAAGTGGGTGGAAGCCATGCCTTTAGGAAATGTCAATTTGGCCGCGGTGATCAGATTCATAGAGAACCAGATCATATACAGATTTGGCATCCCTGAAACCATCACGGCCGATCAAGGGACAGTGTTCACCGGGGAACAAGTGGTGGCCTTTGCTCAAGAGTACGTCATTAAGATGAGGCTCTCGTCTCCCTATTATGCCCAAGCCAACGGACAAGCGGAGGTTACTAACAAAATCATCATTAAACTCATCAAGAAGAACATAGAGGACAAGCCTCAGCGGTGGCACGAGACCCTCAATGAGGGCCTTTGGGCTATGAGAAATTCTAAGTCTACAGCCCCGGGGCAACTCCCTATCGTTTGGTCTACGGGCAGGACGCTGTGCTACCACTGGAAATCAGTGTAGCCGGCAGCACTCCCTTAGTATGGATGAGTACCAACAAGCCATGTTGATGGAGTTGGACTCGGTGGATGATGACAGGCTGGCTGCCCTCAGTAGAATAGAAATGAATAAGGCCAAGAAAGCCCGAGCCTACAACAAGCACGTCAAGCCAAAGAAGCTTGTTGAAGGTCTAGTGTGAAAGGCCATTTTGCCACTTGGGATGAAAGACCCCCAGTTGGGCAAGTGGTCTCCAAATTGGGACGGGCCCTATATTGTTAGTGAAGTATACAACAGTGGGGCATATCGTCTAATCGCTCTAGAGAGAGAAAAAATCGAAACGAAAATAAATGGCAGGTATCTTAAAACGTATTATCCTACTCTTTGGTAAAATATGCAAGGAAAAGAGAATTGGGTTTAAACCATAAAGTATTGTCAGAGTGGCTCGCCACACACCAGCGGCCTGGTGGTAGATTCAACAATATACAAAACATGGGCCCGAGGCTTAAACAACCCTCTCCTCACCAGCAACCAGATGAGCCGCGACAGCGTCTTAGACTATATCTTTCACTGCAGCGTCAATGTCCGCGGCTATGGCCTCATCCGCCTCAACGGCGACAACATCTCCCAAGATCTCCAGACCGTCAGATAGGGGGTTTGATGCAGGGCATGTTTCTGATACTGGAGCGCCCATCTCCTTACCGGCGTAGTCCCTGAGGATCACTAACTCGACAGCAGGGTTGTTGGTAGGAGATGGAACAGTAGTAGAAAGAGCGGGCTCGCCCGTTGCTGCATCAGCGATGATGGGGATGTCAACCACCTCTTGCGCTGCTGGGGCGAGGGATTGCTCGTAAGATACTCTCAAAGCGGCATTATTGGAATCAAGATCCACTTCCAGGCCATGTTGAAGGGGGAGGAGGTAAGCGAGTTGAGGATCCAAGGCTGAACTGCGATGGAAAAGCTCAACAATGGCTACGGAGATGGAAGCAACCCTATCTGCGGCCGTCGAATGTTGAGGAGTGAGGGTGGCTAATTCAGACCGAAGGGAAGCTAGCTGGAAGCAACCCTATTGTTGCACCCCGAAAAATCCTTTGGAGGGATTTCTCTTCGCACAACATGAATTGGAGTCGCCACCAATATTTTTTAGAGGTAAAACATTGAAAAAAACCTTTCTTGAAAGACAATGGTCCTTGGAACCACGAGATTTGAGTTCGGGGGTCGGTTATGCATGGGGAAGGTACGAGCACCCCACACATCCTTTCTACTGAAAGGGAACCTCGATTTGACGTGTGATTTAAAAGGTTGATTTAAGAAATGCTTTGTTTTTATCTCTCTTTATCTCTCCTTACTTTATGGAAAAACTTAAGGAAAATTTAATCTTTTGCGCTTGACGGGAGGGCACCGTGCCTACGTATCCTGGGAAGGGAATCAAAGCAACGTAGTTCTTGTTTTCGAAAATTGTTTTGTTTTTAGAAATTGCCTTGTTTTGGAAAAGGGTTTGTTTTTTTGAAAAGAAAATGGTTTTCTTTTGTCGTGCATGACGGGAATGTGACCCGCTCCTACGTATCTCCCAGTGCGATGGAGAATTCAAAGCTTACGTAGTTCTCGGTTGTCGAGAAAAGGTTTTTATTTTTTAGTTGTTTAATTGCGAAAATTGAATGTTCACAGTGATCAAACAACAAAGGTTTCGAGTGATCACCACTAGCATCCCATTATTGACGATCGTGCAAGCAAAGGCTTCGCATTATCCTCAACAAAGTTTTTAATTTGTGAAATGAGAGTTCTTTTGAAAAATGAGTGTTCATGATAATCAATTGAGCAAAGACTCCAAGTGATCACCACTAGCACCCCATTGTAGACAATCGTGCAAGCAAAGGCTTCGCATTATCCTCAACAAAGTTTTTAATTTGTGAAATGAGAGTTCTTTTGAAAAATGAGTGTTCATGATAATCAATTGAGCAAAGACTCCAAGTGATCACCACTAGCACCCCATTGTTGACAATCGTGCAAGCAAAGGCTTCGCATTATCCTCAACAAAGTTTGATTTGTGAAAAATAGTTTGAAATTGTTTTGAGAAGAAGTGAAGTTGTTTATCAATGATTATGTAAATGCAAAAAAATGTTTTGAAGTTGGAACGTTACTAACGAGTAACAAGTTGTTCTTTGTATGCAACATGGTTTTGAAGTTTTGGAGAGTTACTAACGAGTAACAATTGGTGGAAATCAAAACAAGCAAATTGTGAACAGCAATTCAACATTTTAATGCACCACAAGCACATAAACAAGTATATCAAGCATGGAGTACCAAGCTTCAATTCAAGAATGCATGAGTAGGCAAGGATGCAAGAATAGGTAAGAATGCACGAATATGCAAAATGCATGTGCATCAAGGTTAAATGAACCTATCCTTTGCAGAAACTTCACAAGCTTCAAACAACAATTTACAATAAACTCAAAGAGCAAAGAAAGCATGATTAAACTTGAGGATGCATCAAGGTCATTGGAGACCAATCATGTGCGCAAATTCAATTGTTTATAGACCCCTTTTTGCTCACATTTCACAAGCACATCAAATGGGAATTGAATTTTTAAATGCTTACAAGCATAGGCATCAAGGTTGAAGTAACCTATCTCTTGCCAACTTAGCATAACCCAAGATCATTTGTGGATCATAAATGAACCAAAAACCCAAATTCATTTTTCTCAAATAACAAATTTCACAATTAACAACATAGGTTTGAATATTTGCAAGTTTAATGGCCAATCATCAATTTATTCTAACAAGTCAACCAAATCAAGCAAGCGAGTGACATAACCAAAACATAGATGCATTTATTCACAAGATTCAACCATGATAACCAACAAAAATCATAAAACACATATTTATTTGAAGCATGCGAAATCATTATCAAAGCAAATAACATTTTATTTCACTTAAAACAACAAAATCATGCATATAACCCCAAAATCAAAGCATCAAAACAAAGATTCATGAGATTAACATATGTACAAGCATAAAAATGAAGTTAAAAGAGAGGATCTACATTTTTGGAAGTGGAAATCTCACAAATATGCAAGAAATGATGACTTTATGCAAGGATTTACAAGAGAAGGGGTCTAGGAATCACATACCTTAAGATGAGCTCCAAATAAACACAATAGATGAAGAAACAATCAACCAAATCAACTTATCTTCAAGCTTGGTCTCCAATCTCCAAAAAATGACCCTTGATCTTGAACTTTTGTGTGATTTTATGAAGGATTGATGGTTGAAAATTAGTGTTTAGGCTTGGAAGATGGATTGAATGTGTGTGGGTAGATGAGAAATGAAGAAGTGAGTTAGAGAGAAGGGAGAGGGGGTGGCGCATAAAATGGAGAGAAGGTGAGGAGAGAGTTGTGTGCTAGGGTTTATGAGTGAATGGTGAGGCCAAAAGCTTTTTTTTTGTGAGGTGAGGTTAATAGGGTATATATAGAAAGCAATTAGGTTTAAGGGTAGTTAGGTCATTGTGCACTAGTTGTGCTCTAGGATTTGATTTTAATTTTGAATCAAAGGCTAGGATTGAGGCTCACATGGATTGAGGACATTGAGAAAACACAAAATGAGAGAATAGAGAGGGGGTGGCGCATAAACATTGGGAGGGGTCCTTGGTGACCAAGTTTTGCAAGTTGTCATCTTGTACTATTGTACTATTATATGACCATTCCATTATCCCTTCATTTTTGATTATTCTTCTTAGGATAATTGTACAAAAATACACCCAATTTAGGCCACATACAAGGTATCTTGAGGAATATGCCATTTTATGAGATCACCATGACCAAAAATATCATAAAAACCTCATCTTGAAATTTTTGTAGAATATTCCTTTTTGATGCCTTTTTTGAATTTGAATTTTGTGCACAATGTATGCATGCATGCGCATACATACATACATGACCAAAAATGTTTTGCCTCAAATAAATTTCTCTAAAATTGCACAATGATTCTTGATGAGAAATTATCTTATTTTTGACAATGACCAAAATACCCTTTTGCCCTAAAAACCTAGTTTTTTAACAACAAATGCATTTCCACTCTAACAATGAATTTAAAAGCCCTAGAATGACTTTTAAAACCCAAAAATGCATGCACAATGCTCTTCACTTTTCAAAATAAAACCACACTTCTCAATTTATTTATTTTTTTGCGGAAAATTAGGGTTTTAAACCTAGGCGGACAAAATTAGGGTATGACAACTGCCCCTCTTTATTTGGATTTTACCAAGGAATATGAATTGGCCGAAACATATTCCAAGGCAAAATAGAAATAAAGAATTCAGAAATAATACTAATTTTGTCTACTTAGAGAAACCCGAATTTTCCTTTTCTTTTTTTCTCTTTTTTTTTGTTTCCTTTCTTTGATCTCTCTTCTTTTGAGAGAGAGAGAGTCAACACTTGTCGCGTCGACGAGAAAGCAGTAAATTGCGTAAAGCAGTAAATGAAAGCAGTAAATGGGAAGTGCCGTAAATTGGGGAATTCGGAGGTTGCCTAAAACCTTTTAACGGACTCTCGTCTAGTCCGAGCTCTGGGGGTGGCCTTTTCGAGCGGCCGATCAATATCAGGTCCGGAACTGATATGATCAATGGATCTACGCTATGCCTTAGGTTGACACAGTTAATCCGATGGACTTAACGAAGTCTGTACGATCTGCCGCGCGCTCGTACGCGACGTTGTGATCTGTGGAAGGAGTTCACTAACTCTGTGGGAGTTCACTAACTCTGTGCTGATGGAGTTCACTAACTCGGTGCCATAATGATTTTCTGAAAATGAGATTTCGGGGACCCATTGGTCCAAAGTAACTGACTTTTTGAAAATTTTGGGGCCTAACGAGTCCAAAGCAACTGAGTTTCTTTTTGAAAATTGGGAAGCTTTGAATGATGCATGGAATGCAGGCTCTTGATGCTGGGATGCACATGGATGCAATGAATGTTTTTAATTTTCTTTTAGCATAGGGACTTTAGGATTCTTGAGTGATCAATTCAAGCGTCCTATCGTGACGACTATGACTATTTATTAAGAATGCCTCTTTTTGTTTTGAAAACTGATTTGATGTTTGATGTGATGATGATAAATGCTATGGAATGTCTGTGTTCTTTTGCTTTTATTGTGATGAATGTGGATGATGCGAATGTAATGCTTTGAATAACATGAAATGCCTACATGCATGAGGAGGATGAATGATTGGAGTATTTAAACATTTTTGTAAACATTTTTATGATGATGAGACGCGAGACTTTGAATGCAAGGAATTGAGATGGCTATGGACCATTCTTTGGAAAAACTAGATTTGATTCAAACTCTGGTGTTCTCAAGGTTTTTATTAACAAGCTCACTTATTTTCCTTTCCATTTCCATGATGACTGAACTTTAAACACCACATGATCAATTTGTAGTCTCTCTCTCTGAAGCATTAACTAGTAAGTATGCATAAGAGTGCAGATGTGGACGAGTGAGTCAGTTAACTTGGGATTGGTTTAGGATAGTGAGTTGAGAGACTGCCCCGACAGGAATTTATGGATGTGAATGACTTTAGGGAGAACTCTGCTCATTTGAGCGGGAGTGAACAGTTATGGAAATGCCCCACTTTAGAATGACAATTTCAAATGGGTTCTTTGAGTGGGTTTGTGAAAGGGGATGAAGTTATGGTACTGGTTATGAACTGAGGGTGGTATATGAACACTACAAGAAATTCGTCCATTACTGGCAGACACAATCCCCCAGTAATGGTTAACATCGGCCAGAAACAGCACGTTACTGGCGGATTTAATCCGCCAGAAATCCGCCAGAAAATCAGCCGCAGGTAACAGTTACTGGCCGAATTTCAGCCAGTAATTACTGGCGGAAATTCAGCCAGTAATTACTGGCGGATTTTCGGCCAGTAAATCAGCCAGTAATTACTGGCTGAAATTCGCCAGTAAATCAGCCAGTAATTACTGGCTGAAATTCGGCCAGTAAGCAGTCCAATCCGCCAGTAATGTATTATTTTACTGGCTGAAATTCCGCCAGTAAGCATCTCTATTCCGCCAGTAACGTATGTTTTTTTAAAAAAAATATATTTTTTAATATTCGTTGGTTAATTAAAAAATGATTTTAAAATTCGTTTATTTAAAAAATAAATAATATTTAAATAATATATATTTTAAAATTCGTTGATTTTATTAAAAAATTATTTTAAAATTCGTTTATTTAAAAAATTAATAATATTTAAATAACTTAATTCGTTTTTTTAAAAAACTATTTTTTAATTCATTTATTTAATTCAAAAAATTAATATTTTAAATATCCATAACAAAGTATAAATTCCATTTAACAAAGTACTAATTTAAATACCCATAACAAAATATAAATTCCATTAAACAAAGTTGTAATTTAAATATCCATAACAAAATATAAATTAAAATATTCATTACAAATGCAAATTAAAAAATCCAATAAAACTACTAGTTATCTCCATAGTAGTCTCCATTATCAACCGCAGGAACAGGAACTCCAGCTGCTACCTCGCCATGACGGGTCCATATCCAATAATTTGGCTTAAATCCATTATTGTACAAATCAAGTCGAATCTCGCTTTCATTTTTTATAGCTCGAAATATACATTTGGAGCAAGGACATCTAATTCCACCTTGTTCCTCAAATTCTTTTTGACACTTAGCAAAAAGAACAAACTCTTCGACTCCTTCAACAAAACGTCTCTTCAACCCAGCTCTACCAGGATACATTCGATCATACATCCAACTACGATCCATTTTTTTTGGATCGATGTTCTTAATATATACTACAACATAGTAATATGTGTATTAGAACAATACACGTTCATATACAAATTATAATAACTACAAACTACTATTTATTAATATATAGTGATTCTAACTATTAAAATAAACAAAATATAATTAATAATAGCAAATATAACCCCAATTTTATTTTCATAAGTACAACACAACACAATTTATAATATACTAAACAATTAACTATGATTCAAATATAATTACAATATTAATATTATTTAATTAACACATTATTTTAATTTAATTCGTATTTTTAGATAATAACATTTTATATCATTTTACGTTTTAAACAAATTTATTTTAATAATTCGAATTTATTTTATTTTACTAACTAGTATATTAATTAAAAAAACTATAATAATAATAAGTATATTAAAAAAAGTTTATTAATCAAAAATAATGATAACAGATTTATATATTTTTTGGTCATAATAAAAGACTATTATAAACAGATTTTATAATAAATTCCTTTTAATATTTCTAATTTTTATAAACAGATTTTAAAATAATAATTTGTTTATCATAATTTTTATAATAATCAGTAAATAATAATTTTAATTTTAAAATAGCCTAAAGAAAATAATAACAGTATATTATAATAATAGAATATAAACACATAATTCATTTATAACAATATCTTATTTTTTAATATATTATAATAATTCGTTTTTAATTAACAAATTTATTTTATTTTACTAAATAGTATATTAATTAAAAAAATTATAATAATAATAATAAGTATATTAAAAATAAGTATATTAATCAAAAATAATAATAACAGATTTATATATATTTTGGTCATAATAAAAGACTATTATAAACAGATTTTATAATAAATTCGTTTTAATATTTTTAATTTTTATAAACAAATTTTAAAATAATAATTCGCTTATAATAATTTTTATAATAATCAGTAAATAATAATTTTAATTTTAAAATAGCCTAAACAAAATAATAACAGTATATTATAATAATAGAATATAATCAGATAATTCATTTTTAACAATATCTTATTTTTTAATATATTATAATATAATAATTCGTTTTTAACTAACAAAATTTAAAAAACATACAACAGTAAACAAATAACTTGATAACTAACCGATAGTGCAGAGAAGGCTCTGGCTTGAAGCAAATTTCAGACTTCTCCAACAAAACTTTCAACCAAAGTGCTCAATCAATTGCTAAATAAACAAAAAATAACATATTAATTAACTATTACTCATATTCTTAAACAAACTATTTACTAAAACAAGAACATTATAATTTATACATACGTTCAGACAGAATATTGAAAGAGAACCGTAGAAAAAACTGAGAGAAGAGAAGTTTTAGAAAAAAATGCAGAGAAGTTTTCGAATGTGAAGGTGAAGAAGGTGAAGGAGAATAGATATGCAGAGTAGTTATAAATAGGTGAGAGTGAAACGGCTATTAATTCAAAATCCGCCAGAAACGAAAAATACTGGCAGAATATGCCATTACTGGCGGAACAATTACTGGCGGATAATGTGGTTAAATAATTTACTGGCGGATCCAAGCGATTACTGGCGGAAACAGGCGTTTACTGACGGAATTGATGACATTACTGGCGGATCTGCACTTCCGCCAGAAAACGTCATTACTGGCCGAATTACTTTGGTCAAACGCGCATAACGAGAGCATCTTTCATTACTGGCGGAACGACGCATTTACTGACGGATTTGGTTACATTACTGGCGGATCTGCAATTCCGCCAGAAAACGTCATTACTGGCGGAATTTTTTTGACAAACGCGTATCACGAGAACACCTTCCATTACTGGCCGAATTACTGGCCGAATACATTAGTGGCGGATTCTATCCGCCAGTAACGACAGTTACTGGCTGAATTTTAAATTAAGGTCAAACACAGAATACGAGGGTTATAGGATCCGCCAGAAATTTTATTGGATCCGCCAGAAATGTTATTGAATCCGCCAGAAACGTACTGGCAGACTAAATCCGCCAGAAATCGCCAAATTTCGCCAGAAAACTTACTGGCGGACTGATTCCGCCAGAAATGTTCAGCCAGTAATTTACGAATTTCTTGTAGTGGAATGGGATGGACAATGAACAAACTTTCCCAAGACCAGGGTGGGTGGGTGGTGAAGAGAATGCCCCAACTTTTGGATCTGAGTGGTGTTCTCAGTGCAAATCTTTGGTTCTCTATGAATGTCTTGACTTTTGGCATGAAAGAAGCCTCACTTGGTGATCACTAAACCTTGTTTTAATCTTTGGTGCAAATCTTTTCCTTTGGGCCTGAGACATGAGGACCATCTAGGGTAATAGCAATGCCAGAGCCGCGCATAAGTTTGCTTGCCATTTGAAGTGATTGTGCCCGCGTTTGTTTTTTGCCAATTCATTTATTTGAGGGATCCCCTCTTTTCTGTGATTTTCAGAAATTTCGCAATAATTGTAATGC
This sequence comes from Astragalus glycyphyllos, assembly GCA_963573325.1. Classification (NCBI taxonomy): domain Eukaryota; kingdom Viridiplantae; phylum Streptophyta; class Magnoliopsida; order Fabales; family Fabaceae; genus Astragalus; species Astragalus glycyphyllos. The sequence goes on along the minus strand of OY754310.1, from coordinate 29,676,718 downwards.
TTTTTGACTAATGCACAGGTTTCACAATTCAGTATCATCAATCATAAAAACATTTATTTTAAAACAAAGAGACAGAATAAGTGAAGATAAAAGACACGAAAAGCAAACACATGGAAGAAAAAGTTGAATTCTTATTGTTATGGAAACTGGACGTGCAGAAGGTCACGCCAATTGAAAGTACATTGAAAAATTTTTAAACTGGAAAAATACAAGAAAAAGGGGAAGCAGATCTTGTGTTTTTTCTTTTGAAGTAACGATGCCAATCGTCCATACTCATGACCTTGATCACCCCTTTATCCAAACTTTTGGGAGTGCTGATTGCCTTTTTCATTTCAAGTCCAAGTTTTCTGACCCTAATTTTTGCCTGGATCGCCCTTTGCAGGTTTTCAATCCACCGGGTCGCTCTGGTTTTGCCTAGGCGGCCCTTTGCGGGTTTTCAACCTAGCGAGCTGATTCTTACTTGGCTCATCTTTCTCTTTTTTCATTTATTTCTTTAGGCATACTCCTTTCTGACTGTATTTGAATTTACTGGAAACTGGGGTTTTCTTTTCTTGCATCCCATTTTGCGAGAATTAAAGGCCCCTCCGGAGAATAAGTTCTTCGTCTTCATGATACTGGGTTCATCTCTATGGGAATCCCTTTGGAGGTTCATGATCTTTTTGAGCATTGAGTCTTCTTTGAAATTGTTGAAGATGAGCTTTCTTCGGTTTGAGCTTTCTCTTAATCTTCTTCTGACATAAGACAAATGTACTTTGGTTTGATAAGGCTAAATGAAAGTATTACTTCCATCATATGGGGTTTGCCCCTGTTAGAGTGTAAAACGAAGCCTGATTTCCATGAAGGTCATCATCGTCCTTGATATCCTTTGTTGATTGTCTCTAACTGCCCCAAATTTTAGGGTGGCGTAGGGAGGGATCATGATGCTTGACCTGGAGTCTTCATACTGTCATTTGTGACTACCTTAGCTTGGAAAGCTGCGCAACAGACCGAACTTTGGTAATTACAGACTTTGTTATAATGGCAAGTGTCTTATGTCAGAAGGGTGATTTACACAAACTTGTTGATTCATTGCTCTTTATCATGGCGTCAATCCTCTCCTTTGCTCAAATTGATCATGTCACTTGATTCCTCATGAGGACGGACCACTTTGTTCTCTTATTCTTGCACAACAGCTTGATTGCAAATCTGATGGTGGAGTCTGAGGAATGACTGAGGGTTTGTGGAAGGCGGGATGACGAGGTCGAGGTAGTGTTTGCGGTTTTATGAAAGGAGAGATGTATAGGAATGATGAAGTGTTTGAAGGTTTATGGAAGAAAGGGTGGTCATACACAACAAGGTGTAGGAAGGTTCATTGAGACAAGGATCTCTTACGCTTTATGGCCAAATGTATCAGCTCACAACTTATATTTCTTTCGTCTCTTTTTCCCTTGTTTTTTCATTTTTGGGATTTTCATTTTTTGAATCTGTTCTTTTTTGTTTCATTTTTTCTGATTTTTTTTTCTTTTTTGCTTTTGAGTTGAGTGAGCTGATAAAAGTGATACACTATTTTTGGATATTTGAAGTGATCCTTGTCTGGGGTGATTGGAGAGATAATGGCAGTGAAACCCCTGCAGCGGTTGGAGGATGCTTGATTGGGTTCTGGTATTAACTGGGGTGACAGGAGGTTCAGAGGGAGGAGCAAATGAGATGGGTTGATTTTGTAGAAGGGCCACTGGTAGTGAGGAAGGTGGCGATGGCAGGCATTTGGTTATGAAATTTTTTGTGTGATGGGGTACTTGTAATGGGAAATGGGAAAGTTAGTTGATCTGAGGAAGGGAAAGGGTTTGGTCGCGAAAGAGGTTCGCTTGTAACATTTGTTTGGTTTCCTCAGCATTGCTCCACTTTGCTTGAACTTGTGCTTTGACTTCATTGCCCAACCTAGTTGTGGCATCATGAATTTCTACAGCCTTAGCCAATTCTTCACTTATTAACTCCGAAGAAACATCCCAGTTGTCTTCAGCCTCTCTCTCAGTTTGGTTAATCGGGTAATCAGAGTCACAATATGAACCATTGGCGTCGTTGTTTTCAAAGATTATTTTCATTTATTATTATTTTTGATCCGCGTTGGGAGGAATTGAAAAGCAAATAACAGACACATGACAAAATGAAAGAAAGAAATTTTATTGAGGAATTCAAAATAACATTTTATTGATGATGATACTAAAAGGAAACATGTGTGCCCTTATTGAAATATCCTAAGGCCTTGGGCAGAGCCAAAGGATTGCATTACAGAAAATTGTTTTGAACTGAAAAACTACATGAAAATCAACAATCACTCATAAATGCTATGAAATGCATGACAAAGACACAAATGTTTTGATGATGCCGCTTTCACCACTTCAACCCTCTTCAACAACTGCTATCCTTGCTTAATAGTCCACAGACCCTGAGAACTTGATCCTTCCCCCCTTCTCAAAAGTTAACTGCTTGGAATCAATGAAGCCCTGAACCAAACTTTTCAAAAGATAGCAATTTTCAGCAGAATGCCCAATTGCCCCAGCATGGAGCTCGCAAGTGGCTTCTGGATTGTACCCGCTTGGGAATGGAGGTTGAACTGATCTCATCTTGCGAGGAGTGATCCATCCATGACTGATTAGATAGCTGCATAGGTCGGCATATGACACGGGGATGGGGTTGGATCAAACTTGGATGGAGAATGATGATAAGGGAAGGAAACTGACAGACTCAAACAAGAGAAACTGCACATGGCATGCACGCCCACTAGAAGAATGCTTCGTAGAGAGTTAACATTGGTTAAAACATGATGGAAAATTTTTTTGATGAACTGTTTCAGTCTTTTATCATGGAATGGATGAGATGCAATGCCTTTTTTGAAGAAAATGCAAATGAACTGTTGATTTGAAAAACTGAGTGCCTTGGAACATCTTGAGTTTGCAAATAAGTAAGGGTAAACTTTTTCAACAGATTATTTTGCAAAAGCGTCTCGTCTCTCATCACAACTTTTTTATTTGGTTTATGCAATGTATGAATGAACAAATCATGATAAGCAAATGCATGAAAAATGACAACTTGAAAAGTGTAATTATTCTAAAGGAGATTTTTTTGTTTGTTTTTGATGCAAGATGAAATACGAATCTCCAATGCATTTTTGGATGATGCGAGATGCAAGAATGATATTTTTTTCAAAATGATTTTTATTCTTTAGAGGCACGGCAAGATCTGAAATACCAATGCCCCTTTTTGCGAAAATGATGACGTGAGGCAACCAATTGTCGTTACTCTGAGTAACTTGCATGAAACATTGAGTGGATCCTGACTCAATACTTCACGCAATATACTGAAATGCTTCGACATTTGGTTGACTCCACTTATTCACTTTATTTGAAAACAAACTGCGCCTGATTGGGTCAAAGTGCCCCGATATCGTAGAGTATCATCTCAAATTTGTAGTGCACAAACAAAGTTGAGATATTACCCTTCATCATTCAAAGATGCACTTCTACCCATGGAACGATTGCATAAGGAATTTCTCTTATTTCATTTCATTTCATTTTTTTTTTTGGAAAATGATTTAGAAAATAATTTTAAAAATGATTTGAAGATGCAAGTGATTTATTGAAATTTTTTTTTTAGAAAAAGGTGCTTTATTTGGGGAAAAAGGTTTTTAGAAAAAGGTGCTTGACGGGTATGACCCGCTCCTACGTATCCCCATTGTGATGAGGAATCAAAGCTACGTAGTTCTTCTTCGTCTTTTTTTTCTGAAATAATGCATAAATGCTACATTGGCTCGACGCCCACATTATTTGATGAAGGTTTTTGTACATGATTATGGATGACTGAAATGCTTATGCTATGCAGATGATAATTGTTTTTTCGTTTTCATTTTTCTTATGCAATGAAATGAAATGCATGATACTCGCAATTATTTTTAAAATGCACGAGAGACGTGATTTTTATTAAATGAAACTATATGCAAAATGAGAGGTTCACATATTTATATGCAAGGGAAAATAACAATGCACGAGAGATGTTTCTAAAAAATGTTTTTTTTTATATGCGAGAAAGTGCATGATACTCGCAATTTTTAATGCATGAAAAATCATGATCTTCACTGGATGAAGATGTATGCAAAAGGAAATGAGTAAAAAAAAAATTATTTACAATGCAAAGGCTTTCAAAAGCCGGAAATTCACACATTTTTTTTTTGATAATTTTTTTTCGGTTTATTTGCAAAAATATTTTATTTAGCATGGATGCAGGGGTATGAAGCTCCTTTGTGTCCTACCAAGGTTTCTTAGAGACAGGATCTATGGCTATTTCTACGGGTACACACTTCAAGGTTAGCACTAAAAGAAGGACCCTAAATAAGGCTCCTAGAGCCAACGACCTCATCTGAGACCACCGATCACAGGGCCGTATGTTCAAGTGATGGTATCATCAAACAAAGCCAAACTCTAGGTGAAGTCTTCGCAACCACCCAACAAGACGTACGTCCAGTGAGCAGCCACTAATGACTTCGTTCTTGAGGAAGTATTCTTGCATAGGTTTTGTCAAAAGACCTGACCTCAATAGGACCTAGGAGGGACGCATACTCTTTCAGACTAGCCATATCAATCTCTTTCACAACAGGAAGCCTTGAATTGAAAACGGTTTTGCCTTTTGATTCCATTCCGTTTCTTACACACCTATGACAAGACTTTGTGTTACGTTGCGATCTCCGGCAAACAACTTTAATGCATGGAGGATGCAAAGAATGGAGGTTTTTTTTCAAAATTTTTGTTAGATGCGAATGCAATGATGATGATGCAAAATGACGCAGATGTGATGATTATGACCTTTTATTTACATAGAAAAGAGAGAAGAAAATGATGTTTATTGGTGGCGGTTCAAAACATTTTTGAAAATACCCGCTATATGCCACCTCATATAGGTGTTTATGAGGGAAAAAGGAAATTACTTTCTACATTTTTGGTAAAAGAGTTTCGAAAGAGGATGCCTAAGCTAATGCAACACATAATTTGCGTGCCCCCGTGTCCTACAAATGGGTAAGGATCGTAGGCTCTAAAGTCAACGACAAGGGTAATCCTCCCATGTGGGTTTTGGTCACTGCCTCACAATGGCAACCAAGAGCTAAAGTCTCTCTCATGAATACACCCACAATCGTAGAGAGCTACCGATTGTGAGGTATCATGAAGAAAGCGCACTCTTGGGCGAAACTTTCATGAGAGCCAGACAGACAACGGTCTACGAATGGCAGTCACTACTCATTTCCACTCTCCTAGGGTTCTTTGCAGACCTTGGGTTTTAGGCCCCACTCAATGCTCACAAATGTAAGGTGTGCAGTGTGTGATGAGGGCACAACACCTAAAAATCTACCCAAACCCCACCTGCAAAGGGAAACCAGAACAGTCCAGACAATATCAAGCAACAACATGTCGTCTACCCTAGGGTTCAATATCATTTCAACATAAGTATACTAACCTAGGGTTCCAACAACAATCGCAAGCATTGCTTACCTTAAGAAAGGGAGCCTAGAGGAGGGGACATAATAGGATTAGGGGAAATGCATGAGCTTACCTCAAGAAAGGGAGCAAAGAAGAGGGGAACATGCTAGGATTGGGGAAATGTATGAGAAAAGCATATAAACGACGAAAGTAAGAGGAGAAGAAGAAGAGACTACTCTTATTTTACTCAAGAAGCAAATATAGAAGAGGAAGAAGGCTAACACACAATGCACGCAAGCACAACATCACAAGAATGCACACGACAATTCTAAGAATAATGCAAGCATGTTTTTAAAGGCAAAGGAAAGAAAGAAGAAAGAGAAAGGAGGAGAGATATAACAAAGCATTCAAATCAACGAAATAAATCACATGTCGAATCGATTGGCTCGACCCACTAAAGAAAGTTCCCCAGCGGAGTCGCCAGCTGTTGCACCCCGAAAAATCCTTTGGAGGGATTTCTCTTCGCACAACATGAATTGGAGTCGCCACCAATATTTTTTAGAGGTAAAACATTGAAAAAAACCTTTCTTGAAAGACAATGGTCCTTGGAACCACGAGATTTGAGTTCGGGGGTCGGTTATGCATGGGGAAGGTACGAGCACCCCACACATCCTTTCTACTGAAAGGGAACCTCGATTTGACGTGTGATTTAAAAGGTTGATTTAAGAAATGCTTTGTTTTTATCTCTCTTTATCTCTCCTTACTTTATGGAAAAACTTAAGGAAAATTTAATCTTTTGCGCTTGACGGGAGGGCACCGTGCCTACGTATCCTGGGAAGGGAATCAAAGCAACGTAGTTCTTGTTTTCGAAAATTGTTTTGTTTTTTGAAATTGCCTTGTTTTGGAAAAGGGTTTGTTTTTTTGAAAAGAAAATGGTTTTCTTTTGTCGTGCTTGACGGGAATGTGACCCGCTCCTACGTATCTCCCAGTGCGATGGAGAATTCCAAGCTTACGTAGTTCTCGGCTGTCGAGAAAAGGTTTTTATTTAATTGCGAAAATTGAATGTTCACAGTGATCAAACAACAAAGGTTTCGAGTGATCACCACTAGCATCCCATTATTGACGATCGTGCAAGCAAAGGCTTCGCATTATCCTCAACAAAGTTTTTAATTTGTGAAATGAGAGTTCTTTTGAAAAATGAATGTTCATGATAATCAATTGAGCAAAGACTCCAAGTGATCACCACTAGCACCCCATTGTTGACAATCGTGCAAGCAAAGGCTTCACATTATCCTCAACAAAGTTTTTAATTTGTGAAATGAGAGTTCTTTTGAAAAATGAGTGTTCATGATAATCAATTGAGCAAAGACTCCAAGTGATCACCACTAGCACCCCATTGTTGACAATCGTGCAAGCAAAGGCTTCGCATTATCCTCAACAAAGTTTGATTTGTGAAAAATAGTTTGAAATTGTTTTGAGAAGAAGTGAAGTTGTTTATCAATGATTATGTAAATTCAAAAAAATGTTTTGAAGTTGGAACGTTACTAACGAGTAACAAGTTGTTCTTTGTATGCAACATGGTTTTGAAGTTTTGGAGAGTTACTAACGAGTAACAATTGGTGGAAATCAAAACAAGCAAATTGTGAACACCAATTCAACATTTTAATGCACCACAAGCACATAAACAAGTATATCAAGCATGGAGTACCAAGCTTCAATTCAAGAATGCATGAGTAGGCAAGGATGCAAGAATAGGTAAGAATGCATGAATATGCAAAATGCATGTGCATCAAGGTTAAATGAACCTATCCTTTGCCGAAACTTCACAAGCTTCAAACAAAAATTTACAATAAACTCAAAGAGCAAAGAAAGCATGATTAAACTTGAGGATGCATAAAGGTCATTGGAGACCAATCATGTGCGCAAATTCAATTGTTTATAGACCCCTTTTTGCTCACATTTCACAAGCACATCAAATGGGAATTGAATTTTTAAATGCTTACAAGCATAGGCATCAAGGTTGAAGTAACCTATCTCTTGCCAACTTAGCATAACCCAAGATCATTTGTGGATCATAAATGAACCAAAAACCCAAATTCATTTTTCTCAAATCACAAATTTCACAATTAACAACATAGGTTTGAATATTTGCAAGTTTAATGGCCAATCATCAATTTATTCTAACAAGTCAACCAAATCAAGCAAGCGAGTGACATAACCAAAACATAGATGCATTTATTCACAAGATTCAACCATGATAACCAACAAAAATCATAAAACACATATTTATTTGAAGCATGCGAAATCATTATCAAAGCAAATAACATTTTATTTCACTTAAAACAACAAAATCATGCATATAACCCCAAAATCAAAGCATCAAAACAAAGATTCATGAGATTAACATATGTACAAGCATAAAAATGAAGTTAAAAGAGAGGATCTACATTTTTGGAAGTGGAAATCTCACAAATATGCAAGAAATGATGACTTTATGCAAGGATTTACAAGAGAAGGGGTCTAGGAATCACATACCTTAAGATGAGCTCCAAATAAACACAATAGATGAAGAAACAATCAACCAAATCAACTTATCTTCAAGCTTGGTCTCCAATCTCCAAAAAATGACCCTTGATCTTGAACTTTTGTGTGATTTTATGAAGGATTGATGGTTGAAAATTAGTGTTTAGGCTTGGAAGATGGATTGAATGTGTGTGGGTAGATGAGAAATGAAGAAGTGAGTTAGAGAGAAGGGAGAGGGGGTGGCGCATAAAATGGAGAGAAGGTGAGGAGAGAGTTGTGTGCTAGGGTTTATGAGTGAATGGTGAGGCCAAAAGCTTTTTTTTTGTGAGGTGAGGTTAATAGGGTATATATAGAAATCAATTAGGTTTAAGGGTAGTTAGGTCATTGTGCACTAGTTGTGCTCTAGGATTTGATTTTAATTTTGAATCAAAGGCTAGGATTGAGGCTCACATGGATTGAGGACATTGAGAAAACACAAAATGAGAGAATAGAGAGGGGGTGGCGCATAAACATTGGGAGGGGTCCTTGGTGACCAAGTTTTGCAAGTTGTCATCTTGTACTATTGTACTATTATATGACCATTCCATTATCCCTTCATTTTTGATTATTCTTCTTAGGATAATTGTACAAAAATACACCCAATTTAGGCCACATACAAGGTATCTTGAGGAATATGCCATTTTATGAGATCACCATGACCAAAAATATCATAAAAACCTCATCTTGAAATTTTTGTAGAATATTCCTTTTTGATGCCTTTTTTGAATTTGAATTTTGTGCACAATGTATGCATGCATGCGCATACATACATACATGACCAAAAATGTTTTGCCTCAAATAAATTTCTCTAAAATTGCACAATGATTCTTGATGAGAAATTATCTTATTTTTGACAATGACCAAAATACCCTTTTGCCCTAAAAACCTTGTTTTTTAACAACAAATGCATTTCCACTCTAACAATGAATTTAAAAGCCCTAGAATGACTTTTAAAACCCAAAAATGCATGCACAATGCTCTTCACTCTTCAAAATAAAACCACACTTCTCAATTTATTTATTTTTTTGCGGAAAATTAGGGTTTTAAACCTAGGCGGACAAAATTAGGGTATGACACCTATCTACAGCTATGATACAGTTGGCTATTCCCTTCTGCTCGACCAAAGCCGCCTGCTTGGTTTGACTAAGGGTATTGAAAGTAACTCGATAGCCCTCCCTCGTAGCGAAGTAGGAGTCCAACTTTTGGAGAGTAGCTGCGGCCTGATCACGAGTTGCCTTGAATAGTTCATATTGGTTTGAAATCTCCCCCAGCTGAAGGGCCATTTCTTCCAAGATACCCCTTTTGATGGAGGGGACTTCAGGAGAGTTGGACACTGAAATAACGTAGCTCGATCCCTGGCCACTTCCTTAGGGTTTGTGGGAATCTCGCCAGCCAAAGCTGCCTCAACTTGGGCAAGATCTCTCTCCGAAGCAGAGGCATCCACCTCTGGAGCACTCTGACTTGCAAAATATCGTTGCAATTCCTCATCATCGAAGGCGGGAGAAGCAAGTCTCTCGGGTTGCTGATCCACGGCAGGTTCGGCCACTTCAAGGGGGTTGGATCGGTTGCCACAGTGTTAGCAGCAATCTCCTGTAGGGAAGGATGAGTGAGAGACAGAAATGGGCACGGCAAAAACCACAAGAATGAAGAATTTAACTTACAGGAATCAGGACCTGGGGGCTATGAACCCGAGCCGGAGGAGATTGATGGGAGTCAGTAGGAATGCGAAGCCGCTGCGCAAAAACACCCGAGGGTTAAACAGACGAAATGGCTAAAATGGAGCAGCGAAGGGAAGAAAACCTACCCGCAATTGTTTGCCAGAAGGGGGAGAGAGGTTGGCTCTCGGCACTACAGGCGAAGGAGAATCCTGGGCCAGTAGGTCCCTAGTCCTTTTGCGCCGCATGAGAGGCACATCATCTTCATCATCATCGTCACTGTCCAAGGTTTTGGTGACAGGAGTTGGGGCTGAAAGAAAAGATCCCAACAAGCGAGTGAGTGAACAACTGTGACAAAGACAAAATGTACAAGAGTCAGAAGCTTACCACTAGAAGGAGGAGGTTGACTAAGGGCATTCAGCCGAGAGGAGGACCGGGGAGGAGGACTAGGAGCCAGTGGATTTTTCTTCTTCTTCTCTGATGGTTTAGCTGTTGAATGGCTTGTCGTGTGGGGTGGTGGACTCACTCCGGCAGCCACAGAGGTAGGCCGGACAGAAAGCCCCTCGGCAGACCCCAAGTAGCACTGAAGATATTCGCTGGTGGGCTTGGGGAAGACGTACTCCCTAACCCTCGCCCACTAGGAGCTGTTTGAGAGGGTCTCGCCAGTGACGCTGTTGTTGTGCGGAAAAGAGTATGTGCAAGTATACACAATCACAAAAAATAATAAAGAGTAAGTAAAGATCGTTCCCACGAGGATTGTTGAGTTACTTCTATATTTAAATTAGTAATTAGCTAGTGAGTACCACAAATAACAATAACAAGTTGTCAGCAAGTATTGTGAATAACATTAATGTAAATAAACAAGTAAAGATAGATGATAAGTAGAAATTCTAAATGAGAGTAGTTGGAATGCCTTTCACTATGTAAATTCATAGAAATAATTTAATGTTCTGTTTACCGCTATAGCATTAAGTGCTGTAGCGTTTGATGTGTGCCTTTCAGTCACTATCGTCAGGGTTTCGTTACAAGACTCTTATGTCTAAGTTCTAAATAAGTTCACCCCTGTATATTATGCTCCCACATTATTCACCCTATGAACTATGCTTTCCTATGTCTAGGTTTAAGCATGGGTTGTTCTAAGTGTCCTTAAAACAACCACTCACCCACATTAATCCTTGAGTTCGATTTATAGACCATGTATGAACCTATAAATGTACTTATATTTAGCTGATCAATTCTAAAATAAGTATTGGAAGAAGTTTCATGCAAGGGTTAAAATACTAACATCAAACATTACATTAAAACTATTAAAATATCATTCCATAACTACAAGCATCAAACTGCAAGAGATTCAGTTCATGATGAGCAACTAACACAAGAAATAACGCATAAAGGAGATACTTAAAGCCATAAAACCGAAATCACAAAGAGAAGGAAAATACTCCAAATGATGACAGCCCCTGTGATGCTACAGCATCCCTCACAGAATCGCCTGGTGCTACAACATCGCTCGCTGCACTGCATATTTTCTACTTTTTATTATGAAAATGGAGCTTGAACGAAAATGGAGTGTAAAACTCTCTTCTCTTCAGACCAGCAACTCCATGATGAAGAAGAAGAAGGTTGTGACTTCTATATAAAGAATATATCTTCTGAAAAGGGTGACAAGCCATCCCACCAACTATTTTTATCCTCCATTACAAGATAGACAAGTGTCCCATAAAGTAAAAGGTGGGTGGCTGCTGCAGGAAAAGTTCTGCACAGTTCTGCATTGCTTTGCAGTGATTTGACACGCAGCAGAAGTTGCTTTGCAGTGGACAAAAACGGAGAGTTCCTTGACGACGCAAAAGGACTTAGTGCTGTAGAAGTATTTGTTGAAGAAATACATCAAAAATGCATGATGTTCTCCTTCAGTAATATCCCCAGATGTCCTGGCGTTATTGGATAGCAAGGGAGCGAAGTTGGGAATGAAGGTGTAGGGAGGATCTTCGCCTATAAAACTGGAGTCACCATGGACCTCCAGGCCTCCCGCAGGGTGCCCTAGGATGGCAGCCACATCCAGCAGAGTTGGGGTCAACATTCCCCAGGGGAAAATGATGGTGTTAAGGGTCGTTGACTAGAAAGACATCAAGGGAAAGAGGAGATCAGCGTTGCGCGAAACCTCTTTGGTTGACACCTGAATCATGTCATAGATGCCCCATTCGTTCCAGGAATCGCCTTTCTGGGCAGCCAGGCGCGCTACCCAGGCATTGGACTCCTTGTTGCTTTTCGGCCACCCCCAAAGATCAAAGAACCTAGCCTCTGCGGTAAATCGGAGGGATTTCAGAGGGAGGTCTCCAGGGTGGAAACGCCTCTCGAAGAGGGAAAAACCAAGATCAGCGTTGGCACCCGTTGGGCGAAGGGCAGAAAGTTTGCCTATGGATTGGAAGATGGCAGGAGCGAGGGTCTCAGAAGAAGAAGCATCACTGTTTGAAGCGGCCATGACGATTGAAGTAAAAAACAGAGAAGGTGAAAGTGCAAAGGGGTTGAGTATACAGCAAGGGAAAGGTGAAGATGCAAAGAACCTTGTGAAGTAGGCATCATGGCCATTTATAGCCACAAGCCTCAACAGACGTGTCACTTGGGAACCGTCGCACAATCGTTTTGATTCGCGCGAAGCGCCAAGCATCACATAGCAGCAGTTATGTCCCCTCCAATCGTCATATCAAGTCATACCAAGGGAGGGTCACACCCGAGGGACAATGGGCTAAGCCGAGGGAGAGTAATGACCTCAGCCTATAGAGTGCCACGACCAAGGTGAATCGGATGCCTAAGTTATTACCTAAGGGTCAAGAGCAGCCGAGTGACCAAGTGGCTGAGGCAAGGCAGGAGTTGCTTGGAAGGCAAGGAAGACGTGGCACGAAGATAGAACGTGGGAGCAGTTGAAGATCAAGCGGGAGAGCGAGGCCAAAAAATGCGAAGCAGCGAGCATTTACCCCACTAACCGTGCTAGTGGGATCGTGGGTGGTTACTCTGCCTCTTTGAGGGCCTAGGAAGCAATGAGAATTGTTGATATTAGATTGATCCAACGGCAGGCAAGTGTTGGCTCGTATAGTGCCAGGCGAGGGCCTGTGTATATATATAACAAACAAAGTAATTGTACAGACATCCAAATCAATTAAAAACTCAACGCTTATTTCACTTTATCTTTTTTTACCGCACTTTATCTTTTATTTTCATGCGTTAATTAGTCAGTAGTATAATGCAACCCTCACGCCCTCTCACTCAACCTGACCCTTTCTAGAGGAGTCAGGATACCCACATCAGAGGAGCAGAGTTCCCTCCTCAGCGCAATTGCTTGAAGAAACGAGGAATCGAAGACTGTCCAAACTCTCTGGCCAACCCCACGGCTAGGTTATAAGAGTTTGACGACAATAGATATATAGAGTAATTAACACTCTTCATTTTTTTTATATTTTCTTAAATTCTTCACTTTACCCAAGGATCGAATTACATGTGAGTTCAACAACTAACAGGACCAACCCACTGGATGTCGAGCCCGACCTAATGTGGGCAGCAGACTTTTCGGACTAGCTCACATTTTATATAATGGAAATTAAAAAGGATAAAAATTTAGCATACTCATTGTTATATTGAATTTAATATTTTGAAAAATAAAACATGTGTAATGCCGTAACAATGGATATATAACCTGATTATTATACTGCACTAGCAATCCAATTCATACATTTGTACTGCACAATTCCAATAAATAACTTACGAAAATATTATGATTATTACCTTGATTATATTTCGCAATGCTTTTTATTTTCAAATACGTACAACTGACGGTGACATGTTTTTCAATAAGGGCTCGTTTGGATGAGCTTATTTTTGAGCTTATGGAAAACAACTTATGGAAATAAATAAGTTTTTATGTTAACCCATAGGTTCTCACTAACAAAAGTTATATCTTCATAAGTTGTTTTTCCATAAACTATATTGGCAAACTTATGAATAATACATAAAAACTTATTTATTTGCGTAAGTTGTTTTTCATAAGCTCTATCCAAACGGGCCCTAAGTATTGTGCTAATGTATGAATTGTAATAGTGCACTGCGTCGATAACTATTGTAGTTAGTGGTGGATATTTGTTAGGGCCCAGGTGGGCCATGACCTACCTAAAAAATTTGAAATTACTATAATACCCTTATTTTTTAAAACATAACAACTAAATATATAAAAAGTTTACGCCAACATCACAGTTTTAATATCGTGGTCTAGTGGTTAAGGTGTAACTAATTTAATAAAGGGTCGCGAGAGAGAAAATTATATGATAAAAAAATTATCAAAATACGACCAGCAAAGATCGATCCCACTACATAGAGCTGGGAACTACACATGTTTACCAATAGGTTAAACAGGGCCGTCTCAAACAATTTGGAGGCCCTACTCTAATCTCAAAAATTAGGCCCTAATTATATTTTTATCAAATTAATCACAAAAACTTAAACTGTATTGTAAATAAGGTCTTAATACATCAAAGACAGAGAAACTTGTATCATGGCATCATATCATATATCAAATGTATAAAAAATTGAAGTTTTGGGTAAGGAGTTAAACTGTTAGCCTTACAGGTGACATGTTATGTGGACTCTTCTACAATGTGGGAGACACAAGTAAAATAAAAGCTCTATATATAAATGTACAAACTATTAAATCCCAATTCCTACCAACGACAATATAAAGAAGGGTTTTTTGTACCCCCTCCTTCCCCCTATACCTCCATTTTCTCTTAAATCCCCAAAATACCTCTTATTTAAAAAAAATGATTTTTTTTCAAAATTTCCGGAAATAGATGCATTTCCGGAAAGCATTTTTTAAAACTTTCCGGAAACACCTCAAAAAGAGGAATTTCGGAAGTCTAATTATTGGCTTCCGGAAATACCTCTTTATGAGGTGCTTCTGAAAAGTTTTAAAAAATGCTTTCCGGAAATGCCTCTATTTCAAAATATTATTAAAAAAAAAATAAATTTAGTTTATTATCATAAATAACGATATATAACGATATTCGCTAAACTACGATAACGATAAAGATAACAATACAATACGAGAGAACATATACGTCAAAATATACAAAATATGAGAATAATAATGTTACCAAATACGAATACAAATACCGTAAAAAATACGAAAATAATACAACTATGGGTTAAATGTCAAAAGCCGTAAAGCAGTCGAAAGGGTCTCATATACAGCAGGTGGAATGCCCTTGTCTACCATGGCATCTCGGAGAAGTGCAGTTCCTCTCTCGATCCTATCCTCCATGGTTAGTGGACTAATATCCTCAGATGCTGCATCCTGATCTGGTACATCCTCTGGAGGCGAAGGCGGAGGCAGAGTGAGATGGGGAACGGACACCTCTATGTACCATGGTAGGTAATCCTGGTCGCACTCACCAGACACGAGGGTCCGTCTAGAAGTGTTCCTGAAAGTCTGCGTTCGGGCAGCGTAGAACAACTAGAGTTGTAAAATGTTCACTGTAGATGGACGTGAGGAACCAACCAAAAGAGGCGGGCCAGGGATTTGTTGGACGTATCTAAGCTTCCACCGGACCCTATCGGGCATATATAGCGCAGTGATGGAGCTCTAGAGCAGGTAACCTCTGAAAAGAGAAATCTGTGAAAATGGCGTGTACTCTCTGTGGTCCTACCAAGGCCTCCATATGACCTCCTCCCTTCCTAACTCATCCAGCTGCTCCCGAAAATCTATAAGCTTGACAGTGTCGCACTTTTGATTCTCCCACCTTCTGCAACGTGGAAGCTTAGACGCACCGAAGTCTTTGTGATAAACTCCAATTTAGTGCATTTTTAGAGATATTCTTGGGTCATTTTTAGAGAAACTTGTTAGCAGTTGTATAAATCATTCACATAATTTGCTCTTTATCTTGCAGAATGAAAGAAAATATGAAAAGAAGATGAAAGTCCAATTTTAAGTCACTTTTTATATATATATATATATATATATATATATATATATCTAAAACTATAAAGCGAGAAGTCTTAAATCATGTGCAATCTTAGGCATGTGCCAACAAAATTTTTTTTGGAACAAAAACAGTTTAAAATTCTGTCCCTGCATGTCAACTGAAGTGTTGGATTATTGTATTGCCACGTACCCCATAAAATTTAAAGATAACAAAATTGGTACTTAACACATTTGCCATCCATTTTTTTTAAATAAAGTTGCTAAAAAAGTCTACTTAATTCCTTTTTCTTCCATAACTCAATTTATTAAATGTTGCTATGTGTTGTCATTACATTAGTGTGCCACTCCCCACATGTGCCATCCATTTTTTTTAAGTCAAGTTGCTAAAAAAGTCTACCTCATTCTTTTTTTTTCCATAACTCAAAATTTATTAAATGTTGCTATGTGTTGTCATTACATTATATATATATATATATATATATATATATATTGTTATGAATAATATTAGTGGATGTCCACTAGCTTTCCTTCTTCTTTTCATTACTTCCCTTAGTAGTGGCTTTTATGGTTGTCCATTCACTTGCTAATCTACACCCTATAAATAGGGCTCATTCTTATGTGTAGAAACACACTTGTAAAGAGAATGAATAATACAAAGAATCATCTTCTCTCCTTCTCTTGTCCTTCTTTAAGCTATTGTTTTGATTCGTTTTATAACACGTTATCAGCACGAAGCTCTACTATATGATTGAAGGCATAGTCATCTTGAGGATCTATTGCAAGAATAAGTTTTCTTCTCATCTTTCTTTTTATTCTTCTACTTCTTCACCTTCTTCTTATCACTATCATCTCTTTTTGATATTGTTTATGTTTCTATCTCATTTTATATTTTATCTCATTTTTTATTTACTTATCACTGTTGATGAGAATTTGTTTTATAGTTCCTGAAGAAAAATAAATCCATTATCCAAGCATCCCTGAAGGATTGCACAAATAATTGTTTCTATGTATCATTGTTTATGATATAGTTCCTGAAGAATTGAAATTTTTTAATATGCAAGCATCCCTGAAGGATTGTGGTATAGTTCCTGAAGAACTAATGATTTGGTAATCCAATATCTTTGTAGGATTGCACAAAGAATAGTTTTCTTTATCAATGTGAAAATTTGTGATAGTTCTTGAAGAACTTAAAGAAAAAAAATATTCAAGCATTCCTGTAAGAATTCTCAAAGCATGATTTTTCTGTCAATTTCCAGATTTCATGGTATAGTTCTTGAAGAACAATTGATTAAAAGTATATTTTTCTTTGATCAACGTATATGAAAGATTTGTGATCGAGTTCCTTAAGAACTTGACTTTTACACAATGGTTGCAATGAAAATCAAGAGAAAGGACATATAATTTCTATCTCAAATATTCTCATGAATTAGCAAAATGAGAAAATATTTCTAAAAAAAATATTATGAATCAAGATTATGTGATAATACTAATACATCGCTCAATGAATTGAAATTCATTAATCCCAGAAGTGAATGATTCACATTATAATATTGGTACAACAAAGGTTGTGGTGATAATCATTGATATGGTAAATGTTAACATTATACTATTTAAATATATTAGTATATGATTTGTAGTTATGATCTTTCTATTGGTGTAATAACTCATGATTTTTGGAAAAAAAATGTAACTTTCCGATATCTTATGCTTGGAATTCCATATAAAATGTTGCAAAAAAAGGGGGGGAATAAGAAGAGTTGATTGTATAGCTAAATCCTAAAGAACTAGACACTCTTATGTTCTTATTTCCCTTCATAACATTTTATTATCTTCTTATAATTTCATGTTACCATAATAGTATAGCACAAGTGAAACAACATTTCAAATTGCGTGTCTCAAATTCTTTATGTATAAATGGTGTTTTTTTTGTTAAACTAGTATGTGTGGTTTATACGGTTTTGTTTCTTAAAGAAAATGTGTCCCAAATTTTTCTGTATATATATGGTAAATTTTGTTATACGCGTACTTAAAAGTTTTATAATTTATTTTTTAAAATGGTCAAGGTTTAATACATTACTTTTGCTTAAAAAAATATGAGTGCGGTTAAGAATTTGCGATGTGAACCAAGAAGTTGGATATGCACGTATGCAAAATAAAGTGTTGTTTCAAACCTAATGTTTAGTAGTCGACCTAGTTTCATACGTTTAGCAAGATTATAATGAAGTAGCATTGACATCCCATATTGATGATATGAAGGAGTAAAATATTCTTCAATATAATTGAAGTTTTATCTGTCATTTTCTCTCAATGACTTTTAACTATAATGCTATTGATTAGCTAGCTTAAAATAGAGTTAAGTTTGATAGCTATTTTAAGTTTTTAGAATACAATTAAGATTAAATATTTCGATTTTATATTAGATTGTGTACATTATCTAGCTATGACCAGAAGTCATATAGTAGCATGTGTACTTCTTATCAACTTGCAACCAGAAGTTTGGAAATGTAATTTAAAGCTCCGGAAGAGCTAGTGAATAGCTAATTACCTAGAGAACCATGTTTTTACACATTGTACCATATTATAATCTCTAAAGTCTCATGAAAATTTATTAAGTTTTAAGGATATCAGTCCAAATGGATATCATATTGAAACAAGAAATGAGTATGTTGAACATCTTTAGATAACGAGACATACTTCGGATAAAATAAGTGTAGTGGAAAAGTTGTCTGCTTTTTCCTCTGATTTGTAATACACTTATATATGTTCAATTGAAACACATGTTGTAAAATAGAAGTTTACATATCATAATAATTTTGTTGTTGGCAAGATCGATTGGACCATCCCGAGTATATAATGATGCGAAAAATGGTTAATTTTTTTAATGTGAACTTGTGTTGAAGAGCCAGTAGTTTCTTCAATCTACTAATTTTTGTGTTCACTAGTTCCCAAAAGAAATTGGCAATTTGAGAGAATAAGTCTCTCGTAATTCTAGAACGTATATAAGGTGATATTTGTAAACGAATACACTAATCATGTGGACCATTTAGATATTTGTGATTTTAATTGATTCATCAACTATATATATATCTTCAACTCACAACCGGAAGTTTGTGAGATTGTTTGCTCAACTAATTTGAGTAAGAGGTTATTATGTGAATTACCCTGAAAGCATCTGATAAGTGTTGTATGATATTGGACATCACTTAGTACACGTTCATTCATAAAATGGTCCTGAAGAACCATTCTTTAGATGTCTAAAGTTAATTATATGACCAATACTTATGAGATAAGAACTTCCAATTTGTACTTGGGAACATGCACTTTTGCACGTTGCAATATTAATTCGCATCAGGCCAACAAGTTATCATAACTCTTCCCCTTTACATTTGGTTTTTGGTCACGAATCTAAAATTTCTCATCTTAGACTTGTTGGATATCTAGTGTACGTTTCAATTTATCCACTCACAATGCACTATGATGAGTCTCAAATAATTTTGGGAGTATATTAGATATAAATATCCATGTATCATAAAGTAGCTTGAGCTAACAATTGGAGACTTGTTTATAGTCCAGTTTGATGATTATCATTTGAGTTAAGTTTCCCAACATCTGGGGGAGAGAATAAGCAGTTGGAAAAAGAGATAAGTTGAAATGAATTATCATTGTCTCGTCTCAATCCTCAAACTTACAATGTGAACTAGAAGTTCAAAAGCTAATTCATTTGCAAAGTTTAGTAAATCATCTATCAAATGCATTCATGATCCAAAAGATGTGACCAAATCATTTATATCAACTGCTAATGCTCCAATAAAATGGATGTTCTTGTTGGACAATACAATATTTGAAAATATGAGTCTCAACTGCGCCTGAAGTGTGATAGACCAATCGGTTCCAAAGATAAAAGTCCTCGAACAAGAAAAGGAGCTAAAAAGAACGATGGTCCAAGAGAGGATATAGAAACTCTAAATGAGTCTTCAGGCATAATTGACATTTTAGTTCCAGAAGAACTGATCAGGTACCTGAAAAATTATGAAATTAAAGAGATCTCAATTAATTATGTCATGAATGAAGTACAATGGAACCGAAACGAAGTCAACGTTGACGATGTTTTTAAATATAATATAGCCTAAATGTGATAAATGATAGTGAGGATCATGAACAAAATTCTATTAAAGATTGTAGACAAAGTGAGAATTGGCCAAATTTGAAAGATGAAACTGAAGCAGAATTAAACTAGCTTTACAAAAGTTTTTGGACTTGTAGTCCTAACACCTAAAGGTGTGAAATCAGTCAAATACAAATGAGTTATTGTGCAAAAACTGAATGAGAATGGTGAAATTGTGAGATACAAAGTTCGACATGTTGCTCAAGGGTGGATACAAGTATTTTTCAGTACTTAATTAACCTTGTAGCACATGAAGAACTCAATTTTCACAATATGAATATTGCTACAACTTATTTGTATGACTCATTTGATAGTCATAATTATTTGAAGATCCCTGAAGGATTTAATATTGCAATACACACTTTTCTGATTCTCGATATGATTACTCAAATTGAATCAATTCCTCCATGAAATAATATAATTTGAACATATACGGTATAATCGTCTAAATTTATATTCTAAAGGAGGGATACAAATATGACATCACTTGTCCATATAGTTTTATGGAAATATTTAGAAAATAATTTCCTATAACTGATGTCTATTTTGATGATATAAGTATTATCGGAACTCCTGAAGAGCATTCAAAAAATTATAGACTGTTCAAAGAAAGAGCTCTAGATGAATAACCTCAAACAATATCTGATGGATTTTGAGGTTGAACCTGTAGTTGACCTCTACATGAAAAATCCCAGAAGGATTCAAGATAAAAAAGAAATATCTTCAAATAAATTCTTTTGAAAAACAAAGTCTCATATTGATCTGCCGAAATTGTGTATATTGAGTACATGAATTGTGTGGTAAGAATATATGAAATATATCAGTCTCGAAGACTATGAAAGCATGCATGCATATTACCAAATGTTGTATCTCTTGATATGATAATATTATGTGAGAATTAGTAGTAATATAGTTTATTACAAACCAAAATACATTAGAACAAAGTGGGATGCATCTTTCATTTTTGACTATATCCTAATGAATATATCATATTATGTATGTTACACAAATTAACCACGCAGATATAAAGTATTTTTATGATCTAGATCAAGTCAGATTACAAGTCAGCTATTATCTACATGTGGTGACACTAAAATATCTTTATGATGTACAAAACAATCTATGGTTCTTGCTTCTTCATTTCATACTCAAATGCCAACAATTCAAGGAAGATGTTCTGAAGATAATATTGTCCGCAAAGATCCATTAAAAGAGGATATATCACAAGTGATGGAGTAAAGTAGATTGCTCCATATGCACTCAAGGAGAAAGTAGATTGCTCCAAATCACAAGTGACAGAGTGATGTTGGAATTCATATTCTTTTGTGACGCTGCAATCAGGGGGAGAAAAACTGCACTCTTTTTTTTCCTTTGCCATGGTTTTGTCCCACTGGGTTTTCCTCGAAAGGTTTTTAATGAGGCAGTTCCCACTGAAAGGATATTGTACTCTTTTTCCTTCACTAGATTTTTTTTCTACTGGGTTTTTTCTAGTAAGGTTTTTAATGAGGCATATCCTCGATGGACATCCAAGGGGGAGTGTTATGAATAATATTAGTGGATGTCCACTAGCTTTCCTTCTTCTTTTCATTACTTCCCTTAGTAGTGGCTTTTATGGTTGTCCATTCACTTGCTAATCTACACCCTATAAATAGGGCTCAATCGTATGTGTAGAAACACACTTGTAAAGAGAATGAATAATACAAAGAATCATCTTCTCTCCTTCTCTTGTCCTTCTTTAAGCTATTGTTCTGATTCGTTTTATAATATATATATATATATATATATATATATATATATATATATAAATGCATATGTGGGCTTAGCAATTAAAAGGAGTTGAGGATCAAAGGGAAGAGAAAGAAAGAAGGCCACGGCCTGTTTGTGAAGAAGGAAATAAAAGAAATCCAGCCCACAAAAGAACTGGTCCAAGACCATTTGAAAGTGACTCACCCTAATTGAAGAAAGAAAGAATTGTGGGTGAAGAAAAGAAAGTAAGGAACGTGATTAACAAGGAAAGAATCAGCGCATATGGGAGTTTGGAGCAACCCTAGGCGTGATAAAAATATTAAAGGAGAGCCGCATGTACTAACACAAAATTAGCAAAAAAGCGGTAGTGACGGCAACACATAGGAGAGGAGAAAAAGAGTTTTCTGGCACCGTCATTGACACCGTGGGAGAGCTTTCCGGCACCGTTCTAGAAGGAGATTGAAGACAAAGATTAAGAATTTCTCTATTTCCGGGACCATTATTCTTATCTCAGTAATTCATGAACCCTATTTTTCTTTTATTGTTCTATATTATTATGGATACCTAAATCATCTTCTAGGGTCTTAGGTAGATCTTGCAAGTTTAGAGACTTTTATGTTCTAATTTCTTATTTGAATTCATGTTTTTATTTCAATTAATATTGTCCTATTGTTTTTATCACATAATTAGGATTAACTACCATTTTCATGTTCATAATCAACTAGTTGTTCAGCGACCGTACTGCAATTAGTTGGTGGATCTATTGGATAATTGGGGCTATAATTAATGCATGAACAAACTTTAATTTAGTCTTCCAATCATTCAACTTTTTTGTTCTTTATGTTTTCTTAAATTTAAATTCTTGCATGACCAAATGAGGGTTTGTGTAGGAAAAAGAATATTAATTGCGAATGACTAAATGGATTAATAGCTTTAGTAAAAGTATTGGTAATTAAATAAAATAAAGGAATTCAAGTAGGAATTAGACATAGGGGAATCGAAGCTTGCAAGTGAAACCGTTAGCCTAGACCTCTCTCCATTAATTCAATCTTTTCATTTTAATTCTTGTTATTTATTTATTTTTATTTTGTTTCCTTCTCATCAAACTATTGGTTCGTCTAAACAATATATAATATTGATTAGTTTAGTACTAATTAATTAATCCCTATGGAGACAATAATCTTTTATACTACTTCTGCGAAGGAGAAACCTTGCTCTAAGTGTGTTTTTAACGCAACAAGTTTTTAGGCGCCGTTGCCAGGGATTAATTTGCAATATTAAACGAAAATGATTTTTATTGCTTTAGATATTTTTTTGTTTTAATTTTGTTTTTTATTTATCTTATTGAAAACAATACAAAAAAAAATTGCTAATACTTTCCCAAGAGACAGTTGCAGTTCACTTTTTTGCAGAGAAAAGTTTAAATCATGGTTAAGACTCTTGGAGACTACATTAGAGAGGCAGAGGTGAAAAGGAATTTAGAGAAGTCATCTTGGTATATGCCTCAATGTCAAATCTCATTTTCTCCTCCTTTTTATGAGTCTTATTCAAACTATTGGGATGACTATGAGTCACCTCCTTATTCCTCCAACTGGGATAATTATGAGACACTACAAGTGCAGAGGAAACAGGAGGAATCTGATATCGATGAGGTCTTGGTCAAATTTATGGAGCAAACAAATGAAATATTTGATATTTGAGAAAAATATGGATGAAAAATTTGATAACCTTGGGAGAAGAATTGATACCTGGGGGGATACCGTCACAGATCAAATCTCAAATATTATTGATTTGTTCTCTCAAGAGGCCCAACAAACTCCTTATTCACAAACTGAGCAAGACAGAGATAATATTCTTAGAAGTGATGAAGAGTTCTCCATGAAAGATAATCTAGAGAAAGAAGCTCTCAAGAAAGATGAAGAGACTCCTACTGAAGGGAGTCAAGTCAAAATAATAGCTTCTATTGAAAGGAGTCATATTGAAACAAAAGATCCTACTAAAGGGAACATTTGTGAGGATAATGAGAAAGATCCACTGATTCGTGATTTGGAGAAAGAGGAGAAAGCCCCCATTTTTGGGCAAATTGTTTTAACCATTGGTGATGCTGTGATGAGGTTCATAAAGGAAAGGTAACTCTAATGAGTGGTAAAGAAGAGGATGTGATTGAAGCTTTAAATTCTAGTGAAAATTTCTCTCCTTTTACTTCTCATTCTTTTAATGATGTGGTTGAAAGTAATATTTTTAGTGATTTAAAGATGCAAGACCTTTTGGAACAAATTATTATTTTGCAAGATCCTAGCATAGTGGTGGGTGGAGATAAAATAAAAATTTCACCATCCTTTGAAGTTCAACCACCACGTGAAAAAAGAAAGAATAATGTGAACCACGTTGTTAGAAAGCTAAGAATGTGCACTGCGTTAGATGTCAAATTTGCTCTTGGAGAGCCACCTGATTAAGCACCAACTATCGTCTAGCTCACGACGTTAAACAAGCGCTTCGCAGGAGGGAACCTGTGTTTTATTTGCTGTTGTTTTTGTTTGGTTTTTGTTTTATTTTTAGGAATAAGCTCGGATTGCAAGCTCTCTCAGGGAAGTCACTCTTACTCTCTCTCATTTTTTTTTTCCTATTTGATTACTTTTGCATTGAGGACCATGCTTTATGCTAGTGTGGGGGAGGAGAGTTTATCTTGTCACTTGATCTCTATTAATGCACATACCCACTACATGAGTTGATAGCATTTTTCTGGCTTGTTTTGAATGAACTATGCTTAAAAAAAATAGAGATTTTGCCTTTAAGCTAGGGATCCCATAATTAATTTACTTGACAGACTTGTGCTTAATTGTAACTGTGAGGATGTCCTTAGGAAGCTGATAATTAGCATTTGTTCCTCTTGAGTACTTTTTGTGAACTAGCTTCCAAATGTGAGATTTGAGCCTTCATAAAGGGATTGATACTAAATCATAAATTTTTACCCATTTTCTTTCTATGAGTGTGCTTCCTAATTTGTTACATTCTAGAATTCGTCTTTTGACCATTTCAAGGTGAAAATTGATTTGCATCATGTAAAAGGATTTGGGGGAATTTAGGTATTTTTCTGGCCTTAGAGTTGTTTGTTAAATTTGGGTTTAAATAGCTTTTACCCCCCTGCAAATATCACAAGAATTCATATACCCCCCTGTAAAAAAAAAGTTTCAAAATGAACCTTGCAAAATTTAAAACGTTTCTAGTTAGGTCCCTGCTCTTAGTTTTTCTTAAAAACGTTAACTTAAACTGAGCTGGATGTCCACGTTGGCATAACACATGGCTAATTAGAGCTTATATCATCATCATCATCAAAATCATTCATTCATCTGAAACTCTTATTCTCACTGAAACTCGCCTCATTCATCAACATAATTATTGGCGAGTTTCAGTGATAAGAAGAGTTTCAGATGAATGAATGATGTTGATGATGATGATATAAGCCCTAATTAGCCACGTGTTATGCCAACGTGGACATCCAGCTAAGTTTAAGTTAACGTTTTTAAGAAAAACTAAGAGCAGGGACCTAACTAGAAACGTTTTAAATTTTGCAAGGTTCATTTTAAAACTTTTTATTTTACAGGGGGGTATATGGATTTTCGTGATATCTGCAGGGGGTAAAAGCTATTTAAGCCTTAAATTTATCCATTAGTTGCCCTCTTTGAGCCTATTTGTTATATTTTTTCTTTGGTACCCAGATATAATTTTTTCTTTCTTTTGTGGTAACCATTTGAAATTAAATTTGGAGCAACTATTGGAAGTTACAATTTTGTCCAATATTTTAATTGTCTATCTCATCAAGACTTGAAAACAAAATAGGAGTGGCTAATGTAGTTACAAGTATCTTTTCCTTCTAAAAAATTATAGAAAAATGAAAAGTTGAAAAAAAAAAGAGAACAGAGAAATCAAGAAGGAAAAGGAAAATAAAATAAAAAATTCTCAAGAGCAAAGGCAAATAAAAAAGAACCTACTCAAGAAAAAAGGGAAATCAAAAAAAAAAGAGTCTACTCAAGAGAAAAAACAAATCAAAAAGAGTTGACTCAATAGAAAAAGAGTGAAAAAGGAAGTGAAACTAATTTGGAGTTTGAGCAAAATTTGTAAAATAGATAGGAGCTCTATATTTGGTTTCAAATGTTACTATGTGCTTCATGTTTTTTTAGCCCTTTGATTATCCCATTCTTCTTCTTTCCCACCTTGCTTGACTAAACCTTGGCCCCATTGCAACCCATAACACCCCATCTTTTGCATGCATGTGAACTATTTAGTGGAGATTTGGTTAAATTACAAGCTTATGCTAATGTGCAAACTCGAGTGTATAGTTCCCTAGTCCCCAAACACTTAGAGAGATTGTCAGCGAGTGCCCTTGTTCACAGAAATGTATTCTTCAGGGACTTGAGCCTCTAAATGGGCAACCTTTTGACACCTCATATGTGATGTATTTTCTATAGTCTGTCATTGTGCTTCTAATTTTGGATTCCTTTTTGGCTATCTCAATAATTTATTTGGAAAAATTTATTAAGCCAGGAAATTTGCTTGAGTACAAGCAAAAGTTAAGTGTGGGGGAGTTGATAAACTCTAATTTAGTGCATTTTTAAAGATATTCTTGGGTCAGTTTTAGAGCAATTGGTCCAAGACCAATTGAAAGTGACTCACCCTAATTGAAGAAAGAAAGAATTGTTGGTGAAGAAAAGAAAGTAAGGAACGTGATTAACAAGCAAAGAATCAGTGCATATGGGAGTTTGGAGCAACCCTAGGCGTGATAAAAATATAAAAGGAGAGCCGCATGCACTAACACAAAATTAGGAAAAAAGCGGTAGTGACGGCAACACATAGGAGAGGAGAAAAAGAGTTATTCGGCACCGTAGGAGAGCATTGGAGTAAAAGAAGGAGATTGAAGACAAAGATTAAGACTTTCTCTATTTCCGGATTATACTTATCTCTGTAATTCATGAACCCTATTTTTCTTTTATTGTTCTTTATTATTATGGATACCTAAATCCTCTTCAAGGATCTTAGGTGGATCTTGCAAGTTTAGAGACTTTTATGTTCTACTTTCTTATTTGAATTCATGTTTTTATTTCAATTAATATTGTCCTATTGTTTTTATCACATAATTAGGATTAGCTATCCTTTTCATGTTCATTATCAACTAGTTGATCAGCGACCGTATTGCAATTAATTGGTGGACTTATAGGATAATTGGGGATATAATTAATGCATGAACAAACTTTAATTTAGTCTTCCAATCATTCAACCTTTTTGTTATTTATGCTTTTCTTAAATTTAATTTCTTGCATGACCAAATGAGGATTTGTTTAGTAAAAAGAATATTCATCGCGACCAAACGGATTAATAGCTTTAGTAAAGGGATTGGTAATTAAATAAAATAAAGGAATTAGACATAAGGGATTAATAGCTTTTCATTTTAATACTTGTTATTTATTTATTTATTTATTTTTATTTTGTTTACTTCTCCTCAAACTATTGGTTCGTCTAAACAATATATAATCTTGATTAGTTTAGTACTTGTTAATTAATCCCTATGGAAGCGATAATCTTTTATATTAATTCTGCATACTTGGTCTAAGTGTGTTTTTAACGCAACAAGTTTTTGGCGCCGTTGCCAGGGATTAATTCGCAATATTAAACGATTTATTTCTTTAGATATTTTTTAGTTTAAATTGTTTTTTTATTTAAGGGAAAATTCATAAGCACAAGCACACACCCTTAGTGCTGAAGACCATATGCCAAGTTTCACCAGGTGCATCATCTCGATGATCTGAGTTAAGAAGACACCTCCCAGTGTATGGTTCCTTTGGTTTGTACCATGCACAAGGAATTGAGGAATTTCAAACAATGGTAAATCACTATTCACAAGAACCATTTTAGTTACCTACATATCATATTCTAAAGTTCAACCCAGTACCCACAAAACTGATGTGTTCCCAAATTCTCAATAGATCATTAAATTGATACATCAAAGTTACTGCTATGCAATCTATTACAGAGAGGAAATTTTGCAATCTCTACTTAAAAATGTTTCATTTCCAAATGCCAATTTTTGAAACTGTTAATTAAGAAGCTTGCAGTGTCGCGAGTTTTTAAAAATTGGGAATTCTTAAGAGCAACAGATTGGAAAGTTCAAAAATAGGGTTTTGTTAAGGAGAAAGGGGGCAGATGAAATGAGTTATTGTAAGAAGATAATTAACGATTAATTACAAGCGGCAAGAGATGAAGAAGAAGGAGCGGCGGCCGCGCGGTGTCGGAGATGAGCAGGCCGCACAACAGAGAGACAAAGGGAAGAGATGTTGAGTTTGAGACAGAGACAGAGAGATGAGAGAGTCGCGAGTGACGATTGTGGATGTGGGCTGAAGCTAGTTTCTTGTTTTTGGGGGCCCTTAAAAAAATTCTGGGTTGGGCCCTGTCCGCAAGCACAACTTGCACAGGATGTTAGCCGTGCCTGCATCTTGCAATTTCAAACCAAGCATCAGTAACCGTAGAGAATATCATTTCTTTGATAGTCCCATTTGTTTTTTGTCTACCTCAAGTTAATGATTCTCATTAATACGGTGCTTGAAACCGTAAAGAATAGGTTATAGGCATTGGACTTTCTTTCTGCCTTTGTGATTTTGATCTGAACCGCCGTGGGATTTGCAATTAAGGACCATTATTTCATAGTCTTTTTTTACAACATTCTAAAGGTCTAAACTTTCAAGATATGTTGACATCTTAGCTACCTAGGTTTAATAGTTTTTACCATAAGAAATTCCTCTAGATACCAATTTGTCATAGAAGGAATTTTCAAGAATGTATAATTCGAAAATGATCAATTGAAAGATAAGGATATAGAACAACAATGTTTACTTTTGTAAGCACACCATTGAAAGAACTTTACTACACTTCACAGAGCTTAAAGCCTGAAACTTAACTGAAAAATAAAGAATAGACTCCTAATTAATATCTTTTATAAAAAATAAACTAAAAAAAACAACTCACTAATATCTCATCTAGTGTTTCATTATACATTGATTTTATCATCTATTTGATAGCTTATAGTAGTTAATGAAAGAAGATAAACAACAATAAAATTAATAATAATAAGAAATTTTCCAAATAAGTATATTTATTTTGGGTACGGGTACCCGCGGGCACGGGTACCTCAATACCCAGCCCCGCCCCATTTATTAACGGGTACTTTAATTATCTGTTTATGCAACCCGCGGGTACCCGTTAAGCTACCCGCCACGTACCCATCGCGGGTAATACCCGCGGGTACCCACGGGTGCGGGTATTTTTGCCATCCCTACTGGGGACCAACATACTGGACGACCTGGGTCAAGAGTTGGATCGGACATGCACCTAGCCCGGTGGAAACCAGAATGGCACAGCCGATTAGGTAGAAAAATCGATGACCCGCGGACGAACCGAACCGGAATACAGCCACCACGGATTTGTTAATTTCAATTTTAATGAATTCCAAAATTGTTAATATGGGATTCGAACCCCCCAACAACAACATGACACTGCTGTGTCAAGAAAAAAACAACATGGCACTACTAATGACTTACCGCTAGTCGCTAGACCTGTTTGGATGTTGGGTTATTATATCTTTTTTTGACAAGGGGTTATTATATCTTAAAAACAATAATATACATGATTGTTTTGTTTCTAGAAAGAGTATTATTACCTCTATTCCATACCCATTACGGGATTGGTGATCTGTTTTTTATTTAATGCATATTCTTTTTGTTATAAATCAATGCATAGTAGTAAGCATATATTTATAAATATTTTTTTAAAAATCTATATTAGTATATTTTAAAGTATAATTATTATTAATTTATATAATACATGTGTTTGGCATGGTGTGTAATTTTAGCAAATTAAGTTTTATATGTATAGAATGTATAACTTCTTAAAATATGAGAATTTTTTGATTGAGACTGGGTAAATGGTCATGCGGTCCAACTACTGACCCCTCGGTCCGACTCCTGACCCAGTGACCTTCACCGAGTCGTTCCGATCCGGTTTTTAAAACACTAATCTCATCTCTCTTTTATAAACCTAGTTTATCTTTTCAGTAACTTACCGTCAAATGTCAATTATTGTTCGAAGGCACTCCTGTAAATAAAGCATGTCAAGTGCAATTTTCCATCCAGCTAAACTCAAAGCTCCACGCCTCCTCCTCCTCCTCCTCCTCCTCCTCCTCCTCCTCCTCCTCCTCCTCCTCCTCCTCCTCCTCCTCCTCTTCATACCTTTTATGCATCTTCCAAATCAAATTGCAAACCTTATATCTCTTAAGTGTTTTTGCAAAACACTCTTTATTATAGTCCAAACCTCTATTTATGATTCCGACGACAAGATCACAAGTACAAATGATCAATCAAAGTAACAAGAATAAACAATAGTCCTCACCACTCACTAAGTGTTTACACTCAAAATGTATCGGTCGTGTATATTGCTCAATTATGGCTTTTTCTATAATGTTCACTCTAGCCTTTTTCCACCCCGTAATGCAACTCTTCAAGTTCTTAAAACAAACCAAAGAAATCTCAATCAAGGTTGTGCTAAACCTCTACACAATTGTGACAAAACACACACAAACATTATCATTCAAGAGGCCAAACAAGACAAGAGAAACTTCTAAGACAAAACCAATAAATTTAAAAGACAAGAAAAAAATCTAAGCAAAGGAAGACACATTCAAATAGACATCAATGAGACAGTTCAACAAAGGTTAGGCTAAACAACTACGTGGTTCAAATTTGTGGAAGGTACGGTACCAAAGTTAACTTGCAATGCCTAATAGAAGAAGCAAAGATGACAAAAGGATTGATGTATCAAAATGAATGATTCTGAATTATTTTAATTTTTTGTAAATGCCTTTTTCTATAAGTGCTTTTGTATAGAATTACTCTTTTTTTCAGCACTTGTCTTTTCATTTTTTTTCACATTTGAATTTCTCTATTTTTTTAATCAATTTAGACTTTTGAATTTCCAGAGTCGGACATGTATAGAAGAAATAACATCATAAATAAGTTTGCAATTAAGGTTTTGGATCAAACTATTGCAAGTGAGAGAAGATGAAGTAGCAAAGACATTTTTTTCCTAGAAATTTCCAACAACTATAGAAATCAAACTTCACCAAAATACAACAAATAATCATCGAGGTAAATCTTCCCAGACATATTATAAAATTATAACCAATTATATTAGATATATAGCTTGTTAGTAATTAGTAAGTTGGTTAGTGTATGCCTATATAAAGAGGTTTGATGTAATCATTTTAGTTAACCATTCTCATTTGTATCACTTTTAATTACCTTTATCAATCATTTCAAAATTTTCTCTCTAACCTTCCATGAATGCCATGTTCCTTCAAAATGGTATCAGAGGAAACATGGTATCCTCCATGAATTCCGCTGCATCTAGGTCACTTTCTTTATTTTATTAATTTCTCCTTTTTGTTCGTATTCTATTTTTTCTTTCCGTTTCTTGATTTTTCACTTTCTGGATCTCGATTAATTTCCTTTTCTAAGATTCATTATCAGAATCTTGTTTCGTGCGATTTTGCTAATTGTGAATCGCTGTTCTTATGGTTTTGAATCGTTCTCCCTTCCATCTCAATTTTTGCGTATCAGTTTGCAGTTCTTGATCCTGATTGAAACCTTTTTTTTCTTTTTTCCCTCCTCGATTCTGAATCGTTATTTTCTTTTGGCTTAAATATGTTTTAGGTCCCTGCAAATATGGGGTGTTTTGGTTTAAGCCCCTGCAAAAAAAATTTTTATTTATAAACCCTTGCAAAATGACACGTTTTGTTTTAAGCCCTTCTGTTAGCAAACTGTTAGTGAGACGTTAAAAATCTCTTCCACGTGTGTTTTTTATTTTATTTTAAGCCCCTGCAAAAATATATGTTATTTATTAGACCCTTGGAAAATATTTTTTTTTTGGTTTAAGCCCTGCAAATATACACGTAGAAGAGATTTTTAACGTCTCACTAACAGTTTGCTAACAGAAGGGCTTAAAACAAAACGTGTCATTTTGCAAGGGCTTATAAATAAATAAAAAAATTGCAGGGGGTTAAACCAAAACACCCCATATTTGCAGGGGCCTAAAACATATTTAAGCCTTTTCTTTTTGAGATTCTGAAATTGAAACTCGTTTATGGTTTCCTTTCATCTCTGAAATCGCTCTTGATTTCACTCTCTTTCTTCACGACTCTCTTTGTGTTTGCATAACCATGTTTTCTGGTTTTCTCTGCTACGCAAACCATCGCAATTCTCTATCTTGAAATGATTCTAATATTGAATCGCTTCCTACTCCTGTTTCGCATCTTGATTGCAAATATTGATTTTGTTTGCGATTCGATTCAGTTTACGATTCAGTTACGATATGAAATATTGGATTGAGTTTCGCTCGCACCGTTCAACTTCATCACGAGAAGTCTTGAACTGTGTTCTTCGAGTGATCTTCGTCAAGTGATCTCTGATTTGTGCAAACTTCTGAAACTTCATCATTCTCCTTTGGATGTGTTGAGAATTTGCAATGGAGATTATTCGGTGCAGTTATGTGGTTATATTATTTTTCAGTTGAAGCTTTGCTTGCTTGTTTGTTTGGAGTTTATGGATTTAACCTTGTTGCAATTGAATATCAATCTGAAAGTGGTGTGCACATAACCTGTTTGATGAATTTCCTCATAGAGATATTATTTTTCTTTGGTGATTCTGTGTGTTTTCTTGTTGCTGCCAATTGCTTGTGCCTTTGCTGTAAATCTAAACATCGTCACTGCAGTGGTTTGGTAATCAGCTCATGTACTGCAACTGATTTCTTTTCTGATAATTCGATTGTTGAATTTGGTGAATATCCTCTTTGAAGTTGTTTGGATGTACAAGATGCTTGGTAAAAGTTGTCAATGGTTCCGATTACTGTTTCTTGCCAAAAGTCACAGTCTGTTTCGTATCATTGGTGGTTGATTGGTTCCATGGAGATTCACATGTGGCAGTCCTTTTGCTTATTGATCCATCGCAATATTTTGAATGCTAATTGATATACGTGAGGCTTCAAAGTTAGGTGCAAACATGATGGTAGTGTTGGAAAGTTTTTTGTAATTTTCACAACTTTATTTCCATAAACATCACAATTGCATTTGATACTTTTGGGTTCCTTGATGGCAAGGAACTTGCAGTACCACAATTACTTTGGTTGTGGCATACCAGTGGCATTCTACACTTCCCAGTGCAGTTTGGAGATTTGAATATGCAGTATTGGTATTGCTATGTGCCGAGATTTGTTGCCGAAGTTGGAGATTGTGCTTGAATGAAGTTTATTATCTAGTGGAAGATTTGGTTTGGAACTGTCCTTGTTTGAGTTTCGCGTGCACACTTAGTCATATTCTTCTTTATAGTTCAGTTGATGCATGTTTAGCCTTTTTGGCTTTTGCTTCTACCTTATTGGTAGTTAAGCATTGTTGCTTCCTCCAAGTGGTTATAGCACTATTGCTTCCCCCGAGTGGTTATAGCTTTTGTTGCTTCCTCCGGGTGGTTATAGCATTGAATTGTGGTTCTACTTGATGGTTAAGCGTTGGATTGTTACTTCCTCCGAGTAGTTATAGTATTGAGTTATGACTTCTACTCGATGGTTAAGCTTTAGCCTTATGGCTTTGATTTCCGCCGATGTTTTTCAGGCATATCTCATTATAATTTTCTTTCGATTTGATGTACTTTTGCTCATCCCAAGCTAGAAGTGTTGTGAACACCTTCTAGCTTGCGTGAGACTATTAGATATAAAACTTGTTAGTAATTAGTGAGTTGGTTAGTGTATGCCTACATAAAGAGGCTTGATGTAATCATTTTAGTTAACCATTCTCATTTGTATCACTTTTACCTTTATCAATATAAGTTTTTTAGAGTTTTTCTCTCTAATCTTCAATGGATACCATGTTCTTCAACAAATTAACAAGAACACAAAACTTGGATCAAATTGCAACAAAATGAAGCTAAAAAAAACCAAATTTCGGTACAGTCTTTAAATCAAAGCAGATGCGAAGTTGGAACAAGATGCATAATACCTCTTTCATTCTTAGACGTACACGCACTAACACGGTGAAGGTTACAATTTAGAATTATCATATACACATAAAGACGTGATTAAAAACTGAAAGAAGACGTGGGATGGAAAATAATTCTGAACAGAAACAAAACTCTTCTATTTGTTTTGTTTTTTTCTTGATTCACGAACATAATAACACTTGATAAGCACCTAATTGAATCCATGACAAATATAGGATCTAACCAAGTTATTTTGAATCAAAAATAGCAAAATAGAGAGAAAATAGACAAGCAAATGGAGTACACAAGAATATGGAAGAAATCGCCATTGTTGGTGTGAGTAATCTAGTTCTAGTGATGACTTTAATGTGTCAAGTATGTGTAGCTGTAGTGGTAGCATATTGTGGGTGTTTTAGTGTTGAATGTGCAATAGCACTCTTAAGTGTCAAGTGTGATTAATAAAGTGTTGTAATTGATTGTGATAGTCAAAGTGTAGAGTCAACAGAATTGCATTATGGTTGACCCATTTAAATACCGTTTGTAACAGATTACAATTGTAGTGAATAACATAATTACACATTACATTTCATTGAGCTCAAACGAGTGTGAGCGAAGCCAGAAATTGAGTGAACTTGATGAAGATTGGGTGAAAATCATCATCAATCGAGTGTAGTGAGGGAGCGAGAAACCCTAAAATCAAGCCAAACACGAGTGAAAGTGAGGATCAAATTCTTGATTCGGTGATGATGAGTTCTTCAAATGGCGGTGGAAATATACTCAATAATCTTCCAATTCTCGACGGGAAGAACAATGATCAGTGGTATATGACGATGAAGGCGATTATCACATATCAGGATGTGTGGGATTTGGTGACGAACAACCTCGAACCTCTCGCGGTGAATGCAACTGCTACTCAACAAAACGCGTACAAGGAATTGTTTATCCTCCATTCCAGTGTATCGCTAGAAATTTTTGAGAAAATCGCAAGATCGGAGACGTGCAAGGCTGCCTGGTACATTCTTTTGAGCGCTTACTCTGATGATGAGAAATTGAAGAAGGTACGACTTCAAACTCTAAGAAGACAATATGAATTGTTGAGTATGGAGTCTGGTGATACTGTTGCTTCTTATTTTACGACGATTGAAACAATTACGAATCAAATGAAAATGAGTGGTGAAGTGACGAGTGATCAACTGATTATTGAGAAAATTCTTCGATCTATGACTGAACGACTCGATCACATTGTGGTAGCGATCGAACAATCTAAGGACATTGCTACAACAAAGATTGATCAACTGCAAAGCACTCTCGAAGCACAAGAACAACGCTTCACTAAAAGAGATACTGTGAAGGTGTCTGCTGAGAAAGCACTTTTAGCAAACAGAGATGCAAAAGGAAGTGATGCTCAGAAATGGCAGAGAGGTAGAGGTAGAGGTGGTTTTAGAGGAGGCAGAGGTAGAGGAACTAACTTTGGGAGAGGAAATGGAGATTGAGGCAACACTAATGAGAAAAATGGAGGAGAAGCAAGTTCACACAGAGGTAGAGGTGGTTATGGTGGACGTGGAAGAGGTGGTGGAAGGAAGAAATTTGACAAGAATCAAATTCAGTGCCATAACTGTAATAGTTATGGTCACTTTCAAGATGAATGTTGGCTCAAGAAGAAGGCGATAAGGAGGGAACATTGCTGATGGTCACAACCAAGGATGAAGGTGACAAGTGAGATGATTGGTTCTTGGACACAGGGTGTTCTACTCATATGTCTGGGAGAAGGGACTGGTTTGTGGATCTTGATTGTTCTGTGAAGAGCAAGGTGAGTTTTGCAAATGATAGAACAATGAGAGTTGAAGGAGTTGGCAGGGTGATGATAAGAAGGAAGGATGGTAACCACATCTTCATTGCTGGTGTGCTGTATGTACCAGGAATGAAGAGTAACTTACTGAGTATTGGCCAATTGTTGGAGAAGGGATATAGAATGGTGATGGAAGAGAATTCCATGAAGGTATATGATACTAAGGAAAGGTTACTAGTGAAAGCAACACTGTCAGCAAACAGAACATTCAAGGTGAATCTGAATGTGGTAAAGCAAGAGTGCTTAACCATTACTTTCGATAGAGAAGAGTGGTTGTGGCATAATAGATATGCACATCTCAACTTCAGAGACTTGAGCTTGCTGTAGAAGAAGAATTTGGTGACAGGTCTCCCTCACATTCATCTACCAAGTGAAGTGTGTGAAGAATGCTTGGAAAGTAAAATGCCAAGGAGTGCATTCAATCAGCAGGTGCCAACAAGATTTAAGAAGAAGTTGTAGGTAATTTTCTCTGATGTTTGTGTTCCTATACAGCATGAAACCCTAGGAGAAATAAATATTTTGTGACATTCATTGATGATCTCACTAAATATTTTGGATTCATTGATGTGTTTGAAGTATTCAAAAAATTCAAAGTAATGTTTGAAAAACAGTGTGGTGAGGTAATTCAAGTGTTGGGAACTGATGGAGGTGGGCAGTATGTGTCTGGAGAGTTCAGCAGATTCTGTGAGAGTGAGGGAATCACTCATGAGGTGACACCACCTTATACACCACAACACAATGGCATTGCTGAGAGAAAAACAGGACATTGTTGAACATGGTGAGGAGTATGTTGAAAATCAAGAAGTTGCCTAAGTTTCTTTGGGGTGAGGCTATTTCAACTGCTGCATATGTATTGAATAGAAGTCCTTCTAAGAGACTAGAAGGTGTGACCCCAGAGGAAGCCTGATGTGGGAAGAAACCAGATGTGTCTCACTTGAGAGTATTTGGGTCTATATATTTCAGACACATACTAAATCAAGTTAGAACAAAACTTGATGACATAAGTGAACAAATGATTCTGCTGGGTTATCATTCTACTGGTGGTTATAATTTGCTGAATCCAATAACAAAACAAGTAGTAGTAAGCAGAGATGTGGTAGTTGATGAGCACAGATGCTGGAATTGGGAAGCATCAACTAGTGTGGAGGTGCAGAAACCTGGGTAACTGATAATTGAAGAGTTAACTAATGTAACTGAGCAGCAGAGTGACACTGAAAGAAATGAGAATGTGAGAAGATCACTTAGAGTAAGGAAACCATCACAGAGATTGAATGAAGTTGAAGTTATTCGTGATAATGGTGTGAATGCAGATGGAGAACTGGTGCACTTTGCATTACTTGCAAAGGAAGAACCGGTAACAGTGGAAGAGGCTCTAAAAAAATCCAAAATGGATAGAAGCTATGGAGGAAGAGTTGAAGTCCATAGAGAAGAATAATACTTGGGAGTTGGTGTCCCTACCAAGTGATAAGAAACCTATTGGAGTGAAATGGGTATACAAAGTGAAAGTGAATCCCATAGGTGAAGTAATGAAATATAAAGCTAGATTGGTGGCAAGAGGGTTCTTGCAAAGGCAAGGAATTGATTTTGATGAAGTCTTTGCACCTGTGGCATGACTTGAAACTGTGAGAACTGTTGTAGCTTATGCAAGCATCAAGAACTGGTCTATGCATCAATTAGATGTTAAATCAGCTTTCTTGAATGGTGATTTAGAAGAAGAAGTGTACATTGAAAAGCTACCAGGGTTTTTGAAGAGTGACTGTAGGGAGAAAGTTCTCAAGTTGAGAAAGGCCAATTATGGCTTGAAGCAAGCTTCACGAGCTTGGAATAAGAAGATTGATGGCTCACTGTAGAAAATGGGATTCACAAAATGTATTTCAGAACATGGAGTTTATGTGAAGGGTGAGAACAGTGATAACATTGTGATTGTGTGTCTCTATGTAGATGATCTACTAGTGACTGGAAATAAGGAGAGTGAAATTGAAGAATTCAAAAAATTGATGATGAGAGAATTTGATATGACTGATCTGGGTCATCTCTCATACTTCCAAGGTATTGAATTTAGAAGAACCAAGGAAGGAATTGTGATGTGTCAAGAGAAGTACGCAAGGGACCTGTTGAGAAGATTTGGTCTGTTGAATTGTAACTTTGCTGATACACCAGTAGAAGCAGGAGTTCACCTGATGCGAGAAGGCAGTGAGAATCCAGAAGACGCTACACTTTTTAGACAAATTGTTGCTGGTCTAAGGTACATTTGTAACACTAAGCCTGATCTATCTTATAGTGTTTGGACTAAAAAACTACTTAACAGACTCAACTAGTCTTAACAGACTCAACTAGTCTTAACAGACTTAACCGAAATTAATCACACTAAAACAACAATTACACACTTACAAACCCTCCCTTAAACTCAAGTTGTCTTGCTACAACTAGCTTAAATTAGTAACTTCACACATGCCTAGGAGTTCCCTAAACTTGACAAATGAATCAAGCTTCAAAGCCTTGGTCGTTACATCAGCCAGCTCTTGCAGTGATTTTTGAGGAAGTGAAATCTGATGTCAATATGCTTCTTCTTTCGGGGACAGAAACATCAAAACACGACCCGCCCCCTTGGGCGACTCAGGCTCGGGGGCAACTATTCCGAAATGGGCCAAGGGACCAGTCTCTACTACCGAAGAAGAATGATTTAGCAATGATGCAGTCGATCCATGCCATATCTCAATCGAATGACTGTTATCCCTGCGGCAAATCCAAAAGTGGTCGCGGATCAAAGTTTTTACCACCAGCTAACCCAGGCGCCTACCCAAAATCTACAAATAGCGGTCATCCCCCCCTCCCCCCCACCACCTAAAAAAGTAGACATCTCTCATTTCATTCCTTGCATTGACTTCTATCCCTGACTTGGGCATCAAAGCGTCTTTGCGAGTACAAGTCATCCTAGCTCTGGAGCTAGCCCGACATCTGAAGGATCATTCTATCGACTATCCGAACCCGGCTCAGCCATGACGCAAATTAATATCACATCATAATAACTTTATTTAAGAATTACATCTCGATTGCCCTAATACAAATTATCAATAATTGATTTTCAATGCTTGCTGCTGATTCACTGTAAAAACCACATAATTGAAAGAATGAGAAAAAAAACTCATCGAGTGTTCCAACACACACGACATCTAAGAAGTAGTCACGCAAAAAGAGAATATTCATGCAACATGTGCAGTTAATAGATACATGAACTAGGCAAATAGCACACCAAACAAACACATCAAGTTCTACAACAATAGACAAATTAACTCACTCCATTTGCACATGAATTCAATCCATTACGGTACGACTCACCCATACTGCGAAGATTTCTTGCCCATACTGCAACAAGGTTCCTTAAACGAATTTTAACAATTAAGGTTCAACTCGCCCATACTGCGAGAAGTTCCTTAAACGAATTTTAACCATTAAAGTATGGCTCACCCATACTGCCACGAGTTCTTGCCCATAGTGTGACAAGTTTCCTTAAAAGAATTTTTACCATTAAGGTACGACTCGCCAATACTGAAACAAGTCCTTTCCCATACTAAGATAAGGTTCCTTAAACGAATTTTAACCATTAAGATATGGCTCACCCATACTATACGACAAGTCCTTGCCCATAATGCAGTAATGTTTTAAATTTTTAATCACGAAAATAATTTTGTTTCTTGAGTGTTAGATATATTGTCTTTGTTTAACTGTTTAGTTGTAATTAAATGCAATGGTTTTAAATTTAATTATACTCTTTAAGTTATTGCTATATTCCTTTGTTTTGTTTATTTTGTTATTTGATGTTTTTAGGCAATATAATTAATTTCTAGTGAAAGTAAGCACCGTTAATATTTGTGTGGTTAAAAGAAATTTTAACGATGCCAAAAAGTGTGGGAGTCTTGACGATGCCTTTGTACTCTAGGTCTGCGTTTTTTTTTTTGAGGAAAACCAACTTAGGCCATTTCATTCATTAAAATAGAGGTGATACAATGAGGAACATAGTTATGCACCTGGTGACGAGCATAAGATTGCGCCGCCCTAGCTAAGCTATGAGCCACACAATTGGCTTGTCTCCTAATATAACTGATGGAGCAGTTATGTAATTGAGAAAACAGATTTTTACAACTAGAAATAATAGCACCAAATTCATTAGCTAATTTAAGTCCACCGTTGAGAGTGTCAACCACTTGCTTGCAATCAAGCTCAATATCAACATCATGGGTGCCTCTTTGAATTAGCCAACGTAACGCTTCCAATAAACCCGTTGCTTCAATTTCTTGAGGCTTTAGAAAACCATCAAAGCAAAGTGATTTTGCTGCAATAAAATTCCCCGAGTGGTCGCGGATGCAAAGCCCCATACCAAACTGATGCTGCTGTCCGAACCAAGCACCGTCAACATTGCACTTCATTCGCCCAAACGGAGGTGGCTGCCACCGCTGCATCGCCAAATCCGAGAGCTGTTGCTGCTGAACTGCAGAATTTTGTGGCTGCTGTTGCTGCTGATGTTGCAGTTGCTGCTGTTGCTGCTGCAGAAATTCGTGGCTGCTGTTGCTGTTGAACTGCAGACTTTGTTGGCTGCTGTTGCTGTGACTGCGTGGTTGCTGCTGTTGCTGCTGCAGAATTTCGTTTCTGTTGTTGCTGTTGCTACTGAACTGCAGAATTTGTTGGCTGCTGTCGCTGTGACTGCGTGGGTGCTGCTGCTGCTGTTGGTGGACAGCATTAATGCCGCGAGACTGCTGGTGTTGTTGCCACGAAGCCACAAACGAAAACGCTTCATGAAACGCTAATCCCGGAGGCTTTTCCTTGGAATTCCAAATCACATCATTCCTCCTCTTCCAAATACACCACAAACCAGCTGCAAATGTAGATAATTGATCGGTATCAAGTGCTGCCAACAGCTCAAACAGAAGTTCTTTAGCCCCCTCGGCCTGCTCATAGCGAGAATCAATGCTAGGCCACAAGCCCGCTGTCTGCCACACCTCTCTAGCTTTCGGACAGGCGAAAAACACATGCCATTCATTCTCAAAATTGTTGCTGCACCAGTGACACAGATTTGAGCATTGCACACCTTTCCGTTGAAGGCGCTCTCGAGTCGGAAGGCACCCCCTAGCAATACGCCAAAGCAAAATTCTGATTTTGTTGGGAACCTTGAGAGACCAAATAGCTTTCCAATTTCCTTCAACCCGCATATGAGAAGTATCCACCAAGTGTTCCATGCCAAAATAATAACCGGAATTGACTGAATAGTGACCATTTCTACTCAAATCCCAAGTTAATTCATCTTCTCCCGTGGCAATCATTCTCGGCATGTTTAAAATAGCTCGAGCATCATTAGCATTAAATGTGGAATTTATGAGGTCAGCCTTCCACTCATTTGTGTCCCTGTCAATCAAGTCAGCCACAAAAAACAAATTTGACATAGTAGGCAACGGAGAAGTTACATACGGATTCAATGGATTCCGAAGCCAAGGATCCTCCCAAATGCGAACATTTGACCCATCTCCTATCTTCCACCTCATTCCTCCTTTGACAATTACCCGTGAAGCGCAGATGCTACGCCAAACATAGCTTGGGTTATGGCCTAAAACAGCCCCCATAAAGTCCCCTCTTGGGAAGTATTTAGCTTTGAAAACTCTTGAAATAATAGCATCGGGATTGGAAAGAATCTTCCAACCTTGCTTCCCTAGCATAGCCAAATTAAAGAGATGAAAATGTCTAAAACCCATACCTCCATTTTCCTTCCTCATTGACAGCTTGTCCCAATTTAACCAATTAATGCCTCTTCCTTGCGTTCTATTAGAGCCCCACCAAAAGGAGTTGATCATGCGTTCCATCTCCTCCCCCAAAGTTGTGGGGATAAGGAACGTGCTCATACAATACGAAGGGATTGCTTGTGCCACTGATTTGACTAGGACCTCACGCCCGGCCTTTGAGAGATGCTTGCCGGTCCAGCTTCTAATTTTGTTCCATATTCGGTCCCTGAGATAATTAAACACGGCTTTTTTCTTTCTCCCCACCATGGAGGGTAAGCCTAAGTACCTGCCAGTTCCCAAAGTCTCCGTAACACCAAGAAGGTCCGATGCCACTTCCCTAATGTCAGGTAGAGTGTTTTTGCTAAAGAAAATCTCTGACTTCTGGAAGTTGATAGATTGGCCCGATGCCTGCTCATAAGTCTCAAGAATGTTTTTCATGACTCTACTTTCTCTTTCTGTGGCCCTGAAAAAAAGAAAACAATCATCAGCAAATAACAAATAATGTGTAAGGACAGGTGCGCCCCTACACACTTTGATACCGTGCAAATCTCCTCTGCCTTCCGCTCTCTTAATGAGTCTTGTCAGGCCCTCAGCCCCCAAGATAAACAGATAGGGAGACAAAGGATCACCCTGCCTAAGTCCCCGGCCAGACTTTATGGAGCCAACACTTTCATCATTAACCATGATCAACTCCACCGACTCCAGACACATCATCATCCACCCAACCCATTTATCATGGAAGCCCATTTTTGAAAGGACAGCTCTAAGGTATTGCCAACTAACTCTATCATACGCCTTACTAATGTCTATTTTAAAGGCCACCTCCCCTTCTCTGCCTCCCACCTTACAATTCATATGGTGAATTGTTTCAATGACGACCATAGCATTATCCAAAATAGACCTGTTTTCAACAAAAGCAGACTGCTCGGGGGAAACACATTTAAACAAAAGAGGTTTCAAACGGTTTGCTAGCACCTTATAGATAATTTTATAAATCACATTACAAAGAGATATAGGGCGAAAAATCAGTCATAGCAGCAGGATTAATCTTTTTAGGGATAAGTACAACATTTGTATCATTTAAATGAGGAGGAAAGTACCCTTGTGTCAACCAAGTGTGGCCAGCATGGAGCACTTCTTCACCACAGAGATGCCAAAATCGTTTGTAGAAAGCCGGATTCAAGCCATCCGGTCCCGGGGCTTTGTCTTTGTGCATGTCACGGAGAACCTGGCTGAACTCCTCCCTGGTGAACTCTTGTACTAACCCCTCATTGTCCTCGGTGGTAACTAAACACGGGATTGCATCTACAACCGACGAGAAGGCTGTCCCCTTATGCTCAAATAGGCGCTCAAAATAGTCTCTAGCAGTGGAAGCAAGGTCACGCTGATCTGTAGCAATGCTACCATCATCACGAGTCAAAAGCTTAATCTCATTTTGACGCTTTCGGGCTGATGAAGCTGCATGGAAAAAATGAGAGTTCGCATCCCCATCTTTGAGCCACATTACTTTAGCTCTTTGCTTCTAGAAGGCTTCCTCTTGTGCAAGTAATTGAGATAATTT
The DNA here is from genome assembly GCA_963573325.1 of Astragalus glycyphyllos. Taxonomy (NCBI): domain Eukaryota; kingdom Viridiplantae; phylum Streptophyta; class Magnoliopsida; order Fabales; family Fabaceae; genus Astragalus; species Astragalus glycyphyllos. The sequence continues at coordinate 29,633,929 of OY754310.1, read as the reverse complement.
TCGTTGGACCTCATTGAACCGTGTGGCAGCCTCACGGGAATCATCAAGTCTCAACGTTTCGAGCTCCGATTTGCACCTATCAATATCCCCACGGTATCGCATCCGAAGAGCTCTACCCCACACATTCATCTCTTCGGTACAAGCCTTCAACCTATTCAACACATCCATGCCTTCACTTAAACCCCATCCCTTCAAAACCGTCTCCTCCAAGCTCTCTTCTTCTAACCAAGCATTCTCAAACTTGAATTGCCTTCTTCTACGACGCCTCCCATGACCGAAAAGGTGGAGCACAATAGGATTATGATCTGATCGGTCGACAATAGTGTTGCACAAACGGTAATTAGGAAAAGCATCCAGCCATAACTGAGTTGACATAGCTCTATCCAGTTTCCTTTCCTTGAAGTCGTCAGTGCCTCTCCCCTTACACCAAGTGAATTGATACCCCTCTAGATGAAGGTCCGAAAGATTACAATCCGTAACAGCTTCTTTAAAACCACACATCTTCCAAAGTGGATGCTCACACCTCCCCCTTTTCTCATCATTTGATAACAGGTCATTAAAGTCACCAATAATGCACCACGGCAATGCATTATCCATAGCCAGTTTACGCAACAAGTCCCAGGAGTGACGTCGTCCCTCAGTCTCCGGGTAGCCATAAAAACAAGTCAAACGCCACTGAAAACCATCCTGAATTCCAATTCTCAGATTGATGAAATTCTGAGAGTAGTTAATAATCTCACAGTCAAACTGTTGCTTCCATAAGACCGCCAAACCACCACTTCTACCAATACTACTAACTGCGAAAGAGGAATCGAAACCCAAAGTAACTCGAATAGCTTCAATCTTACTAGCTTGCACCAATGTTTCACACAAATAAAGAACATCCGGTTGGTACGTCCGGACGAGGTCACGAAGAGACGAAACTGCACTCGGGTTGCCCAGGCCCCGGCAGTTCCAACTAAGGATACTCATGGCTCCTGGCAGGCCTGCTTGCCAGGACCTGGCATTAAAAAAGGATCAACATGGTTGTTAATAACTTGAGTGTCTCCAACGTGAACATTAGAAGAGCTGTTCACAACAGTAGCATGATTAACTTGGTTTTCTTCATTCCTGCGCCTCTTTCTCTCAACTTCAGTAACATCACAAACTTCAGCCTCTTTCTCTGCCATATGCTGATCTGTCTCTTCATTAATACACGTGTTAAGTGACGTGGAATTTGAGTTTCCTACCCTTGATTGAGGGAATAAGAGCTGCGGGTTTTTAAACACCTCAGCCATACGTTTCGCCAGGTTTTCAGCGTCCTCATTCACTGTCACTGAATTCGTTGCACTTTGTAACGGTGCACTCCAATAATTGCGCCGTTGTTGGCGTCCTAGGGTATCACTGCCTTCCGCCGCATCATCCCTGAGCCACCTACTTCCGCCGCCGATGTAATTACCCCTAGTCTCCACACGTAACTCAGGCCCCCACCCACGCTCACCGGAGTCAGAACCAATCGTCAGCAATAGAGGGCAGAAGTCATCTGTATGTCCAAGCAAACAACATAGATAACAGAAAGAACCAAGTCGCTCGTATTTAAACGACGCCATTACCGTCATACCTCCCTCCCTCCGAATATTCTTTGTACGCAACAATGGCCCCCGCACATCAAGCAGAACACGGAGCCTCATAAATGAACGCCATGAGCCTTGAGAATTCTTCACGTCATACTCAAGCAGATCACCCATACATGCCGCCAAACTCTTCCCCACCGCCTCAGACATGAAACCCGGTGGAAGACCATGTACTTGAATCCAAAAAGGGACAGCATAGAGAGGTAACTGATTCGGCAACACCCCAACTTGCAGAGTGCTAAGACTCAGTAGATGTTTGTCAAAGGACCAAGGGCCACCCTTTAACACACGTTGGACATCAACTTGGTGATAAAACTGAAATGAAAACAGCCCAGTTTCGACTTCTCTGATCGTGATGCCACCCAACGGCCTCCAAACTCCGGCCATACGATCCCGCATAACTTGAAGACGAATAGGACGGTCTGTGAGGAACCTCCCTATCAGACAAAGACTGAGATCATCTGAAGCAGTACCCCCGTCAATCCCTTCAATCACCACATCAGACTGTTCGATTTCTTGTGTCAAACGCTCCATGTCGTTTGTAGCCATGAGGCCAGTTCAGATGGTAAAAGCACTGTCTAAGAATAGAAGAAGAAAACAAAGATGAATGGAAGAAGAACAAACGGTAGATGAAACACCACCTACGGCAACGTTAAATGGATACTTGGACTCCTTAACCATTTATTTTCTAATTTTGCAAAATATTAGTTATGATTTACTATTGTAATTTTTAAAAAGTGGTAGATACTTGGACTCCTTAACCATTTGGTCAAGGGTTCGATCCTTGACCGATGCATATGGAAAAATACCTGTTGGGAGAGGTCAACCCCTTAAATGGATCTCAGTACCTCGAGGGATTAGTCTCTCCAGTTGCACACGCAGGGGATACCTTGGTTTACCAAAATAATTTTGTAATTTTTAGTATTTTTCATGAATTATTAGTATTATTTGATTTCTATTATGACTATTATGTTTGGAATAATTATATATCTGTTATAGGATAGAGGTAAGAGTTATTAAAAAGATAAAGAAAAGAATTGGGCCATTTAATACATACACGGTAGCATTAGTTTTTTAAAGAAATTACTGCTTGCAGCTCCCTCTTTGCTAGGCGCACACCCTGATTTATAAACCCCAGCGAACTGTTTATCTTCGCTAACCCTTCTCTCACACAGCTTTTTGAAAAACCTTACCTTCCAAACTTCTCTCTTCGTTTTCTCCCACGTCTAATCACGACCTGTTATAAAACTTCACCACCGAAATCTATATCGACTACCAAATTCGTTTCCGACCTCCATTTTAGCAAATAATGGAGCACCATTCGCCGTGCTCAAAAACTCAAGGCGAGTTGTATTTTGAAGATTGTGGATACCTAGCATCGAAATCTTTGAGAAGCACTAGCCCTTTGCACATTTCGATTATGTCGACGTTGGACCCCTCTTAGCTATGTCATTCGGTAACGTGTTTCTGTGATATTTATTAATATTTGAAACTGTATTTTTTTAGTACTGACACTAACAATTCTCGTTCCCGTGAGCTACGTTTTCAAGTATTCTTTATTCGGGTTATTTTGGGTTGTAGGGTATCATTAAAGTTGTAGACATTTCTATTAATCCTCTGAACACCTAACTAAATATACACATGGCCTTGTATGCGAGACCAACATTTAAGAAATTGTTTTAAAGTTTGTGATTAATAATTTATAATTTAATTCTTAATAATGAAGTTTGCAATCATATTTTTATGGATATTAAATAGGGTTAAATATGTTTTTAGTCCCTACAAAATTTCGCTATTTTGTTTTTAATTCCTATAAAAAATTTCGTCAACTTTTAGTCCCTATAAAGTTTCACAATTTTGTTTTAAGTCCCTATAAAATGTAAACTCGTGTATACCTTTAGAATTTTTGAATGATATTTTACATACACGTTAAAGATATTAAAAATATCTCCCTCACAAAAAATAAACTCAAAATTTGATTTCTAGGTTAGTATTTCCTTTAATTTGTTTATCGAATCTTTTGCACTTAAAAAATTTAGATTTAATTTATGCGTTGTTAAAAAATTCAACGTTTTTCTGGAAGAGATGTTTATAATGTCCTCAACATGTATGCAAAACATTACTCAAAAATTCAATGGATATACACTAGTTGGCATTTATAGGGACTAAAAATGAAATTTTGAAATTTTATAGGGACTAAAAGTCGATGAAAAATTTTATAGGGACTAAAAACAAAATAGTGAAATTTTGTAGGGACTAAAAACATATTTAACCCTATTAAATATACATATGACTTTACCAAAAAAAAAATATACATATGACAATGCGTGTTTTGTTCTTGTGAGTTTGTATCTTCCACTTTTGCCAAAAAAAATTGTATCTTCCACTTATTGTATTTGTTTTAGTCGTTATTATATTATTATATTATATACTAGGGGGAAAGACGGGCCTTCGGGCCCGTCTTTCATGTGTTGGTGAGTTGATGGATAAATAATAAATAATAATATAATGAAATAGTGTTAGTGGGTAGTTATAAGGGTATTTTGGTCAGAAAAATCTGACACCAAAAAAATGAATTCCCTTTATATATAGGTATAGATATTATATTGGTACCAAACGATTAAATTATTTTGTTCGATTGGATTGACTTTGTTGTAGGTGTCTTATATGAAAATTAGTTTTATAAATATAATATGAAATATGTTATTGCCTTAAGGAAGGATTTAAAGAGCCAATGAGTAGTGTAAGATTTAGGTTTAAAAATGTCATAAGCTATAGATTAAGAGAGGAAACAATAGAATTAGAGTTAATAAATAAATTTATATGAAGATTTTTACGTTTTAAGATTTGAATAAGAAATGAATACTATTGGTGGATTTAAGAGTATAAAGATATAAATTTGAATAACTAAAGGTGCGAATAAAATGTCTGTATCCTTGTTACTATCTTCCTTATATTATGTCATATATGATTATGACTTGATATCAATGTGATGAGATACCTAGCCTGTAACAGGTGAGAATGGTTCTCAGGTGATGTTTTGTCTACAATATCTTACTTTATTCGATATGTGGTTGTGTGTGTTGTGATCTGGTATCATTGAGTTTGACTCACCTAGCAAGTGAGAGGCGAGAATAATAATCAAGTCATGCTATGGCAAACATAGTATCTTTGAGTCTGAGTTACTAAGTTTGTGATAGGCCATTCCGGTACTCAAGTGATGCCATAGTTGACCTTGCGTTGCTGAGTCTCAGTAAGCTAGTTTGTGAGAGGCGACCCATGTCTCCATGTCTTAGTTACTTAACCTTTGAGAGGCGATGATGGCTTTAAAGTGATGATATACCTCACTTAGGGTATGTTTGGGAGGGGAAGGTAGGGGAGAACATATTTTTCAATTCTAAATTGTGGAAACTATAAAATGTCACTAAACATAATGAAGTGTGATTAAAATTTTATATTGTTATCTATCAAGTTATTCCTTTACTTTTTAAAAATCTCAAATATAATATAAACTAATCTTTTTGAAGCCCAACTCCCCTCCCCTCCCAAACAGACCTTAGTTTTATTGAGTCTAAGCTACAAAGCCTGTAAGAGGTGAAGATGGTGCTCAGGTACTACTATGTCTTGTGACGTGTCATTGAGTCCTAGTTATCTAGCTAGCCCTAGGAGGAGGCAAAAATGGTTCTCATTTTTTTCTCTTGAGTTTAGAGAGACATTCTTGTGTGCGCTAAATGGGAGATGCATATATTACATTCATGACTTGGGAGGATTTATGATTTATAACAACTTATGACCCGTGATTACCAGTGTGAAATATGATGTCTGCAATGCTTCGTTTGATTTACCATATATAAGAGTTTATCTATTTTGACCTTTTACCAACAACATGTCCTATGTAATTCACATTCTTATTTCGTACTTGTCATCTCGTAGTTTATTTTAACTTTTAAGGAAGATGCAACTTATGTGTAGTTAAAAAAAATACTTATTGTCTCAAATTTATATTAGCCAATGGCTTTGTTTGTGCTTAATTTAAATGGGCCTAGTGTTTTTCTTAATGTTTATATTATCGTCTTAATATAGCTTGAATGTGATTCTCACCGTTCAACTACCTTTTTCAGTTAATTATGACAGGTTACGTGTCTTGTGTGGAAGTCCAATTTAGTGGGACGTTTTCCAATAGGGGACGTAATTCCTCATGTCCTCGTGATTATGTGGTGTCAAGCTCTAACTAGATGTAATATCGAGATGATGAGTTTTATTTCCAAGTATTTTATTAGAAGTGAAAATCGATTAAAGTGTGAATAAATGAGTCAAGCCAATATGTAAATCTTTTAAAGTTTTTTATTCACGTTATTTATTTTAAGAATGTCCTCATATTTTCCGTAAATTCCTTATTAAATTTGTTTCAAGAAAGGGGTGTCACAGTATCAAAACAAATCAGAAAAATACAAAAATACCACTGAAATATGATAAAATCAAATAAACATTATGCAACTTTTTTGGATTTTTTTAAAATTACGAAAAATTTCAAAAAAATTAATCAAAATAGTAAACAAAGGAATTTCGGATTTTGAGGCGCTAGGTTCCACAAGAAGTCTCTTCTACGGAGTTATGATCCCTTATATATTTCCTGAATTCTTTGGTTGTGGTTTTGTGACATTCGGAGAAGATTGCCTAAAAACCGATCTTTTTCGCCTAAAACCCTAAACCGAGCAGAGACAACCTCTAAGATAGCAAAAGCGACCAATTAGAAATCCACGGAAATAGCACCAATTTGATCAGCAGTAGTAAACAAGTCAAAATAATAAAAATGTAAGGAATTTAGTTGTTTCCCAAGAATCTTTAAATTATTGAATACCAAATCAAAATTGTAGGTGTGTTTCTTGGATTTATCATAGGTTCCGAAATAAAGATTTGTTCAAGATTTCATAATTATTGGTTGATTATAAACTAACCAAACAAACTTCAGTCAGTTCATATGAATTTCCTCTGGCTTAAAAAAGCGTCACAAAGAGAGTTCGGTCATTCATGATAGTGAACAAGCGCCACAAAACGCAATTCACGTCATAATTGAATTACATCATTCCTATAAACAAGCGTCACAGACTCTATAAATTTCTATCCAAATTAAATTAGACTACGATAACATAATTCGAATACTTAAAGTTGCGAAACAAAATCATGATTAATTGAATAAGCAAAACTGAATTATAAAACAAAATATATATGCAAAATTGAAATTGAGTGATTAAGAAAAACACAAAACCAAAATTGCAACAAGAACTATGGGGTTGAAATTGATGAAGAAAGAATTAAAAACGTAAGAACAAAATAAACATTAAGCACTAAACCTCAAAATCCTTAAAAGCAACACACTTCACCTATGGATTGATTTAGGTCTTATTTCCATGAGGCTAGGGTACACAACGAATTCAGAAATAATAATAATAATAAAACAACAACAACAACAACAACAACAACAACAACAATAATAATAATAATAATAATAATAATAATAATAGCATATGGTAAAGAGTTTTGGCTGCTAGCAGCTGTATTATACTCCTACGACATAAACCTAATTAAGCGAAACAGGTTCTTGAACAAAAACCCGACAAGAAAGATTAATTATCCCAAAACCCATAATTAACATTATTGTTTCAGTAATTAGCATTTTTTTACCTTGAAGATGTCTCAACTGGGCTTTGGTCTCAACACATGCAATAATTGTAGATATCCTCCATAGCTTTCCAACACATGCTTGTTATGCCTGTAGAGTGAGCAAGGGTCAATATGCAGTTAACTCCGAAAACTAATCGAAGAATCATATTAATGCCAATTAAGACCCAAAGTTTAGAAACATGTTAAGACTTAGATATTAGCCGCAAAACAAAACTCAAAATACCAAGTGCAATGCTATAAAGAATGCATCAAAATGCATAGATCAGTTGCTAAATAGAGATTTTTTCATAGATGTTCTTCCGTGGCAGTAGCTCCTCTTTTGCTCTACTCATTTTGAGGTCATGTACTACAACATTTTAATTCTAAACCTACACCTAAAAACCGTTGTGTAAAGCAAAAAAACTGTTCCACTAATTTTATGCAATGATTATTCAAACATGGTTTCTACAGGCAACACCTTCCCAAAACTGTTCTACTTTTTCGTAGATGTTCTTCCATGGCAGTAGCTTCTCTTTCTCGCTAGCATACTTCTCCTATTAGAGATATAGTTTGTTAGTAGTAGCAAGTGCCTATAAATAGGCTTACATAATCATCTTGATTTTCACTCTTCTCATTTTATATTATTTCACTACCTTTAGTATAATAGACTTTTAGATCTTGAGTCTAATCCTCCATGAATGTCATGTTCTTCAAGAAATGGCAACGCTCATGAATGCCGCTGTCAGGACAATCATAGTTTCCCCAATAGCTTCAAAATACATTTCAAAACCGATGCTTTTGATTGTGCGAAGCAATTCCACCCATCACAACGCCAGATAACTGTTCTCTAAATATTTCAAAGAGTACATTTCAAAACCGTTCTCTTCTATGTTTTACCATCACCAAGCCAACATTTTCGTAGCTCACATTGGACAATAGAGTTTAACCATAACAAAAATAATTTTTTAAAATTCATTTGTATATAAGTTGAATTGTACCTCAGATCGCTTGCTGAAGAACGGTCTGGATATCAGGTCGATCGGATTGCGCTGCTGGTCGCGTCCGGAGCCTAAAAGAGGGGGGTGGTACCTGCAATAACACTCCAACGCCCAAGTCAAGGGAGGACGAGCAGAGTAACGATGCTAGTGAATAGTGTGTACCTGACAAATGAAGCAATAACTCCTTATATAGGGTTAGGGAATCACGGGTGACCGTAGAATCACTATACGGATCGATCAGGGCTGTTGATCTTGGTCTATGTCATCCTGACCATAGTAAATGGGCTGACTTGATCTTCCCATCTGGATTGGGCTTCGGCCTAGTCCAAAACAGTTGCCCCCCAAGCCGAAGTCGTTCTTGGGATGGGTGAAGGCTTGATGTTGCTCTTCATTGAACGCTCTTTCTGCTCGTTCATAGGGGCACGTGGTCGATAACGCGAGCTCTTTTGTCTTAATCTGTTACGAGAGCGGTCGTGCTCTGCTCATGATGACGTGGCAGATGGTTATTATGTGATGTGACGTTTCACATTTTACGAGGTGACATTAATGACGGTTTGGGATTCCCAAAGGAGACGCTGCCATGATGACGGTTCATCCTTCGAGACACGTGCAACTGCTGGGTAGCGAAGAGTCGTGTCGCTTCGCTAGCTAGTAGGGAATCCTCTATATATATGATGCCCCCTTTCCCAGATATCAAATTTTCTCTTCTCTGTATGCTTTGAAAGCGACTGTATTCTGCTCTGAAGGCGATCATATTCTGTTCTGAAGGCGATCAGGGTTGCTCCCAAGGTGATCTCATACCTTTCTTTGAGGAACGATTGAAATTTGTTGAGGCTCTGGCGAGGTGTTCCCTAGTGCACGACCTATCTCTCTGACGATTCGTGACTTTTGCTCGCTTGATCCTACTCATCAACGAGTACACCACTTTGAGACCCAATTTCTCTCCCACTCCAGGTACGAATTTCCGATCGACCTCAAGTCCTTTACTTTTCTTTTCTCTTGTCCATTTTTGGGGCGAGGAGGGGGTGTTAGACCCGGGGTCGACCTTGTCGCCCCCTTCTATGAATCATCGATTTGGGTGATTCTGACTTTCCCTCTCCTTGCAGGGTATTGAGTGCTGGCGCGTACAAAGAAGACTGCACGAATTTCTGGTGCTCCCCCCGCTCGTCTTGCCGAGTGCCCTGCTCGATCAGAGAATGACAAAATGAGCAAGCTTACTACCTCTGAGAATCCTTCTAACTTTTCTTCGACCAATTTGTCAACGTCCACTTTTACTTCTTCCGATCGTTCTTCCCCCTCAAAGAGTCCTGAGCCCGCCCTTTCTTCTGGTAAAGTTAATCTAGTCGCTCAACCGGCGCCCGCTCCCGCGAATAATGTGATTCCGGAGGACCCGTATTGGCCTGGTGGGATCAGGGAAGATCGTTCATGGATTTCCTCAGTGATTCTTGGTCAGGCCTCAGTTTTTCCCTGGGGACGAGATGGGGTCATGGTTCGGGCAGCTGATCGCTCACAGAGACCAGGAATGGAGAGTAGAGGGTGTCTCTGGAAATGATAACGCGACCAGTATCCCTTCAGCTTTAAAGTTCATCATGTTACTCTTAGAGACATACGCATCCAGCCGCCCTTCACTTACTTCCAAAGGCGCGTTCTGAGGTATTTAAGTGTTGCCCCCTCATAGTTGCATTTCAATGCATGGGCCTTGTTGAAGTCGTTCGAGCGACTAATGACAGTTATTGATCGCCAATGCACCTGCTCCCTGCTCTTTACATTGTTCGAGGTTAGTCGGGCAGTTGAGACGAAGAACGAGCCGAAAAGATGGGAACAACTTTCTTTAAAAGGTCGACAGGACGCCCCAAAACTGTTCAAGCCCTTTTGTGAATCTTCCAAACCTTGGAGGCACGGTTGTGTGTGGGTTGTCCCCGTGTGTGAGCGTGCTCGGGAGATGGTAGGGACTCTGAACGACCAGGGTGAGATTGCCAACATGAAGTTCCCTTTGGCGTGGACGTACTCTCACTACAATCGTATTGCGATCAATTATAGAACTCGTCATAAGTTGGGGAAATATGACTTAGAGAGTCTCAGGATTTTGGAAAACTTGTTGAGCTGGTTACCAGAGGAACGATTCCCATGTAATCATTTTGCAAGGGCTAAAAACTTAGAGTTCTTCAAACAGAAACTTGGTGCGACCAGTTTGCCCGTTCATTTTTACTCGCTCTTGTATATGCTATTTGTCTATTGATTCTGACCGTGCCTTATTCTTTTTGCAGCTGAAATGTCAGGTGTTGGATTTAAAGACCTCCTCAAGAAGGCCAAGAAAGGGAATCATGTTCGCTTTGCCCCCTCTCTGATGGACATGAAGCACCAAGATGCCATTCAATCCTCAAAATTGGAAGAGCAATGTTAAGAATGAAGGTACTTCATCATCCAAAGAAACTAGGGCGGATCCAAAAGGTAAAAACACTATAACTAGTCCTTCTCAAATTGTTTCAACTAACCGAGTTGTTAAGTGTTTCAAGTGCCAAGGTTTAGGAAACATTGCATCTCAATGTCCTACCAAAAGACTTATGCTTGTAGAGGAGAATGAGGGGCTTGAAGAGTATGAAGGGGATTTTGATGAGGAGGAAACCCAAATGCCTAGTGGAGAGTTACTTATGATGAAAAGGTTGTTGGAAGCCGTGGTAAAGGAGGAAGATACTACTCAAAGGGAGAACATATTTCACTCAAGGTGTCTCATACAAGGCAAGGTATGTTCCCTTATTATTGATGGTGGAAGTTGTACCAATGTTGCTAGCACAAGGTTAGTTTCTAAACTCCAAGTAGAAACTAAACCACATCCCAAACCATATAAGCTTCAATGGCTTGTCAATGATATTGAAATGATTGTAGATAAGCTAGTAGAAATTTCTTTTTCAATTGGTAAATATGAGGATGTGGCTGTTTGTGATGTAGTTCCCATGGAAGCTAGTCATGTCTTGTTGGGAAGACCTTGGCAATTTGACAAAGGGGCCATTCATGATGGGAGTACCAACAAGTATTCATTGGTCCATCATGAAAAACGAATTGTATTGGCCCCTTTGACTCCAAGTGAGGTGAGAGCTGATCAAAAAGAATTGAGAGAAAAATGTGAAAAAGAAAAAGAAAAAGAAAAAGAAGAATGCCAAAGAAAAAGAGAGAAAAAAGAGTGACAAAAAAAAGATTGATGAAAAAAAGAAAGAAAGTTTGATGGCGACAAAAGGGGAGGTTAAAAATGCTATTTTTGCAAATCAGCCCCTATATTTGCTTTTTAGCAAAGAGGTTTCCTTGCTATAAAATTTACCTAACACCCAAGAATTGCCAAATTGCATAAGTTCTCTTTTGCAGGAATTTAAGGAATTGTTTCCTAAGGATGTACCAAGTGGGCTGCCACCTTTGAGACGGATTGAACACCACATTGATCTCATCCCAGGGGCCTCATTGCCTAATAGACCAGCCTACCGGAGCAATCTGCAACAAACGCAAGAGATACAAAAGCAAGTGACTGAATTGGTAAGTAAAGGTTGGGTAAGAGAAAGTTTAAGTCCATGTGCTGTCCCTGTTATTTTAGTTCCTAAGAAAGATGGTAGTTGGAGAATGTGCACTGATTGTAGGGCTGTTAATAATATCACTGTTAAGTATAGGCATCCAATACCTAGGTTAGATGAATTGCTTGATGAACTGTTTGGTGCATGCTTATTTACCAAAATTGATTTGAAAAGTAGGTACCATCAAATTAGGATTAGGGAAGGGGATGAATGGAAAACTGCTTTCAAAACTAAATATGGTTTATATGAATGGTTAGTTATGCCTTTTGGATTAACTAATGCACCCAGCACTTTTATGAGATTAATGAACCATGTTTTGAGGGAATTTTTGGGAAAATTTGTTGTTGTATATTTTGATGATATCTTGATATATAGCAAAAATTTAGAGGACCATTGCACTCACCTAAAGACTGTTTTAAATGTGTTAAGAAAAGAAAGTTTGTACGCAAACTTGGAAAAATGTGTATTTTGCACGGATCAAGTTATTTTTCTAGGTTTTGTCATAAGCTCTCATGGGGTACATGTGGACGAAGCAAAGGTGAAGGCAATCCAAGAGTGGACAACTCCCAAAAGTACAACTGAGGTAAGAAGCTTTCATGGTTTAGCAAGTTTCTATAGGAGGTTTGTCAAGGACTTTAGTACTATTGCGGCTCCTCTTAATGAAATTGTTAAAAAATAAGTTGGTTTTAAATGGGGTGAGAAACAAGAAAAAACTTTTTCTAACCTTAAAGAAAAGCTCACCCAAGCACCAATTCTAGCATTGCCTAACTTTTCAAAATCTTTTGAAGTTGAGTGTGATGCTTCCAATGTTGGGATTGGGGCTGTTTTGATGCAAGAAGGACACCCAATTACTTATTTTAGTGAAAAATTAAAAGGGGCTGCCCTAAACTTCTCAACTTATGATAAAGAATTGTATGCATTAGTAAGAGCATTGCAAACATGGCAACATTACTTGCTGCCAAAAGAATTTGTCATTCATAGTGATCATGAGTCCCTGAAGTACCTGAAAGGACAAGGTAAGTTGAACAAGAGGCATGCCAAATGGGTTGAATTTTTAGAACAATTTCCTTATGTGATTAAGCATAAGAAGGGTAAAGCCAATATTGTGGCTGATGCACTTTCAAGGAGGTACGCATTACTCTCTACCCTTGAAACTAAAATTTTTGGTCTTGAGCAGATTAAGGATTTGTATGAGCATGATCTTGATTTTTCAGTTAAATATGTTGAATGTGTGCATGCTGCTCATAATGGATTTTTTAGGCACAATGATTATTTATTTAAAGAAAAAAGGTTGTGCGTGCAAAAAGGATCCATTAGAGAACTCTTAGTTAAAGAGGCGCATGAGGGGGGCTTAATGGGACATTTTAGTGTTCTTAAAACTTTGGAATTTTTGAAAGAACATTTTTATTGGCCTCACATGAAAGTTTATGTGCAAAAATATTGTGAAAGATGCATTGTTTGCAAAAAGGCCAAATCCAAAGTTATGCCCCATGGATTGTATACCCCACTACCTGTTCCTGAATATCCCTGGATTGACCTTTCAATGGACTTTGTCTTAGGGTTACCTAGAACAAAGAACGGGAAAGATTCTATTTTTGTTGTTGTCGACAGGTTCTCAAAGATGGCACATTTCATTCCATGCAAAAAGGTGGATGATGCCTGCCACATTGCTGATTTGTTTTTCAAAGAAGTGGTACGCCTACATGGCCTACCAAAAAGCATAGTGTCCGACCGAGACAGTAAATTTCTAAGCCACTTCTGGAGAACTTTGTGGGGTAAGGTGGGAACTAAGTTACTATTCTCTACAACTTGTCATCCCCAAACTGATGGGCAAACTGAGGTAGTAAACTGAACTCTCTCTACCCTTTTAAGGGCCGTGCTGTCAAAGAATTTGAAAATGTGGGAAACATGGCTGCCACATGTTGAGTTTGCTTATAATAGGGCTGTCCATAGTACCACAAATCACTCCCCATTTGAGATTGTGTATGGTTATAATCCTTTAACTCCTCTTGATCTTTTACCTTTACCTAACACATCTCTCTTGAAGCATAAGGATGGCAAAGCCAAAGCTGAATTTGTCAAAGGTTTGCATGAGAAAATCAAATTGCAAATTGAAAAGAAAAATGAAAGTTATGCCAAAAGTGCCAACAAAAGGCGTAAACAGGTTACTTTTGAACCCGGAGATTGGGTTTGGATTCATATGAGGAAAGAAAGGTTTCCATCACACAGGAAATCAAAGTTAATGCCTCGGGGGGATGGCCCATTTCAAGTGATTGCCAAAGTCAATGATAATGCTTATAAAGTTGACCTTCCCGGTGAGTATGATGTTAGTGCCACTTTCAATGTTGCTGACTTGTCTCCTTTTGATGTAGGTGATGAAGATTTCAATTCGAGGTCGAATTCTTCTCAAGAGGGAGGGAATGATGAGGACATGAAGCACCAAGATGCCATTCAAAGCTTAGGAGGTCCGATGACTAGGGCAAGATCAAAGAAAGTCCAAGAAAGCTTAGTCCAATTCATGACTAAGGCTATTGCAAAAGAGGGCAACAATGTAATTGCATCGAAAACCATGCTTGTCATACAAGCTATGGAGGAGGCGCAATTTGCATGACAAAGGCCCCAAAGCTATTTCATTTTTATTCAATAAAAAGTGCATGTGACCAATTGATTTATTTGGGACCAAGGCACTAAGTTATTTCATTTTAATTAAGTTAATTTTTTTAGTGTGTTTAATCCACTTCAAGTGGTCTATGTGTGGAACATAATTTTGTGAGTTGATGGAGTCAACAGACTTGCTAATCAAGCAACTTGCTAATCAAGAAAGGCAAACTTGCTAACCAAGCAAACTTGCTAATCAAGAAAGGCAATAAGAGGAGAAAATATTACAAGATCCAAGACATTTATGGCACATCAAGACAATCAGAGCAAAAAAGGAAATAGAAGATCCTAATCATTAATTGTGCATTCAATGCCAAATCAATTAGGATATTTTCTTAAATTGTTTTGTCTAGTATTCTTGTAATTGTTGAATAGCCTTTATTTTTTTCTTTTATTAGCAAGAACCTCCCTTATTATAAATAGGGAGTATAAGTGTTAATGAAAAGGGAGAAAGACTTTATCAAAGATTTTGAGTTCATACTCTTTGGTTCTGGATTGGACCAGCTTATTCGATCTTATCAAGAATTCCTTTTCTTGTGGTGATCCTCCCACTCATAGGCTTATCCTTGTCTTGGATTAGACCAAGGTGGCGCCCCTAACCTAAACACCATCTTCTTCACGATTCAAAAATCAATTCATTCTTCTCGTTAGTCTTAAACTGTTCCTAAACTCCCAATCCCAAAACCCACAAAATTCTTCACTCCCTTGCCCCATTATTCATCCTTTTATATCCAAAAACACAAAAATATAAATTACAACCAGAATCCATATTGAAAATCAAAAGAATGGCCAGTTTCCACAACAAGGAGGCCATCACTCTCCTTCCCACACTATCAACTTGGATGATGCGGAGATGCCTTCTAATGCTGATAAGGGAACATGCTCGTCCAAAAGGAAAAGAAAGCAATCGACTGGAACCTCAGAGGTTGAGAACGACCACCTTCCTCCTCCTCCTCCTCCTCCTAAGCGGAATGCACAAGTGCAGAGAAGTTCGTCCTCTTCCCTCAACTTGGACGATCTCAATGAAGTAGATTTTGCTCGCTTTCGTGAGGACCCTCTTCTCTTCATGTCAGATGTGGCCAAGGCAGCCTCATCTAAACTTGCTTGCTATAAGGAGGAGGAGACTGAACGACAAGTAGGTATGCGACTTATTCATCGTAATTTATGGTTGGAGGGCGACCTCATAGATAAGACTGATAAATATAACTGTGCTCTCGGTCACATCACAGAGTTGCGGGCAGAGCTGGAATCAACCAAGAAAAAGCTTGAAGAGGCTGAAAACGCCCTCCAACGGACCAAGGATGCTCTTGCTACAACCACCACTGAACGAGATGTTGCTATAACCGCCAAAACTGATGCAGAAACAAAGCTGTCCTCTAAGACGACTAGAGCGAACGAGCTCTCGGCTAAGGTGCAAGGGTTGGAGGAGGATGTGAACGGTCTGAAGCAGGATCTTAGCAACATGACAACAGCTCGTGACAAAGCTTTGGTCGATTTGGAAGCTCTCGAGCAGGCTACTCTTGCAATTGCTAAGGAACTTTTTGAGGAGGCTGTCGCTTAAATCCAGTATTGCTTCCCAAGTCTTGAGATCAACCGTCAAATTGTTGATAATGACCACTTCCTAAAGGACGTCAGATCGTTCGACCCGAGGAGGAAGATGAGGAGGGGAACGTGGTGAATGAGGAGACACTTGTTTTCAGGCGACCTGAATGATCTTTGTAATCTTTTCAATTTCATTTTGCTATGTTGCTTTGCCATTTGGACGGCCTCGTGGTCGTCCCCATTTTGTAATATTTATTGTTAATGGCGCTCGGCCTTCTCCGGGCAACTTTTTAATGGTTGAATTTCGTATGCTTCTTTTCTAATCGTTCCCGTGTTGCTTTTATTTCGTTAACTTATTTTGCTCGATCGCTCAAATCTCTTTGGTTGGGCCATGTAGACCAAACTCGCGTGGTTGCCCATAAACAACTTACCAAGTTTCTACTGAGATTTAGCTCGTTTATAGGGGTGCGACTATTATTCTTTCGTTTGCATCGTGATACTTAAATGCGTTTAAGTAGTTGTGCCCCTATTCAACAGTTTATCAAACTCGGTTTGAATTTAACTTGCTCTAAGGGTTGTTCGTTTGTTATTGGGTCGATCGATAAAGAAAAAAGGAAATCAACACAAAGTATAAAGAAATTCCTCGTCATTTATTGATGGACGAGCGGGCCTCAATAAAAAGCCCCGTAGGGAAAAAGAGTGTCCCGTCCGTTCTACTTTCATTGATCAAACGAGTGTAACATGATATTTCTTTCATCAATACAAGATGTCTACTCATGTAAAGTATCTCCTAAGATTCACAGCATTCAAAGTGTTTGAGATCGCTCCTCCACTCATGGTTTGGAGACTGTAAGAGCCTTTGCCCGTTCTTGCGACTACTCGATAGGGACCTTCGCAATTGTGGGCGAGCTTGCCTTGGCCAGCACTCTTCCGGCCAATGTCCGCCCTTCTTAGAACGAGCTGCCTTACTTTAAAAACTCTTGGAACGACCTTAGCATTGTGTCTTGTTGCCATGCCTTGTTTGACCAACGCTTCCCTTAGAGCGGCCTTGCTTCGAAGTTCTTCTATCAGGTCCAACTATTCTCGAGTTTCCTGTTCGTTCTGGAGTGGTCGTTTAGGGTTGGTCGTTCTCCAGTTCAGCTCGCCAACTTCTACAGGAATCAGAGCGTCTGTTCCATAAACCATTCTGAAAGGAGGTTCTCTTGTGGTTGAGTGAGGAGTTGTTCGGTAGGCCCATAAAACAGACGGAAGTTCTTCTGCCCACTAGCCCTTTGATTCGTCCAATCTCCTTTTCAGACCGCATAGAATTACTCGATTTGCAGCTTCAGTCTGCCCGTTCGTTTGAGGATGCTCTACAGAGGTGAAACGCTGTTTCACTCCCAGCTCAACCAGAGTCTCTTGTAAATTTTTATCGGTGAACTGTGTGCCATTATCTGATACGACCACTTCTGGGATCCCGAATCGTACCAAGATGTTTTTCTTGAAGAACGTAAGGCAATTTCTTGATGTGATTGTGGCCAGGGCCTCAGCTTCAATCCATTTAATGAAATAATCAACTACTATGATTAGAAACTTCAGTTGGCCAGGAGCAACAGTGAACGACCCCAAGAGGTCTATTCCCCATCATGCGAACGGCCAGGGGGCAGTCATGCTGTTGAGTTCTATTGGGGGGCAAGGTGGACATCTGCGTGTCTCTAACACTTATCACACTTTTTCACTAATGCTCTTGCGTCCTCTTCCATCGTAGGCCAATAGTAACCTGGCCTTAAGGCCTTCTTGGCCAGAGGTCGACCACTCAGATGGTTCCCGTAAATTCCCTTGTGAATTTTTCTTAACACATAATCTTCCTCTGTTAGGGGGAGACATTTGAGCAATGGCATAGTGAAACCTCTTCGATAAAGATGCCCGCTTATGATCGAGTAGGATGACGCTTGCCTTCGAACGAGCGCTGCTTCTTTGGGATCTCCTGGCTCTTCCCCGTCCCTTTTGTACTTAAGGATGGGATCGATCCATGTTGGTGCTGCATCAACTGCACATATCTCTGGTTCAAGGACGACATCCAACCTTACGCTAGGTTGCGATAGTACCTTCTGTATCACACTCTTGTGGTTGCCCGGATTTTTGGTACTCGCAAGCTTTGATAGTACGTCCGCCCTAGTATTCTTCGTTCTAGGGACGTGCTTGACCTCGGCATATTCAAATTGTTGGTGTAATTCCCTGACTTTTGTCAAGTATCTTTGGAGGATCTTGTCTTTAGCGCTGAAGACCTCTTTAATTTGAGAGTTGCTAGCAGTAAGTCTGAATGTAGCTCCATTCTCTTTACATTGAATTCTAAAGCGAGCAACAATCCTGCCACGCAAACCTCATATTCTGCCTGATTGTTTGAAGTGGGGAACGAGAAGGTTAGTGAGACCTCGATGGTCGTTCCCTCGTTGTTCTCAAGAATCAGCCCCGCTCCAGTGCCCTTGTGATTGGAGGAGCCACCACGTGCAATGTCCATAAAGTGTGAACTGTATTCTCTAGGACTAGAGTCATTTCTGCGACAAAGTCGGCCAAAACTTGTGCCTTAGTGTTCGATCTAGACTCATACTTGATCCCGAACTCTGATAGTTCAACCGCCCGTTTAATCATTCTGCCCGCCAAATTTGGTCTATGCAGAATTTGTCTAATGGGTTGATCAATGCGAAGTACGACTTGATTGGCCACGAAGTACGGTCTCAATCTTCAAGTGGCCACAATTAAGGCCAAAGCCAGCTTCTCAGTTTTCTGGTACCTAAGCTCAGGGCCTTGCAGGGCTTTGCTGACGACGTATACAGGATTCTGCTTATATTCCACTTCTCGTACCAATACAGCGGCCAAAGCCTCGTCTGTAATGGACAAGTATAGGTATAAGGTCTCTTCTGGCTCTGGTGTGGTCAAAATTGGAGGTTCTGATAGGGTTGTTTTCAACTGCTCGAGCGCCTGGTCGCACTCCGGCGTCCATTCAAACATGGTTTCTTTCTTCAACAGCTTAAACAGAGGCAGGGATTTGTTTGCTGCTTTCGCAATGAAGCGTGAGAGGGTGGCCACCATGCCATTAAGTTTTTGAATCTCTTTCTTGGTTGTGGGCGGCCTCATTTCTGTCACCGTTCGGCATTTATCTGGGTTAGCTTCGATCCCCCTTTCTGTGAGGTAAAATCCAAGAAATTTGCCCGCCCTTACCCTAATGGTACATTTTTCTGGATTGAACCTTAACGAGTTCTTTCGAGCTTCTTTGAACACCACTCTCAGGTCGTTCACATGATCTGGGTCTTGCTTACTCTTGATTATCATGTCATCTAGGTAGACTTCTACCATTTTGCCTATCTGAGCTTGGAAGACCTGATTCATCATTCTTTGATAGGTCGCCCCAGCATTCTTTAATCCTAAAGGTATGACTCGGTAGCAGAAATTCCCCTTGTCCGTCATAAAGGCTGTCTTTTCCTGATCGGGCGGGTGCATAAGTAAAAGATAATATTTAGGCCTCAAGTAAAATTTTATTTTCCCAAAATATGTTAATATTTAGAAACTTACAAACATTAATCCAGACTCGTCCCCACATGGCGACTAACATATGTACATTTGGTACCAAACAGAAAAAAAAATTATATACATATCTAAATATGAGCGACAACACTTTTTTTGAGAGAAATATGAGAGACTAAATGTTTAAACTAACATTGAGACCAAAGGTAACGTATTTTAGGAGACTATAATCATATTTAAGTCTAGCTTTATCAAAAGACATGATTCGAGAGAGCTTACAACTGGCTTGTAGGGCAGCTTTATGAAGGGACATGATTAGAGAGCTTATCAAGAGACATTTTTTTTTTAAGGAACGTGTAGTGTTGTGGACTCTCAATTGATTAAGAAATGACGTTGGTCTTTTGCGTCCCAAAAAGGAACGTGTAGTGTTGCGGACATATTTTTCTCGTCAGAACAAGCAAGGGATGAAAACCCGTTATGCTTTCCTTTTTGTAGAATTAATTAATAATTCTTGGGTCACGTCACTTGTCTTCATCTTTATTTAAAAGTTCAAGTTATTGAAGGGAAGTAGTACTGTACTTATTGGACTATAATTATATATGAACCAATTAAACAATTATTGTACTTAAGCTTGCTATCTAAGGTACCTTCAAGAAGGTATTTGACCTCTGTCCTTCAAGAAAAACTGGAGATAGATAGTTCAAAAAAATAGTCATAATTATTAGCAGTTGGGAAGCTGCTGGTTGTGGTCATCAGGGTGCAGTGACGAAGATTGTTTAAATTGTTAGGAGGAGCCACAATTACCAATTAAAATGGATAAATATTTATTTAGGTCCCAAATGCGTGAGGATCTATTAATATAATTTTTTAATGTATCAAAATTAGTACAACCCATAGTGTCTCGTTTACAAGTCATTTTGGTTATCAAATATGTCTTTTGTTAAATATTTTGGTCTTCAACATTTGTTTTAATTTGTTGGTCAATATAGTCTGTAAATTAGTATCAAAAGAGACACTTAGAGAACTGTTTGCAATTGCCATACATTCAAGTTCTATAATGATAGCGTCTCACACATTTAGAAACCAAAATAACTATTTATTGAACTAAAATATTAGTTTAGTATTATAACTGAAACTTAATTGTAAATGTTCATTCTTTCAAACTTTGGGATAGTATATCAAGAAAAATATTTGAAGGATGTCGTGACTACTGCAGAATTCTATGAAGCTCCACTATTATTTAGATTAGTGTGTTTTGAGACATCCCTTTTAGTCTCACATTATTTATTCAGGTGTAAGATAGCACCCTACACATTTTTATTTGGACTATAAACCCAACCTTTTGTTTTGAAAAGTTAATAAATGAGTGGATATTAGTGTAATTTACACTCTTTATTAAAACTTTCTAATTTATTTTTATCTTGTTACAATTAATGCTTGTTTGTCTCTTAGTTGACAGTAAGGGTATGTTTGGGAGGGGGCTTTGGGAGCGGAAGGGAAGGGAGGGCATATTTTTCAAATCTAAATTGTGGAAGCTATAGAATGTCTCTAAACACGAATCAAATGTGATTAAAAATGTTATATTGATATCTATAAACTTGTTCTTTAAATTTTTTAAAATCTCTAATACATATTAAAATATAGACAAATCTTTTTCAAGCCCTCCCGTCCCTTCCCCTCGCAAAACCCCCTCCCAAACATACCCTTAATGTTTCCCTTTTATTTTAAGGTTATTATTAATTATTAAAATGATTTTATGTTACAAATGATTAAAATGAATTGAAAAAATTCAGAATATTTTTCTTATTGAGTTCCATTTTTATTTAACGTTGAAGAATAACATGCGTACTTTTAGGCATTGATCTGTACGTTGCTCTGGTTTCGGATTAGGCCGGGATGGATAGTTGGTAGAACATCTTTAGAACTTGTCCACTCGTTCCCCAGGACGGAGGGAGGTTGGTACGTGCAGGCATTCTGATGACAAAGTTAGTGATCAGGAGTCAGTAAGAGGTCCAAATGAGGAATGCACCAGGTAGGATGCCTTGACTTGCTTCAGCACACAGTGCGTCGTTGGACTTGGGTGGCCGATATTGGCCGTTTACTGACCTCTGCGTCAACACTATACAAAAAAATTGGGGTTTAGCGAGGGACAGATCCTTCGCAAAATGACCAAAATCCCTCGCTAATGGTCATTTGCGAGGGACCAGTTCGGTCACTAATTCCTTCATCGCTGATGGAATTAGAGAGGGAATTTGTATCCCTCGCAAATGATCAAAAACACGTGGCCAAATTCTGACAGCCACGCGTCCAAACTCCCTCGCTAATTCCCTCACTAAATCACTCATTAATTCCCTCGCTAATGCCCAACTGATTTAACTTTTTTTTGACAAACCTGCTTTTATACCTGTTTATTTTATTAATAAATAATGAAATTTAAAATAGCTAAAACAGTTTAAATTAAAATCCGAATTATCATAACATAATATCTGAATCAACATAAAATCCGATTCAACATAAAGTCCAAATCAAAATAACATAAAATCCGAATAACAAAATACTGAAATGTCAAACTCATAAAACAAATCCTAAAAGCTGCCGCCATCAGACTCCCCAAACTGCTGAGCTTGCTCCTCATCCTGCTCCTCATTTGGCACCATATTCTTAAAATATGTATACATTAGCTCCTGCCTACAGAGTACCTTCGCATAGTCTGCCCTCCATCTACTGACCTTCTCTCGAGTATCCTGTAGCTCCTGCCTAAGCTACTCTATTTCCGCAGCTGAAGAAGTAGGAGCTGGTCGACTGTGTCCTTTGCTGCTCCCGGCCCCCAGACTGGCCCATAGTAGGAGCCAATGGCCCTGTACCATACAGACGACCCTTATACCAACCAACTATTTTCTCCCAATTTTTATTTCCCAAATCTCTCATCTGAGGAGAAAGTTCACCAAGTAACGCAGGGTCCCAGCTCCCTGAGTCAACTGAGTCATGATCTCATTAATTTGCTCCTGTTTTGCATAACCACAGGAACATAGCATAATTAGCGCTCCATTTTAACAAAGCCACATTATATAATACAAATCAAGTTGTATATTTACATGAGTAATCTTGGAGCGATCATCAACATACTCGCTAGTGCCTTTCCTCACATGGGTGGCTCTATGCAGCTCAGGAGCAGTGATAAGGTGTCCTGCCTTCTTACTCTGCAAAATGAAATTCATTTTCAAAAATTGCAAACTAATTAACTAATGTAAAAAAACACAAAGATTTTTAAATAATTTACCAATCTAAGAGCATGCTGAGCCTAGTTGATGGAGCCGTAGCAGTGAAGCGAGCCACCATTCTCTGAGTTTCTATTCTTCTTGGCTTTTTCAGTATTTGCTTTGAACGTTTCTGTAGCCCAATGATCCTTGAAGGCATTCCTAACTTCATCACTCATGTAGTCTGGCTTCTTATCTTTAACCCGCAACTTATAAAGCAAATCTGATATTTGAGTGCTCATCCTTTAATAAAAAAGTTTTTGCACATCTTCATCATCTTCTGTGCACCATGTCACTTTACCCTATGTAAAATGAAAATATGTATTAGTAATTATATTAAACGTTATCAAACATTAAATTTAAACTAACAATATAAGTAATGGAATAATTGACACTTACCCTAAAGAAGTCCACCAGATCCTTCCTGTCCTCTTCAATGACTTTACTCCACTTTGGATGGAACTTCTGAAAATACTTTTTGCGGATGACATGGGTAATGTTTGATGAAGCTACCTTTGCAGGAAGAAGCCTGAATAATGAAAGATATATCAAACAATCAAATATAAGTCGTTCCATAAATCAACTTTAAAAAAAAACAACATAATACTTACGCGTCACCGCTAGGATAAATGACTTTCAGTTTAACACCATCAATAACAACCACCTCCACTATCTCCTCATCAGTCTCAATATCATTCTGTTGGGGCTCAATATCGGGAACAATATCATCCTGGGGCTCTGGTGTAGGCATAGATAACCCAGCTGGTGTGCCCATATGCCTAGATGATGAGCCTATATGCCTAAATGATGAGCCAATATGCCCAGATAGTGCGCCCATATGCCCAACTCGTGCGCCCATATGCCTAGCTGGTCTGCCCATATGCCCCATCTAGTGTGCCCATATGCCCTGCTGGATTCATAGATGGTGGGCCCATAAAATGCCCATACAAGGGTAAATGATACCATCCGTGGCCAGATGGAGACGGAGGTCGTGGGGCAATCGGCGGCTCGGTAGCTGGTGGGCCCAAAAATATATGACTCTTCATATTGCCAATATTGAGAACCACCTCACTTTCATGACGATTACGCCTCCTCTTGGGAGGTTCATCTTCAATCTGCTTCCCTTTATCTTGACGTCTCGGTGGGTCAGAACCTCCTGGATGCATATCTATGAAAAAATAGAAACGAAATGTGATACTAACAACATTATGATGTATATTTATAAATAAACTAAAGAAAGAAATTAACAAGAACAATAATTATATATTTATGATTCTAATAAGGAGTCAACATTAGAAAACACAAGACCAATAATAACTCTAATAAATTTAAATATAACATAAGACTAATAAAATTATTCATCTTCATTCTGTTCTTCAGCTTCTTCTTCTTCATCTACATTCTCTTCTTCATCTTCATTCTGTTCTTCATCTTCATTAACTTCTAATACTGCTTCAACTTCTTCAACCCAACGTCGTTCATCACATAAGGAGTCAATCGGTTCAACTTGAATTACCTCATTTACTCCCAAAATTTCATCCACCTGATAAGGAATGTCATCCTCCGCATCAATGGCTTCAATGCGACACCGTGGTTTTGTCTTAATTGCAACACACCATCCTCTCTGAGTTGATGGATATGGAACATAATACACCTGCCTCACATTCTCTGCCATGATAAACGGATCATAAAGTTTATACCTTCCATTCATTCGAATGTCCACGGTATTACATTTTGGATTCAATTTTGTTCCTCTAACTGATGGATCAAACCATCTACAGAAAAACAAAAATATTATCTTTTCATAGTCTAACTGTGGGTATTCAAGTTCATATATGTGTTTAATCACACTGTAGTAGTCATTTTCAACTCCTCTGGTTTCCCCTTTAACATATACCCCACTATTAATTGTTCTTTTTCCCTCACTCCATGATTGGGTGTCAAATTTTTAACCGTTAACTAGGTACGTGTGCCACTTGGTCACCTCAAGAAAAGGGCCATCAGCTAAGTTCCTCAAGTGTCCGACTTGGGGAGTTGGTTCCGTTTCATAAACCTAAGTAACCA
Organism: Astragalus glycyphyllos; assembly: GCA_963573325.1. Taxonomy (NCBI): domain Eukaryota; kingdom Viridiplantae; phylum Streptophyta; class Magnoliopsida; order Fabales; family Fabaceae; genus Astragalus; species Astragalus glycyphyllos. The sequence goes on along the minus strand of OY754310.1, from coordinate 29,609,069 downwards.
CATGTGGAAAAAATAAGTCATGTCTCATATCTACTTTAAACATGTGACATTAAAATTAGTTTTATTTACTTACTCTAGACTTAAACCAGGATGGAAATCTTTTATGTATACAAATAGAAGATTCTTCAGCGCCTATACCCTCAATTCCTAAGAATGCACTGCAAAGGAATTATTCATAGTCTTTAGATTGAAAGTTGATCAATACCTGATTGAACTTCATACTCTAAAGGTGTATAGATTAAAAACGGAATTGGAGCATATTTACTCAAGATATGACTTAATTTCAGTGCAATTGATCAAGACATGAACATGTGCTGATTTATGCTCTTTATCTGATAATTAGCTGGTTGACTTCTTTCCCGAGGGGCGACCAGGTTTGCTAAATACAAATAAAGTGAGCGGGTGTCTTTCTTGTTCAACCTCCATTTCGTTTCTATTATTTGTTGACAACATAAAGTTGTTGAAATAATGTGAACAAAAATAAATTGTTTCAAGGTGTAGGTAAGTTTTGCAGATCGATCCTTCAACCATAGCTTTATTCTTCACCGATCGTTTATAATCACCCATTAATCTACATATGAACGAAAAACACTTCATTAAACTAATAATCATACTAATTAAGATAACTTTAATAAAATGTTGAAATAGTTAATTAACTCTCAAAAGAATACATCCACGTATAATGAACTAGTCCACCAAGCCTTGCTTCATACGCAAGGTGAACCGGTAGATGCTCCATGGAATCAAAGAAACCGGGAGGAAATATTCTCTCCAACTTATAGATAATGAAAGGAATATTCTGCTCCTTCTTAATAAGATCATCCCTTCTCAATATTGAAGAACACATATTTTTAAAAAATTGACTCACTTCAGTAAGCGGTTCCAAAACACACTGAATCCTCCAACCTTTAAAACAACAAGTTTATTTTAACAACAACACTTAATCCTACAACCTTTAAAACAACAAGTTTATTTTAACAACAACAAATTCTAACTCACATTTCAGACTCAATTTAACTCACATTTTACAACAACACTTAATCCTAACACTCAATTATAACTCACCGTTATGAGATTGAGGTCCGGTGCGGTGGTTCGGTGATGGTGCGCACTCCAGTGCGATTGTGAGTCTTCAAACACTGAATTTCAATCCTAACCAATTTCAATTTAAATAAAAAAAATTAAAACAAATTCAATAAAAAAATAAAATTAAAACAATATCATAAAAAATTTAAAATCAAAACCTACAAGAAGAGGGAAAGGGGAGCTCCGGTGGTGGTTTCGTGGGTGGTGGTGGTGTCGTGGGTGGTGGTGGTGGTGGTTGTGTGGTGGAAGAAGGTGGAGAGAAGAAGAGGGAAAGGGGAAAACGTAAGAGAGAGAGAGAGAGGAGAGAAAAATGAGCTCTGGTGATGGTGGTGGTGGTGGAAATGAGAGAAGAGGGTTTAGGGTTGGGTGGTGTGGTGGGAGGTGAGAGAGAAGAGTGAAAGAATGAGTGAAGAGTGAGAGAAGAGTGAGAGAATGAGGGTTTTCGTATTGATTTATTTGGGATTAGCGACGGATTTTGCGAGGGACCTGTCCGTCGCTAATCCTGACGCTTTCAAACACGCTGCAATGGTCAGATAATTAGCGAGGGACTTGCTAAATCTGTCTCTAATGTTCCTTGATTTTTGTGCCACGCAGATTCAATTAGGCGCGTTAAAATTTGTGATGGCCAGTCCGTTGCTATTGGCCAAAATTCTGTCGCTAATTTTCAAAAAAAACGAGACCCTTATTCCCACGCAAAATCCGTCGCAAATCCCAAATTTTGCAAGGGACCAATATTCCCTCGCTAATGTCCCTCACAAATAGCTTGTTTTTTTGTAGTGCAAGATCGCTTGGGTCACCCCTTCAGAGCCGTTGTTGGGCCTTAGACAAATTGGGTTCGGCCTACTCCAGATCAGTTTTCCCCTAAGCCGGGTTCGTTTCTGTAGGGACGACCATGGCTTGAATGCTTTGGATTTCCTCGATCCTTAGTTCGGATCATGATCACCTGATTTAGTGGTGGTACTTGTGAAGGCAGCAAGGCCTAGAGTTGTCTTGACGAGTTTCCCATCAGTTGATCTCAGCAGGTGCCCCTAGCGAATGGTGGTCACATCGACCACAGGTATATCCCAACTTGATGAGGATCCGTCTCAAAGTCAAACATTATCGACAAGACGAGCTTGAGTCACAAACTTGGTAATCATGCTGACTGATTTATTCGATTGTACCTTTGAGTAGCTCGAGGTGTCGCATCATAGTTACTGCCTCGTTTTTTGGTCTTGTCATAAATGGGTCCTAACTGGGATGCGGCGGTTCAAATTTTGCCCACAGACACCTTCAAGCCTACTATAAAAATGGGGAAGGTATCCTCATTCATAACATAGATAATTTGGAGGATTGCTCTGACTCCGAGGTTGAAGCTCTGTTTAACCGACATTGAATTCAAAGCAACCGTCATTGACGCTCCGCTGCGATTTCCAACTTCCTGCTATAGCCTTAAGTATGAGTTCTTTCTAGATCATCCTTGCATTCATTAGAGACCAAACTTTTGGAGGTATGGCTTCTTCAACTTTCTCTTTTTCCTTTTAGCTCGGTGGGACCGTCCTCTACCATCGTAATAGTTACCTTGTGAAGGGGGTTTCGTTAGGCTCTAAGTCTACTTTGTTGATCTAGCTCGAACTCGTACGTCTCCTAACTTAGGGCCCCCATCCTATAGGACAACATGTTGAGGATAAAGCGAGCTGTGAGACTTCCACAGTCGCGTCCCGACAAACCATTCTTAAAGGTGTCATACAACGGGGAATCAATTCCCGTCGATGAGTACTCCTGCAAAGTTAAGAAACTTGGGGTGGAGGACGCCAAAACCCTGAAATTACTTCTCAAGTAGAAAGTCTTCTCTCGTCCCTACTGTTGCACCCCGAAAAATCCTTTGGAGGGATTTCTCTTCGCACAACATGAATTGGAGTCGCCACCAATATTTTTTTTAGAGGTAAAACATTGAAAAAAAACCTTTCTTGAAAGACAATGGTCCTTGGAACCACGAGATTTGAGTTCGGGGGTCGGTTATGCATGGGGAAGGTACGAGCACCCCACACATCCTTTCTACTGAAAGGGAACCTCGATTTGACGTGTGATTTAAAAGGTTGATTTAAGAAATGCTTTGTTTTTATCTCTCTTTATCTCTCCTTACTTTATGGAAAAACTTAAGGAAAATTTAATCTTTTGCGCTTGACGGGAGGGCACCGTGCCTACGTATCCCGGGGAGGGAATCAAAGCAACGTAGTTCTTGTTTTCGAAAATTGTTTTGTTTTTAGAAATTGCCTTGTTTTGGAAAAGGGTTTTTTTTTTGAAAAGAAAATGGTTTTCATTTGTCGTGCTTGACGGGAATGTGACTCGCTCCTACGTATCTCCCAATGCGATGGAGAATTCAAAGCTTACGTAGTTCTCGGTTGTCGAGAAAAGGTTTTTATTTTTTAGTTGTTTAATTGTGAAAATTGAATGTTCACAGTGATCAAACAACAAAGGTTTCGAGTGATCACCACTAGCATCCCATTATTGACGATCGTGCAAGCAAAGGCTTCGCATTATCCTCAACAAAGTTTTTAATTTGTGAAATGAGAGTTCTTTTGAAAAATGAGTGTTCTTGATAATCAATTGAGCAAAGACTCCAAGTGATCACCACTAGCACCCCATTATTGACGACCGTGCAAGCAAAGGCTTCGCATTATCCTCAACAAAGTTTGATTTGTGAAAAATAGTTTGGAAAAAGCTTTAGAAAATGATTGATTTGAAGAAAGGAGAAGGGAGTTTGAGGGTGACATTGGTCACAAAAGGTTTGTTGGGATGGCGTGGCATCCAAAAGGAAAAGAAAGTAGAACATTCAATCAATTCCAAGTCAAGAACCAAAGTGCAACATTTAACAAATTGCAAGCAAAGCAATCAACAATGTAAGCATAAGCATAAACATTACCAATTACAACATTTGAGCACAAGAATGACACTTAGTCATCAACATCTAATGGCATGCATATGTAAGATCAACAATAGGCACACAAAGAGATCATACAAAAGTTCAATTCAATTAGGTGTCAACACAAGATAAAGCACAAGGTTGAATCCCTTTTAGTAATCCTTGACGCTTGAGACAATGCACAAGTGCATAAGTGTCTAGTCCTTTTACCAAATCATCAACATTAAAGCATAACATTGACCTAGAAAGAACATCACATTTGCAAGACCAAAAGTGACCAAAAGAGGGCATTAACAAGTCATTTTTGTAACCAAAATTGATTAATCAAGTTAGAAAACTAGCATTTGCATTTTCAAGCAAGAATTGCACAAAGAAAATTGAATCATCTTAGGCAATCCTCATCACTTAAAGTGAAGTGCACTAGGCACAAGTGAGAGTCCTCTTGCCAATCCTCAACATAGAATAACTTTGCAAACAAGTTACTAACAAGCAAACCAAGTTTACAATCAAAGCACAAGGTTGTGTTGAATCATCTTAGGCAATCCTCAACACTTAAAGTGAAGTGCACAAAGACACAAGTGTGAGTCCTCTTGCCAATCATCAACATATAACAATTTGCAAGCAAGATACAATCAATTAGCAACAAAATAACTTGAGAAAACGTTTTTGATCACAATTGCAAACCCATTTCACAAGAAAATTAACAAACCCTAATTCTAATCATGATTTGCGAAGCATCACATCATTTTATTCAACAAAAATGCAAGATCATAGTGAAAACAACATAAATCACAATTTATTCAAGGGTGAGAAGCATCTCAAGCACTCAAACCTCCCACAGTGTTTGTCAAAATGCTTGAGACACCTCTCACCAACAACAATCAACAAATCAACAATATAACAACACTAAAATGCATGAATATGGTAGGATGCAAAATTAGAAACATGATATCTACATTTTGATGCAAAAAAGTTGAAGATGATGCTAGGTTTTAAGAAGTTTACCTCAAATCCAAGCTAAGGAATGACTAATATGAAGAACAAGACCACAAATCAACTTGAATCTTCACCAAACTTGAATGAAACCCACGAAATGCTTGCTCAAAAATGCCCTTTGATGATGCAAGCTTGAATTAAATTAAGAGAGAAGGAAGATATATGAAGTAGGAATAGAAATGAGGTGAGAAAATGGTGATTTGGTGAAGGAGAAGTGAAGAATTGATGGAGGAAGAAGGTGGTATGATTTCGGCCAAGAGAGGGAATTAGGAGAGGGAGTTGTGAGCTAGGGTTGTGTGAGTGAAAAAATGAGGCCAAAAGTTTTCTCCCCCCTTGAGGTGAGGTTAATAGGGTATATATAGAAAGCAATTAGGTTTAAGGGTAGTTAGGTCATTGTGCATCTCATCTCACCCTAGGATTGCATCTAAAATTTGAATGGAGGGTGAAGATTGAATCACACATGGATTGAGGTCAAAAAAATGAAAATATGAGAGGGAATGAGAGGGATAGGCGACACACATTGGGAGGGGTCCTTGGTGACCAAGTTTTGCTAGTTGTCATCTTGTACTATTGTACTATTATATGACCATTCCATTATCCCTTCATTTTTGATTATTCTTCTTAGGATAATTGTACAAAAATACACCCAATTTAGGCCACATACTAGGAACCTTAGGAATATGCCATTTTATGAGATCACCATGACCAAAAAATGTCATAAAAATCACATCTTGGAACTTTTTGTAGAATATTCCCTATTGATCCTTTTGAAATTTTGTGCACAATGTATGCATGCATGCGCATACATACATATATGACCAAAAATGTTTTGCTTCAAATAAATTTCTCTAAAATTGCACAATGATTCTTGATGAGAAATTATCTTATTTTTGACAATGACCAAAATACCCTTTTGCCCTAAAAACCTTGTTTTTTAACAACAAATGCATTTCCACTCTAACAATGAATTTAAAAGCCCTAGAATGACTTTTAAAACCCAAAAATGCATGCACAATGCTCTTCACTCTTCAAAATAAAACCACACTTCTCAATTTATTTATTTTTTGCGGAAAATTAGGGTTTTAAACCTAGGCGGACAAAATTAGGGTATGACACCTACTCAGCAACTTCATCACCATAGGAATTCATCTTATCTTGAGTATGTATTTTTGCTTGTGTTGTAGTTTCTGCCGAAAAACACCATTTGTATCAACCAAGCTTTAGAAATCGCACAAACCCACTGTTAGCCTGCATTTTCGACATGCTCGATTGAAGGCAGTCAACGAGGTTGCATCAAGCAGATTTCGACCTTAGATTTGGCAAAGTCGAAGAGGCTGAAGGCAGAGATTTCGACAAGAAGAAGTTGAAGGCTGATAACAAAGTAGAATCAAGCAACCGTTGTCGAAAGCACGTAGCAGTTACATTTTTTTAAAACTTTTTACAGTTATTTTCTATTTGTATAAATAGTAGTTTTTCATAGGAAAAAGGGGTCACAAACTCATATGTAGATTCTCACGCTTTAACTTCCAACATCACAGAGAAAACGAGTCAGAGAAGAATGTATGATCATGTGTACCAACTTTCTTTTCAATTGATGCATTTTACTTTGTTTCTTTAAGCAATTTTCTGCATTTTTATTTGTTCTGTTCATCTCTGTCTGAAGCAACTTTGACAGTTTCGCGCGAAACTGCCAGTTATCTTCCTTCTTTTCACTACAAGAAATAGTTGATTTACTGTCCAAAACTTTCCGGCGGAATTGAGGGATTTCCGGCGGATTTGATCCCACGGTAGTTTCCGGCGGATTTTTATCCCACAGAAACTTTCAAGCGGATTTTTTGGACTTTCTGGCGGAATTTTAAATTTTTTTTGCAAAAATCTGCCGGAAATGTTACCGGAAATTTCCGGCGGATTTTCCAAAAAAAAAAAAAAAAAAATTTTCGAAAATCCGCCGGAAATTTGAAAAAATCCGCCGGAAAATTTTGGAGGGAAAAAAATCCGCCGGAAAAATTTAGAGGGAAAAAAATTCGTCTATAAATACAACTTTCTCCTACACTCATCTCATTCTCTCATTTATCTCTTTCTTTCCTTCTCATTCTCTTCTACATTTTCTCTATCTTATCTTTCTTCTTCTTTCTCATACTCTCTAATCTTCAAAAATTTCTCTACATATCTCCCTTCTATAATTCTCCTTTCTTCTTCATTCTCACTTCTTTATTCTTATTCCTTCTTCATCTCACTATTTTATTCTTATTTCTTCATAATTCCTTTTTCTTATTCTCTCATATATTATTTCTGCTCATATTCTCTTTTATTCTTTCCTATTTCAACAATACCATTCAACATTTGATTTTACTTTTGTTTTTTGACTTTTATTTAAAACACATATTAAGTTATAAAATTCAGAATTTTTTTAAAAATATTTGGATTTTGTTTTTTTTTTGTCAATTTTTTTTTTTGGAAAATCCGCCGGAAATTACCATAAATCCGCCGGAATTTTTTTTTTAAAAAAAAAACACTTTCCGGCGGATTTTTAGTAATTTCCGGCAGATTTTCCAAAAAAAGAAAAAAAAAATTTGACAAAAAAAAATGACAAAAATCCACCGGAAACTGTTTGCGACGAGGGTTTTTCCGGCGCCAAAAATCCGCCGGAAAGTCCACATTTTCGGCGGATTTTGGTCATTTCCGGCGGATTTTGGTCGTTGGAAAATCCAGTTTTTCTTGTAGTGTTTCTTTAAAACCGTAAAAAATATTCATAATTTCTGGAAAAACTTTAACACAAATGGTCTTAGGATTTACTAGTTGATCCTACAAGCAGAAGAAATTTCAAACTAGCGGTGTTTACCAAAAACCACGGTAAACACCCACACACTCAATACAAAACCCGTTTGAAATCTTCTCAAGTAGCATCTGTTGATGTAGGGCTTGAGAAGTGAGTTGCTTATGTGTTAGAAGCTACCTAGTAGATCAGAAGGATCGTATTAGGTGTGAGAACAGTAGGTAGAGCTTTGCGAAGAAAACTACTGCAAGAAACAATAGGTAGAGCTGTGCTGAGAAATCTATCATGAGAACTTTAAGCCTATGTTGGTTGTAAAGTTATCACTATTTGGAAAATAGGGGATATACTCACGGGGTGTGAGGAGTGGATGTAGCCCAGGATTTTGGGTGAAACCACTATACATCATTGTGTTATTTACTGCTTTTCTAAGTTGTTTCACACTGTGCTTAAAACTCTGCATTTGGAGAAGGTTATTAGGAAAACTGAGAAAATAGGTTTTGCTGATGCTTCTCTGCTACACAGAGTTTTTCTAAAACACTATTTTTACAACCTTTCTCAAATATTTTCAAAGTGGTAAACTTGAAGCACTATTCTTAAGTACTTCACACTTAAGATAAGATTTTCAAACACTATCTCTTACCTTGGAAAAGCTATTTTGAAAAACATCTCGTTCTCTTTATTTATAATGTTTTGAGAAGAAAGAACTAACTGACCCTTCTCAATTTAGAAACATAGTTGAGAAGACAGTTTCATCTCACCCTTCTCTACTCACTATCATAGTTGAGAAGACTGTTTCAATTGACCCTTCTCAACTCAGAAACATAGTTGAGAAGACAGATTTATCTCACTATCATAGTTGAGAAGATTGTTTTCACTCACCCTTCGCAACTTTCTATTTACACACACAATATCTAACCATACTTGTGAAGTTGTTTATGTTGTTTCAGGTTAATTTTGAAAAGGGTCACAATTCCAACCCGCCTTCTTTGTGACACGCATTGACTTCAGTTTCGCTTTCCTGGTGGCCCTCAATTCCCTGTCATTCAAGGCTGTGATTTCCACGGCTACCAAACTCTGCTCCGCTGTGACTCTTGGGACTCTACTTTTGGGAAAGATTCCCTGTCGGAGATCAGCAAAGTAGTCTGCCTGATGCTCTCATTGGCGGACAGACCATGCCCCCAGGTGGGAGGTGTTCATGTCGCGACTACTTCTCTTTCGACTGGGCCCTCTAACCCTCCTGGGTGAGTCTTCCAGGCTTTGCCTGCTTTTTTTGGGGCCTCCTCGGCTCGCTAGGCCTGCTTATATGGAATCTACGTTGTACGTAAGACATGCATCCCACCATCGCAGATCTCTCACCAGAAGTTCCCAATCTGTTAAAGACCGATAGCATTCTCTCTAGGGGACCCTCTTGCTTGCGTACCCATATGTACTTCTTTTTTCCCTTTCCCTTATCGACTCCTGAGAAGGATACCACGTTAATGCCCGTTGCGGGGAAAGGGTAATTATCAAGAGTCATTTCAGCCACACCCTTGTCAGTCAACTTGAAACTTCCCTCCTTAATATCCATTTGATCTGCGAAATACGATACAATTGGATGTGGCAAGGTTATAAGAATTGTTCCACTTGCAGTATTTCTTTCCCTTCAGCTCCTTAGGATGTGGTATCTTGTGGCCATCAAGTAGCTGAATCTGGTTGTCTTTCAGTAGGTAGTTGAAGATTTGATATACCATAGATATGTCAAACGAATATTTCATTTTACTCTATGACTCATCCTTCTCTTTACCCTTGGGTGGTTTTCAAAGATGGACATGAGTATGTTTTTCCTTTTAAAATCTCAACTTCCCTGATGTTTACCGTAAGCTCGCCTGAATCATCATAATCAGAATTGTCGTCGGCATCGACAACTACTACCAAATGGGGCCCTCGGCCTCTAATAGCCCTCTTTTGCTCTTTATCTTGTATGAACATCTCTAGGAGGCTACTGAGGTCGTTGCAGGCCTGTCCTGCAAGATTCTCTTTCAATTGTGGGTGCATTCTAGAGATGGTCATGGAAGTCAGCTGCGACTCAAGGAACTGACCCGAGCATCTCTTTACCCATGGACCGTCATTCTGAATCTTTCAATAAACTCAACAACTAACTCGTGCACCTTCAGTCTAGGTTCACAAGATCAGCAGTAGTGACTTCGTGTTGTGGCCAACAGAACCTGTCATGGAAGGGAAGAATACCAGGTAAACGCCCTATCAATAACAAAGGGAACAACTACAGCTTATTGTATTCATTTTGATTGCCTTCCCTAAATTGGGTAGTGAATCAGGTTATGTATTCTATGGTCGACTTGCTATTGTCTCCGGAAAACGTGGAAAAGTTAGATGTTTTGAATCCTCTAGGCAGAGTCACCAATTTGTCCACCCACTCGAGGTAAGGCTTCCTGTATACCGGACTATCAAGCAGTTTCTACTGCACATCGAAGAACTTCTTGATGGTGTCAGCTATTAGGTTCGGGTCCAAGAGTTGGTACCCGCGAGGGCTTTGGCTTAATTGGAATAGTTGGCGCCATAGTGTTTCTGGGCTATCAGCTCATGGCTGCTCAGGTATCACTTGGCCGAGGTTAGCAAAGCCAGTTCCTTTAGCAGTTGCGTCACTATTATGGCAATGTAGATATGGATGTGAACCCGCCAGAAATGGCACGAGTGCTTCAGGATAAGGCTGACTAGGTGGCAAACTAACCGAGCCAGATGGGTTCGGAATCCATGGCTGCAGATTTAGGTAGTAACCGTCTGACCTGTCGAGCCCTAATTCTGGGCTGAAGTCTAGGCCCCCTGCGTAAGAGTAATAGTTCTGCATCGAAGGACATCCATAAGATGATATTTGTGGTTGTGCGATATGTGGGTGAAGGTGTGCTACAGTGGGGGGAAAGGAACGAAGGGTTTTTGGACGAAAAACTATAATAAGGTTTTTGAGTAATTGTAATTGGAATTTCGATGATAGCGCGACAGTTTTGGGAGAAGCGCCTAATTTTTTCTTTTCAAGACCTAGCGCCTAATTTTTGGACAACATCTCCACAGTTTTCTTACTTTAGTTTTAGTCCTTGGTTTTATACCTGTGGTCTCTAAACCAAGGCAACATACTCATTTTTTTAGACCACCATTTTAGGCGTGCCCTAGTAAAATTTTAAAGGCAACTGTTAGACAAGGTATCCCCACTTATCTACCAGTTGCCTATACAGTTTTAAAGCGTGGCCTAATAGCAAGTTGATGAAACCGCAAACTAATATCTATCTCATTATCTACCGGTTGCCTATACAATTTTAAAACGTGGCCTAATAGCAAGTTTCAAGCCACTGTTTTCTAGTTGTCTCCATGAGTGACGTGGTCTAGATTCCAAAATGTTGTAATGATTGTTGACCCTTCGTGCATTGTAGTCAGCGAGGCTTCTAGCCTAATCACCAAGTAGGACGATCAAATTCAGAATTGCTTGTGCCGTTAAAAGGACCAATGGTTCCCCTGCGGGAGCTGTGGTTAGAGGTGGGCCAACTTGGTCTGGTTCTGGTTTAGCGATGGTAGCGATGGATTGTGCGCTTTGGGCATGAAGGTCATCAGTCCACATAGTCTAAACATGACCTTCAAGAGTTTTTGATCTCAGAGGGGGTAAATAACTTGAGAATAGACGCGGGAAGCTGAGCTCACTGGATTCCTGCTGGGTTGAGTTTGACGCTTTGGAGGCATCAGATAGCTTTGAGTGGATTTGGAGAGAGAGAGAGAGAGAATTCTCCCATTGTGCATGGTCGCCAATGTACTGTACTAGATGCAGGTCTTGGTTGAGTTATAGGCCAAGATGCTCACCAAGATGGGATTACTCTAAGTGCCGAGTCGAGGTGCTCCTGCTCGCGTTGATTCGTCGAAGGGTGTGGTACCTGCACACACTGCGATGCCTAAGTCAGCATAGGGAATAAGTGATGTATGCGGTAATAAATGCGTACCTTACAAGCTGAAAGGACAAAATATTTAATGGGACCACATATTTATAGGGAATAGCGTCAATATGTGGCATGACTCTATTGGTGGAATCTGTTTTTACCTGAAAAATATCTGAGCCATATGTTGGAACGGATAGATGAGACCCATTCAATTTCTATGGATCGCGGGCATCATTTCTAAGGGCTCAAGCCGTTTGAGCGATCCGGAACAATTTTATATGCTCTTGAAAGAGTTATATGTCCTAAAGAAGCTTAAGTGTCATGCCAGACACAAAGTCAATTTATAGTTGTAATTGGCCCAAATGTCGCAACAACCTTTATTTGTTAAAAGGGATCTAAAGAGACCTTAAGCACTTGTTACTCATTCGGCGAGTGAATCCAAAACTAGTGAAGTCAGTCAAAGAACCTGAAGAGGGTATGAGTAATACTTTGTAAACTCTGGAGAGGAGGGGAAAAGAATATTAAGTTTTAGTTGATTAAGGCTATAAATGTTTAAGGAAAAATCATTCTTTAAAAGGGATGTAGCAAAAGGTTGTTGTGAACTAGTATAAACATAACTAAGTATTGTTTTCTACCTTTCTGTTAAGCTTTATCATTTTTTTATGGCCTTTCTGTTAACACCAATGATAGGTAGATCGTCTGGCCGATGAACCTTATGCCTATGTCATGCATCATTTGCTCTAGCTAAAAAGAAGATTCAGTCTTTAACCAGTCTTTAAAAATTGCGAAAAGTTTGCTATTATGATCAACACAATTCAAAATTTCTTTTCTTGTGTATTCCATCACCTTCAATCGAGATAGAGAGAGAGAGAGAGAGGGGGGGGGGGGGGGGGGGGGGGGGGGGGGGGTCCCTTTTATAGAAGTGAGATATAGTCATTATATACACCCAAAAATAAAATAATAAGTTAAAATTAGGAATAATAAAAAGTCATTACTAATGATGTTTTGCTATTCTCTATTATATTGTTAATCTCCAGACTCCATTCTATAAGTTTATAAGTTTATTCTTAGTTTCTTCTCCACTTCTATGTTGGCTTGTCTGTTAGGATTATTTTGGCATCTTCTAGTGTCATAAAACTAGTCTTAAATGAAATTTTCGTAATTAGTTTTTGTATCTAACTTGTTACTCCCTTTGTGACAAAAGTTAAGCAAAAAAGCCTATGCTTAAGGTCTAATTTAAAACTAATACAAACTTTTTCCTTCATTTTGTTATGGATGGATTAACATTTTTGATTCTTATTAATGAAATAAATTTTTCATATAAAAATTCTTGTGTATTATTTGACCCTCACGTAAAAACTTAGATAGCTCCCTTGTGCCTCCTTAATGCTATTTGACTTATCAAAAAAAATAGATAGCTCTGTCATTGATATACGGTGCATGTAAATATTTTTATACATAAATCAATCAATACACAAGTTATTTTCAAGAAATTTATGTTATCTGTTTCGGACTGGGCCAAACCGTCACTAGCTTGGGGCTGGCCCATTTCCGTACTTCGGGACATTCGCGTCCGAACTCCAATCGTACCCAACAGTCAGGATCTTTCCCACGCATCCAACGGCTCAGGTACGACACTCTGTCTATAAATAGAGGCTCCACTCTCCAATCCAGGTACGCTTTTACACATGCACACTCTCTAAATAACTACGGCACAATGCCGCGCTTCTATACTATACAATTCTCTTTGATCTCTCTCTATTTTATGGATCTCCACCTCTTACTAACTTGGGCGTCGGAGTGTCTTGCAGGTACCCCCCACCCGACGTGGACAGAGGATTACCTCGGACGATCCGAGCTCCAACTCCTATCTACCAAACTCAACCTTCACCCAAGAAGAATATCTCAACTGGAAGCACACACATATCCTGGGCCCCGGACCCAATCGATTGTAGGGCTCGGGGGCCTTAGGCCTGTACTCCGGTACCGAACCTTGGCGACCACAGTGGGAGCATCGTCACTTGCTTCCGGACTCTATCGAGTCTAATTTTTCCTTATTTTTCGAATTCTCTCAGAGGGAATTAACTCCGGCATCCTCTGGACTGGCTCTCCTCCCCGAGGTACGTCCCGACTTCTAATAATCACATCGTGTACTACGCTCTCCTTTTGTCTGCAGGTCCCGCTCGCCTCTGACATGGCTTGAGCTCATCTCCATGACAAAGGCAACAATGCAGGACCTTTGATCTCTGAGCTCCACGCTCCATCAGAGGCTGAAGGGCGGGGGTCCACAGCGACCTCCATTAGAGGAATCTCTGGAGAGAGGAGCCCGCAACGGCTTTCTCATCTACGAAGACTAAGGCCCACAGCGGCTCTCTTATGCAATCTCGCTACGGAGAGGGGGCCCCGCAGCGGCCTTCCCCTCTATGAAGCTTGGCCTCCAACGACTCTCTTTTGAATCTTGTTTTAAATTGCAGGAATCTCGCAGGTGTCTGGACTTCTATTATCAACGTCAGACTTCTACTCTCCTGTCCGAGAAGGAGTTATATATTATATACCTATGCCAGACCTTGGTCGTTCTACAAATTGTATTCTCTCATCTCGGCAAAGGATTTTTACTCTACTACAAAGCATTCAATCTAAGCGTGTATATAATTCAAGGTATATAAAAGCGAAGTTGATAAAGTGCAAATTGAATAAAAGCCGGAGAAAGGGGACGGTGCCCAATGTACTTTACAAACAAAGATTGGCCTCAGACTTGCCCGAGGCCAATCAGCAAAAAATTCAAAAGAAAAATTCAGAAGAATCGAGAAGAGCTTTCTCGGTCTCTTTCTCTGCCTCCGCCTCGGGTACCTGCTCCGGGTTAGTCGGCACGGCCTCATCATCTGGGAGGGGAGAAGTTGCAGCAGGATCGTAGATCACCGTACCCTGGTAGACAATCTTCCCATTCCCCGCCTTGTACTTGGCATCCAACAGGTTGATTTTCAGCCCAGGTTCCAGAACCATGGCCATGTTGAGGCAGCGATCGAAGCCAGACTTGGTAGCCCTCTCCATATTCATGGTGAGCTCGGCCTTATCTTTCTTCAGCTGCTCCACTAGCTGGGCATTCTCCTTCTTGTCAGCATCGGCAGCCTCCAACCTCTCCCGGACCGCCTTGAGGTCAGTCTTCAGTGTCGAGATTTCAGCAATAGACTTTGCCTGTTGGCTGAGCTTGGGATTTGCATCCTCAAGTTGCTGTTGGACTCCCTTCAACTTCTCAAGCTCTTCTTTCAGACTTCAATTGTCTTCGGAATAAGCTACAAAATTATGGTCTCGTAAGTACTCAACTCACGACATGTACGAATTAACTGACAGTGTAAATTTCTATTTTCAGCATCAAGAGCAGAGATCTTACCTCGGAGGCGTTCAATCATTTTGCCTGCCGCCAGCTCCTGTAGCTCTTTGATGACCTCGGCGCTGGTCTGGCCGACCCGGATACAAGCCTCAAAGTCAGCCAGGGAAGCCTTGCCTTTCCCCTTCTCTATGCTCTTTTCTTACTGCATTTGTTTTTGATTTTTCAGCGCAGCTCGTTCATCGGAGGCAGCCTCAGCATTGTCCCTCTTGCGGCCGTCCTTGGTGGCAGAGCCCAAGTTCAGCTTCAGGGTGGAGGACCGAACTGCTGGAGACTTTGTTTGAGTGTGTGGTTTTTGTTTATCTTGGGCAGGCTTGCCCCCAGAATGGGACCTACCTGCCTGTTTATCTGATGAGGGGCCGGTCTCCTAGGCCGACCCTGAAATTTTCTTCTTCATGATCTTCTTGACAGGAGCTTTATCTACTTTGGCCGATGTGTCCAGCCCATACTCGGCAAAAATAGCATCAAGATCCAACTCTTCCATTTTATCTACAACAACAAAGAAGCAATCAGCAACGGTGACTTGCCGAAGTTGGCATAATTCAAGCAACAAGAAACGATCAAATAAAAAGTGCATTACAATTATCAAAGTATCTATTTAGTTTGGCTTTGGAGTTGGCTTGAAGTCCCGGTTCGAATCATTGGCTGGGAAGAAATAAGAACATCCAGCATTGCTCCTGAGTCGGAGGTGTCCTTGCTTCTTACCCTCTAGTCCGACTTCCGGAGAATGGAACACGTTGAAGAAGCAAAAGAAGACTTTAGTAGTGGGGGCCCTCCCGAGGCGTTCCATGACCATTTCGAAAGCTCGGATAATGCCCCAGCTATTCGGGTGCAGTTGTGAAGGAGCCACTTGCAGAAACTTCAGCACTCCTTTTTGAAAGTCGGTAAGTGGAATCCAGACCCCCTTGGTCTCAAGGACGACCCCATAAAAGAAGAAGCCTACTCTGTTATGCTTCGGGCACACTAGATAGTCCTCGGCCTCGATCAGCTTCCATCTCTGCTCAGCAGGGGCGACAACAAATTTCTCATAGTAGGATATGGGCTTGTCTGACCTCAATCTTGCAGCAGAAGGGGCGTATGTCGAAGAAATTTATGTTATCTGTTTCGGACTAGGCCAAACAATCACTAGCTTGGGTCTGGCCCATTTCCGTACTTCGAGACATTCGCGTCCGCACTCCAATCGCACCCAATGGTCAAGATCTTTCACACGCATCCAACGACTCAGGTACGACACTCTGTCTATAAATAGAGGCTCCGCCCTCCAATCTAGGTACACTTTTACACATGCACACTCTCGAAATAACTACAGCACAACGCCGCGCTTCTATCCCACACAATTCTCTCTGATCTCTCTCTATTTTATTCATCTCTACCTCTTACTGACTTGGGCGTCGGAGTGTCTTGCAGGTACCCCTCACCCGACGTGGACAGAGGATTACCTCGGACGATCCGAGCTCCAACTCCTATCTACCAAACTCAGCCTTCATCCATGAAGAATATCTCAACTGGAAGCACACACATATCCTGGGCCCCGGACTCGATCGATTGTAGGGCTCGGGCGCCTTAGGCCTGTACTCCAGTACCGAACATTATCCTTTTTGCTTTTCTTTATGTTCTCCGTATTCCAAGGAAATTAAACTCTTTCACGCCTTACTCAATACTCTTTGAAATCGTTGTGGAATCCATAACTAAGAGACAGAGTTCCTCTTTCAGTATAATTGCTTAAAAAATAGAGAATCACTACTAGAAAGTTATTAGCCTATTCTGTGGATAATTTCATGTTTGACCACAGATATCTATATAAAATATATAATAATTAAGTATGTTTTGTAGAAAATTGAAAAATGACCATATTTTAGAAATATGCATGGATTACCGTGTCTTGGATTAGCACAAGCTTTTTTTTTACAATAAGGATTATTACCATCTATTAATACATTTTCGTGGGTAGATGACGGAGGCAATGATGTTAGACCAAAAAATATTGTTGTTAGACCACATTAATCATTGAGAACAATGATGTAATACATTTTCAACGGTTTTTTTATCACAGAAATTATTTTCGTCACTAACAATTGGGATTTCTCTATCGAAGATGGGGCCTATGAATTAGCACGCACTGATGAATGCTTTCTTAATAGATATTGTGAAATACGTAATCAAATGGCACCAAGTCTTTTTCTAACCCTATGTCAAAAAAAAAAAGTCTTTTTCTAACGTAAGAAAAGTGTTCTTTTCAACTAAAAAAAGTCTTATGCGTAACTGCAGAGACTAAGCACTCAAGTCGGGTAGAAATACAATAGGCAACAATTCATCCAACTAATCTTAACTAGATTCTTACCTAAAACTTTAGTTAAGGTGGAAGAGACCTCAACATTCATCCATGTAATCTTTCCATATATTTGTGTGCGCGACTAATTAATCATTCCTTCTCTTGTTTTATTATCTTTATTATCTTTATATTCTTTCATGGGGGTGATTCATGGCAACGAAGGATAGAAGACTCCTTTTATGACCGCTGCTCTGTGTTACAGTATTATTATTAGTGCAGTTAAGTCTTAGTTTTGTTTTTACTCAATTTCCTCAAAAAGAAAAAAGGTTTTTACTCTATTTGAAGCAAAATGTTGCCATTTGGTCATTTTAAGCAGCAACCTGGGTTTATGTCTTCTATGTGATAAACCATTTACTCTTGAACATCAATCAGCACACAAATTTGGGGATGGGCAGCGTTTTTTTTTTGCCATGGGCAGCGTTTCTGAGCACTGCTAAATTTGGCGCTGCTGATTCCTCCCCAAAAATGGGCAGTGTTTAAGAAGCGCTGCTCATTGGTAGTCATAGGCAGCGCTTGCCGGGAGAAGCGCTGCTCATTTACCTAGCGCGTTTAGCAATAGGCAGCGTTTTGTAAATGAAAGCGCTGTCCATTGCTAAACGCGCTAGGTGATTGAGCAGCGCTTGGTGGGAGAAGTGCTGCTCTTTCACCTAGAGCGTTTAGCAATGGGCAGCGCTTCCTTTTACAAAACGCTGCCTATTGCTAAACGCGCTAGGTGAATGAGCAGCGCTTCGCCCTGCAAGCGCTGCCCATTGTATAATTTTTTATTTTTTATTTATTTTTTCTGTTTTTATGTATTTTCCTGTTTACATTTGATAATTTCCTGGTCATATACAGTCAATACCAATCCAATCCATTATATACTAACAACATATATATATATATATATATATATATATATATATATATATATATATATAAACTAGTTATATATCCAAATGCACCTATATGACAAACCAAAACAAACTAGCTAACAAGTTATTATGTATCCAAAACTTAGCAACTTACAATTTTAACCAATTCATAAGTATCGAAATCAAACTCTCTAACAATATGTATCTAAATTAAAACAAGCTAGCAACTTACAACATGCATGAACCAATTCATATGCATGTATCCAAATCAAACTCCAACAATTTACAACATTACAATCTATCCAAAATCAAAAAAATTGCGAGACATAATGGCACGACTCTCCCCTAAGCTCATCAAGCTTGGCAGTAGAGTATGTCTTCCACCAACAATCGAGAAAATACTGAAATTATATAGTTAAATAAAATTAGAATTGAAATATATGGTTAAATCAAAATAAAAAAGAGTTCTAAAAAGATACCTGTCTGGGGATAACCATTTGGTTGTGGGTAATAATTTCCATCATAAATCTCATTACGTAATACCCACAATCATTGTTATTTGGTTGTTTCGGACACTACAAAACAAAAGATTAGTTAATTGTTAAATTTAATTTAATACATTTTTTTGACAACAATAATGTAAATAAATATATGAGAAGTTTATTACAAACTTACCTCTATTGGCACCCATTTTGTCTTTGATTGTTCAAATCCCCAATATTCCTTCATGTTACTAGAACAACAACTCAAACAAGGACACTTTATGTTACTAGAAGTCCCTAAACGTTCAACAGCACACTTTACAAAATAATCCACTCCAGCAACATATTCCCTGGACAGACGATTGGTAGACATCCATTTTCTATCCATAATTTCCCAATATTTATTTATAATAAAATCCTGATAAGAGAACTTAAAAACCTATTATAGGTGAAAAACACACAAAACAAACAATTTTTTTGAGGCTAATACATTCAACTATTTTAAACTAAAGAAATCAAAGACTTTGATGTCTTCCATATTGTCATTCTTCATATAATAAATACAAGAAAACAACAAAAGTACTTGTTCAAGTGGAAGCAACAATGAACTCCAACGAATGTGAACCACACACTAGCAAATGAAGCGAACTCTCGAACCACTTAGATACGAAGCAAACAAACACGAACTCGAGCTCGAACTCGAACTATAACGAACTCACGAACCAACACGAACTCGAAGGAAGTTTTTTCAATTCCTATAAACATTCATCAAGGTACTAATTAAAGAACCATCATACAAATATAGGATAATTCAACTATGAAAGATGCTTTTCAGTCATTTCTTAACAGCAAAAAGTTAATTAACCATATATATTAAAATAGGGGGTTGAAGAATAGTACAAAAAGTATTTATCCAATTAATCAATAAAGAAAAGACAAAGTAGTGGAAGCACTTCCAAATATGAACTAAAATTTGTTGCAACTCAAGGAAGTGAGGAACCTAAATCATAAACGAGAGGGAAAGGATCAGAGCAAAGGAATGTAAGGCTAAGACAAACATACAATCAATTTTTGTGACATTAACAAAATAAGAGAAGCTCAATCACATAAGTCACTTGTATTATATATACTTTCTATACCTAATAAAGACAAACATACAATCAATTTTTGTGAAATTAGTTCATTCATAAGTCACTGTTATGTATTGATTCTTTCACTAGTTTCCTCTTTATGACTTTTTCTAGTTCATACATCATATCGCAACCTATAGTTTCATGGAGTAAAATCAATAAACACTACACCTACACCTACATGGAGTAAAATCAATAAACAAAGCATTTTATTAACCTAGAGCATAACATTAAATTAAAACGCGTTTCATTTGAACATTTCAACAAACACTACACCTACATTTCCCCTCAAGTTTAGAAACACTTCACCCTTTCAATAAACCAATCAACAAGCATCAACTTTGATCATCTAACTTAAGGTTCCAATGCCATTAAAATTACTAGAACAACATGCAATCCTAAATATCTCAAATTTATAAAATCCCTTAACCTAGAGCAACATTAAATTAACAAGCATTTCATTTGAACATTTCAACAAACACTACACCTACATTTTCCCTCAAGTTTAGAAACACCATTTCAAAGAACCAATCATCAAGCATCAACTTTCAATCATCTAACCTAAGGTACCAATGCCATTAAAATAATTAGAACAACATGTAATAATACTAACCTTAGTGAAAGAGAAACGAAAATGGGGAAGAAATGAGCTTCCAAGTACGAACCGAAATTCATTGCGAAAATGGAGAAGTGTGGAAGAGTGTGAGAGTGCGAAAGTGGAGAAGTGTGGAAGAGAAACGAAAATGGGAAGAAATGAGCTTTGGAGAAACGAAAATGAGAGCCACGAGTGAGAGTGAGAACGAAAATGAGAGTGAGAACAAAAATGGTGAGAGTGTGAGAGTGAGAACAAAAATGGTGAGCTAGAGTGTGAGAGTGAGCGCGAGAGAGAAGAGAGAAAGAGAGACGTTGGGCCTGAGATAAGGGAATTAACGAAATAAAAACAATAGCAATGGGCAGTGTTTTAATTAGAAGCGCTACCCTTTGCCTAGCGCTTTTTAGCAACACCCAGCGCTTTTCAAATAAACGCTGCCTTTTGCCTTGCGCGTTTTATCAATACCCAGCGCTTTCCAAATAAGCGCTGCCCTTTGCCTTGCGCGTTTTATCAATACCCAACGCTTTTCAAGTAAGCGCTGCCTTTCCCTTGCGCGTTTTTATCAATACCCAGTGTTTTTAAAATAAGCGCTGCCTATCCCTTTGACAGTTTCTCCTTACCTAGCACTTTTTAATAAACGCTGCTTAAGGTAGCGACTTTTTTCCCCACTTCTGGCGTAGTAATTATAGAATCTCTAAGAAATATCAATCCTCTTCCTGGTGTGCCTTTCAAATACCTCAAAACTCTGCATGTAACATTAAAGTGTGTCACAGTGGGCGCATTCACATGTTAACTGAGCTGTTGTTCAGTAAAAGTGATATCTGGCCGTGTGTTGGTCAAGTATAAAAGCTTCCCAATTAACTTTCTGTACTGCATAATATCTTTGAACAATTCTGCAGAATCCTTATAAATCTTTACATTAGGATCTAAAGGTGTGGAAGCCGGTTTTGAAGTAAGATGCCCTATCTCACGTAACAAATCTAAGCAATATTTCCATTGGCAAATAGAAATTCCAGACTTTGATTGACTTACTTCCAATCCTAGGAAGTATTTCAAGGAACCTAAGTCCTTGATTTTGAAGGCATCATCTAGAATACACCTTATTCTCTTGAATTCATCTAGTGAATTTCCTGCTAGTATACATCATCTACATAGACAAGTAATGTTGTGCAATTGCCATCAGTGTCATGAGTAATAAAAAATGATCAGAGTTAGAATGTTTGTATCCTTGTTTCAACAACAAATTAGTGAGTTTTTCATACCATTTCCTGCTTGCTTGCTTCAATCCATATAAGGACTTTTTCAACTTGCATACTTGATTCTGTCCAGTACAATGTATTCCCTTAGGTATCTCCATATATACATCCTCATTTAAGTCTCCATGTAGAAAAGCATTGTTGACATCCAATTGATGAAGATGCCAACCTAGCTTTGTACCTCTCAATGGTACCATCAGCTTTATGCTTAATTTTATACACCCATTTGTTTCCAATTGGTTTCACGTTAGGAGGTAATTCAACCATCTCCCAAGTCTCGTTCCTTCTTAGTGCCTCTAATTCATTTTTCATAGCATCATTCCAACAAGAGTATTTAGAGGCTTCCTCAAAATATTGCGGCTCAACAACATAACTTATAGATAGAGAAAAGACTTGTGCATCAGACAGACTAGAGAAGGAATAAAAATTAGAAATAGGATAATCAATACCTGAAGATGATGAGTTGGTATGTTTGCTTGAGATGCTGTCACAGAGATACTCAGATAAATGTGCAGGCGCCTACTTGAGTCTTGTAGATCTTCTTATTGCTGGTTGATTTGGCTCATTGTTTGGTTCTGTGTGGTAAGTGTTTAGCTCTGTGTTATTAGGAACTGTGGTTTCAGAAGACTGTTGTGTAACAACAGTTTCTGTGAGGTCTGGTGTAGGGAGGTTTGGTGTGTTAACAGTGAGTGGTTGCTAATTTTTGGTTCAAATTGAGTTTTTGTGCCATTTTGTGAGAAGTAGTTCCATCTAGACAAAGGCTGGGTGTTTGTATAAGGCAAGACATTTTCATGGAAGGTAACATTTCTAGATAGAAACAACTCTCGGTTATATAAATCAAGTAGAATGGCACCTTTAACACCTGATTTGTATCCTAAGAAGATACACTTTCGAGCCTTTGGCTCAAGCTTTGTACTATGAGCTTGCAAAGTGGATGCATATCAAAGACATCCAAAGACCTTGAAAGACTCTAGACTTGGAATGACTCCCCTTTGTAGGAAGTAAGGAGACTTGTTTTTCAAAATGGGACTAGGTACTCTATTGATGATATACACAGCGTGTAATATAGCATAAGACCAATATTGTTTTGGCAATTTTGACTAAAAAAGAAGAGCTCTACCTACATTGAGGATGTGTTGATGTTTTCTCTCTACACTCCCATTTTGTTCAGGTGTTTCAACACAACTTGTTTGGTGTATAATGCCTTTTGATGCATAAAAATTTGGTATTAGAAATTCAGGTCCATTGTCTGACCTTACTATTTTAATTTTGCTGTCATTTTGAGTTTCTAGGATATTTATAAGGTTTTTGACATGATTGCTAACCTCACTTTTATTTTATCAACAAAATCACCCAAGTATATTTATTATAATCTTCAAGAGCAGTCAAGAAATATTTTTGACCATGAATGGGAGTAGAAATAGGACCCCATATATCAAAAGGAAACATTTCATAACATTTAGAAGCCCTACTAGGACTTAGACTATATGGCAGTTTCTTTTGCCTTGCATAATGGCAAATATCACCCACACCCTTTTCATCTA
Source organism: Astragalus glycyphyllos (assembly GCA_963573325.1). Taxonomy (NCBI): domain Eukaryota; kingdom Viridiplantae; phylum Streptophyta; class Magnoliopsida; order Fabales; family Fabaceae; genus Astragalus; species Astragalus glycyphyllos. The sequence goes on along the minus strand of OY754310.1, from coordinate 29,585,814 downwards.
TGACAATGGAAGGGTACTCCTTATGCATAAGCTTCATTCTAGTATTGGAAAGATGACCTAGACTAAAATGCCAAAGGGCTTTTTCTGGTAGAGTTTCTTGCTGTGTCTCTAAGGCTGCTGCAACATGCACATTTTCTCTTGGTATCTCCAAGTAAACAAGTCTCTCAAACGTCATACCCAAACCGATCATCTCCTTGGTCTTGACATCCTGTATCTGACATTTGGGAACATCAAAAAGCACACTGACATTAAGATCAGTCATGAGTTTAGGCACAAAAGTCAAATTGAGATTAAACTCAGGTACATATAACACATCTGTTACATACAACTTAGGAGAAAACTGAACAATTCCTTTGATTTTAGCATAGGCTTTATGACCATTTGGCAACCTAATACTAACAGGTTTAATAGGTACATAACTTTTGAAACACTTAAGTGAAGAGGGGAAAATGCATTTTACCATGTTCACAGAATTTGAGGATGTACCAGCAGGTTGTGTGACAGATGATGCTTGAATTTAATAGATGAGTTTCTCATACTGATCTTTGGTGATGCCAAGAGTTTTGCTTTCCTCCTCATCCTTAACTTCTTCATGTTCATCGCTGCTTATGTTTGAGGCTGACTTCTGCCAATGTGGTGCAATTCCATGCTTCTTATAGCACGTATCTATTGTATGTCTTGTCTTGTTGCAGTAGGTGCACAGCTTGCTTCCATTTCTGTTACTATAACTTGAGATGTATCCTCCCCTCGGTTTGAACTGTCCTCTTCTGCCATCAATGTTGTTAACCAGTGTCTTCTCCTCACTACTAGGGAACTATTTTTCATGTATCACTAGTGAAAAGATTTTGTTAAGATTAGGCAGAGGTTTCATAATCAAAATCTGAGATCTTATCATTGCAAAGTTATCATTTAGTCCAGTGAGGAACATGATAATTTTGCTCAAATTGTGGTTAGTGTGTGCTGATTCAATTCCAGTTGTACACACACACTTTCTAGGGCAAGCATACCTAGGTTCAGGCATGTAAGCTTCCAATTCCTCCCATAGAACTTTAAGCTCAGAAAAATATTCAGTGACTGAAAGAGATCCTTGTTTTAAACCATATATTTCACATTGAAGATCTGAAATGCGAACTAAATCTCCTTGAGAAAATCTTTCTTTAAGTTCTTCCCTAACATCAATAGCATTTTCAAGGAAAACTATGCTATGGCCAATGGATTCAGCAACTGAATTCAGAATTCAAGAGTGAGCCAACATATTACATCTAGATCAAGCTTTGTAGCTAGGATAGAATGATTCTGGGACTTCAATGGTTCCATCAACAAAATCAAGTGTGTTTTTACCTCCTAGTGCCCTCCACATGGAACGAGCCCAACTATGATAGTTGGATCCATTCACACTTAGCAACTGAATTCATAATCCAAGAGTGAGCCAGCATATTACATCTTGTCCAAGCTTTGTAGCTAGGATGGAATGATTCTGGGACTTCAATGGTTCCATCAACAAAATCAAGTTTGTTTTTACCTCCTAGTGCCCTCCTCATGGAACGAGCCCAACTATGATAGTTGGATCCATTCACACTCAGCACTGGAGTGAGTGTAACAGAAGAAGGTCCATCACTTGGATGAACATAATAAACACTAGTAGGATCTGCACTTGGGTCTTTTGGTGGTTGATTTCCAGCACTGGAACCACCTGAACCACTGGTATTTGCAGGTTTAGGAGGCAGAATGAAGAAGGCAAAACAAGGAAATAAAGAATAATAAATGGAAGCAAGGTAATCAAAGCCCAAGCTCTGATATCATGTTAAAATATGCAAAATAACTTGCTGATATAGCAGCAGAAAGCATAAAAAGCCATTATGAGGCAATAAACAATAAAAGGAATAATGCAATTTGATCAAGAATGAAAATGATTCATTGATAATTCTGAATGAAACAGTACAACTATTTACAACAAGTATTGAGGAGCACCATACACTAAAGTTTAACTTATTGTACAATAGGAAAAACTAGGGAAAACTTTCTAGAAAGCAAGAAAATAACTATAACCGTAAGGGTGGTGCCTTGTGGCAGCTCATCCATTAATTCTCTCTCCCATGTGCTCAGTGATGGTATCCAATGTAGCCTCATCCTTGATTTGTCCTGTATCCACAGCAAATGTTGACACTGCCCCAATGTGCTGAGTGCCTGTGACAAAGGCGCCAACTCTCTCAGCAGTGTACTTGTGTGCACCAGTGTGCAGGGGGCCAAAATCATTGACCATGTTGCACTATCCACTTTGCAGCTTCTCTCTCACGAAATGGAAATCAATCTCCAAGTGTTTTGTCCTCTCATGAAACACAGGATATGCACTTTCCCTTTTCTTCTAGTTTTAATAGCTTCTTTTAGTTAAAGGTGGGTATTCCCATCAAGTGGTGCTCACTCAATAAGATCGATAGTCAGAGGCTGCTAGAGGGTAGGGTTTGGTCTCTCTACTTTCTAAGAAGGCTTATGTTGCTCGGGAACCCCGCCTAAGTCTAGGAAGAAGTCGGCTAGTGTGAAGCATGTTGATAATTTATCTCCTTCCAGAGGCCCACCCCACCAAAGTGTAGTAGATGAAGTGGCATATAGAGTCACAAGAAAGGGAGGGGTTGAATTGTGACCCTTTGAAAATTTATATCCTGCAACTTAGAAAGTGTCCTCTCAAGTTTATACTTGGAGATGAGATAGTTAGTCATAAAACAATTTCACAAGACATTCTCTTCTTCAGTAGGTTCCATGCATTAAACCTTCTCTATGTTGAGTAGGTTCCACACAGTGAACGTTCTCATGTTGAGTAGGTTCGAAACAGTGAACCTTCTCTGGTTAAGTAAGTTCAAAGTGTTTAACCTTCTCTTGGATGAGTGGGTTCCACACTGTGAACTTCCTCTACCTAAATAGGTTCCCTGCATTGAACCTTCTCTTGTTGATAAGTTCAATACATAGTGAGTCTTCTGTTGTGTTTATGCATAAAAACTTTTTGTACATCATATGAAATTTATCCTTTTGTTGAACATGGACAATTTGTGTTTGATAACTTGAGGAAAATATTATCAAGAGATATATATGTGAAGGATAAATTCTTTAATGTAGAGAAGCTTATGAGGATGAAATCATTTCAGATTTAAGCTCCTTAGGATTAAGCAAATGCTTTAAAACAGTGTATGATTTATGCATAAAATACATGAGCAGGTTAGTAACAATCGATAATCAATATAGAATACTAACTTCTTAATGATGAGGGATAGTTATGAATTATAGCTTGTAAGAGATATGTTGATTTTATCTTGAGTTTAAAACATAGATGATAAGTTCTTAGTTAAAAACCGTTTTGTGAAGGTTGAATAAACTAACCTTCTCTTAGTTTGAACAACCGCAAATATGTTATAGCAAGTTAGCAAATAGTAAGGAAAGCTAGTAAATAACACAGTAGAGTTATAGAGGTTCACCCAAAGCTGGCTACGTCCTCTCCCCACTTCCTTGTGAGTATTTTCACTATTTCCCAAATAGCTATTCTACTTGCTTTTGATCAACACACAAAAGACTTCACCAATACTAACTTTTGATCACACACAAAAGCCTAGCAACACCACTTTCTTTTGATCTCCACACAAAAGACAAGTGTCCTCTTACACAGCTTCACCAAGCTGGATTCACCTACTAAGAAACTCTCTTCTAGTTTCCTAAAGGTTTCCCTTTTCTTTTCTCACCAACACTCACCTCTCAATCTAGGTGGTTTGATGGAATGTTCACACAAACACTTACAACAATGGTTTTTGGGGTTTGGGATGTTTAAGAGCTTGAAGATAAATTACACAAAGTGTATACAATGATGCTTATCAAGCTAACACACACTCAACAAAAGAATCCCATATTTGAACTCGAAAGATTTTTGAGTGTGGGATGAGAAAGGTTGGATTTACTTTGAGAAGCTTGAATGATAAGAGGTTCGAACACAATCTCACACTTGTAAATCTGGAAAACCAGAAATTATATAGTCCCAAATGCTGAATATAGCCGTTAGAAAGGTACAAAAGTTGACAGCCTATGAACCTTCTTCAGTCTGGCTTTATGCTTTATCTGCATAGTTGAACCTTCTACAGCTGGATATGTACTCCTCTAGTAGCCTACTAAACAGCTATGCTTTAGGTTGTAACCGTTGGACAGCCTGGAACTGATTTAAAGGAACCTTCTCCAGCTTCCTAGTAAGCACAAACACTCCAAATGTGGGAAAGGAATAATCATGCATTTCCTTCTTTATTGCTTGAAACTTTCCAACACATTTATCACAAGATATCATCATTTAATTCAGGTGATGAGCATTCAAGAGAAGTTAATGTTTTTGGGTTGAAGTTGATATGGATTCCAGCAACCTTCTCAACATTCATTCAAGCTACACATCAACCTTCTCAAGCATGAACTTATGCTTCTAAGGTGTTTGTGAGTCAAGCTTCTTTTGACTTTAGGTCAAACCTTCTATTGACTTTTGGTCAACTTTCTGTTGTCTTTTGGTCAACCTTTAGTTGACTTTGGTTAACCTTCTATAGATTTGGTCAAACCTTCTTCCGACTTAATTTAAGCTTCTCATATTTAACCTTCTCATGTTGAAGTCTTGGCTTGGTTAAACCTTCTCTTGACTTGGTCAAACCTTTTGTTGACTTGGTCAAACCTTCTCATTGACTATGTCAAACCTTTTGTTGACTTAGTTAAACCTTCTCATTAATGAATCTTCTTATGTTATTTCTACCCTTGACTTCTTGCATGTTTTGGTCATGCTCTTTGATATGCTTCTAGATAAGCTTTTGAACATTTGAGTAAGAGAGCATTGGTAGAATATAACCCAATTAATGACTATGAGAATCTTCTATGCAAAGACTTGTAGACTCCTTTGATCAATGTAGTCATTAGGTTCTTAGGAGTCCTCTTAATAGAAATTCACTTAGATGATTTGAACTTTCTCTTGATTGCCTAATGTCATCTCTTTTCTCTTTGTGAATTTCCTTGTCCAACACCGTTGTAATTTAATAGTAAAGATAATATGTCTTCATGAAGCTTGCATTAATATTCTTATAATTTGTTGGTTCTACTTTGATTCTTCAGTTGTTGATAATGACATGCATTGGATTGATCTAATTTGCTTCTAGCATGTCCACTTATAAGAAACCTGTTCTTTCAACAAACTCAAGAGCACCCATTAGTAGAACACCATTCAGAACACTTAAGATTTAGTTCATAATGTTTGTTGTCATTAAAACCGTATATCAAAAAGGATTTGATCTCAACAGTAGAGTCCCCAGGGAGGCATCAAGCTGAGCATTCCTGTCGGATCCAAGTACTACAAGCACCTTAAAGAATTTGTTAACTACAAATCACAGCTTCCAATTGATGTCTTCGTGAGCAAGAAGGACAACCCTAAGAGCTGTAGCTTCGTATGGCCTGAGGTTTGTGCAGAATGCGAACTTCTTAGAGAGTCGGACTACAGATCTAGATGCCAATCTTCCTTGAGTTAAGGAGGCTCGAATCGAGGCAGACAATAAGTTCGAGAAGACTAGAGGGCATAAGTTGATAATCTGAGTATTCAGCTCCGAATCCAGGAAAATACTGAAAAAAATAAAATGAAATAAACTTATAATTAAGTGGTTAAATGCCAGTAATTATTACATACTTTATTTGGAATTTCCATTTGGTTATGAGTGATTATATCCTTCATAAACATGAAATAGTTCCCGCAATCATCGTTGTTTCGTTGTTTGGGACACTATAAAACCATAGATTTGTTAATTATTAAATTTAATAAATTATATGCATAAGAATTTTGATTATAAACTCACTCTTATGGATATCCATTTTATAGACTTTCTGTAGTAGGTTCTAGTATCACTGAATCCAGAATATGTCATCAAACAATTGAACAAAACATCATAAAACTATATTAATCAAAATACATAGATAATTTAGATTATGAAATATGTGAGGGATCTAAATACACACCTACTGAATATCCCCACTATCTTCGGGTAGTTGTTGTAATGACCATGCAATGAATCCAATATCTCCTACAAATTTTTTGAATAATAAATGACAAAAAGATGGTACCAAAGCTTGTATTTAATCGTTCCTAGGGTTTCACCTCTGCTAGGATTTCAGTTTCGTTAAGGTGGTTCATCTTGGTGACCTAGTTGACCTTCGTCAACCATTATGTTTATCCGTGATTACTCTCATGTATGTAGTATGTCTGCGTTTAGGTCAAGCTGTCCATCGTCGAGTCTTTATGCCTAGTCTGGATGGTGTATGTTAACCGCTCTATGTTGTCATGTCTATCAATCATCTTTGTTTCGTTTTAATCTAGGTTTTCTAGGGTATCTTCTTTTTGTTTAGTCGCTAGTTTTTCGTTCCTTTTCCTGTCTTGTCTTCTTAATCCAAGTCTCGCTTTGTTGTGTCTTTTTCCTGCGTAGTAGTCATTATAGTTCCCTCCTAGTATTGTCTCTTTTCATATTTGTAATGTCCAATATCTGTTATACTCTATTCCAGTCATAATACAGTCCTAGTACATTATAGTCTTAGTCTCTTCTTGTCTTGAGTCCTCTTGTTCTAGGTTTGCCCTAGAACTTTTGTCCGTGGTCTTGTTATCCCATCTGTCGTTGGGGTATACCTTTTCCCTATTTTTGTGTGCTTTTTCCTGTCCAGTGCACTGGGATCGTCCTCAACCCAGTTTGGTGTTGCTGCTTAGGATCCGGAAGTTCTATTGGAAGAACTGGTTAATGATAACCTACAAAATTAAGAAATAGCAAACAAAACTTTAGTTGGTTGTATTAGATTTGTAAAGATATTCAATGTTAAAGCTGTTAAAGATATTATCTCCAAATCTTGGTCTAATATGCATGGGGTTCATATCTCTGAAGTGGGCTTAAACGTGTTTCTCTTTTGCTTTCAGCGTGAATTTTATGTTGTGGAGATTTTGAGGAAAACTCCATGGTTTGTTTTGAATCATCTCTTATGTTTGGAAAAATGGAATCCTTTGATTTCATGTAATGAGATTGCTTTTGACAAAGCTGCCTTTTGGATTCATATCCATCACTTACCTCTAGCTAACCTAAATGTTCTTAATGCTGAAAAACTTTTGAGTAAGGTGGGGGAAGTGATGGAGATTGAAAATCCCATTAAACTTCATAAGAGGGGGGGTTAAAGTTAAGCTGGATTCTCCTTTTCCAACGGGTTGTTGGGTTCCTAGAAGAATCTTCCGAATTTGTGGGTGGTGTACAAGTATGAAAGACTCCATTCTATATGCTATAAATGTGGTATTATTAAGCATGACCAGAATCATTGCGAAAAACCTCAGGCTAGGGCTCCTTGGGACCCTAACCTTCCTAAATATGGCCCTGATTTGTGTGTCTCTGCTCCAAAGCCTATTGAAGTCCTGGGTAGAAATCAAGCTAGACAGAAGCAGTATACAAGCCCTAACCCTAACCCTGGGAGGAGTGCTTGAGGAGATAACATCCTACCTACACCAATAATGAAGGTAGGAAAGCCTCTCCTATTCTTGATTGGAACTTCACAGCTATTCCAGCTGAAATTCAAAGTGCTAATGCTATTCCTATGTTCGAAGGTAGCAGAATGTTCTTCCAACTCAAAAGCCCTAATGCTAGACCTGGTTGTGATAATTCTGTTACCTAGGGTGCAAATATCTATTGGGGTAAAGGAAGGAAGTAGTTCTAATGACCCTTCTGGTTTTCCTCTCTTGATGTCAAAAGAAGCTACAAGCAAAGGTTTTGAGTCTCTAGTGGATAGGGAAGATTCTCCTCTTATTAATGCTTTCAGAAGTGGGATTCCTGTGTTTAAAGGCAACAGTAACTTGTCATCTATCCCTAAGTTTTTGCAAAAGGACCAAGAGATTGGGGGTCAAGGTTCTTCTAATGTGGCTGCTAGCCATGTTATAGGGTTCTTGGAGAAGTAAGAAGAAAGTGTCTAAGGAAGTTGAATATGTTGCGAAGTTCCCTGAGGAGGATTCTGAGGATATTAATTCCCCTAGTGTTCATCTCAACAATCAAGAAGAAAATACTTTGGCTCTTTTCATGGGTTCTAGTATGAATATAAAGAGAAGGGAATTGGAGAAGGAGAACTCTATTCATGAGAAAGGAGGGGAGTCAGCTGTGGTGAAAAAACTTAGAGTAGAGAACTCTAACAATGGTGCTAAAATTCAAAAAATGGGGCATCCTACTGATGGTGTCTCAAGTGCTGGTTCTAGGTGTGGTGATTTCTGTATGGGTTATTTCTCAAAGGTTGCGGAGGCGAGCCAAAGAAGCCCCCAAAGTTTAAAGGACCACTATAAGTTGGAACTGTTTTGGCTTGGCGGCAGCCATGACTAGTAGGGAGCTTCAGGATCTTATGAAAGGTCATAAGCCGACCATCTTGTTACTTATGGAGACTAGAGCCCAAAAGGAAAGAGTAGAAAGAGTTAGAAGAAAACTAAATTTTAATAAAGTGTTTTGTGTTCCTTCTATTGGTATTTTAGGGCGTTTGGCCCTAATGTGGAATGCTTCTTTTGATATCCAAATCCTAGAATCTTGCATCAACTTTATTCACACTGTGGTGAAAGAAAAGAAGACTGGCAACTGGATGGAAATGACATTTATGTATGGTAATCCTACTTTTGATAGACGAAGGCTTCTTTGGAATAGGCTTGAAAGACTAATGCCTAGAGTTAATCTTCCTTGGTGTTGCATAGGGGTTTTCAATCAAATGTGCTCTGTTACTGGAAAAACATGGAATTAAGCCTGTTTCTCCTATTAGGCTTGCTCTTTTTGGAGACTTCTTAAACTCTACTGGTCTAATGGATATTGAATTAAAAGGAAACAAGTTTACTTGGGCTAGTAATCCTAGGGATGTGATCATTACTTACCAAAAAATTGATAGGATTTTGGTCAATTGGGGGTGGAAATACCTCTATCCTCATGCTACAGGTCTTGCTTTATCTATCCTCAATTCTGATCACTCTCCTCTAATTTGGATCCCTCGTCCCCCTGATAGAAGCCCTTCCTTCTTCAAATATGAAAATTATTGGGAGGAACATGTGGATTGTAGGCAAGTGGTTACTGATTGTTGGATCTCTAATCATTAATTATCTGGGGATTGGCTCAATTTCAAGGAAAAAGCTAAGAATTGTAAAAGAGCCCTATCTGCTTGGAATAAAGCTACCTTTAAAAATGCTGCTGTTGAAATTTCTAAATTGAAGGTTAGGCTGCAAAGGCTTTTGAATGAAGGAAACTCTCAGAATAACATTGATGAAGTGTTTGCTATCAGAAAAAAGATTGATTTTTTGTGGAAACAGGAAGAAATTTATTGGGGTCAAAAATCTAGGTTGAAGTGGATTACTTTTGGTGGCAAAAATTCTATGTTCTTTCATGCTACTACTATTCAGGACAATTTGGTGGTTGCCCAAGATGCTTTCCATTTCCTATAGAAGAAAAATTTGAAGGCTAGTCATGGGTTTGCTATCAAATTGGATATGAATAAAGCATACGATAGAGTCCTTCTAGCTTTTGGTTTCTGTCCTAAGTGGGTCTTTTTGGTCATGTCTCTTGTGTCTTCTGTTAAGTATATGTATCAAGTCAATGGTAGTAGGAGTAAAATTGTCACTCCTAGGCGTGGTCTGAGACAAGGGGACCTTCTCTCCCCTTATCTCTTTATCTTGGTTTTTGATGTCCTATCTAGAATGTTGTCAAATGCTAATAATAATGGTCTAATCAATGGTCTTCTTTTGGCTCCAAGAGTCCCCATCTTAACCCATTTGTTTTTTTTGCAAATGATTCCCTTATTTTTGGAAATGCTACTGTGGAAGAAGTATATCAACTGGTTGCCATTCTCAATGTTTTTACTGCTGCCTCTGGGCAGAAAAGTAACCTCAGGAAGTCTGGTGTTATTATTGGCAAAGGTGTTCACCCCAGATTTAGAGATGAGATATCTGAAATCCTACACATTCCTCTTTGGGATTCCCCTGGTAAATACCTAGGATTCCCAGCTGAGTGGGGGAATTCTATAGAGGCTAGGCACTTGAATGGATTAGGGAAAGAATTGTTTCTAACTTGATGGGTGGAAGGAACAATTCCTCTCTCAGGCTGGTAAAGAGGTGCTTATAAAATCTGTGGTTCAGGCTATCCCCTCATGTTTTGGCTATTGTTAGGCTCCCTAAGAGTTTTCGCCAATCCCTGAGTTCTGCTGTGGCAAATTTCTGGTGGAGTTCTAAAGTAAGAACTAGAGGCATCACTGGAAAAGTTGGGAATTTCTGTGTAGTTCTAAGAATAAAGGGGGTTTAGAGTTTAGAGATTTTGCTAACCAAAACTCATCTCTTCTAGCTAAGCAAGCCTGAAGGTGTATTCAGTGTCTAAATGATTACCGGCCTGTTATGCTTAGGAGTATCTACTGTGGTACAGATGATTTTTGGAAAGTTCGACCTAAACCTGGATGCTCTTGGGTGTGGAGAAGTATGCTTCTTGGGAGGGATGTGATTAAACTTCAGGGGATATGGGCTGTAGGCAGTGGGGCTAAATTGAACATTACTGAAGATAGGTGGTTGGCCTCTGGTGATCTTGCTATATGTAATGTGGGCTGCTCTAATACCATGGTTTCTGATCTGATTGATCATTCTAATCACACTTGGAATGCGTCAAAGCTTAGGAGTTGCCTTCACCCACAGTCTGCTATAGAGGCTATAAAAACTCCTCTTTGTTTTAGTGACCCTAATGATCAATTATTTTGGCCCCTATCAAAAGATGGTTTATGTAGTGTCAGTTCAGGTTACAAGTGTGTATTGGATGCCTCTAGTCCTAAAAGGAGACTTACTTCAACATCCTATACGCACTCTGAATCTTCTTGGAATTCTATTTGGGGTTCTATTTTCCTGCCAGAGTTAGCCACTTCACCTGGAGACTTAAGCACAATGCTTTGGCCATCAGGAAGAACCTAACCATTAGAAAGATTGTTGTTGATGTGTTATGCCCTATTTATAAATTGGTGGAGGAAACTTTAGAGAATATGTTATTTCTATTCCCTTGGATCACTCCTATTTGGTTTGGTTTACAACTCTGCAAAGTCGCTACTAGGTTTAATGTCTCAAATTTTTGTGAATGGTTTGATGACGTCTTGGAAACTATTGGGGATTTTGGTGGAGAAGCTAAGGATGTGCTTGGGATGGTGTTATTGACTCTTTAGAACATTTGGAAGGCTAGGAATGATTGTGTATTTCAACACATCAATCCTAATCCTGGTGAGACTCTTTTTATCATTAAGCAAAGCTAGTCTTCCCTAATTGGCTCTAGCTTGCCCACAAACCCTAACCGTAATTCAGATTTGAGGGCGGCCCGTTGCAAGTTTGGCACTCGTTGGAGACCCCCTAGAGATGATTATATTAAGTTCAACTCAGCTGCCTAGTTTAATCTGGGATCTGGTGTTGGATTTTTGGGTATTGTGGCGAGAAACAAAAATGGAGTTTTAGTTGCAGGGTGTACCTAAAGATTTTTCACAACTTCCCCTCTTGTTGTTGAAACCAGAGCCTTGAGAGAAGCCATAATCTTTGCAGCGAGCTTTAATATTCAGAAGGTCTTGTTGGAATCAGATTGTCTCGATTTGGTTAATGCTTGCAGAGGAGAGTTAATTAGAAGAGAATTTGCGCATATTATAAAAGATGTCATCTACTATAAGAGCTTCTTTACCTCTTGTGGTATCCTTTGGGCCAATCGGAACTGCAACAAGGTGGCTGAATTGGGGGCGAAAATGCACTCTTTAGGTGATCTGCCATCGTCCTAGGCTACGAATCGTCCGTTATACCTGAAGATTTGCTTGATTGCGGATCTGTTGTTCGTCAATCCCCTTTTTTGCTTAATTAGGGTTCCTCGTGTCTGAGGGCTTTCTCCCTTTCCCGTGTTTTTACTGTTTTAATGTTAACAGTTATTATAGTAGTTGGAGTGGTGGTACTTGTTATTGTGAAGTTTGCTCTAGTTGGGCCGGTTTATTCTTCAAGGTCCCTAGTTTTTTCTACTTCTAGTTCTCTGTTGTAAGGTTGGGCTTGGCCCTTTTCATTTATATTAATGAAAGCCTTATTCGTTTATCCAGAAAAAAAAAGCTTGTATTTTGTGCTAGTGCCAAGCGTTCATCGATAAAGCTTTTAACAGCCCGCATGTTTCTTTCCATATGTTCTTTTGCATCTTTTCTAGTGGGATCTATATGATGAAGAAAAAGTACTTTCTGGGCACAAGAACACAAATCCTTGTGTCTATTTTTTAGGGACTAATATCTCATTGTACAAGTACCTTTCATTAAAATGTATATAAATTAAATTAATGAAATAATAATAATATCATTAGTAATATGAAATAATAAGATACATACCTATCTGATATATACTTTAACAACATCCACCGATGCCCACTCGTGGTCATTCTTTTTTGGAAATTAAATACTTGATGGCTGAATGATTTGTGACTTTAGTGCCAACCAAGTATGATCTAAATTTGTCAAATGCAAAAACCACAACTAATAATTCTTTTTTAGTCACAATATAATTTAATTGGGCCTCAATAAGTGTTTTTAAGCATAATATATGGAAGAAAAACTTAATCATACCTTTGCCCTTGGACAGCTCCCACATCAAAATCATTAGCATCACACATCAATTCAAATGGACTGCTCCAATATGGTGTGACTATCACTGGTGCTGCTACCAATGCTCTTTTTATTTTTTGAAATGCCTCCACACAAGACTCATCAAAATTTAAAATTTGCATCATGCTGTAATAGCTGACATAGTGGTTATAAAATTTTTGAGAAATCTTTGATGAAACTTCTATAGAAGTCCGCATGGCCAATGAAACTTCTGATACCTTTAACAGTGGTTGGAAGAGCTAACTTTTCTATCACTTCAACATTGGCTTTGTCTACTTCTAGACCCTTATTTGATATTCTATGACCAGGCACAATACCTTCTTGGACCATGAAATGACATTTCTCCCAATTCAGGAACAAGTTAGTCTCCTCACATCTATTGAGAATTTCTTCTAAGTTTGACAAAAAAAGTTCAAATGTCTCTCCAAATACTGAGAAGCCATCCATGAAGACGTCCATACATTTCTCAATGAAGTTAGAGAATAATACCATCATACACCTTTGGGATGATGCTGGAGAATTACATAGACCAAATGGCATCCTTCTAAATGCAAAGGTTCCATAGGACATGTAAATGTTGTCTTTTGTTGGTCTTCAGGAACTATAGCAATTTGGTAATAGGTTGAATAGCCATCCAAAAAGCAATAGAGCTCCTTACTAGCTAATCTTTCAAGCATTTGATCTATGAAAGGTAATGGAAAATTGTCTTTCTTGGTAGCTTTGTTGAGTCTTCTGTAGTCCATACATATCCTCCAACCAGTAACAGGTCTTGTGGGTATCACTTCATTTCTTTCATTAGCTATTACTTTCAAACCTCCTTTCTTTGGTACACATTGCACGTGGCTCACCCACGCACTATCTGAGATGGGGTAGACAATACCATCATCTAGCCATTGGATGACTTTCTTTACTACCTCCTTCATGATTGGATTTAGCCTTCTCCGCCCTTCAATGCTGTTTTTAGAACTCTCATCTAAAACAATTCTATGCATGCAGATTGTAGGACTAATCCCCTGTATGTCTGACATTTGCCAGCCAATTCCCCTCTTATGCTTCCTTAGGGTATTAATGAGATCATGTTCCTGACTTTGAGATAAATCAGAAGCAATAATCACTGGAAGTGTGTCATCTTCCCTTAAGAAACCATATTTCAGATGCTTTGGCTGTTCCTTAAGCTCAAGTTGAGGACGTTGCTCAATTGAAGGAACATTTTTATTGAGGTCTGAAGCCTCCAGTTCTAAAGACTCATATCTTCTAGTCCAAACCTATTTCACAGTGAATTTGTTCTGCACAGCTCCTGCTTCAACAAGTTCATGTTGTTCTGAAAATGCTAGAGTACTGACCAAGTGGTCATGCTGCTTGTGGAAATGTTGTAGCACTACTTGATCCAAAGTGACCACAAATGAACACTCCTCAATATCCTCGTTAGGATACTTGATAACATTCATAACATTGAATTTTACCTCTTGATCATTGACCCTCATGGTCAATTCACCGTTCTATACATCAATGAGTGTCTTTCCAGTGGCTACGAATCGTCTTCCAAGTATGATTGGCACCTCCTTATCTGCATAACAAAATCTACAAGAAACACAAATTTGTCAATTTTAATTAAAACATCCTCTATGATCCCTTCTGAATATGCTATTGACCTATCTGCTAGTTGAAGGGTCATAGTGGTAGGTATGGCAGTTCCAATACCAAGTTGTGTGAAAATGGATTTAGGCATTATGTTAATACTTGCCCCTAAATCACATAATGCACGACCAGTATAAAATTTTCCAAGGATGCTTTCAGGATGCTTTAGTTCCCTAGGAATTTTGTTTTGCATGACAATGCTGCATTCTTTTGACATAGCTACTATTTCAAATTCCCCCAATCTTCTTCTTTTTGTGTGTACAACTTTCATGAATTTTGCATAATTTGGTATTTGTTAAAGTGCTTCAACTACGGGAACATTGATGTTTAGCTGCTTTATAGTACCTCCAAGAATTTGCTAAACTGTTTGTCTTCATGAGCCTTTCTCAACCGTTGTGGAAAAGGAGGAGGAGGGTATTCCCGTACTAACCTGGGTGGTGGTATAGAAGTAACATCTAATGATGCAGCATTGGGTGCTACACCATTTGTAGATTTTTTTTCTTTTTTATTTTTTTCATTGTTTTCTTTTTCTTCCTTGTCATTACCTTCCGTAGTTGGTGGTTCTGTCAAATCTTTTCCACTCCTCAAATAGATATATTTTACTTGCTTCTTTCCATGTCTTTGTGAACTTCAAGCTTCTGTATTTGATTGTAATGATCCACTTGATCTCTAGTACATAGTTGTAGCTAACTGCCCAACTTGATTCTCCAAAATTTTTATAGAAGCATTATCAGTTTGAATTGCAATCTTTAGTTCACAAATAGAGGCATATTCTTTATCCATATATGCTTTAAACAGGGTTTCCAAAGTGTTGTCCAGTTCTGGTGTAAAGGGTCTTTGATCATTTTCAGATGGAAATCCTGGTGGAGTTGATGAAGCTGCAACATTGGATGTTGTGGCATTGTTACCACCCCATCTGAAATTAGGGTGATTTCTCCAACCAGGATTGTAGGTGATTGAGTAAGAGGGTTATTCTTTTTGTTAGTTAACCGAAATAGGTTTGTTAAGACATTCTTCATACAAGTGTCCTCCACAGTATACACAACTAGTTGATCCTGGAGGAGCTTGTTCAATTGCGGCAGCAATGGTGTTAGTTGATGCTACAACAATTGATGCAACAACAATGGCTGAGCACTGAACCTTTCTCTAGGTCACTGGTAGTTGTTGGTTGCAATATTTTCTATCAGATCAAAAGCCTCATTGTATGATCAATTTATTAGCACTCCCCCAGATGATGCATCTAACATTTGTCTGATTTGTGGCTCCAAACCATTTTAAAATGTTTCCCATGCTGGACACTTTCTCAGAAGTTCTTTTCATCTTTCTCATGCTTCAAATAGTGACTCAAGTTCTTTTTGTTTGAAAAAAGTAATATCATTTCTCATTATGGCATTTTTGATAGGTGGAAAGTACTTTGTTATAAATTTTTCAGTCATCTCATTCCAATCAGTAATAGAGTTAGGCTTTAAAGAGTAGTCAATCATTAGCCCTATCCTGCAAGGAATATGGAAATAGTTTTAATCTAAAAGCACTTTCAGATGAAATGGCTACAAAGATTTAAAAATTGTTTTAAGTGCAAATAAGGATCCTCATGAGGAGTACCACAAAATTTGATCATTGTTTGAAGTATTTGGAACATCATGGGTAAAAACTCAAAGTGTGTTGCATTCATCTCAGGTCTAACTATGCTGGTTTATATTGTTTGAGGATCAAACACAACATAGTCTCTCATTGGTCTGTCCCTATTGGATCATGACTTGCTGTCTATACTCATCCTCTGAAACAGTCAATGATCCAGCGAAATCAGTATCAGGTCCTCTGCCTCTTCCACCTCTTAAGGAATTTCTGCTAGAACCTCGACCTGAACCTCTACCAGTACCATGTTCATACATTGTGAGTCTACCACTGCCTCTGTTTCTTTGTTGTCTTTGAATCCTTCACAATCTTCTAAATCTCCTTTCTATCTCAGGGTCCAACTTATATTCTGGTGAGTTGACCCTGCGCATATGTTATGGCATCTAATGTTGTAGCATCACAAAACAAAACATTAGGTTAAAATTATCACTAGTTTACTACTGATCCAAACAATAAAAATTAATTGCAATCCCCGGCAACGGCGTAAAAAACTTGTTGTGCTGAAAAGTGTTGTGCAAGTATACACAATCATAACAAGTAATATAGTAAAAAATTGAGATCGTACCCCCAGGGAGATATATTAATTTTCATGTTTAAATTGATAGTTTTAATTAGTGAGAGGTAACCAAGTAACAAATATTTAGAGAAGAATATTGGCGAGAAACAGAAAGTAAACAAGCTAAGTAAGTTGGGTTTGAAATTCAAGTGAGAAAATAGTTGGAATGCTAATTGCTAAGTAAATCATTTTTAACAACATTATGTTATATACGATGTTGTAGCATAGAATGTTGTTGTAACACCCCGGAAATAATTTAATTAAAATAGTTGACTGAATTATTAAAATAATTTGGAGGCGGGATATAGATAAATTAAAAGGTTAATATTTTATATGCGTAGGAGGTGAAACGAGTAAAGGAGGTGGTGACGTAGAGAGCCCAGTGTTTACTGAGCCCTCAACTTAAACCCTGGGGGTTTAAGCCAAACCCTCATTCGCAGCAAGCAAAAGAAAAACGAAAGTGAGAGTGAGAGAGAGAGCACGCGGCGCAAAGAGGGAGAGAAGAGGAGGGTTTCGCGAAGAATTTCAAAAGGAGATCGTTCGTGTTGCTGTGGTTTTGTTCGTGTCTCGTTCGTCGTGTTCCGGAGCTTACGTTATTCGAGGTAAGGGTGGGCTTAACCTTGATAATGGGTTGATGATAATTATGTGTGGGTAGTCTAGGGTTTTGTTGAATTGTTCGTGTTGTTGCATATCGTGTTTTCGTTAAGATTGGTGCTTTGATGATTATTGCACGTTATTGTGATTTGTTTCGTTATTTGTTGTTGCGTGATTGTTGTATCACGATGATGGTGTTGTTATTGTCGTGTTTTTGTTGTTGCTGTGCGTGGTTGATTGTTGTTGTCGCGTTGTCGAATTGTCGTTTTTGTTGTGGTGGTTGCAGTGTCGTTGCCGTTAGGGTTTGGTGTTTGGCAATTTAGCGATTCTGGACACAGGTTCGGTTTTTCTAAAACTGGCGCTGTTTGGTTGATCCAAAAATTATGAGGTTGATTGTTTTTGAAAATAGACTTAACGCCGGTCGTTTTGGCATTGGTTTCGTTAAATTCGGAGTTGTATAGCTCGAGTTATAGGCGATACAAGTTAGGTTAAAATTCTGGAAACGATTTGGGTATAGATTCGGTATTTCGGTGACTGGGAACGTTGTATTGACCGAAAAATTATGTGGTTTATTTCTCTGGAAAATAGACTTAATTCTTGTTAATTTGGCACTGGTTTGGGTGCGTTTAGAGTTGTGTAGCTCGAGATATGAATTCCACAAGTTAGAGTAAGATTCTGGAAACAATCTGGACACAGGGTCAGTGTTTTTGTTACCACGTTTTCAGAAGAACTCCTTTTCAAACGAATCCAATTTCTTTGAAAACTAGACAAAATTTTCCCCAGTTTATGCACAAGTTTCATGCAATTTGATTGAGTTTTGGTCACTTTGGAATTGCTTGAATTTGAAGGACAGAAACTGTCCTCTTTTGCAACTAGCCTGTGTGTTTTTCGAAAACTGTACCTATTGGACACTCTCCTTCAAAAACTGAACTTAGGGATGATAACCAGACCCATAGGGCTTTCCAACAAGTATTTATTTGTTGAAATCCGATGTCGTTTGCTATTTTAATTAATTCGTTGAAGTAGGTGCGATGTGCCTAGGCGCTGTGCGCCAGTCTTGTGCGTGGTGTGCGTGTGTTATGTCCGCGTTGTGGAGCCGTCTGGTGTTAATATTTCAGGTGCGGTGCTGGAATGCTCAGGAGAGTTTAGTGGTAGCTGTGATGCTACAACTTGGTGCTATTTTTGGTGAAATCATTTGTTTTGATTCTGGTGATATAGTATTTATTTTAAATACTTGTTATGGTGAGTTGGTGCATAATCATGGTGTCGCATTGTCATATGCATGTTTTGGTGATATAGACTCTGCCTCTGGTGTTTATTGGTGATATGCCCGTCGTGGCTCATTTTGGTGATCGGTACCGCATGCATATGCCCACTGGAGGGGTTGCATATCATCCCATTGTCTATGAATGTTATAATTTTGGTGGTTCACTGTCAAATGGATTTTTCCTTTGGTATCTGGTGCTGTGATATGGTGTAATTGTATTGTGTTGCTGTAGTTACCTGATGCTAGCATATTTTTATCATCTGCTTATTACCTCTGTTAGACTCACCCCTTCTGCTTGGAATGTTGCTCTCATGCTGCAACGCTGCAGGTGATCGCTAGTGCTCGTGGAGGAATTGCTAGGTTTTGCTTCCTCTCTCGTTTGGGTCTGTGTCAGCTCTGATATGTAGCACCGGGGAGTCGTTAGTTATCGTTTTGAACTATTATTTTAGTTATTGGAAATTGTTTTAATTAATTTTGGAGATGTCTTTAATTGTTAATTCTGGAGATGTTTAAACTGGTTAATATTTCCGCTGCTTGGTGATTTCTTTTATATAAATTATTTTGGAGATTTTTTTTGGAATAAATGGTGTCTTTTTTTTAAAATGGTGAAAAATGTAGCGCCCTTCGAGGTGACTCTGATAATTGTCTATTTAGTTGTAATAGTAAAAGGGGGGTGTTACATTAGTGGTATCAGAGCAGTTCGGTCTGTCCGGCCAAGTTGTCGAGTCGTCGAGTCGAGTAACACTTGAGTAATTGTTACTCGTTTCTGATTATAGTTTCTGTTGCAGTGTTGGGTTGAGATGGCAGGACGGAACGATGCTGCACTCGCTTCTGCTTTGCAGGCTGTGGCTCAAGCTGTGGAGAATAACCCAGGTGCTGCTGGTGATGCTGGGTCGCGCAGTTTGGCTACGTTTCAGAGGGAGAATCCTCCTACCTTTAAGGGCAAGTATAACCCTGATGGTGCTTTGACGTGGCTGAAAGAGATGGAGAGAATCTTTCGTGTTATGGATTGCTCTGAGGCGCAGAAAGTCAGGTATGGTACTCATATGCTGGCAGAGGAGGCTGATGACTGGTGGTTGGAGGTGAGGCAGAGGTTGGCGACTGTGAATGAAGAGGTCACTTGGGCTGTGTTCAGCAGAGAATTTCTGAGAAAGTATTATCCTGAAGATGTCCGTGGGAAGAAAGAGATTGAGTTTCTGGAGCTGAAGCAGGGTAATATGTCGGTGACTGAGTATGCTGCCAAGTTCATTGAATTGGCGAAGTTCTATCCACATTATGGTGAGGCTGGTGCTGAATTCTCCAAATGCATCAAGTTTGAAAATGGGTTGCGGGCTGATATCAAGAAGGCGATAGGGTATCAGAAAATTCGGGTGTTCTCGGAGTTGATTGACAACTGCAGAATCTTCGAGGAAGACAGTAATGCTCATTCTAGAGTCATGAGGGATAGGCAGAAGAATTTCTCGAGTCGTGGGAAGCCGTATGAGGTTCCAGCTGGTAAGGGCAATCAGAGAACTGCTGTGGGTAAGAGACCTAGTGGGGGAGATGCTGCTGCTAGTGTGGTATGTTACAAGTGTGGTAAACCCGGTCATAAGCGTCCTGACTGTCCAGGTGATGTGAAGAAGTGCTACAAGTGTGGTAAAGAGGGTCATATGGCGTCTCGCTGTGATCGAAAGGATGTGTTATGCTACAACTGTGGTGAGGGTGGTCATATCAGCACTCAGTGTCCCAAACCGAAGAAAGAAAGGTCCGTTGGGAAGGTGTTCGCTCTGGCGGGGTCAGATGCAGTGAATGAGATCAGAGGTACATGCTATATTAATAATTCTCCTCTTATTGCTATTATTGATACTGGTGCTACCCATTGTTTTATTGCTACTGCATGTGTTGAGAAATTAGATCTTGTTTTATCTTCTATGTTGAGGGAGATGGTTATCGATACTCCGGCTAAGGGTTCGGTGACTACCTCGGTTGTTTGGGCTAAATGCCCTTTATCGATATTCGGTAATGATTTTCTCGTTGACTTGATTTGTTTGCCGCTGAGCGGAATGGATGTTATTCTAGGTATGGACTGGTTAGTTGATAACCATGTTCATATCAGCTGTCATGAAAGGTCTGTGAGTTTCTTTTCTCCTGAAGAGGAAGAGTCTGGTTTGTTGTCTGCTGGTCAGTTGCATAGGGTAATGAGGGAAGACGTCCAGTTGTTTTCATTAATGGCGTCATTGTCTGCTGAGAGCCAAGCGAAGGTTGATGAGTTGCAGGTGGTGCGAGAGTTTTCTGAGGTTTTTCCCGACGAGATTCCGGATGTACCACCAGAGAGAGAGGTTGAGTTTGCTATTGATCTGGTACCTGATACTAAACCTGTGTCTATGGCACCGTATAGAATGTCTGCATCTGAATTGTCAGAGCTGAAGAAGCAACTCGAGGATCTGCTTGAAAAGAAATTTGTGAGGCCAAGTGTGTCGCCGTGGGGAGCTCCAGTGTTGTTGGTGAAAAAGAAAGATGGTAGTATGAGGTTGTGCGTAGACTATCGGCAGCTGAATAAGGTGACTATTAAGAACAAGTATCCGCTTCCGAGGATTGATGACTTAATGGATCAGTTGGTGGGTGCTCAGGTGTTCAGTAAAATAGATTTGAGATCGGGTTATCATCAGATCAAGGTGAAAGACGAAGACATTCAGAAGACAGCTTTCAGAACCCGTTATGGGCATTATGAGTATTCCGTGATGCCTTTCGGTGTGACTAATGCGCCGGGAGTGTTCATGGAGTACATGAATCGTATCTTTCGTGAGTATCTGGATCGGTTTGTGGTGGTATTCATTGACGACATCCTAATTTATTCTAAGTCAGAAGAGGAGCATGCAGAACATCTGAGATTGGTATTGGAAATTCTGAGGGACAGGAAATTATATGCGAAGCTGTCTAAGTGTGAGTTTTGGTTGAAAGAGGTTAGCTTTCTGGGTCATGTTATTTCGGGGAATGGAATTGCCGTGGATCCGTCTAAGGTTGATGCCGTGTTACAATGGGAGTCTCCGAAGTCAGTTACTGAGATTAGAAGTTTTCTGGGTCTGGCAGGTTACTATAGGAGGTTTATAGAAGGATTTTCGAAGTTGGCACTTCCGTTGACTCAGTTGACTTGCAAGGGTAAAGCTTTCATCTGGGATGACTGTTGTGAAGAGAGCTTCAAAGAATTGAAGAAGAGGTTGACGACGTCTCCTGTTCTGACGTTGCCTAATCCGGAAGAGTCATTTGTGGTGTATTGTGATGCTTCCAAGATGGGGTTGGGAGGTGTGCTTATGCAGAATGGTAAGGTAGTTGCCTATGCGTCGACACAGTTGAGGACTCATGAGAAGAACTACCCTACCCATGATTTAGAACTTGCTGCAGTTGTGTTCGCGTTGAAAATTTGGAGACATTATCTGTATGGTTCGGGGTTTGAGGTGTTCAGTGATCATAAGGGTTTGCAGTATCTGTTTGATCAGAAAGAGTTGAATATGAGACAGTGCAGATGGTTGGAGTTGCTGAAAGACTATGACTTTAGCTTGAACTATCATCCGGGAAAGGCTAATGTGGTAGCTGACGCTTTAAGTCGAAAGACGTTGCATATGTCAGCAATGATGGTTAGAGAACTCGAATTAATTGAGCAGTTCAGGGATATGAGTTTGGTTTGTGAAGTGACGCCTCAGAGTGTCAGATTTGGGATGTTGAAGATTGATAATGAATTCATGGCTAGCATTCGAGAAGCTCAGAAGTTAGATGTTAAATTAGTTGACCTGATGGTTGGGATTGATCAATCCGAGAATAAAGACTTTGAGTTGGATGCGCAGAATGTATTGAAGTACCGTGGAAGAATCTGCATTCCTGATGATGAGGAGATGAAAAGAGCAATTTTAGAAGAAGGTCATAGGAGTAAGTTGAGTATCCATCCGGGAGCTACAAAGATGTATCAGGATCTGAAGAAGATGTTTTGGTGGCCTGGTATGAAGCGTGATGTGGCGCAGTTTGTGTATTCCTGCTTGACTTGTCAGAAATCGAAGGTTGAGCATCAGAAGCCTGCTGGGTTGATGCAACCGTTGGAGATTCCGGAATGGAAGTGGGATAGTATTTCTATGGATTTCGTGATAGGGTTACCTAATACTGTGAGGGGGCACGATTCGATTTGGGTGATTGTGGATAGATTGACGAAGTCTGCTCATTTTATTCCTATCAATATCACGTATCCGGTGTCGAGATTGGCAGAGATTTATATTCAGGTGATTGTGAAGTTGCATGGTGTTCCTTTGTGCATTGTGTCTGACAGAGATCCTAGGTTCACTTCTGATTTCTGGAAGAGTTTGCAAGAAGCGTTGGGTTCTAAATTGAGGTTGAGTTCAGCTTATCATCCTCAAACTGATGGGCAGACAGAGAGGACCATTCAGTCGTTGGAAGACTTGTTGAGATCTTGTGTTCTTGAGCAGGGAGGTGCGTGGGATACTCACCTTCCGTTGATCGAGTTTACTTACAACAATAGTTACCATTCTAGCATCGGGATGGCACCGTTCGAGGCATTGTATGGTCGGAGATGTAGGACTCCGTTGTGTTGGCATGAATCTGGGGAGAGTATTGTTCTTGGACCCGAGGTTGTTCGAGAGACTACTGAAAAGGTGAAATTGATCCGTGAGAAAATGAAAGCGTCGCAGAGTAGACAGAAGAGCTATCATGATAAGAGAAGGAAGGATTTAGAATTCCAAGCTGGTGATCATGTGTTTTTGAGAGTCACGCCTATGGCTGGTGTTGGGCGTGCATTGAAGACAAAGAAGTTGACTCCTCGTTTCATTGGACCGTATCAGATCACCGAGAGAATTGGTAATGTTGCTTATAGGGTGGCCTTGCCGCCTAATCTTTCGAATTTGCACGATGTATTTCATGTGTCGCAACTTCGGAAGTATATTTCGGATCCGTCCCATGTGATTCCGATGGATGATGTGCATGTGCGGGATAATCTCACTGTGGAGACAATGCCTGTGCGAATTGAAGATCGTGAAGTGAAGACTTTACGTGGCAAAGAGATAAACCTGGTGAAAGTGGTCTGGTTAGGAGCTGCTGGTGAAAGCATGACATGGGAGTTGGAGAGCAAGATGCGAGAGTCCTATCCGGAGCTGTTTGAATCAGGCATGTTTTCGAGGACGAAAGATTCTAAGTGGGGGAGGGTTGTAACACCCCGGAAATAATTTAATTAAAATAGTTGATTGAATTATTAAAATAATTTGGAGGCGGGATATAGATAAATTAAAAGGTTAATATTTTATATGCGTAGGAGGTGAAACGAGTAAAGGAGGTGGTGACGTAGAGAGCCCAGTGTTTACTGAGCCCTCAACTTAAACCCTGGGGGTTTAAGCCAAACCCTCATTCGCAGCAAGCAAAAGAAAAACGAAAGTGAGAGTGAGAGAGAGAGCACGCGGCGCAAAGAGGGAGAGAAGAGGAGGGTTTCGCGAAGAATTTCAAAAGGAGATCGTTCGTGTTGCTGTGGTTTTGTTCGTGTCTCGTTCGTCGTGTTCCGGAGCTTACGTTATTCGAGGTAAGGGTGGGCTTAACCTTGATAATGGGTTGATGATAATTATGTGTGGGTAGTCTAGGGTTTTGTTGAATTGTTCGTGTTGTTGCATATCGTGTTTTCGTTAAGATTGGTGCTTTGATGATTATTGCACGTTATTGTGATTTGTTTCATTATTTGTTGTTGCGTGATTGTTGTATCACGATGATGGTGTTGTTATTGTTCGTGTTTTTGTTGTTGCTGTGCGTGGTTGATTGTTGTTGTCGCGTTGTCGAATTGTCGTTTTTGTTGTGGTGGTTGCGGTGTCGTTGCCGTTAGGGTTTGGTGTTTGGCAATTTAGCGATTCTGGACACAGGTTCGGTTTTTCTAAAACTGGCACTGTTTGGTTGATCCAAAAATTATGAGGTTGATTGTTTTTGAAAATAGACTTAACGCCGGTCGTTTTGGCATTGGTTTCGTTAAATTCGGAGTTGTATAGCTCGAGTTATAGGCGATACAAGTTAGGTTAAAATTCTGGAAACGATTTGGGTATAGATTCGGTATTTCGGTGACTGGGAACGTTGTATTGACCGAAAAATTATGTGGTTTATTTCTCTTGAAAATAGACTTAATTCTTGTTAATTTGGCACTGGTTTGGGTGCGTTTAGAGTTGTGTAGCTCGAGATATGAATTCCACAAGTTAGAGTAAGATTCTGGAAACAATCTGGACACAGGGTCAGTGTTTTGGTTACCACGTTTTCAGAAGAACTCCTTTTCGAACGAATCCAATTTCTTTGAAAACTAGACAAAATTTGCCCCAGTTTATGCACAAGTTTCATGCAATTTGATTGAGTTTTGGTCACTTTGGAATTGCTTGAATTTGAAGGACAGAAACTGTCCTCTTTTGCAACTAGCCTGTGTGTTTTTCGAAAACTGTACCTATTGGACACTCTCCTTCAAAAACTGAACTTAGGGATGATAACCAGACCCATAGGGCTTTCCAACAAGTATTTATTTGTTGAAATCCGATGTCGTTTGCTATTTTAATTAATTCGCTGAAGTAGGTGCGATGTGCCTAGGCGCTGTGCGCCAGTCTTGTGCGTGGTGTGCGTGTGTTATGTCCGCCGTCTGGTGTTAATATTTCAGGTGCGGTGCTGGAATGCTCAGGAGAGTTTAGTGGTAGCTGTGATGCTACAACTTGGTGCTATTTTTGGTGAAATCATTTGTTTTGATTCTGGTGATATAGTATTTATTTTAAATACTTGTTATGGTGAGTTGGTGCATAATCATGGTGTCGCATTGTCATATGCATGTTTTGGTGATATAGGCTCTGCCTCTGGTGTTTATTGGTGATATGCCCGTCGTGGCTCATTTTGGTGATCGGTACCGCATGCATATGCCCACTGGAGGGGTTGCATATCATCCCATTGTCTATGAATGTTATAATTTTGGTGGTTCACTGTCAAATGGATTTTTCCTTTGGTATCTGGTGCTGTGATATGGTGTAATTGTATTGTGTTGCTGTAGTTACCTGATGCTAGCATATTTTTATCATCTGCTTATTACCTCTGTTAGACTCACCCCTTCTGCTTGGAATGTTGCTCTCATGCTGCAACGCTGCAGGTGATCGCTAGTGCTCGTGGAGGAATTGCTAGGTTTTGCTTCCTCTCTCGTTTGGGTCTGTGTCAGCTCTGATATGTAGCAGGAGAGTTTAGTGGTAGCTGTGATGCTACAACTTGGTGCTATTTTTGGTGAAATCATTTGTTTTGATTCTGGTGATATAGTATTTATTTTAAATACTTGTTATGGTGAGTTGGTGCATAATCATGGTGTCGCATTGTCATATGCATGTTTTGGTGATATAGGCTCTGCCTCTGGTGTTTATTGGTGATATGCCCGTCGTGGCTCATTTTGGTGATCGGTACCGCATGCATATGCCCACTGGAGGGGTTGCATATCATCCCATTGTCTATGAATGTTATAATTTTGGTGGTTCACTGTCAAATGGATTTTTCCTTTGGTATCTGGTGCTGTGATATGGTGTAATTGTATTGTGTTGCTGTAGTTACCTGATGCTAGCATATTTTTATCATCTGCTTATTACCTCTGTTAGACTCACCCCTTCTGCTTGGAATGTTGCTCTCATGCTGCAACGCTGCAGGTGATCGCTAGTGCTCGTGGAGGAATTGCTAGGTTTTGCTTCCTCTCTCGTTTGGGTCTGTGTCAGCTCTGATATGTAGCACCGGGGAGTCGTTAGTTATCGTTTTGAACTATTATTTTAGTTATTGGAAATTGTTTTAATTAATTTTGGAGATGTCTTTAATTGTTAATTCTGGAGATGTTTAAACTGGTTAATATTTCCGCTGCTTGGTGATTTCTTTTATATAAATTATTTTGGAGATTTTTTTTGGAATAAATGGTGTCTTTTTTTTAAAATGGTGAAAAATGTAGCGCCCTTCGAGGTGACTCTGATAATTGTCTATTTAGTTGTAATAGTAAAAGGGGGGTGTTACAGTTGTAGCATTTGATGTGTGACTTTCTGTCACTATCGCCAGGGTTTCATTATAAGTATTATATATAAGCTCTAAATAAGTTCACCCCTGTATATGAAGTACCCACAGTATCACCCTATGGACTATGCTATCCTATGTCTAGGTTTTAGCATGGAGTGACAAAGTTCCCTTTGTTAAACACTTACCCACATTAGTTCTTGAGTTCTAATCATAAACCATGTCTGTATTTACGCGGTTGAAAGAAGTATAACACGAGAACTAAAATGCAAACATCAATATTTAACATAAACTTAGCTAAAAGATCAGTACAAATATTTAAGCGTCCCAACTAGGAAGAGTTTAGCTCATGTTCAGCAATACTAAAGACATACAAACTGAGATGATCAACATGTTCATATTGATGATACTAAGGAAAAGAAACAAATTAAAAATTACACGGTTGAAGTTCCTTTGCATAAATCAGCCTAGTAATGTTGTAGCATCGCCTCATACCATTCCTTGTGTACCTTGACTTGCATAGAATTAGAGGGAGAAGGTGTCAAGATCTTCCTCGCCTTCGAACAAGTTTGGAGAGATGATTTTAGTGAGTGAAATATTGTATGAATTAAATGAGAAGGTGAGGGGTAAATATAGGCTCCTTTGAGTGAGGATTCCTTCATGGTGAGGTTTGCTTGAAGTTGAAGTCAGGGTTGCTCATATCCATTTGCCTCAAGTGAAGAGAAGAGGTCCTATGGCGTATGGACAAGTGTCTCTAAAAAAGTGCAAGTTATGAGCTATGATGTTCCATAAAGTGGCACTAAAGTGATCCACTTGCACCACTTGCTTTTTGCTTTTTAGCGCATCAAGACGTCAGCAGGAAAATGCTGTGGCATTTCAAGTTGTGAAGAATGTTGTAGCATCAAGTGTTGTGGCATCAAATGCTGTGGCATTGAACAAACACGTAAAAGTACCACAAAATATCAAAAAGTACCAAGTTGTTATCAAAACACTTATTATCCCTCAATGTTGTATTTTCTTATAAAATTGCATATTTACACAACATTATTACTGAAACCTTACAATAGTTTAGGTCGAAAAAGCATAAATCGCTCTATATAAAATGAAGTTATCAGTCGTATACCACTTTGCTCAAGTCCCAAAATTTCTTTATCCATCCATGCGTTTATTGCGTCAATCATGTTTAACGCGTCGGTTTTAAAATATGTGATGAATTCTTTGGAAGAACTGCTAGCTTGTTACTTTAATACTTTGGCCTTGCCATCAATAGAAGGGGAAGGTTGGGATTCAATCCCATTCCCACTAGCTATCTACCGAGACATTTTTGTCTTGCCAGCAATATAAGGGAAAGGTTGGGATTCGCCAACATTCCCGCAAACATTCTCTGCCTTTCCAGTAATAGAAGGGGAAGGTCGGGATATTGCTTTGCTAACATTACCTCCCTTGCCTTTCTCTTTAGGCTACCTGTAGATGTCAAACCAAGATCACCAGAATAATTTAATACCAATCAGCCAGCTCACAACAATATCATCACTCATCCAATCCCACGGACTATAGATATCATCATAAAAACAAACTGATCACCTATCTCTTGTTTACCTATATATAAGCATCAAATTACTATCATATTCTAAACCAAAATTCCCAAATTTGAGAAGAATAATAGCATGCATTGGAAACCTAATTTATTGTCACTTACATTAATAAGGTTTGATGGCCATACCATAAAGGCATCAATTGCATCATCCACTATCACTAATTTTGCACTGTTAACTGGTACAGGAAATGGTGCAGACCCCACATTGCAATGTCAACTCTGACTCTCACATGATTTGCAGGTATGGGTAGATTGTGCACTAAGCCCCATTTGGTCACTTATTAAGCCCCTTGCGACCAATTTATGCGGGTTTGATGAGATATATAGTTCACAGTCATTGTTTCCCTAAATCAATGATAAACAAAAATGAATATGCATAAGTTGATGTAATATGCACAAGCACTAGAATAGAATTATTAAAAAAGGGCGCACCAATTAGGGGCGCTTTTTAAAAAGTGCCCAAAATACGGAGGGCCTTTAGGGGCGCTTAAGCGCCCCTGAAGCCCAAAATACGAAGGTCCTTTAGGGATGCGCTTTCTAAAAAGTGCTCCTGATGCCCAAAATAAGGCCCTCCGTATATTAGGAATCAGGGGCGCTTTCTAAAAAGCGCCCCTAAAGGCCCTCCGTATTTTGGGCATCAGGGGCGCTTTTTAAACGCGCCCCTGATGCCCAAAATACGGAGGGCCTTTAGGGGCGCTTTTTAGAAAGCGCCCCTGATGCGTAATATTCTAATATTACCGTTTCATACTCCCACTCACTCTCAGTACTCGTCTCTTTCCCTCTTCTCTCAGTCTCTCTTACGGAAAACTCAGTCTCTTACCTAAAACCCTCTTCTTTCACATTCTCATCAGTCTCTCACACTCTCCCTCTTCTCCGTCTCTTCTCATTTGCAAAACTCAGTCTCTCTCACGCAAACCCTTACGCGAAATAGAAACAGTGAACGAGTTAACAACCACGCCATCAAACGCCCATTCCACCGTCATCGCCGTCAACAACCACGCCGTCATCGGCGCTGCTGCCTGTTCCGTCGGAGCTGCTGCCTTTTTCTGGTATGTTCCCATGACTGTGCAATTTAAAATGTTAGGGTTTCTCTACTTTCTACTTTCTGGTATGTGCTTTCTCCTGTTCTTGATGATAATGGAAAGGTGTTTATAGGTGTGGTTTGTAATTTCATGTTACCCTCATCTTTTAAGGTAAACAAAAATGGATTCTTTTTGTTGCATATTATAGTTTGATATGATATATTCTTGGATTTTGCTTTTGTATTATTGTGTGTTTGTTCTTTTATTATTACAATGATGAGAACAATAGCTTGGCCCTGAATGTGGCATTTTGGGTATGCAGGCAAGGTGTTTGATTTTAGTACTGTTTGACGGTGTAAATGTGGAATGGTTGTTTCAATCATCAAATCCTTATGGTAGATCTAGCTCATTTAATTGTGACTTTTGGAATAACAGATATAGATAAAAAAAGCTCATTTAATTGGCTTAAAAAAATCTACATACAAAAATTCGTACAAGTTGCAACGAAGAATAAAGGACTATGTATAAGAAAATGGAGGAAAAGAACAAACCATGTGAGAATGCACATGACTCATTTTGCTGGTTGAAAAAAACTGATGAAAGCACTCTTCCCACCAAGTGCAGCTGCAATGTCTATGAAGAGAATAGTTCTGCATGCATTTTAGAATCTCAGTTCATTCATTCACTAGCATATAGCATGGTTTATACCAATGTCTCGTAAGTTAGCAAACTCTACTTTCTACTTTCAATAGTCATTGGTACCTATCAACCTCAATAATCATTGAATTTGCACATTTTTGCATTACTAACATGTACATGGTATACTAGTAATAAAAAACTCAAACCAGAGGTCAAGAAGACTAAATTCCATAACTGAACAATGAGATGCAATTGCAAGAAAAGAAAATAACACAATTAATATTTGAAAGAAACTTACCAAATTGATTAGTAGAAATCCTGGATGAGGCCATTATCAGTCACATGTCTAAAAACTTCCACCTCTTTGCAGTTCTCATTATTTGGTTAGTAGAAGTTGGTTAGTAAAAATTAAGATGTATAATGAAATTCAAATATTCTATCAAAAAGGGGACAATAGTATTAAAAAAACAAAGCAGGAAGACAAAATCTAGCAAAGGAGAGTTACTTTGAAACAAAAAAAGTAAACACTGTTCTTTTAATTTCAGTGGTATGAGTAATGCACCAACTAAGAATAGACACTTTTCATGTCTTAGGACTTCAAAAAATAAAATTGATGAATATAATATTAGTATCTGTTCACGATACTAATCTAATATTCTAGAACCCAAACATATAAATCTAAAACACAATAAATCTAATGAAACAACTACAGAGTGGCCAAAAACCCAAGAGCAGCGAGAACTTGGAAAGCAAAAAATGCTGGTCTAGTGAGGGATTTTGAGTTAATAACTTTGAGCTTATATTATCAAAATAGTAATTCAGTTCAAATAAATTCTCTATTTTCACTTAAGAGTTAAAGGGTTAAGTTACAATGTTTTGATCCTATCTTGTTTATGTTTCTGAATACAATTTGTGGGAATCAAATTGAATATCTATGCTAATTGTTTGATACAATGTGTGGTAAATGAAACTAGCAAACCAAAATCGAATATGCCTAAATCGAATATCCAAATTGTTTGTTAGGTTTTGCGAGTTTGTTTTGTAGGAGCTTTGCGTTCATTGTTCGAGTCCATTCTGGTTCAAGAGTTCGTTGTAGTTCAAGTTCATATATGGTTGGAGAGTTCGTTCTAGTTCGTTTGAGTTCATTGCTGCTTCCACTTGTCCAGGTATTTTTTTTTCTCTTGTATTTGTTATATCAAGAATGGCAATATGGAAGACATCAAATTCTTTTGATTTCTTTAGTTGAAAATAGTTGAATTATAGGATTTTCCTAAGAAGTGGGGTTGATAATATAACACAATGTTTAAGTGAAACTATAAAAGAACAAAGTCCAATGTCTTAGTTTAAAAAAATTGTACTTTGTGTGTTTTTCACCTTTAATATGTTTAAGTTCTCTTCTCAGGAATTTATAATAAATTTCGGTCTAATATGGATAGAAAGTCGATGTCTGCCAATCGTCTGTCGAAAGAATATGTCGATGGAGTGAAATATTTTGTGAACTTTGCCGTTCGACGTTTAGGAACTTCTAGTAAGTTCAAGTGTCCTTGTTTAAGATGTTGTTACGCCAATCGAGTTACTGCACTTGAGTTGGAAAGACATTTAAAGGCCAACGGAATCGATCAAAGTTATATTTGTTGGACAATGCGTGGTGAGGAAAGAGGTGAACCTTCAAATATGGATAATAGTACTCAGAGATGTGAAGAGATGGCGACCAATTTGAAGAGATGACAAAGGCGGTTGAAGACGATCTTAATGATTGTCCTCAAATGTTTGAGAAGTTGATAACCAATGCGGAGACACCGTTGTATGCGGGCTGTACTGAATTGTCTCATATATTCATAACTAATTATATTTCTAAATATATAGGTAAAGAAAGCAAGATCTCAAATTTCTGGGCATGTTGGCAAATCCCAACCCTCCCAATCTGTTGGTCGCAGGAAGCATGTGTCTAGGCGAGAAGCTAGCGGGAATGAGATTCACTCCCAACCCTCCACTTCTATTGGTCGCAAGAAGCATGTGTCTAGGGGAGAAGCTAGCGGGAATGAGATTCAATCCCACCCCCCCCCCCCCCCCCCCCCCCCTTCTAGTGCTCGCAATAAATTAGTGTCTCGGAAAGTAGATAAAGGAAAGGAGATTCAATCCCAACCCCCCTCTTCTAAGGAATTCATCACTTATCTAAAGATTCATACCTCAACAATGGCGGGTGCTAATTTGATAAATGTATTGATTGATCCCGACATCTTGGGAGTTGTCCACCAAATTTCCCTTTCAAATGATGAACTTGAAGAGGTATATGAGCACGAGTGGGCATCTGCGGCTACTATTACAATATACATCAGGTATAATTATTATCATTATTATTATTATTACTACTATTATTATATTCTTGTTCCCCCAACGTACGTTTTTACGCAATCTCCGCATTGATAAAGACATGTCAAAAGAAAAAGTTGGGGAATTGAAGGAAGCGGTTAAAGAAAACAAGGAAGCGGTAAAAGCCTATATCAATAGACGCTTGGCTTTGGCAGGTGAAAGCAGCTGTGATTGCTTGTTTTTGGTACCCATCAACTTAGGGTAAGAAATTTAATCTATATATATAACGTGTTTTCGAAACATGCGTTATTTATTTGGTTATCCAAATTTTTTGTAGGATGCACTGGATATTGTTAGTAGTTGATCCTAGGAGAAATAGAATTTTCTATTTGGATTCGTGTCACAGTCTTTATAGCAACCAGACCATGATGAGAGGAATGTTTGAAAGGTGTGTATTTAGATACATCGCATATTTCATCATATAAACTATATATATATATTTCGAATAATTAATATAGTTATATGTATGATGTTTCAGTTGTGTGGCTACTTATTGGGCATCGAATGAGGTCAGGACTAGAGGTGGAAACAATAAAACAAAATGGATAGTAATAAAGGTACGTTTATAATCAATATTCTTATCCATGTAAATTTTGCTCGCATTATAATAATTAATTGTTATTTTGATTTGTAGTGTCTGAGACAACCAAACAATGATGATTGCGGATATTATGTTATGAAGTTTATGAAGGACACAATCACTTACAATCAAATAGAAATTCCCCAAAATGTATGTATTTTTTATTTTTTATAGTTTGTTTTTTGACAAGTATTTCCATATCTAACATTTAACCACTTAGTTCTAAGTTTATTTTATTTTATTTTATTTTTATAGTATTTTCCAGGACACACGGTTGGAGCTCCATTTTCTGATGACCAACTTACTGAGATTAAATGAGAGTGGTGTCATCATGTTGCTTGTTTGATTAATGAAAATCGAAATTCATGTAATTTTGGTTAGCTTGTATTGGATGTCATATCATTTCTGTTGTCTATGTTGACATTCAAAATTTGATTAATGATATATATATATATATATATATATATATATATATATATATATATATATATATAGTTGGATTTATAAGTTTATTAGTTGGAATTTGATTTTCAATTTGCTAGTTTGAAAATTGATTTGCAATTGGTCAGTTGATTTGAAATTTAGTAAATATAGGTTGTTGTTGGTTGATGAAAATGAGAGTAGGGAAGTGCTGCCAAATATTGGATATACCAAAAACAGAAAAAAATATTTGAAAAAAAAACATAGAATCAGGGGCGCTTTCTGTAAGCGCCCCTGTTGTTCTTAGAGTACTTGACAATCAGGGACGCTTTCAGAAAAAAGCGCTCCTGTTGGTCAAGACCAACAAGGGCGCTTCTAACAGCGAGCGCCCCTGATTGTCAGGTGCGCTAAGACCAACAGGGGCGCTTATAACTGAAAGCGCCCCTGATTGTTAGTTGTGCACTAAGACCATCAGGGGTGCTTCCTACAAGCGCTCCTTTTGCCTAACATTTAGGGGCGCTTCTTGCGCGCTCCTATAGAGTGTTTGGCAACAGGAGCGGCAGCTTTACGGGCGCCCAAAAGCGCCCCCAATGGATAAAAAAACGCCCTTGATGTCTTTTTCTGTTGTAGTGAAGAAAAACACGAACACAAAGCTCCGATAAAACGAACACGGACTAGAACCAGAACCAGGACAAACACGATACTAACGTGAACCAGAACCAGAAATAGGACACACGCGATACAATATTGGGTGAATTAGTTGCCTGATACTCTTTTCTCTTATATCTGCATACTGAACAAATAAAAAAAACAGCAAGTCTTTTTGTCAAGCAGCTTGAGCTTATCTCATAATAATCTAATTCATCAAATACCTTAACTGAAACAAGGCACTTTAGACTGATAAAAAAGTAACCTAATGCTAAATCAAATTTTAAACAAACATCTTTCAACAACCAA
This sequence comes from Astragalus glycyphyllos, assembly GCA_963573325.1. Taxonomy (NCBI): domain Eukaryota; kingdom Viridiplantae; phylum Streptophyta; class Magnoliopsida; order Fabales; family Fabaceae; genus Astragalus; species Astragalus glycyphyllos. The sequence goes on along the minus strand of OY754310.1, from coordinate 29,551,845 downwards.
ACACAAATATTTTTTAAACTTTATTATCCATAGCCAACAATCAAACAAAATAAATTTTAACAACTTACCTTAAAGATCACCGATGAAAGAAAAAGGAATGGAGGTCGGTGTATTTGTCTTCAATGATTTTTGATATCAGACAGAATAAAAGTTAGCTAAAATATGGATTGATGGACGAAATGCACTATCAATCTAATAAATAAGGAACATCGGTAATAATTGTTGGAATAAGAATCTTTCTATTGATACAAATTAAGTAAGAATTAAGTTTTCTAGTTAATTGTGATCTAACATGTTTGTAATGTGAATAAGAACAAGTTCTCAATATAGCAAAAATATGGCTTTACCTTGGATTAAAAACAGTGCAAAAATACAAAGGTAAAAAAGCCATGAGAAGGTTAACTAAGTCAAAAGAAGGTTTGACCAAGTTAATAGAAGGTTGACAAAAAGTCAACAGAAGATTGACCAAAAAGTCAACATAATGTTTGATTAAAAGTCAAATGAAGGTTGACCACACCAAGATCCTAGATAGGAAGGGTCATCATTGAGAAGGTTAAAGCATCAAGAGAACCGAGCTTGAGAAGGTTAAAGAATAACAATCTATTCAAGTGAAACACATTAATTCCTCTTCAATGATCTTTAGTGGCACTAAATGAAGTATCCAAACAATAAATGTGCTGGAATGTTTTAAATATCTAAAGAGGGAATCCTTGATCATTTATCCCTTGGATGCACAAAAGGTGTTTGTTCTTAACTATGAAGCTTGAGAAGGTTCGTGTAAGCTGGAACAACCAGGCCAAACGTACAGTGTCAAGTCATAGAAGGTTATCATGTATAGAGAAGAGTACAATGTCATCTTGAGAAGGCTCAGATGGCCAGATAAAGCACAAACTACGGTTTGAGAAGCTTCAAAAGCTGCCAACTCTTATACCTTCCATCATGTCACTCCTACGAACCGTTGGGCTCTTTCAAACGGCTCTCTTCCACCTTCAAACGACTATATCCAATCTTCGGGGCTATATAAAGGCTTCATTTCGAAGTTACAAAGCATGAGAGTTAATTGGAACGTACGCAAGTTCAAGCTTCTCAAAGCAATCAACCTACGTACTCATCCCACACTCAAAGCTTCTATAGTTTAACTTCTGGGATATCTTTCTTGAGTGTGTGCAAGCTTGATAAGTACCATTTTTTACATTGTATTTATCTTTATTCAAGCTCTTAAACACCCCAAACCCCTTATTGTAAACACTATCTCGTAAACATCTCATCAAACTACCTAAAGAGAGGTGAGTGTTTGTGTTGATACTACTTGATTAAGGTGACTCTTAGGAAACTAGAAGAGAGTTTCTAGGAGCTGGAAAACAGCTAGGTGTAGCTATTTAAGAGTACACTAGGCTTTTGTGTGTGATCAAAAGCTAGTGTTGTGAAAGTCTTTTGTGTTTGATTAAAAACAAGTGTAATAGCTATTTCGAAAAAGTTGAAATACTCACAAGGAACTGGGAGGGAACTTAGCCAAGTATGGGTGAACCACTATAACTCTACTGTGTTAGTTACTTGTTTTCCTTACTATTTACTCACTTGCTATAAACTACGTGTTGTTTTTCAAACCAAGAGAAGCTTAGTTTACTCAACCTTATCAACATAGTTTTAACTAAGTATTAATTGTTCTGATCTAAAACGAAGTTAAAACTGTGATATCTCTCACTAATGCTTGTTCTTATTTGTCCTTCATCATTAGTGAAGTTTGGATTCTATGAGTCATTATTATTACTAGCCTTCTCATATCCAAGTTTATCTTAAGAAACATTCTGTTAAGAAGGTTTCAGTTCAGGTATTAAATTTTAAAAGGGCACATAATCCACCCCCCCCCCCCCCCCCCCCCCCCCCCCCCCTCTCTTGTGTAACTTAGTCACTTCAATTGCTATTAGAGCTCACCTCTAGTCGTTGAGCACACTTTTTAGGGTAAGAGGAAAGATCTTGGAAGAATTGATGAACAATCCAAACTCTGTGATGTTCCTCCCTGAAGGAGCCTCAGTAAACAGACCTTCAAGATTCACTGGTGAACATTATTACTTCTGGAAAGATCAAATGATATTTTTCCTAGAATCTCAAGGCACATACATCTGGGGTATTGTTGAAGATGGACCTTTTGTCCCTACAACAACCTTTGATGGTGGAACTACACTTCCCAAAGCTAGAGAAAATTAGACAACTGATGACAAACTACTAAACTCTAAAGCTATATTTTTCCTAAGATGTGCCTTAGGAAGAACTGAGTATGACAAAATTCCTGGGAAACAAACTACCAAAGAAATCTGGGATACACTGTCAATTGCTCATGAAGGAACTGATCAAGTCAAGGAGGAAAAGATCAACCTTCTCATCCATAAATTTGAAACATTTGAAATGGAAGAGCAAGAAACTATCAAGGATATGTTTAGCAGGTTCACAACCATAAAACATACCTACTCAATTCAAGCTAAAGTCTGAAAGCTTCTAAGATTCTTGCCAAAAGTTTGGAGACCCAAAGTGTCTGTTATAACAGAAGCCAAAGATCTATCTATTCTCAAAATAGAGGATTTATACGAGCAATAAATCCTTGATGAACTTCATCCCAAGAAAGTGAAGATGATGATGAGAATGCTGATAATGATGAGAACACTGATGAAGAAGATGAAATGGCTCTAATCTCTAGAAGGTTGAGAAGATGGGCTCTCAAACAACACAATAAGAGACCTTTCTTCAAGAAAGATTAATCCAAAGCAGAAGGCTCAAGAAAAACACCTCATGTGTTCTACAAATGCAACAAGCCTAGACATTTAAAAAATGAATGTCCACAACTAAAAGGAGGAAACAGAAAATTTCCACCAAAGAAGAAGGCACTACTTGCTACATGGGATGACTCTGAGGAATCAGACTCAAGTCATGAAGAAGACTCTGCTCATTTTTGTCTCATGGATAATTCTGAGGAAGTTTCTCAAACATATCCTACATCAAGTAAGGAATCTACCAACTAATGTCTCATGGCTAATTCTAATCTAGAAGAGGTAATCACTTTTAGACCAGCTACTTGTGCATCTTGGAAAGAAGTTAAATATGCTTTTGAAAACTTATTAGCTGATTCAAATACTTTATCTCAAAAGTGTGTGATGTTCAAAAATCAACTTTATGATGCAAAAAGAGAAAATGAGGAACTTCATAAACAAAATGAATATTTGATGAAAACTGTTTATACTCTTCAGCATTCACATTTCAAGCTTTCTGAACAACACAAACTCTAGAATGATAAGTTAACTGAAAAATCAAACTTGCATATTTAGATCATGAAAAGCAAAACTACCTTCTCAAAGGCAAGATCTTAACTTTGACTGAACAAGTAGCCATGTCTATTCAAAATAAAAAATCTTTTGAAAAACCTTTAGAAAGACATGTTGAACAAAGTTTTAGAACTATCCCAAGAGCTAGAAAGCAAAGATTGAAATGCACATACTTTAAGATGTTTGGTCATGATATTTCTGCATATGTTTCAGACATAAGAGAAACTTCGAAGAATGAACCAAGAAATTCTGGGTACTTAAAACTCTACTAACCTCTGCTAGATTTAAAGTTTCTCCAAAAGAATCTCATCGTACTACTGTGAAAAGAATTTTCAGATACTTGGTTGGAGCAACCAGTATTGGGTTATGGTACAAGAAGAATACTCATTTTGATCTAACTAGTTATTTGTTGGTGTTGATTATGCTGATGTTAAGATTGACAGAAAAAACACTAGTGGCTCTTGTCAAATTTTAGGAGAATCCTTAATCTCCTGGTCTTGTAGAAAACAAAAATAAATTGCTCTATCAACAACTGAAGTAGAATATGTATCTGCTGTTGGATATTGTTCACAAGTTGTGTGGATCAAGAATCAGTTGGAAGATTACTATTTAAGGTACACTCCGCTCCATCTCTTTCCGTCATCTCTTTTTCTTCCACTCTTCGCTCAAAACTCTGAATTGGTGAAAACAAAAACTCCAAACATTCCTTTTCCAGCCAATCCTCAAACTGACAAAATGCAACCAGCATCCATAGTCGAATCCTCTCTTCCTCCTCCTGCTCCTTCTTCAAAACCAACACCATCTGATTCGAAATCTTCTAAAACCTCACTCACGCCTTAACGAAGATTTTGTAGGATTAAAACCAGTTCACTAAAGGCGATGAAGGGTCCTAGTTCAAAGAAGAATGAACCAATCGTTGTCAATGACAATGATTCTGATACAACCATTTCTAAAATGATGGCAAGTTGATCCGCTATCGCGCACGAATCAAAAACGAGTATTTTGAAAATATAGTATACGGTAACGACAACTCGAATATCGTTCTCAAGGATTCTTGTATAATAATTAACCAACTGAAATCGAATTAGGGGGTGTTTGGTTTAAGGTTCGAATTAACAAATAGAGTAATTAAGTGATTATCAAATAAGTTTAAAAATCAATTTACTGATTCGGTTCCTGCCTATCATCGATTGTCGTAATTCCAACCGCAAATTATCTATTCCTATTCGACTATAATATCAACTGACAAGCGCAATTGATAGTATAAGTTGTATGTTCCTATTATCCGAATTAAGCAAACGGGATTAAGTTTCATGAATTACGCAAACATGAATTAAACGAACACGATAACGAATTAAGCAAACGATAATGTGACTATAGTTAGGATCATACAATCAATCGAATTAAACCAATATAACCTATGTAAATCAAATTAAGCAACAAGAGACATAGATTTATATTGAAAGGAGTAGAGAACCTGAATTATAATTACTAAAATCTCAAGGAATAGTAACCTGATTTAAATTGTCTGGATCGGTTAGTTCTCCATGAGAATTCGTACAAAAGCTTCCAAAATATTTCGTGAATAGTAAACTCGATTCCTGAACAGTAAACGGCTGCCTAGGTATAATGGAAAACAAGGAATTCGGGTCATAACCCAACTGGGTCAAAAACATAAAAAACCCGGCCCAAAATCGACCAAAACTTAAAAATATCTAATGCTGCAACTTCAACGAATTATTCAAGCCTGCTACACTCCGAATCATCTTCTGGCTTCAACATGAAAGTTGTAGCTATTTCTCTTATCTTTTCAACGCATATTAGAACGCGTCGATCCGATACTCGTAGCTCCAGTTATGAATTTTTCCGTGAAAGCTGCTAAAGCTGAAAATAAAATACGGAAATCAAATTAAACCAAAAATAAACTAAATTAGAAAAACATTATAAAACATAAAAATAAACAAAGCAAAACATAGAAATGCTTAAGTACAAACATGGAAGAATGTGCATCAAAATGCACTGATCAAATTCCCCCACAGTTGAACTTTTGCACTCCGAGCAAAATAAAATAAAAACTCAGGAAACACACAAGCATCATCAGTTACTCATTCCAGGTCACAAACTTTTCTTCAGTTAAGATTGCATCGATAGGTACTAATCTTGCACACTAAGGATATCGTAGGAACACTAATCCACAATTGTGCAAACATAAGCCTCCTGAATACACAAACCAATCTGAATCATGTTATTATGCCTAAGCCTAACTTACCCATCCTCCTTTTTCCTCTTTTTCATTCTGGCGCAATCACATTAAGCCCGTTATCTCCACACACTCATAGTAAGGCTACCGGTTAGTGACTCTGATCCTTTTTGCATGGGGTTCTGGAATTAAGTGGCATAACCCCCTGTTTACCCAATTGTAGTTGCGGGGATCGGACCGTAATCCGCCCTACCAAGTTCAGCACCAGAAACCTCTGAACCAACTAACAACGGGGATCCCTTTTTTTTTTTTTGTGTAGGTTCTACGACCGTTGGGTTAAGTGACCGAGTGAGGGTCACCAAACTTAGAAGGAACATTCCCTATTTTTTTTTCTTTTTTTTTTTAAAACTTGGATCACTCACTTATTTTCATCGGCTTCCTTACATAGAGCGTGTGTGAGATGGTGCCGACTGCAAAGATAAACTACTCAAGAGCTGTCAGAGAATGGGAATTCAAGGTTATGTCATAATAAGGATTCAAATTAATTTCCATATGCAGGAGACTCACGGTGTTAAGACGATACCGATCTTGTGAACTTTTCCCAAGTCTCCACAACCCAATACTCAGATTAATCTATAACCCAAAACTTTCAAAAAGATGCATTTTTTTTTATAATAACTGAAAACCAAACAAAACAACGAATAAAAGCAAAGAAAACAAATGATTCCCTCCCCCACACTTAAAACAAGCATTGTCCTCAATGAAAGGACATAACTATGAAAGTAGAGAGAAGGAAAGAAGAACTCCCTGATCAAGTTGCAGTGTAGTTGGGCGCTTCCAAAGAAAGCTCCTCTATGTTTGCATCTTCAGGCGCTGAACTTTCATGGAATAGCTTTAGGCGCTGCCCATTGACCTTGAAAACTTTGTCAGTACCTGCACTTTTAATCTCTACTGCACCATGAGGGAAAACATTAGTAACAACAAAAGGGCCAATCCATTTGGATCGAAGTTTCCCAGCCATAAGCTTAAGGCGGGAATTAAAGAGTAAAACCTGTTGGCCCACAGAGAATTCCTTCCTAGAAATCATCTTATCATGGAAGTGCTTAGTTATCTCTTTATAAATCCTAGAGCTTTCATAAGCCTCTAGCCTAAGCTCTTCAAGCTGTTGTAATTGGAGTTTTCTTTCAATACCCGCTTGTTGCATCTCCAAATTACAACTTTTCACCGCCCAATAAGCACGGTGTTCTATCTCTACAGGAAGATGACATGCCTTACCAAAAACAAGTCGATAAGGAGACATCCCTATGGGTGTCTTGAAAGCTGTCCTTTGAGCCCAAAGTGCGTCTTCTAGACGGCGGCTCCAGTCCTTCCTGTTTGGCTGCACCATTTTCTCTAAAACCTGTTTGATCTCTCTGTTTGAGATCTCAGCTTGCCCATTAGTTTGTGGGTGATATGCAGTAGAGACTTTGTGCACAACTCCATACTTGCGGAGCAAAGCTTCCATGGTGCGGTTACAGAAATGAGTGCCTTGGTCACTTATGATAGCTCGCGGTATTCCAAACCTGCAAAAAATATTAGACCTGACAAAATCTGCAACAACTCTAGAATCATTAGTCCTAGTGGGGATAGCTTCTACCCACTTTGAAACATAATCAACAGCAAGTAAAATGTAGAGAAAACCAAATGATATAGGAAAGGGACCCATGAAGTCGATTCCCCATACATCAAATACCTCACAGAAAAGCATAGGTTGCTGAGGCATTTCACTCTTACGAGTGATGGCTGTACCTGCTATCTGGCACTCTTTACAAGTGCGGTAAGTCTCATAAGCATCCTTAAAAACAGTGGGCCAATAGAAACCTGAGTCTAGGATTTTTCTTGCAGTCCTTTGAGGACCAAAGTGTCCCCCTACTTGAGAAGCATGAGAAAGATGCAAAATAGATTCAATCTCATAGTCGGGGACACATCTCCTAATTACCTGATCACTACCAAACTTCCAAAGATATGGATCATCCCAAACATAATATTTGACATCACTCTTGAGTTTGTGAATTTGTGTCCTGGATGCACCTGTAGGAAAAACACCAGCAACAAGATAATTAACAATATCAGCAAACCAAGGAGTAACTCCATGCATAAGTAAAAGCTGCTCATCAGGAAAGTCATCCTGAATGGGAAAAGGATCTTCATCCCTCTCTATCCTGCTCAAGTGATCAGCCACCAAGTTCTCAGCTCCACTTTTATCTTTAATCTCCACATTAAACTCTTGGAGTAACAACATCCACCGAATCAATCTCGGTTTTGCTTCTGGCTTCTTCAACAAGTACTTTAAAGCTGCATGGTCAGTAAAAACAACAACCTTGGAGCCTAGCAAATATGATCTGAATTTATCAAGAGCAAAAACAATAGCTAGAAGTTCCTTTTCAGTGGTGGTGTAATTAGACTGTGCAGAATCTAAAGTCCTAGAAGCATAGTAAATAACATGGGCAGCCTTGTCAACTCTTTGTGCAAGGACCGCCCCAACAGCATAGTTAGAAGCATCACACATAATCTCAAAAGGAAGGGTCCAGTCAGGGGGATGGATGATGGGAGCTGAGGTCAATGCTTTCTTCAAGAAGTCAAATGCTTTTTTGCAATTGTCATTGAAGTTGAAAGTGACGTCATTCTTCAACAAGTTGGACAGCGGAAGAGCTATCTTGCTGAAATCCTTAATGAAACGCCTGTAAAAACCTGCATGACCAAGAAAAGAACGAATCTCGCGAATGCAAGATGGGTAAGGCAATGTAGAAATCACATCAATCATAGCAGGGTCTACAGAAATTCCTTTTTCAGAGATTATGTGACCTAAAACAATTCCCTGTTCAACCATAAAATGGCATTTTTCATAATTTAAAACAAGGTCAGTTTCGATGCATCTCTCTAAAACCATATTTAAACTGCTCAAACATGCATCAAATGAAGAACCATAAACAGTGAAATCATCCATAAACACTTCCATGCAATTTTCAATAAAATCAGCAAAAATGCTAATCATGCATCGCTGGAAAGTGCCAGGAGCATTGGAAAGACCAAAATGCATCCTCCTGTAAGCAAATGTACCGAATGGGCACGTAAAAGTAGTCTTTTCTTGATCTTCAGGTGCAATATGAATTTGAAAGTAACCTGAAAAGCCATCAAGAAAACAATAATGTGATTTACCAGCAAGTCGTTCAAGCATTTGGTCAATGAACGGTAAAGGAAAGTGATCCTTTCTAGTAGCCTGGTTCAATATCCTGTAATCAATACAAACTCTCCAGCTATTCTGAACTCTAGTGGGGACAAGTTCATTCTTTTCATTTTTTACCACCGTGAGTCCAGATTTCTTAGGTACAACCTGCACTGGGCTTACCCATTTACTGTCAGAGATAGGGTAAATGATACCTGCTTGCAAGAGTTTGGTTACCTCTTTCTTCACAACATCGAGGATCAACGGATTAAGCCTCCTTTGGGACTGCCTTACTGTTTTAGCACCATCTTCAAGTAAAATCCTGTGCATACACATTGAGGGACTAATACCTGGGATGTCAGCCAATGTCCACCCAATCGCCTTTTTATGCTTCCTCAAAACCTGCAAAAGCTTACTTTCTTGATCGAAATCAAGGTTAGAAGATATTATAACCGGGATTTTTCATTACTCTCTAAATAAGCATATTTCAGATTTGCAGGGAGTTGTTTCAGCTCCAGGGAAGGTGGTTGCTCAATGGATGGAGTGCTTGGGGCAGCCGGGGTGTCGAGAGCTTCAACTGCATAAACAGCTTCATCGACAACTTCACCTGTAGAAAAAATGTTACCCTGCAAGGCAGCATCAATCTCAGCACATACAACACAAAGGTTAGTGTCAGTACAATCATCACATGAGTAAACATCATCAAAACCAGATAAAGATGGAAAATCAAGTGAAAACAATTCAGAACAAGTGTCATCAACCAACTCAGAGATCAATTCCATATGAAAAACCGAATGATCTTCCAAGGGATGTTTCATGGCATCATCAATGTTAAATTTTGCGACAATGTCACCAAATTCCATGGACATGGTTCCATCGTCAACATCAATTTTTGTTTTCGCCGTTTTCATGAACGGTCTGCCTAAAATGATGGGAGCCCTGCTTGACTTAGTTTCTCCTTCCATGTCCAGAATATAAAAATCTGCGGGAAAAATTAAGTCATTAACTTGAACAAGGACATCTTCCACTACTCCGGTGGGGCGGGCATTGCTTCTGTTCGCCAGCTGAATGATTAAACCTGTATGCTGCAAAGGACCAAGATTAAGGTTATTATAAACAGAAGTAGGCATAACATTAATGCCCGCTCCTAAATCAAGCATGCAATTCTCGAATTTACTATCCCCGATGGTACAAGGAATAGTAAAAGTTCCTGGATCCTTGCACTTTTGTGGCATGACCTGAGTGAGAGCTGAAACATTTTGCTTGCCTGTAGCTTTTTCAGATGAAGGCTTATGCTGAATGAAAGCAGAAACATTTCTTCCGAAGTTGACTCTCTCATTTCCCTTCAACCTCCTTTTGTGTGTACACAAATCTTTCAAGAACTTTGCGTACTTCGGAACCTGCTTAATCACATCAAGAAGCGGAATGTTTACCGCAACCTTTTTGAATACATCCAAAATCTCTCTTTCTTTGTCTCCCTCATCAGTCCTTTTATTTTTCAGTACTCTATGTGGGAAAGGGACTGGTGGTACATACTCCTTCTGTTTATCTTTTTTAGTTTCTTCCACAACAGAAGAGGGTTCAGGTGAAGAAGGTGTTACCTCAAGATTTTTTTTATTTTTGTCTGGGGCTGGTTCTACAACTTTTCCGGATCTCAAGGAAATTGCACTCACATTAGGGCCTTTTGGATTCACAACTGTTTGGGCAGGAAGTTGGTTCGATCCTTGGGCTTGCTGCATGGCATTCATTGAAGTGGCAAGCTGTCCAATCTGTGTCTGCAAGGTCTGAATGCTAGAATCAGTTCTTTGTTGGAACTGGAGATTGTTGACAGCCATTTGCTTGACAAGATCCTCTAATGAAGGTCCGGAAGGTGCAGGGGTGGTCACTTGGGGAGGGTTTTGTTGTTGGCTGGACTGTTGATTCCCATATCGAAGGTTTGGATGGTTCCTCCAATTTGGATGGTATTTGTTAGTGGACAGGTCAGGAATGTTGTACCTGTTCTGATTGTTGCCTTGATTGTAAAGGTTTGCTGCATAAGCTTGAGGCAACTCAGTGATCGACTCATCTTGCAAAATAGGACATGTATCGGTCGGGTGTTCAGGAGAAGTACAAATACCACAAAAGTTTGCTGCTTGAGTCTTACCTACTGCCAATCGTTTCACTAAAGAAGTAAGCTCGTCAATTCTTGTTTCTAAACTTTGTTGGAAGAAACTTGAATCTCGTTCACACCTTTGGTTTGGACAGAATTGTTTCTAGTGGTGAACTGTTGGGAGTTGAGAGACATGTTTTCAATCAAGGCTTTAGCAGCAGTTGGAGTTTTATCAACAAGTGCTCCACCGCTAGCAGCATCAAGAATGTTTCTATCCATCGGTAACAATCCCTCATAGAAGTATTGGATGAGTAATTGTTCAGTGATCTGGTGTTGAGGACAACTTGAAACTAACTTCTTAAATCTTTCCCAGTACTCAGCTAGTGACTCATTATCTTGTCTAATACCACATATATCTTTTCTGATTGATGCAGCTCTGGAGGCAGGAAAGTATCTTTCTAGGAACACTTTTTTCAGGGCATTCCAGCTTGTGATAGAATTAGGCTCAAGGTAATAAATCCAATCTTTTGCTGCACCTTGCAATGAGAACGGAAAGGCTCTGAGCTTGATGTGATCTTCAGTGATTCCTTCAGGCCTCAATGGTGTAGAACACACAACCTGGAATTCTTTCAAATGCTTATGCGGATCCTCACCAGCAAGACCATTAAACTTTGGCAACAAGTGTATTAAACCAGATTTCAATTCAAAGGGTGCATCAGCTTCAGGATATCAATGCATAAACCGTTATAATTCACATCAGGGGCAGCCAACTGCCTTAAAGTTCTTTGGTCAGCCATATCAAAAACAAATTCAGAATCGGAATCAAACAAGTTATGAAAATAATCCGAATCAGAATCAGACTCAATTGTGGGTGGTGAGCTATTGCTAGCCTGGACTACTCTACGACGTGTATGCAAAGTTCTTTCTACCTCAGGATCGAAATCAAAAAAATTAGAACAAGAAGACCTAGTAGCCAGGACTAATGCACAGCAATGCAGCAACAATCGTGAAAATGCCAACAGTGTCCCTATAAGGCAGAAACAAACACCATGAAGGAAATCGATTAAAAAAATTTCAGAAAAAAAAAGAAAAACAAATTTTGATCTAATTAGATGAAATAAGAATTTTAGAAATTCTTTTTGGATTTTTCCGACTCTATGAAAACAGTAAATAATTCATAAAAAATAGAAAAAAGAGGAATTTGGCGATTTGAAATCGAAGTTCCGTAACTCTTCTAGAGTAGGGGACAAATGAGCCTGGAATTTTTCTACTACAGATGCCCGGAACAGATTTCTAATCGGACGCAATTTTCCCAAAAACTATTTTTTTTTTGTTTTGACTCTAAAACGCGAATTGGCTAAAACCGTGACGAAACTAGGGCCTAGACGCGAGAACACTAAACCTAAGATTCTAAAATTAGTTAATAACTACAAGAATCCCCGGCAACGGCGCCAATTTGATCCGCTGTCGCGCACGGATCAAAAACGAGTATTTTGAAAATATAGTATACGGTAACGACAACTCGAATATCGTTCTCAAGGATTCTTGTATAATAATTAACCAACTGAAATCGAATTAGGGGGTGTTTGGTTTAAGGTTCGAATTAACAAATAGAGTAATTAAGTGATTATCAAATAAGTTTAAAAATCAATTTACTGATTCGGTTCCTGCCTATCATCGATTGTCGTAATTCCAACCGCAAATTATCTATTCCTATTCGACTATAATATCAACTGACAAGCGCAATTGATAGTATAAGTTGTATGTTCCTATTATCCGAATTAAGCAAACGGGATTAAGTTTCATGAATTACGCAAACATGAATTAAACGAACACGATAACGAATTAAGCAAACGATAACGTGACTATAGTTAGGATCATACAATCAATCGAATTAAACCAGTATAACCTATGTAAATAAAATTAAGCAACAAGAGACATAGATTTATATTGAAAGGAGTAGAGAACCTGAATTATAATTACTAAAATCTCAAGGAATAGTAACCTGATTTAAATTGTCTGGATCGGTTAGTTCTCCATGAGAATTCGTACAAAAGCTTCCAAAATATTTCGTGAATAGTAAACTCGATGCCTGAACAGTAAACGGCTGCCTAGGTATAATGGAAAACAAGGAATTCGGGTCATAACCCAACTGGGTCAAAAACATAAAAAACCCGGCCCAAAATCGACCAAAACTTAAAAATATCTAATGCTGCAACTTCGACGAATTATTCAAGCCTGCTACAGTCCGAATCATCTTCTGGCTTCAACATGAAAGTTGTAGCTCTTTCTCTTAGCTTTTCAACGCATATTAGAACTCGTCGATCCGATACTCGTAGCTCCAGTTATGAATTTTTCCGTGAAAGCTGCTAAAGCTGAAAATAAAATACGGAAATCAAATTAAACCAAAAATAAACTAAATTAGAAAAACATTATAAAACATAAAAATAAACAAAGCAAAACATAGAAATGCTTAAGTACAAACATGGAAGAATGTGCATCAAAATGGACTGATCACCAGTTCAAAACCCTCATCGAAACGCAATACTGGCGCTCTCGCACAACCATTTTCTTTGAAACCCAAAATCAGAATCAAATATGGTGCAAACAAAGACAAAGAAAAGATGGATGATGAACCAATGACCCCGAATGAGGAAAATGATCAAATAGAAGAAAAAATGGATGAAAAGCTTGAAGGAATTCAACCATCTCAAATATATGATCATGAGAAATAGCAGAAAAGAGGTATTTTAATTGGAAGAATCTACCTATTTGATGAAATAAATACACTAGTTGAGACTTGTATCCCAAGTTGCTTGAAAAGGATGGGTCAAAATCTTGTCTCAAGAAGAATTCATCTATACTGACCTTGTGAGAGAATTTTATGGCTGTATGAATGTAAGCAAGTACAAGACTAGCTTCACTACTCAAGTAAAAGGAACAATCATTGTGGTCACTCCAAAGTTGTTGGCTAGTGCTCTAAATGTTCCCCTATTTGGTGTTTCTGTTTACGGGGATGATTGGTATGACATGGCAAAGATTACCAAACGGGATGTTCTCAATGAGCTAATGAAGAATCCTAAGGACATTTTGGTGTCATCGTCCCTAAAAGACCAAGCAAGGATCATGCACAACATGGTGGTGCACTCTCTTGTTCTTAGAGTAGGAAGCTTCGGAAGGCTAAAATCAACTAACCTACTCTTAGTCTATCACATGTACAAGAGGTATGTGATAAATATGCCCTGTATCATTTTCCATTACATGATTGACATAGTCAAAACTCTTAGGCAAACCACATCCCTACCCTATGGAATGTTTCTAAGCAAACTCTTTAGGATGAAAAGAATTTCCTTTGTGAATGAAAGCTGCATGAAAGAGAAAATTGTCTTCTGGTCCAAAAGTGCTAAGCAAATGATAATCAAACCTTTTAGGAAGAAAATAGAACTGTTTTGAGAACCTTCTCATACACCTAACCAATCTTCTAGTGAGGAAACACCTCTAGAAAAAGAAACAACCCAAGAGTTCCCACCAAAATCAGTTAACCATGAACCAGAGAAAACAACTCCTCAGGGGAAGCCCACCATAAATGAAGAAACCATTGATGAACAACCCGTCAACCCCCAACTTTTGCCAAACAATGAAACCACTCAGACTGACCAACCTTCTCAAGACATTTATATTGACACCGAACCTTCACAAAGCTCGAAAGAAGTGTTTAAACAAATCTCTTATCATGAACACCTCTCTCCCATCTCACAAGTTTTCCATGTTGGTCAAGACATTGATAATCTTCATACACTAGTGAATCCCCTTTCCATTCAAGAAACCATTCTTGGAGTCCTTGCCTCCATAGCTCTTACAGAGATGCTTAGCACTCCAACTCCTACACCTATTCCATCTACCACTCCAGTCCATCATGATGTTCAAGGATCAATTGGTCACTTTGTGAGTCCCTTCTCACAATGGCCTGAAAATCCCAAGTCATCTCCTGGTAACATTCTAGCTCCTAAAAAGATTAATACGTTCCTGTTCTCTCAAACTCCCATTTATGATTCCTCTGTTCCCAGAATGCCTGAAGCATCTAGTCCCTCAAAACTCCCTTCTGATCTACTAGCTCAATTTGGATCCCTTTTATCCTATTGCCAAACCATAAATGCACCACTCTCCTCTTTTGAAAAGGCATCCCAAAGCAGCAAAACCTCAGTGGACAAAGATGAATCATTCACTTATGGGGACAAAAAGGAAGGCATGGCTGCCATGAGAAAGATAAGGGCTTAGCATGACAAGTAGATGAAAAAGATGAGAGTCCAGCAAAACAACCTCCTCATGAGCATTGGAATTCTATAGCAAGAACACATAATTGAAGCTCAAAGGAACTATGCATGTCAACAATGGGTTAAGAGAAATGTGATCCCTTCAGTCATGCCTGAACTCACTCCACCAGAATTTCCACCACCATAGATCTTCCAGCACATTCCACAAACTGCAGTCTCCTCAAACTCCTCAGATGACTCTTCTCCTACAAAGTAGCAACCCAATTTCCTTTTTTCCTCCTTTTGGTTGTTACAAAAGGGGGAGAATAGAGAATAAGTTTTAAGTATTAGGCAACTTAGCTAGTATAGTGTATTTCGGGTTTATGTTGACAATTGAAGTACTCTTTTGGATATTTTGCTTTGTGACATGTGACACATATGATTGTCACACCAAATGTTATGCTTAATTTCTCTTTTGCATTATGTATGATAATCATCAAACTCCTATACTCACAAAGTTTCACATGATATATGATAATTATCCTTTTCATATATGATTGTTATAAATCTTTAAACTCTTTGCAAAAATCAGTTCAATGTGCTTAAATGTCTATCTTCGAAAAACAGAAAACTCAAAACTTACTACAAGTTAGTCATCCCCAAAAAGGGGGAGATTGTTGGAATAAGAATCTATTTCCATGTTTTGATGATACAAACTAAGTAAGGATTAATTTTTCTAGTTAATTGTGATCTGACATGTTTGTCAAGTGAATAAGAACATGTTCTCAATATAGCAAAAATATGGCTCTACCTTGGACTAAAAACAGTGCAAAAATACAAAGGTAAAGGCCATGAGAAGCTTAACTAAGTCAACAGAAGGTTTGACCAAGTTAATAAAAGGTTGACCAAAAGTCAACAGAAGGTTGACCAAAAAGTCAACAGAAGATTTGACCAAAATTCAAATGAAGGTTGACCACACCAAGATCTTAGATAGGAAGGTTCATCATTGAGAATGTTAAAGCATAAAGAGAATCAAGCTTTAGAAGGATAAAGAATAACAACCTATAGGTAGCTACTTCTTATCAAAAAAAAGGACAACAACCTAATCAAGAGAAGCACATTAATTCCTCTTCAATGATCTTCAGTGTCAATAAATGAAGTTTCCAAGCAATAAATGTGTTGGAATATTTTAAATATCAAAAGAGGGAATACTTTATTATTCTTAGGATGCACAAAAGGTATTTGTTCTTAACAATGAAGCTTGAGAAGGTTCGCATACTTCATTAAATACTTCATTAAAGAGGGAAATAGTAACACACAAGAGATAAAACGCATAAACATCCAGCATACTTCATTAAATACACTAAAACTTCACTACATAGGTATGAGCATCCAATTAAGAGTGTTTAGCTCATAATGAGTGAACAACACAAGAAATACAACTTTTAAACATAAATGATAAAGTCATAACTAAAAGATACAAGAAAGAAATTATACTAAGAGTAGAAAACTGAAGGTAAGCTCCAAGATCTGACTCATGAAGATACGAAACACCTCCCATAATTAGCAACCCTTCAAGTATAATCAGCTCTGATGATTGCTGCAGCAATACTCTCAACAATGGTGTTCTTGATTTCATAATTTAAGGTAGCTTAGGTACAAAAATGGAGGAAAGCTATTTCTAAACTTTCTCCTTTTGACCAAGCGTGATAAATGAAGAGGGAAGGTTGCTTTAAATAGTGCTAGGGCGCATGATCCAAGGGAAACCCTAATTTGGAGGCACCATTTGTCCTTATGCGTACCCAATAGTATAAGTGTCCAACAAAAAGGTGGAATATTCGCATCATCAGGCGTTGGCGTCCTACGGCTGGCACGTGTCCTTGCCTGACAACTTGCATGTGCTAAGAATCAGCGCCTATTTACTTTCTCTCTCACTTGACGCAAAATAGCAATGTTGTGGCACCTATGGCTGCAGCAACGAAATACACATATCAAAGCACAAATGAGGCACCTAAGTGCCAAGTAACACTAATTCAGGAATAATCCTTACTCCCTTGTACAACATGATATTTACATCAAAATTCACTAAATTAAACGAGAACATATATACAATGATTTAAGCTTGAGAATACCTTAATAACTCTTATAAAAAATAGTTATCAGTTCTAGCTTGATAAGTACCACTGTTTACATTGTATTTATCTTTATTCAATCTCTTAAAATCCCAAAACCCAAACCCCTTATTGTAAACACTCTCTTGTAAACATCTCATCAAACTACCTAGAGAGAGGTGAGTGTTGGTGGTGACGCTACTTGATTAATAGGATAGATAATGTTAGGTCTCCCGCCCATCAAGGGTTTTGCTGATCTATTTGTTGGTTATCGTATCTTGGAGGATAATAGGGTAGATAATGTTAGGTCTCCCGCCAATCAAGTCCTCGTCCCCGAATATCAATGGAGGACGGATGTCAGAGGTATTGAGCTCGGTCAACGCCGAAACAATGTTTGTTGGCGGCGTAGTTGTCATGATCGTCAGAGAGGGCCACGAAAGTAACTTGGGATGGAGAATTGGTAGGGGCGTTGGCCTCCCACTGTGGTCTCCTATGAACTGTTCTGGCTGCAGGCTTCAGTCGAGTTGAGAGCGAAGTGCTAACTATGTTGAGTAGCTGGTCCACTCCGAGTTACTCGCGTAATGTAGCTGTTGAGTTAGTAGATTGATTTCTAAGATGTCTTGTCTTGCGTTGATTCGGGGAGGGGGTTGTACTTGCACACACTCTGATGCCTAAATCAGCATTAGGAATAGATGATGTGAGGTAATAAATGCGTACCTGTAGCAGTGATACGACATTGCCCTCACGTGGCTTGTCCTGATAGGGGCATGGCCTATGCGCCTAAACCATTGGATGGTGCAGACGCATTTTTACCGTCTGTCGAATATGGATGATGGACTTTTGTCAAATTGGGCTTATTAGTTTGGCCGATCCGGAACACCCTTTATACAGTTGCTAGTCAAGGGGTTCCTAAGTCCAAGGTAACTCCTACTACAGGTGATCCTAAGGTTGTTATCAATCCTTTGATTAAAGGGAATGAGGGAGATTTCCCAACCACTGTGTAATTTTTTCTTTTCTTTTTTTTCATTTTCTATCTTTGTTTTACATATTTCTATGAGGCACTATAATGAGAATGTCATTTTAGCAAGAATTAATGAAAAAAGGAAAGTTAATAAAAGAGTTACTTAGTTAAAAATGTGATATATAAACGACTAATGTATGAAAAAATCATAAAGGGCCTATTAACACCCAAAAATAATTAAGTCGTGGGCCGAGAGCTAAGGGGAGAAAAGAGGAATTTGTGTGAAGGAAAACCACGCAACAAAGAGTAAAATGGGGTATTTGCCAGAAAGAGTGAAGTCAAAAGAGGCCATCGGGGCACATTAAGCAACAAAGTTCCCCAAGGGAGGGTTATGCCCCAGCCTATAGAGTGCCAAGGCCCAGATAGCTCGGGTGCCTAAGCTATTACCAAAAAGCAGTTAGGGCAACCGAGCCACCGAGTGGCCGAGGCAAGGCAGGCGTTGCTTGGAAGACAAAACACGACACGAAGATACAACGTGGGAGCGATTGAAGTTCAAGCGGAAGAGCGAGGCCGGAAAACACGAAGCAACAAGCACTTACCCCACTAACCATGCCAGTGGGAACGTGGGCAATTACTCCGCCTTGTTGAGGGCCTAGGAAGCAATGAGAGTCGTTGATCTTAGATCAATCCAACGACAGGAAAATGATGGCTAGCATAGTGGCCGACGAGGGCCTGTGTATATATATAGCAATAGAATAATTGTACAAAGACACATCCAATCAATCAAACTCTACGTTTATTTCAATTTATCTTCCTTTATCGCATTTTTATCGTTTTACTTTATGCATCAGTCGTAGTATAATCCAACACTCGCGTCCCTTTCAACTTGCCTGACCCTTTCTAGAGGAGTCAGGAAACCCACACTTGAGGAGCAAAGTTCCGTCCTCAAAGCAATTGCTTGAAGAAACGATGAATCAAAGACTGTTCAAACCTCTGGCCGACCCCATGCCCAGGGCCTAAGAGTTTGACGACAACAAAAGATTGGCACACCCGGTGGGATAGGAAAAGGTGAGCAAACGCCTCCGTTTGATTTGCCTAGACTGGATTACAGTTGGCGTATGCACCTACGCTCTGGCAGAAACCTAAGTATAGTTAAACCTATGGTGCACAATGAAATGCAACTAGCCAAGGAAGTGGTGCAAAGACGTGTTGTGCAAGCCAGTAGCACCATGAACTACGTTGTCTTCGGCCAATCACAGGGAGGACAACCTTCTTCTATGGTAGGTCCGCATCAGGCCCCGCCATACACCAACCTTGTTGGACCTCAGCAAGCATCCTCTTATATCCCTATGGGAGGCATGCATAAGTGTCCACCGAGTGGGAGCGTGACTGGGACTCAGCAGGCGTACTCTCATCAGGTAAATCCTAACCCTGTAATTCCTCAGCCTGGTACTTTTGCCACTGCCAACACTGGGGGGCAGTTTTTGGCGAATGTCACTAATACGGCCTCTCTTCAACAGGGACAAGTGCAATTGGCCAGAAGGCCGCCCGAGGCAGCAAGTTTGGTGGGTCTGCCGCAAGAATCATCCTATGGATGCTCTACCGCGGCTAACTACCCGACATACGTAGGGGGCAAGCCTTCGCCCCTGAATCAGGGAATGGCAGGAATGGTGGGTATTGCCCGACTCAGCAGCCATGGGTCCAGAATCCAACTGGCCCGACAAACCTACCTCCTAGTCAGCCGCACCCCGGAGCACTCAGAACCTACCCGACGGGTTCCTATATACAGACACAGATGAATGTCGCTCCGGTTGAGCAGCCATGGAATCAAATTCCACCTCTCCGGTGACGATGGCAAGTCTACTATGGAGCACATCGACCGATTCACGGCCCAATGTGGGGAAGGAAACTTGAATGAGTATCACAAGTTGCAACTGTTCCCTAGAGGCTATGTTCGGTGCTGTATATGGAGAAGATGAGAACACAGAGCCCTCACCCCTAGAAACTTCGATGACGTTGGTCACAAGAAGTCGGCCGAGCCTCCCTACATCGAGCCCATATAGAGGAAGATTCCTACCTTTGAAGCTCAGGATCCCCTGGTGGAGGTAAATCTGGGAACCGAGAGTGAACCGAGGTTAGCGGTAAACTCCAGCCGCAGCAACGTGATCAGGTGGTAGCCTTGATATGGGACTACCGTGACTGCTTTGCATTGGACTACCATGAGATGCCAGGCCTTGATAGAGCCTTGGTGGAGGTTACCGATCAATCAAGGTTGCGACCCCCACAAGCAGCAATAGAGGAGGTTCAACTACTTTACTAACGCCGCAGATCAAAGCCCGAGTGGAAAGGCTCCAAAAGGAAGGGTTCATCAGAACTGCCAGGTACGTAGAATGGCTGTCCTATATAGGCCCTATGATCAAAAACAATGGCCAGGTCAGGGTGTGTATTGATTACAGAAACCTGAACTTAGCCACTCCAAAGGATGAGTACGGTATGCTTGTGGCCGATATGCTTGTTGATGCCGCAGCAAACAATGCCATCCTGACTTTTATGGACGGCTATTCTGGTTACTACCAGATTTATGTGGCCGAGGCTGACACCCATAAGACTGCCTTTAGGTGCCCAGGCGCCTTAGGTATCTATGAGTGGCTTGTGATGCCTTTTGGCCTCAAGAATGCTGGGGCAACATACCAAAGGGAAATGAACGCCATCTTCCATGACCTTATTGGTAAAAACTTGGAAGTGCACATTGACGATGTGGTAGTCAAATCCAAGAGCTTCGAAACCCACTTGGCGAATCTCGAACAATCCCTGAAACGGATGAGGCTCCACAATCTCAAGATGAATCCTACTAAATGTGCTTTTGACGTGTTTGCAGGAAACTTTCTAGGCTTCTTGGTGCATAACCAGGGAATTGAAGTGGATAAAAACAAAGGTCGGGCTATCCTAGAGGCGAGACCTCCCAGAACAGAGAAGGAGCTGCAGAGTTTGCTAGCCAAGATCAATTTCCTAAGAAAATTCATCGCTAACTCGGTAGGGAAGTTAAAAGCCTTTTTGCCTCTGTTAAAAATGAAGAATAACGAGGAAATGATATGGGGAGCTAAACAACAAGAGGCCTTCAATCAAGCCAAGGCTTCCTTGACCAACCCCCTTGTCCTGATACCTCCGCAGCCTGGGAGACCTTTGAAGTTATACATTGCGGCCAAAGAGCAAGCAATCGGCTGCTTGTTAGCTCAAGACGATGATAGTGGCATCGAGCGTGCTATATATTATCTCAGTAGGATTCTCAATGATGCCGAGACTCGATACTCTCCTATTGAAATGCTTTGTTTATCCTTGTTTAATGCTTGTAAAAAACTTGAATACTATCTTCTGCCTAAGGAAGTTTTGGTTGTATGCAAGGTTGATATTATCCGATATCTTCTTAATAGGCCTGTCTTACAGGGAAGACTCGTTAAGTGGGCCATTAAGATTAACGCATTTGCCTTAACCTATGTTCCTTTGAGAGCCGTAAAAAGGCCAAGCCTTAGCTGACTTCTCGGCTTAGCATCCATGTGTAGAAGTACATGACACTCCGGCCGAATCTGTTAATTACTTAGGCGTTAAGCCCTGGGTCCTCATGTTTGATGGGTCAAGCACCCAGACGAGGGAGGAGGTAGGAATAGTCATCACCAGCCCTTGCAGCCAAACGTGGAAGTTCATGTACTGGATAGGAGATCAAGCCTCCAACAATCAGGCCGAATACGAAGCCTTGATCATGGGACTTGATATCTTGGTCGACATGAAGGCCCATTACGTGGAGATAAGGGGTTATTCACAACTGGTGATCAAGCAAATCACCGGGGAATAAAAGTGCTACAATACCAAGCTCAAGGAGCTACGGGCCTCGGCGCACGACTTGCTAATGTTGTTCGCCGACGTCGTCATCGTGTATGTCCCCAGGAATGAGAATCAGGAAGCGAATGATTTGGCCCAACAGGCCTTGGGTTATAAAGAGTGGGTGGTCGAGGTGCTGCATCAAGGTACTGTGACTCTCACCGAGGAGGAGCCTGCTGATGCCTGGATTAGGGTATTGACGAGGTACCTCCGTAACCCAACGGTCGATATTGACTTCAAGGTTAAACAAATGGTACTGAAGTATATTTTGATAGGGGACGACCTATATAAAAGGAGCACCAACGGGGTATTGTTAAAATGCCTCAAGATCAAGGATGCTTATATGGTGATGGCACAGATCCATGCAGGAGTCTATGGTGCCCACAGGTCCGGCCCTATCATGACATGGCTCATCTACAAGCACGGATACTATCGGTCGACTATCACGACCGATTGCTTCCAATTTACCAAGGGATACGAGGCTTGCCAACTGCATGGACTAATCCAAAAGATGCCAGCGGATGAGCTGCATCCCATTGTCAAACCTTGGCCATTTAGAGGGTGGGCCATGTATTTAATTGGCAAGATATACCCCGCGAGTTTAAAAGGGCACAATTTTATTATTGTCGCCACCGACTACTTTACTAAATGGGTGGAAACCATGCCTTTAGGAAACGTTGATCAGGCTGCGGTGATTAGGTTCATCGAAAATCAAATCATATTCAAGTTTGGTATTTGATGTGAGCCCACATGCATGGCTAGCCAACTCATGAGAGCTTGGATGGAAGTCACAAATATCAAGACTTGTAATTACCAATGTTGCTTTGGGAAATACCTAGACATCCCAAACTCTAGGGTTTTCTATTTCCTTGTAGTTGTTTTAATAGATGTAGGATTTCATTTCTAGTGTAATGTGCTTTTGATTTGAGCCTTGTTGGCAATAGAATAGGTTAAGGTCTTTAGTTACTTTGATGTGGCCATGGGCCTTATTTTCCTATCTCTAAGTGGATTGTATGTTGGGCTTAGAATCTATTAAACCCAACATATAAATGCTATTCCACTCCTTGTAATTCCTAAGACTTTGATGAATGTGAAATCATTTGCTACATTTTACAAAAGCTAGAGCCGTGAGAGCTAAAGAGAGGAGTGAGGCGTGAGAGCTTGAGAGCATTGTAGAAGTGAGTTCATCATGTTTTTATTGGTTCTTGGAATGGAACCTTGAGTACCTACCTTCGAGGCTTGGAGAAGCTCAAAGCGGCGTGTGGTCTTCATCTTCTTCCCACGGAAGAAGTGGCGGACATCATTCTCCACTTCATCTCTCTTCTTTCCACATTTGATTCTTTCTTCACTTTTTGTGTTCTTCAAGTAAGTGTCATCATCTAATCTTGAAGTTGTGTTCATGTTCATCATCATGACTTAGAGATTCATAAAGACTTGAAAGTTTGATTGCAAATTGAAAAAAAGTAATCAGCTCTTGATCTTTTTTGCTTGGAGGGAAAGTTAGTTACAAAAAAAAAAGTGTTGCCTATTTTCTGTTTTGGTGCAACAGTTCTGTTTGTGCCTTCAATGTTCCATCTTTAGTCCGATTTTTGATTGTTTCGTGTGCGTTTTCTTGTGAATTTCGTGTTTGAATCACATTTCTGGTATGATTTGCAACATCTTTCGCACTCGTTTCACTTAATTTGAGCACGATTTTGTCGAATTCGGATCCAACAATTTAGCCCCAAAAACGTTGAGAAATTCGATTTCGTTTTCGATTCTTGATTGTTTTTCATGAAATTTTTTGCTATAATTCATTTCCTGCTCTAATTGCGAGTCTATTGCAACTGATTTCATGATTTTTGGTTGAGTTTTGAGCATTTGAGCATAGTCACAAAGTCAAACGCGTTTTTGACTGAATATTTGCGTTTTCTGTAAGTTCTTCTTCTCTTTTGTGCAAATTGATGTGATATTCGTGATCCTTGTGTGGATCACATCAGTATCCCTGAAACCATCACGGACGATCAAGGTACAATGTTCACCGGGGAACGAGTGGTGGCCTTTGCCCAAGAGTACGGCATCAAAATGAGACATTCGTCTCCTTACTATGCACAAGCTAATGGACAAGCGGAGGCCATCATCATTGAACTCATCAAAAAGAACATAGAGGATAAGCCTCGACGGTGGCATGAGACCCTTAATGAGGTCCTTTGGGCTATGAGAAATTCTAAGTCTATGGCCACAGGGGCGACTCCCTATCGTTTGGTCTACGAGCAGGATGTCGTGCTACCACTAGAAATCAGTGTAGCTTCGTTGAGAGTGGCTCGGCAGCGCTCGCTAAGTATGGATAAGTACCAACAATCCATGCTGATGGAGATGGACTTAGTGGGTGACGACAGGCTGGCTGCCCTCAGCAGGATAGAGTTGAATAAGGCTAAAACGGCCCGAGCCTACAACAAACACGTGAAACCAAAGAAGTTTGTGGAAGGTGACCTCGTGTGGAAGGCCATTTTGCCACTTGGGAGAGAAGATCCCCAGTTAGGCAAGTGGTCCCCGAATTGGGACAAGCCCTACAACGTTAGTGAAGTATACCATGGTGGAGGGTATCGTCTAATCACTCTAGACGGAGAAGAACTCGAAACAAAGATAAATGGACAATACCTTAAAGCATATTATCCTACTCTATGGGAAAATATGTGAGTAATAGAAAGATGGATTTAAAAAGTAACGAGAAACATTGTCAAAGTGGCTCGCCACACACTAGCGGCATGGTGATAACCAAAAGTATAAAACATGGATCTCAATCATGGGCAACCCTCCTCTCACCATCAGGCAGACTAGCGGAGGCAGCATCCTGAACTATATCCGTCATGGCGGCCTCAATATCTGCGGCTTTAGGCTCATCTGTTTCAACTGTAGCAGCGGATCCCAATAGCTCCAGACCTTCGGATGGGGGTTTCGATATAGGGCATGGTTCCGATATTGGCACCCCCATTTCTTCATCGGCGTCATCCCTAGGGATCACTACCTCGGCAGTAGGGGAGTCAGTGTGGGATGGAATAGTGGTAGGGAAAGGAGGTTCACTTGTTGCTGCATCAGCGGCGATAAGGACTTCGGCCACCTCTTGTGCTGCTGGGGCGAGGGCTTGCTCGTAAGATGCCCTCAAAGCCCCCCACTCGTCGGTAATCCGCAGGAGAGTGGCTCTACTAGAGTCAAGATCTGCTTCCAAGCCAGGTTGGAGGGGAAGGAGGTGTTCAAGATGAGGACCCAGGGCAGTGCTGCGACGGAAGAGATCAGCAATGGCTGCGTTAACGGTAGCAACCTTAGACGCGGTCGCTGAATGCTGAGGTGTTAGAGCAACCAATTCTCAACGGAAGGAACCTATCTGGGCGTCCACAACTTTGATACGTTCGGTTATGCCGTTTTCTTTGATCAAGGCGTCTGTCTTCTTCTAGTTGAGCCTATGGAAGGTGGCCAGGTAACCGTCTCTTTCGGACAAAAGGGAAACCAGCCTCTCAAGGGTCGCCACTCCCAGGTCTCGGGTTGCCCTAGCCAATTCATACTGACTGGAAATCTCCCCAAGGTGAAGGGCCAATTCCGCTAAAATATCCTGTTTTGCAGGAGGGACTTCAGGAGACCGAGATACACGAAAAAGCGTAGTCCCTAACGTGGCAACCTCCTCGAAATTAGTTGGAACCCCACCAGCCAGCGCTGCTTCAACTTGGGCAAGATCGGCTGCCGAGGAAGAGATAGCCACATCTGGGGGGCCCAAACCAGCAAAATAACGCTGCTTCTCCTCATCATTAACAATAGGGGAGGCCAGCCTCTCGAGATGCGGGTCTACGGCAGGTTCATCCACCCCAA
Organism: Astragalus glycyphyllos; assembly: GCA_963573325.1. Lineage (NCBI taxonomy): Eukaryota > Viridiplantae > Streptophyta > Magnoliopsida > Fabales > Fabaceae > Astragalus > Astragalus glycyphyllos. The sequence goes on along the minus strand of OY754310.1, from coordinate 29,525,990 downwards.
ATGAGTCCTAGTCAGCCGCCACGACATCCTTGACCGCCTTTTGCAAGAGAATTCCTGCGGAGCGCCAAGTGTCACATAGCAGCAGTCATGTCTCCCCTTACCGTCACCTCAAGTCATGTCAAGGGGTTTCCGTACCGTCAGTCACGTCCTCAAGGCCGCACAACAACACAAAGAGGGGGGCAACTGTTAACACCCAAAAATAATTAAGTCGTGGGCCGAGGGCTAAGAGGAGAAAAGAGGAATTTTTGTGTGAAGGCAAGCCACGCGACAAAGTGTAAAAGGGGGTATTTGCCATACAGAGTGAAGTCAAAAGAGGCCATCGGGGCACAATAAGCGACAAAGTTCCCCGAGGGAGGGTTATGCACGAGGGCCAATGAGCTAAGCCGAGGGAAAGTAATAGCTCCAACCTATAGAGTGCCAAGGCCCGGGTGGCTCGGGTGCCTAAGCTACTACCGAAAAGGGGCTAGGGCAGCCGAGCCACCGAGTGGCCAAGGAAAGGCGGGCGTTGCTTGGAAGGCAAAACACGACACGAAGATAGAACGTGGGAGCGGTTGAAGTCCAAGCGGAAGAGCGAGGCCGGAAAACGGAGGAACGAGCACTTACCCCACTAATCGTGCCAGTGGGAACGTGGGAAGTTACTCCGCCTTGTTGAGGGCCTAGGAAGCAATGAGAGTCGTTGATCTTAGATCAATCCAACGGCAAGCAAATGCTGGCTAGCGTAGTGGCAGACGAGGGCCTGTGTATACATATAGCAATAGAGTAATTGTACAAGGACACATCAAATCAATCAAACTCTACCTTTATTTCAATTAATCTTCCTTTATCGCATTTTTATCCTTTTACTTTATGCATTAGCCGTAGTATAATCCAACACTCGCGTCCCTTTCACCTTGCCTGACCCTTTCTAGAGGAGTCAGGAAACCCACTGTTGAGAAGCAGAGTTCCCTCCTTAATGCAATTGCTTGAAGAAACGAGGAATCAAAGACTGTCCAAACCTCTGGCTGACCCCACGGCCAGGACCTAAGAGTTTGACGACAACAGAACCAAACTGAAATTTTGGTTAAACATAAAGAAACATAAGTACATTTTTAATTGAAGTTTATGACATCATACGCGTCCAACAAAAATGTTTAAAATTTGAACTCATCACATCTATTTTTTATTTTTACTAGTAAATGATCCCTCAATATGTCTCAACCCTAGTTCAAAAAAATATTTTATTAATATCGAATAAAATTAAGACATAAAAAATCATTATATACAATAATACAATCCACCCTATAGATGTTGAGAGAATTAATGTACTCAAATCTCGAAAGGTACTAGGATCACCCCAAAACCAGTAAATAGAATGTAGCAGATGAACCAATAGTAATTGCTCTCGTTTGTTTTGACTGTTGTCTCAAAATTGGTTTTGTTATCGAACACATTTGTATGGGTTCAGGAACCCTTACACTCTTTTAAATTTATAATATGTAATGTTTGCCATTAAAAAAATGATCCAATAATTTGATTCAATCAGAAAAAAGTAATGATAAGGAAAGGAAATATTCCTTCTCGAAATTGAAGGCTCTCCTAAAGAGTAAGGAGTCTCTCACAGTCCAAAGATCAAGGAGTAGATGGCTAAAAGAAGTTGACGCCAATACGAGATACTTTCATTCTTGCATGAAGTACAACGATAGGAGGAATGCTATTTATGTTATACCTGTGGAGGTTGATTGGGTAGAGGATGTCACTTGCATTCGTGTTGGGCTGGTAAGATACTTCTCCACCCATTTCTCTAAGGAGCCTTGGAGTCGTCCCACACTTGATGGCATCCAATTTGCTTAACTTTCATTGTTGGATAACTCTCTACTGACCGGGGAATTTACCATGGCTAAGATAGAGGGTGTTGTTGCTTCATCAGATGGAAACAAGAGCCCAGGGCCTGATGGCTGCAACTTTAACTTCATTAAATCCTTCTGGGATTTGATGAAGGTTGAGGTTGGGATTCTTTTCAGGAGTTCTTTGTTAGTGCTAGATTACCTAGGAGCTTCAGTTCATATTTCCTTACACTCATCCCCAAAGTTCGTTGTGCCTTCAACCTCGGGAACTTCAGACCTATCTCCTTCCTTGGGTGTATGTACAAACTTGTGGTTAAGGTTCTAGCGGCTAGGCTGGGTGTTGTGATGGATAAACTTATCTCTCCCACACAGTCTGCGTTCCTAAAGGGTAGGCAATTAGTTGTTGGGGTGGCGGTTGTCAATGAGGTGGTCGATTTTGCAAGGTAAAGGAAAAAGGTGTGTCTGATACTCAAGGTCGATTTCGAAAAGTCCTACGATTCGGTTAGTTGGGGATTCCTAGACTACATGTTAGCTCGATTCGGGCTCTCTAAAACCTAGAGGATGTGGATTCGAGCGTGTGTGTTCTCGGGAGGTTTGTCAGTCCTTATCAATGGCAGTCCAACAAAATAGATTAGCATTCAGCGTGGTCTGAAGCAAGGTGACCTGCTTTCCCCTTCCTCTTTCTTTTGGTGGTGGAGGGACTTAATGGCCTTGTCAACCGCGCCTTGTCTTTGGGGGAGTTTCGTGTCTTTCTTGTGGGCCTCAATATCTGCGGCAATTGGCTCATCTGTTTCAACTGTAGCAGCGGCTCCTAATATCTCCAGACCTTCGGATGGGGCGTTCGATATAGGGCATGGTTTCGATACTAGCGCCCCCATTTCTTCATCGGCGTCGTCCCTGGGGATCACTACCTCGGCAGTAGGGGCGTCGGTGTGGGATGGTACAGTGGTAGGGAAAGGAGGCTCACTTGTTGCTGCATCAGCAGCGATAAGGACTTCGGCCACCTCTTGTGCTGCTGGGGGTGAGGGCTTGCTCGTAAGATGCCCTCATAGTCCCCCACTTGTCGGTAATCCGCAGGAGAGTGGCTCGGCTAGAGTCAAGATCTGCTTCCAAGCCAGGTTGGAGGGGAAGGAGGTGTTCAAGATGAGGACCCAGGGCAGTGCTGCGATGGAAGAGATCAACAATGGCTGCGTTAACGGCAGCAACCTTAGACGCAGCCGCTGAATGCTGAGGAGTTAGAGCAACCAATTCTGAACGGAGGGAAGCTATCTGGGCTTCCACAGCTTTGATACGTTCGGTTATGCCGTTCTCTTCAATCAAGGCATTTGTCTTCTTCTGGTTGAGCCTATGGAAGGTGGCCAGGCAACCGTCTCTTTCGGACAAAAGGGAAACCAGCCTCTCAAGGGTCGCCACGCCCGGGTCTCGGGTTGCCCTGGCCAGCTCATACTGACTGGAAATCTCCCCAAGGTGAAGGGCCAATTCCGCTAAAATATCCCGTTTGGCGGGAGGGACTTCAAGAGACCGAGATACACGAAAAAGTGTAGTCCCTAACGTGGTAACCTCCTAGAAATTAATTGGGCAAGATCGGTTGCCATGGAAGAGATAGCCACATCTGGGGCGCCCTAACCAACAAAATAACGTTGCATCTCTTCATCATCAACAATAGGGGAGGCCAGCCTCTAGGGATGGGGGTCTACGGCAGGTTCAACCACCCCAAATGAGTCCGGGTCAGCCGCCACGACATCCTTGACCGCCTCTTGCAAAAGAATTCGCGCGGAGCGCCAAGTGTCACATAGCAGCAGTCATGTCTCCCTGACCGTCACCTCAAGTCATGTCAAGGGGTTTTCGTACCGTCAGTCATGTCCTCAAGGCCGCATGACAACACAAAAAGTGGGGCAATTGTTAACACCTAAAAATTATTAAGCCGTCGGCCGAGGGCTAATAGGAGAAAAGAAGAATTTTGGTGTGAAGGCAACCAATGCGACAAAGTGTAAAAGGGGGTATTTGCCAGAATGAGTGAAGTTAAAAGAGGCCATCGGAGCACATTAAGTGACAAAGTTCCCCGAGGAAGGGTTATGCACGAGGGCTAATGAGCTAAGTCGAGGGAAAGTAATAGCCCCAGCCTATAGAGTGCCAAGGCCCAGGTGGCTCGGGTGCCTAAGCGATAACCGAAAAGGCTCTCCTAAAGAGTAAGGAGTCTCTCACAGTCCAAAGATCAAGGAGTAGATGGCTGAGAGAATGTGACGCCAGTACGGGATACTTTCAAGCTTGCATGAAGTACAAAGATAGGAGGAATGCTATTTATGCTCTACGTGTGGAGGATGGTTGGGTAGAGGATGTTGCTTGCATTCGTGCTGGGCTGGTAAGATACTTCTCCACCCATTTCTCTAAGGAGCCTTGGAGTCGTCCCACCCTTGATGGCATCCAATTTCCTTAACTTTCATTGTTGGATAACTCTCTGCTGACCGGGGAATTTACCATGGCTAAGATAGAGGGTGTTGTTGCTTCATCAGATGGAAACAAGAGCCCAGGGCCTGATGGCTTCCACTTTAACTTCATTAAATCCTTCTGGGATTTGATGAAGGTTGAGGTTGGGATTCTTTTCCAGGAGTTCTTTGTTAGTGCTAGATTACCTAGGAGCTTCAGTTCATATTTCCTTACACTCATCCCCAAGGTTCGTTGTGCTTTCAACCTCGGGAACTTCAGACCGATCTCCTTCCTTGGGTGTATGTACAAACTTGTGCCTAAGGTTCTGGCAGCTAGGCTGGGCGTTGTGATGGATAAACTTATCTCTCCCACACAGTCTGCGTTCCTAAAGGGTAGGAAATTAGTTGTTGGGGTCGCGGTTGTCAATGAGGTGGTCGATTTTGCAAGGTAAAGGAAAAAGGTGTGTCTGATACTCAAGGTCGATTTCGAAATGGCCTACGATTTGGTTAGTTGGGGATTCCTAGACTACATGTTAACTCGATTCGGGTTCTCTGACACCTGGAGGATGTGGATTCGGGCGTGTGTGTTCTCAGGAAGTCTGTCAGTCCTTATCAATGGCAGTCCAACAGAAGAGATTAACATTTAGCATGGTCTAAAGCAAGGTGACCTGTTTTCCCCCTTCCTCTCTCTTTTGGTGGTGGAGGGTCTTAATGGCCTTGTCAACAGCACCTTGTCTTTGGGGATGTTTCGAGTCTTTCATGTGGGGCCCTCAGGATTTACCGTGTCGCATCTGCAGTATGCCGATGATACCCTATTCATAGGGGAGCCTACTGTAGGGAACCCTATTTATAAGGTCGTTTGAATTGGTGTCTGGTCTCAAGGTGAATTTTTCAAAAAGTAGTCTCATTGGTGTAAATGTGGATGTTGATTTCTTGGCTACGGTAAAAGGCTTCCTACACTACAAAGTGGCAACTTTATCGTTCAAGTACCTTGGCCTCCCGATCGGTGGAAACCCTCGAAGGTCGTCTACTTGGATGCTTCTTGTGGATGGCTTGCGGAGTAGGTTGGCTTCTTGGAAAAACAAGTATGTCAGTCTTGGAGGTAGGATTACCCTACTTAATTTTATCCTAAATAGCATTCCAGTCTTCTACTTGTCCTTCATGAAAATGCCAAATAAGGCTTGGAAGTCTGTTGTCAGGATCCAAAGGGAGTTCCTCTTGGGAGGGATAAAGGTGGGAGGAAGATTGCATGGGTTAAGTGGTCAAAGGTGTGTAAGCATAAAAATGACAGAGGCCTTGGAGTAAAGAACCTAAAACTTTTCAACTTGAGTTTGTTAGGGAAATGGAGGTGGAGACTTTTGAACGATACAATGACCCTTTGGAAATATGTACTCCTAGCAAGATAAGGTATTCGCTTATGGGGCAGTGATGAGATTAGTTGATGTGAGGCTTCAGCTAAAGTTTCCCTATGGTGGCGAGACATATGCAGAATAGGGGTTTCAGGGGTTGGTGGGGTCGATTGGTTTCAAGACTCACTTGTGCGGAAGGTGGGTGATAGGAATTCCCCTTCCTTCTAGCACGATACGTGGGTGGGGTCGGAGTCCCTTGTTAATGCTACTCAAAGGTTATTCTCGATTTCTAACCAGAGGGAACGCAGTGTAGGGCAAATAGTGAGGGGGGTTGGTGGGTTAGTGGAGTGGGGCCTGACATGGCGAAAGAGATTCTTTTTCTGGGAAGAGAGTCTATTGGAGGAACTTCTACTTACTCTTCCTCATCTTTTGCTTGTTCTCGAGCCGGATGCGTGGACTTGGAAAAAAAGAGTCTGATGGGGTGTACTCGGCTAAATCGGTTTACGTTATACTATCACTCGATCCAACTAGGGTTCTGGTCTTTTGGAACATCAGTTGGTGTTTTGTCCACTCTGGAAGAGCTTAGCACCCTCTAAGGTGATTGCTTTCTCATGGCAATTGATTTTAGATAGGATTCCGTCAAGGGAGAATCTGTTTAGGAGGAGAGTGATTAACGATGTCAGTGCTACTACATGTGTTCTCTACTCTGAGTATCAGGAGTCTTCTATACAGTTGTTCCTTACTTGTGAGTTCTCCCTTTCGATCTTGTATGCAATTGCAAAATGGGTGGGGTGGGTTTGGGCTGTTCCTCAAGATCTTGCCCAACTTTTCCTTCTTTTTTGTTCTTTTGGCTACGGGGACAAGTGCAAGCAGCGTTGGCTTTGATTTGGCTTGCGGCTATCTGGGTTCTTTGGGAGGAGCGAAATAATCTTATCTTCGCAGGTTCGCTTATTGATGGTATCCGAGCACTAGAGAGGATTAAGGTTTTGTCTTGGAGATGGTTTTTGGGTAGAAGTGGCGAGGGCCCATGTCTTTACTACGAGGGGTGGGCAGAGGTTTTTTTTGTGTATTTCATAGTATTTACCTTCATAATTGTATCATTTTCATGGATTGTATCTTCTCGGTGACATTTGTACAAGTTCGAGTATTCCTTGTACCCCTATTTTATACTTATATATATATATATATATATATATATATATATATATATATATATATATATATATATATACATATATATATAGGGAGCATATCAGGTGAGAACTAGTTCTTACCATGATAAGTAAGAACTAATCATTATAACCATTAGATTAAAACTAACGATTGAGATTACCTCCTTAATTATAGGTTCCCATGTGATTTGTAACTAAAAACGAAACAACCACACAACATCCTATAATTAAGGAGGTAATCAGAATCGTTGATTTTAATCTAATGGTTATAATGATTAGTAATCCTGTATTTTATTTTTGGCTTAAATATCATTTACCCCCTGCAAATATCACCATAATCCATTTACCCCCTTGCAAAAAAAATTCTTAAAACAAACCTTGCAAATATTAGGTGTTTCTAGTTACCCCCCTGCCGTTAACTTTCTGTTAAAAAAAACTGAGTTGGCTGCCAGAGATGACGTCGTGCCACGTGTCACCATATTATTGGGCCTCTGTGACAAGTGGGGTACCTTTGTTACTAAAAATAATAAATGTTTTGATTGAGATGAGGGTTGAACTCATGACCTTGAAGTCAATGGGGCATCCAAATACCACTAAGCCACTAAATCAGTTGTGTAAATTAAGCCAATAATAGTATATAACACATAACTCAATTAAAACAACAAAAAAACCAGAACTTCATCTTCCTCAACACCACCACCCTAAACACGAAAATGGAGATCTGAAAACGAAATTATGCAGATCTGAAATTAAAATACTGAAAACGAAAATGGTAACAATCAGAGAAACAAAAATGGAAACGATGGAAACATGGGAAAAACGAAAATGGAAAGAATCGAAATCTTCTTCAGATCTAAAATGGTTCATTTCGTTTTAATGGAATTTCCAGATCTTAATCTTCTTCATCTCGTTTTAATGGTTCATTTCTTTTTAATGGCATTTTCCAGATCTTAATCTTCTTCTCGTTTTAATGGTTCCAATTTCGTGTTTCTTCCATTGATGAAAGAGGAAGATGAAGCAATGGTAATGAAGACAGTGTTTTCGTTTTGTAATATATATTGTTTGTTGGAAACATGTTAACAAATCTTCATGTAATCTAGTGCTTAGAGGGAGTGTGTAGCATTAGGAGCCATTTAAGCGCCACGTGGCAGCCAACTCAGTTACTTTTAACAGAAAGTTAACGGGAGGGGGGTAAATAGAAACACTTAATATTTGCAAGGTTGGTATTAAAAGTTTTTTTTTTGCAGGGGGTAAATGGATTATGGTGATATTTGCAGGGGATAAATGATATTTAAGTCTTTATTTTTTGAATTTTGACATGACGATACTTATTCTGTTTAAGTGTCTCATCTAACCATTAATGTATAAAATTCAAAGGGCAGGAACTATTGAAAATAATAGTGACTTAGGAGGTGTTACATTCTCTTAGGGACTAATTAGTAATTTGGTAGTTGTTAGTATTTCCTAGAGTTCTATATATAGAGCACATTGTACTCACATTTACTATCTTTTTCAATATGATTCCTTATGAAGAGTTTTTACCTCTTTTACCACATGAGTATTCCTATGCTCTCTACCTCTCCTATGAGTTTGATCTATGCATGTATGATCCTATGATTCTTAACATGGCATCAAACCGATACCCTAGAGATGAGGATTATGCTTCCGATTCCGATTCGGTCACATGAGAAGAAGATGATTACAAATGAGTGTACCATCTACCTTATATACTAACCAACTAATGGGCCTTACTACTAATGACCTTACTATCTAATGGGCCTTACTACTAATGTCCTTACTATCTAATAGACCTTACTAATCGACTAATGGACTTACTACTTATATTTTAACAGGAAGCAACCTACATGCAGCAGGCCAACTCTCAGTGACAAACTACAAATCAAAAGCAGTTTGTTCCTCTCGTAATCCAAAGCTAGAAACTAATTAAAGCTCAACCAATAAGCCTATCAAACGTAGACTTTGTTTTTTTACATGTAGAAGGATTGAATAGTTTAGAACACGTATATGCAACATATGTTATATATTCTATAACGCGTTTCATCATTGGATTATTATTATTATTATTAAGTATTTTCAATGGATGATTATTGTCGTTATTGGGCTAAGTCATGCAGCAGGTTGGTAACGTCAAATAAAGACACATATTAATTTTCTTTTCTAAATTTCTAAAATACTCCTACCTACTCAAATGATTGTACTAGAAAATTCAAAACCCTATACCTCATACACAATTTTATGAACAACGTGCATGAAAATTTTAGATCATATCCAAAGCTGAGTCGGAAAAGTAAGACATGGTGAGCAGTATGCTATTTATATGTTAATTTTTTTTTTAAAAAAAAGCCAAAGTATTAATATAAACATATATGTGACGTAGGTATTAATTATAAGTGTACCCACAATACATACTTAATAATTGTCCACATCTTTCCCTCAGACTCTATATAATGGCACTAAAATTGAGGCCATAAACCCCACCCTTTCTCAAAGAAACCTTAAAACCTTTCTTTAAGCTTTTCTTTATACCATAGTTCTCTTACTATGGCATCATTTCATTTGCTATCAACCCTTCTAATTATTCCTTTTCTATTTTCCTCTATTGCATCTAGTTACTCATCAAGTTCTATCAAATCATGGTGTAGCCAAACCCCATATCCTCAACCATGTGAATACTATCTGAGCCACAACAATTTCAACAAACCCATTAATAACAAATCCGATTTTTTCAAAGTTTCTCTCCAACTCGCCATTGAGAGAGCACAAAAGGGCCAAGAAAATACACATTCATTAGGCCCAAAGTGCCGTAATTCACATGAAAGAACTGCATGGGCCGATTGTCTTGAACTCTATGAGTACACAATCCAAAGGCTCAACAAAACCATACTCACAAAGCTGTGCACTGAAACTGATTCACAAACATGGCTTAGCACAGCTCTCACAAACCTTGAGACATGCAAAGATGGGTTTTATGACCTTGGTGTTCCAAACTATGTGTTACCTTTGTTGTCTAATAATGTTACTAAGTTGTTAAGTAACACCTTGTCCCTTAATAAGGTACCTTTCCAAAAACCTTGTTACAAAGATGGGTTTCCAACATGGGTCAAACCGGGCGATAGGAAGCTTCTTCAAACTTCTTCACCCGTGTCTAAGGCGAATGTTGTGGTTGCTAAAGATGGCTCTGGAAAGTACACAACAGTGAAGGCCGCGATAGATGCTACACCAAAGGGTAGTAGTGGGAGGTATGTAATATACGTGAAGACGGGAGTGTATAATGAACAATTTGAGATCAAAGTGAAGAATATAATGTTGGTGGGAGATGGTATTGGAAAGACTATCATCACTGGTAGTAAGAGCGTTGGAGGTGGCACCACTACCTTCCGTTCAGCAACCGTTGGTAAGTAAATAGTTCCACTTTATTTAGTTACTTATTTTTTTGACACACTATATATATTTATTTTGAGCAAGCGTAACACTTTAGTTATTTAACATATATAATGTTTTTTCCTGACCAAAATTGCTATTCCAATATTATACTATTTAGTAATGACTTTCTATTTTCTTTGATCGAAAATTGCTTTGGATAAAGGTAGGTACGTAAACAAATAATATGTTGCTAATCTATTCCTAGCTTATCAATATTATACTCTTTTTTCAACCAATTCATATATTTTTCTAATTAATAGTTAATTCATCAATAATTTACTTTCCCTAATTAAATAATATTTTAATTTTTATGGTATAATATTATTTTACCGTTTTATATGAAAAAAATATTATATTACCTTTTATGATAAGAATATTTTACTTTTCATGCTTTGATAGTTTTTTGGATTAATTCCTTTTGTTTTACTGCTATTTGGAATAGTTCCTAGCTAGTAGCAACAATAGAATCTTTTTATTATTTATGCACTTAAATTGGAGTTTTTATACTATTATTCTAATTTTATTACAATGTTATCAATTATGACAATAAACTAACACACTTTGTAGCAACTAGAATCTAAATAATTTTTTGAATAGGATTGAAGAAAATAACCACTAAGTCTAGATCAAAAGCTATAATTTGAAAATATTTATTTTCAAGAAAAACCGTATTTTCAAAAAAAGAAGCAATATTTTAAAATAAAGACGGAGAAAAGCGTATAAAAGCAGTTAGTTACCTATGATAGAAAGTCAATTTATTAGTCCACAAAAGAGTTTGAGTAAGAAATTATTGCAGAAGAGATTATTTACTTACCAAAATGCTGTATTTTATAAGGCCTATCTCAACTGAAAAATTGCGAAATTGTTAGACTAGAGGAGATTATTTACTTAACAAAATGATGTATTTCAAGTAGTATTTGCCACTCTATCTAGAAAAAAAAATGATACAAATGCCGCTATAATATTGATTTCAAATCTCTTTGTGTGCATCAATTATTTATAAAAAGAATACAATTGGGTGTCCAGTTTCATAAAAGCATCTTCTTAATTTATTCGAGGTAACTTATCTTAAAGTAATAATATTTCCTTTTGAATTGACAATCAATCATGATTTTAGTAGACACCACATCTTAATGAAAAAATCTTAAAAAAAGTATATATTTTTGGAGCTATTTCCATATAGAAATTGAGAACGTATGACCTTCACATAAAGTTTTAGCCTCAGATTAGTGTTAAGTAGTCAAAACAAAAAGGAGACGTGCCGACAAATAGAGTCTAGAATACATCTCTCTCTCTCTCTCTATATATATATATATATATTTGGATCGTACCTGGTTGGTACCATTCTAACGTCTTGAATATAGCAGGGAAAAATGCAACACAATTTCCGAATCTAAATAATGACCGACACTGATAATGCATGTCTTAAATTTAAAGCTGCACTTTAAAAAAGTAGGACACGAGGGGTGCTTCCTTAAAGAGAAAAAACATCTATCAGTTGGTTATGCACCAAGAAAATCGTTTAATTTTCTACAAAACAGTTAAAAATAGAAAATGGAAAGTATAGAAACCAAAAGCTACTTAAATCAAAAAAAATGAAACACTTAATAACGGTTTATTTGGTATATTAATTAACTAAAACTAGCTTCAACAACATGCATGCTTATATTTTATACCTTGAATATTTTTGCTTAACGACGAAAATTGGGGAGTAAACAATATTGGTATCTCTCCAAGTGTTCAAGATTTAGTGTTTAAAAAGAATGAGTTCATGAAAATTGGGGGATCAAAACTTTAATTAAGCCAAAATAGTAGAGAGAAATTTATAACTTTTAACTGGGCAAAAAGTCATTCCACAAAAATGGTTGCAACTAATTGTTCTTTATTCTTCTTACTTTTTTACAGCTGTTGTGGGTGATGGATTTATTGCGCAAGATATAACATTCAGAAACACAGCTGGAGCAGCAAATCACCAAGCAGTGGCACTACGTTCTGGTTCAGATCTTTCAGTATTTTACAGATGCGGCTTCGAAGGTTACCAAGACACGTTATATGTCCACTCCGAGAGACAATTTTACAAAAGCTGTGACATATACGGCACAGTAGATTTCATCTTTGGTAACGCAGCCGTCGTGTTACAGAATTGCAATATCTATGCAAGAGCTCCTCCTCAAAGGATCATCACGGTAACCGCGCAAGGTAGAACAGATCCAAACCAAAACACTGGAATCATCATTCACAATTCTAGGGTCACTGGTGCCTCAGGTTTTAACCCTAGTTCTGTTAAATCTTATCTTGGGAGGCCTTGGCAGAAATACTCTAGGACAGTTTTCATGAAAACTTTTCTTGATAGTTTGATTAGCCCAACTGGTTGGATGCCATGGAATGGTAATTTTGCTTTGGATACTTTGTTTTATGCTGAATATGCTAATACTGGTCCTGGTTCCTCTACTTCTCAAAGAGTTAAATGGAAGGGTTACCGTGTTCTTACTACTGCTTCTCAAGCTTCACCTTTCACTGTTGGGAACTTTATCGCTGGTAACTCTTGGTTACCTGCCACGGATGTGCCTTTTACCCCGGGGCTTTAGTTTGTTTATAAGAATTTGGATACCTTTTTATTAGTTCTTGTATATTCAATTTCATGTTAAACCATTTGTGATGTGCACAAATATGTTACTTTGATGGACTAGCTATATGACAAGCAAAATATAAGCTGTAATGTTGTTTGTATTACTTTATTTGAAAGAATTGTAATCCTTGTTTCAACTGTAATTTAGTACAGAAATAAAGATGAATGTTTTAATGAATATCTTGATAACAATTTTTTAATCTCAAAAGAAGTGTTTTAAGAACGAGCTGAACCAGATGAGTCAACTGGTTGGACCGGGAATCAGACACTCTAGCAACTAGTTCAACCCTATTTGAACCGATCAGGACGGGGTTGGACCGGATTGAATCGCGGTTCAACTGCTTTGAACCGCCAATTTGTCTGGGTTGAACCTCCTGAAATGTATTTTTTTTTTCTTTTTCTCCAAAATTTAATACTTTTCTTATTTTTTATTTGATTATTACTCATTTGGTTCAACTATTGTTGAACTGAGTGAACCAATTGACCCATTACCCAGAGGTCTCTCCGGTTCAATCTCCGGTCCGGTTTTAAAAACATTGCCCAGAAGAAACATGGTGAAATTTCTCACATTCAATGTACATGTTATGAAATTAATCAAAACTAGAGTAAAATATAATCATTATAAGAGACTGTAGAAGAAGAAGACATAGACAAAGAGAAGAAGAGAGTATTTGCATTTTACACTTGAATGTCATTTACAATGTTACATGAGTCTTATTTATAGGACATTACAAGTATATGGATGGTCTAGCAAAATGTCTCATAATCATCCTAAGTTATAACAATGAGTAAATGACATGGGAGTTATAGAGCATCATATGGTATATGAAAGGACTAGGGAAGATGGACATCCACCAAATATTCATAACACTCGCCCTTGTTCGAAGAATATGTTAAGAATAGGAATTCTAACACTTGGATTTTCTCCCCCTGATGCATATGAAGCAACACACTTCGTGATATATCTTCCCTTCAATTGAGCTTCACAATCAGTATTGTCTTCATGGACTTCTTCCATGAACTGTTGGCATTTGAGCATGATATAAGGAAGTGATAACTATAGATTGCTATGTAGATCTTGACGATGTCTCAATGCCGCAATATGTAGATAATCAGATATTTAAGAACTGACTTGATCTAGATAAGAAAATTATATCGCATTTGCAAGTTAACTTGATGAACATATATTCATAAAATAATTGCTTTAATTCTGTTGTAAAAAAACAAACAAATATCTCACTTTCTTCTAATGTATTTTGAGTAGTGATAAATTCTATCTCACTAATGAGTATGATATAATATTATTATATCAATTCATATGATATTTAGTAATTTGCGTGCACTAATTTAAAGTCTTCGAGATCGAGATATTTGATATCTTCTTGAGACACACATCATGTACTCAATATAGCTTTAATTTATTATGATTCAATTAGCTGATTGATCAATCTGCAGGTCGAGACAAAACTTTGTTTCGCAGAAATATTTATTAAGATATTTAACCCGATGCTAAATGTATAATCGGTGGCATTTTTGAAATTAGGACACAAATCTTAGTTCACATTAGACATTAAAACAATCGATGCTAAGTGTACATGAGGAGGTCATTTAACATCGATTGTTTGAAACAACTAATGTTAAATGTATCTTTTTCCTATTCCCCTCGCACATAAACTTCGCTCTCTCAAGTCTCAACACCCACACTCGATCTCTTCTTCCTCGCAAACCTCTCTTTCTCTCCTTCCCTGGTTTGCCCTAAGCTCCTACTATTGAAAGAAAATGGTGTCGTTTTCTCTCCCTCTTGCACTCTGCCCTAAGCACATCTTCGATACACATCGTTTTCGTCTTCAAAGCAGCAAGCATCATTTTCGTCTTCAAAGAAATCTTCATAGCAGCATCGTTTTCGTCTTCAAAGCAGTAAGCATCTTCGAAATCACTGTTTTCGTTTTCCTTTTCTTTTGCTGTAAACCCTAAGTTTCGTGGCGGCTCTGTCGTGGTTCTCTCTGAATGCGATGGTCAGATCTGTTGCTTTGTTTCATATGTGTGTATGTGAACGTGTTTCGGTTTTTGAATCTGAATAAATATTCAGTGATGTTTGCGATTTGACCTGAGTTTTCCAGGTAATTGTTCTCCAGGTCAAATAGATCTGAAAAAGGAGTTGAATCGCTCGGCAATAGAGTTTATGGTTTGATCTTCATCTTAGGTTGTTGAAGCTGTGGAATCTTGATTCACTACGGAAATGTGGTAATCAATGATTCCAATATTTATTTCCTGCCACAGTTTTTGTGTGATCCTCACTCCACAGCCACTATATTTTTGAATTTTTTTATATCTGCATCAAGTTCTGACTACATGCTTCCAACATTTTGATTCATTTTGTTATAATTTACAGAGATCTGTTCAACCTCTTTGGGTGTTTGGTGGAGCCTAAAACTGTAAGTGTTTCTATTGTTTCTTGAAGAATAATGTAACTTTGTTTTCTGAGACCAATCTGTAAATTTGTACTTTTTCTACTTAGTTATTAACATTCATATGACATCACACTACTGTTAAACAAAATATAAGGGACATGCCAAATGAGAATTCATAACTCAAATGAATTTATAGATCTTTTAAATTTTGATGATGCCTTTATTTTTGTTAACCTTGCTTAGATTCTGAAGTGGAACTATTACTTGAAAAAGAATAAATTTCACTTTTCTCGGATAGGTATTGTTGGAAGTATCAGGATTTTTGTTTTGTGCATTTTCTGAATGGCATATATGTTAAACTTGTAGTAGTTTCTTAAAATAAAGATTGATGTTTAGTTTGCCATAATGACAATTGTGTCAGATGCGACCTCGCTCCTGACCCTACTAAGGCTTACAATTATGAAGCAATATGCTAACTGATCTCAAGTCTTGGACATATTTTAATTAAACTGCACCTAGTTGAAGCTTTATTAGCCCAATATGTATTTCGACTATTTTGATTTTATTTCTTGTTTATGCAGCTTCCAACTCAACTATATACAGCAGTCGTAAGAATCTAGCTGAAGATTGAGGTGTTCTAATACCTTAATTTTGTCTTACTTTTCCAGTCTTGGCTAAATGAGTGACCTATTTCCCACTGTTTAATGTGCAGTTGTATACCATTATAACTCTTTCAGTTTGTTCACAAGTCATTTACTACAGACATATATATCCTCAACTTTACAAGAGACAGTTCAAGGTGAAATCTCCTATACTTGATGTTGTATGTGAATTTTTTTGACATACTGTTAGATGTTTGGTGATGAGTATTGCTATTTGATTATAGGAAATATATGTTAAGTTATTGTATGTAAATATTTAAGTATGCAAATAATGGGGACAAGCTATTGGGATAAGACTAAAAGTGTAGTACACTTCAAAAGTTCCTTTGCTGTGTCTTTTTACTTAAGCATGTTTCATTTATGTACTATATTTGTGTGGTTGGAGTACAATTATAATCTTATTACTATGTGAATTATCCCCAAGGGAAAACATCAAGCTGACATTTATACTCTAGTATTATTGAGTACTATGTACTAATTTACAGACATGGTAAATTACTTATGATTTTGTTTATTTCAGTAAGTTAAGACCCCTTAAAAATATGCTAGACATTTCTAATGTAATAAAGTTGTTTTAATATAATAGGGGAGTTGAGTGTTGGGCTGGTAAGGAATGGACCACGGTCAGGTGGACCTAACTAACCTGTGGATAAAATTTATATCTGATCTTGTAGAAATCATGAATTGAATGGAATAAAATTTTATGAAAAAGGAATGATGGTCTGAATTTTCCATTTTCACTATAAAAATTTGAGACGGTTTTTGAAAATTGCAGTTTCTGGAGTTCTATTGAGAGATGGAACCACAATAGGAAATGGAGTGGTTGGAAGCCCAAAAGATTGCAATCAGCGTAGACCTTGTTTATGTGGCCAAAAAGCAGCTTCAATTCTTTGCTGCTGTTAATAGAAATCGTCACCTTTATGACGGTCCTGCCCTTGACAAGGCTATCTATAGGTATTATTGTGTCAAGCATATATTTTTTGTATTAGATTTAGAAGAATTATATTGTTTTGTTTTAGTTTCTTCATGAGCATCTCAATTTTTAAAATACCATCTACTAGTTTGGAAGGTTCTTGCTTTAGCTTCTGAATCATGCATAATGTCTGTGTATCGCTTCTGGTTACTAGTTTAGTTCTTTACTTCTTTTATAAGCTTCTAAATCAATTGCTTGCATGTTAACCCACTGTGAATTCTGCATAGATTTATTCGGTTAGAGCATTAAGGTATGATACCAAATTCTGCATAGATTTGTTCAGTTAACCCACTGGAGAGGAATTATCAGTCGGAGAGCATTATCTGCACATTCAACTCTCAGATTAGTCCATTAAGGTATGATACCAAATTCTGATATGCATATTTTTTGAATGATACAATTGTGATGAGCTATTTGTGATTCCACTAGTTGTGCTCAATGCATGCTGTATCAGTAATGATACAATTGTGATGAGCACTATATCATATGCAAGACAGAGATTGATGTCTGATTTGTTAGGCATGTTTTTTCAGAGTTCAGGTACAGGCAAGAGAGTAAAAAGGAATGGAACAGAGAAGATGATAAATCAAAGGAAGTAGTTCATCTTAGGACCTTACCTTACCTTAGTTTGACGTTTGTGTTTTAGAAACATTTTGTTGAATTTTTGTGTTTTAGAAACATTTTGTTGAATTTTGTGTAAGAAACTTGTAGAAATTTTAAGTTTAATGAATTGTATTGTAAGATATTAATTTCAATGGAATTTGAAGAATTTTTATGAATTTATTATGTGTTGCTGTTTGGAAATAATTTTGTATATCATGATTTTATAAATTGGTGAATTGATATCTATTAATAGTGTCAATTAATTTTTTTTTTTAAAATAGACATTTAGTGTACAACCGATGCTAAATGTGCTTGTTAGAGACATTTAGCATCGGGTATTTTATACAACCGATGCTAAATGTGTTTGTTAGAGACATTTAGCATCGGGTATTCTATACAACCGATGCTAAATGTGCTAGTAAGAGACATTTAGCATCGGTTATTCTATACAACCGATGTTAAATGTGCTTGTAAGAGACATTTACAAGCACATTTAGCATTGGTTAAATAACCGATGCTAAATGTCCCACTTTTAGCATTGGGGGATTTAGCATCGTCGGATAACCGATGCTAAATGTCCAAAACAACTGATGCTAAATGTCTTTTCTGCACTAGTGCTTATCACATTTAGCTCTATATTATATACACACAAAATTGTCAACGATGACTTTGTTTCTGTTCCATCGCATTTCATTCTTGACATAAGTTATTGAGATCTCATTTCCACAAATTTCGGGTACTTGATCAGTTCTTCTAGAACTTGAAAAATAATTATGTCAAATTACTCATTTGGAGTTTCCATATCCTCATTTGGGTCATCTTGCTTTTAAGCTCGTTTTCTTGTTCGATGATTTTTATTCATTGGAACCGACTAAAATGCACGCTTCATGTGTGGCTAAGATTTATTTGCAATGTTTGAGTGTCCAACATGGACATAGATTTTAATTTGTGTATTGTAGCTGGTTAATAATTTACAAAATTTTGCAAATGAAATATTCTTTGAACCTCTGGTTCACTTTGGTTTATAAGAGGGTCAAGATAAGATAATAATAATAATAATAATAATAATAATAATAATAATAATAATAATAATAATAATAATAATAATTTCCAGTTGCTTATCTCCCCCCTAATGTTGGGAAAACTAATTCATCAAAATGATATTTAGCTAACTAAGCTAGAAATTTATGGTTGTTGGCTCAACATACTTTATGATGGATGAAGATTCATATACTGATATATTCCCAACATTCTTTAAGGATCCATCTTATTACGTTGTGATGGATTCATTTTAGTATGCACAACACATCAAAAATATATTAGATGGAGAATATTAGGTCATTGACCAAAATTCAAATTTAAAGGGGAGAACACAGATATATGTTAACTTATTGGCTTGATGTGTATCAAAGTCTCAGCATGTAAGATTGCATGTTCTCAAGTAGAAAATATAAGTTTTATCTCTTAAGTATTAGTCATATTTTTGTCAAAAAAAAAGTAATGGTCATATAAATAACTTTAGATGTCTAATGAATGCTTCTTTAGGACACTTTTATGCATGAACATATGCTATGTGATATTCAATATAAATTCTAATAGTCATAAAATACTTATCAGATGCTTTCAAGATAATTCCCATAATGAGATCTTACTCGAATTAGGTGAGCAAAGAATCTCACAAAACTTCTGGTTGTGAGTTGATGACAATTATATTTATGTAGCCATTTAGTTGATGCATCAATTAAAGTAATAAAATATCTAAATGATTCACGTTATTGGTGTATTTGTATACAAACATCAACTTAAGGACATTGTACAAATGTGAGAGACTTATTCCCTCAAATTCTCTACTTCCTATGAGAACTGGTAATACACAAAAGTTAATGGATTAAAAAATCTACGGGCTCTTCAATATAAGTTCTCAAAAAAAATCTTAACTATTTTGTTCATCATAAAGACCCGGGATGGCCCAACTGGTGTTGCCAACGACAAAATTTTTATAATCTATAAACTTCTAGTTTAAGATAGCGTGTGTTAATTCGAGGAGGTTCCCTTGAAAGAGAGGTGGGTCACAATGGATACGCTTAAGTACCAAATCTTTCCTGGCTAGAACTTTTCCCAAAACACTATTTTTCAAAAATCAAGCCGAAGAGATTACTGGGATGAGTCGCGGACTAGGTCGTGGCACTGCTTAAAATTGTGCAAGCAAGCTATAAACCAATACGTCCCCAAGATAAAACAGCCCAGTCGAAACTACTACGAAATTTTACTGCACCGTGAAAATTCGCTCTTAGAGATACACCCTCAATATGGTTATGAAAACCACTCTTTAATAAATAAGCTTGGAAATGCTTCAAGCTATCTAGAGAAGAAGAGAGAAAATTTGGAAGTGCATCAACTTTTGGTCTAAATAAGGAGTGAGGAGGGGTTTTCCTTTTATAGGCATAAGAAGAGATAGTCGTTGGAAGGAATTTAAGAGCCAATGACTCTTTTGACCAAAAAACATTACAATTTGAAACTTTGGCCCAGTTAACATGACCGTTGGAACCTTTGACTTGGTCAATACACTACAAGAAAAACACGTATTTCCGGCGGATTTTTGCTGCCGGAAAATTTCTGGCTGAAAAAACGGTATTACCGGCGGAATTTTTTTCGACCATACATTTCCGACGGATTTTTGAAATTTCTGGCGAAATTTCTAATTTTTTTTTTTACAAAAATCTAATGTTAAAAAATCCGCCGAAAATGTTACCGGTGATTTACCGGCGGATCTTAAATAAAAAAATTTTAAAATCTGTCGGTAATGTTCAAAAAACCGCCGGAAAAATTCGGAGGGAAAAAAATCCGCCGGAAAAATTTGGAGGGAAAAAATTCCGTCTATAAATAAAACTTTCTCTTACACTCCTCTCATTCTCTCATTTAACTCTTTCTTTCCTTCTCATTCTCTTCTACATTTTCTCTATCTTATATTTCTTCTTCTTTCTCATACTCTCTAATCTCCAAAAATTTCTCTACATATCTCTCTTCTATAATTCTCATTTCTTCTTCATTCTCACTTCTGCATTCTTATTTCTTCTTCCTTCTCATTCCTTCATTCTTATTTCTCCATACTTCTTCATTCTTATTCTCTCCTATATTATTTCTTCTCATATTCTATTTCATTCCTTCCTACTTCAACATTCTCATTCAATATTTTACTTTATTTTCGTTTTTTCTTACTTCTAAATAAAAGACATTAAATTTTAAAATTTGAAAAAATGTAAAAAAAAAATTTAATTTTTTTTTTAAAAATCCGCCAGTAATGTACATTTCCGGCGGATTTTACAAAAAAAAATTCAAAAAAAAAATTAAAAAACCGCCGGAAACGACCATTATCGGTGGATTTTCCGGCGCCAGAAATCGTTTGCTGCGAGCTGTCTACCGGCGCAATAAATCTGCCGGAAAATCCAATTTTTCGGCGGATTTCGGTCATTTCCGGCAGATTTTGCTCGCCAAAAAATCTCATTTTTCTTTTTGTGATATGACCGTTGGGAGACGCAAGAAAAAATAGTTTCAAAAATTAAATATAAACCACAAGGCCCAAGCTTGGCCCAACCGGTCAGACGGCGGCGGCGCGCGCGCATGTGATGGTCATTTTGTGTGCATCCTCTCCCATTCACAAAATTGGGTACCCCTAGGGGCCCAAACCCATGTGTGAGTTTTCCACTTATAAACACTCTCAAAGTGCCTATTCTATCCAATGTGGGACTTTTTTAATTCACACATAAAATCAAAGTTTCAACAATCTCCCACTTAAATTTAAAAAGGAGTTTTAGAAGTAGCGTCTTACGACTTACGAGGTGTCTTACAACAATCCCCCATAAGATTGTGCATAAACAAAGGTATCCTACGACTTGAACCTTTGCATATCGGTTAGTATTTAGATTGAACAAGAGTGACTCGTAGTCTTGAACTCTATCTCTAACCTCAAAACCACACACAACCTTTTCCATTGATGTATTCTTATAAGCCGGTGCTTTTATGGCCTTGCACGTCTATCCCAGTTTAGTGAACGATCTAGGAATCCTGCCAACGATTCCATAGGAAGCGGCCCCATTTTCACATTCACAAAGGTGAGTTTATCAAGAGTTCTCCCGTATCTAGGTACTCCACTCCACATAGAGAATAGATCTCATTAAAAGTTTCTATTACCTAAACTTTACGTCGCTTCAGGAATCATGCTTCTTTACTTATAATAGCATGTTCATCTCGTATCACTTCACAATTTGTTATTACCTATTGAACCTAATTCTTGGGATCTCCAGCATTTTAGGTTGGCTTACCATCGTGAGTGACTTATGATTCTAATGGCAGTAGTCCCATCCTTTGAGATGTATTTTGGACTTTCTCCCTAGCTAATCCTTTCTTCAATGGATCAGCTAAATTTTGATCAAGGCGTACATGATCCACTCTCACAGCTCCTTTTGAGAGACATTCTCTCACACTGTTGTGCTTACGACGTATTTGTCGTCTTTTACCGTTGAAATTACGGTTCTCTATTTTTGCAATAGTTGTACTATCGCAGTGGATCAACACAGCTGGCGTCGGTTTCTCCCATAAAGGGATCCCTTCTAGTAAACATCTCAACCAACACGCTTCTTTACTAGCGGTCGCCAATGCTATCATTTCAAACTCCATAGTGGACTGAGCCCATATGGTCTGTTTCTTAGATTTCAAGGAGACAACGCCACTAGCTATACTAAATATATAGCCACTAGTTGCTTTGGATCATCTGATAGAGTATTCCAGTCTGCATCACTGTATCCTTAAAGTACAGCTGAAAATCTCCAATAATGTAGTCCGCGATTCGTGGTAGTTTTAAGGTATCTCATGACTCTCTCGATAGCGTGTCAATGCTCTATACTAGGTCGACTAGTAAACCTGCATAGTAATCCCACAACATAGGCAATGTCGGGTCCAGTACAATCAGTGGTTTACCTTTGGCTGCCAATGATCCTTGCATATTTCGTTTGTCTAACATTGTCATCAGTGTTCTGAATAAGCTTGACACTCGGATCATATGGTGAACAAGCAGGTTTACAATCAAAATAATTGTATTTCTTTAGGATCTCTGCTCAATATTACACTTGCTTCTCCAAGGTTTTTCATATCAAAATTGTTGCACAAAAGTGATTTCACTTTATTTACAGCACAAATGTTTTATCCAAATATGAGTAAGTCGTCTACATAGAGACATATGATAGTGCAAATGTCATTTTCGGTTTTGTAGTAACTGCATTTGGCACTTTCATTCACTTTAAACCCATTCGATATTATTAAATTATCAAACTTATCATGTCATTGTTTAGGAGCTTGTTTGAGATTGTACAAAGACTTATCCAACTTATGGACCTTGTGTTCTTGCCCGCGAACTACAAAGCCTTCAAGTTGTTCCATATAAATTTCTTCTTCCAATTCACCATTTAAAAAAGCAGCTTTGAAATCCATTTGGTGTACTTCCAAATTGTAAATGGCGGCCAACGAAATTAGTACCCTTACGGATGTAATTCTAGTAACAAGAAGAAATGTGTCGATGAAATATATATTCTCTCTTTGTCTAAAACCTTTGGCTACAAGGCGAGTCTTGTATTTATCAACAATGCCTCCGGGTTTCAGTTGTTTTTTCAAAATATATTAACAACCAATTGGTTTGCAACCAGGAGGCAAGTACACTAAGTGCCATGTCTTGTTAGGCTCTAGAGAATCCATCTCATCATTGATGGCTTCTTGCCACAAATCGGCATCAAAAGAAGACAAAGCTTCTTGAATTCTAGTTGGATCGTCTTCTAATGTATAGAACATATAATCAGGTCCATATTGCTTTGCAACACGTGCTCTTTTACTTCTTCAAAGTTCTATTTCCCTTTGTTCGTTGTTTTCAACGTTCCTAGGCACAGTAACTTGACTAGTTTTGGTGCCCCACTATTTCTTGATTTCAAAGGGAGTTTATTTTCATAGAAGTCAACGTCATTTGACTCTACGATCACTTTTGCATTAAGGTAATAAAACCTATATGTTTTGCTATTTACTGCTTACCCAATGAATACACATCCATAGGCTCTATTGGCGAGTTTAACTCTTTTAGGAATTATGACATAAGCCAAGGAATCTCAAATTCACATAGGAAGGCGACAGCTCATCGACAACAAAACCTCAACCGTGAATAACAAACTTCCCACGGACTTCCCTGACTAGCTTCTAATGTATCTCCACTCTGGTTTCGACGATAATGGCACTACAAGAAAAAAGGACTTCCCCGCAAACTACTTCTCTAACTTTCTTTTGCCAAAAACCAAACCCTAAAGAAATTTAGAAGAAGCCGTCTCTATCATCACTCATCAGTGTTTCTGATTTGCGCTCCCCACCCTCCATCAGAGGAAACGTCTCTACCCATCTTCCTATTTTTGAGGTACCAATTTTCGTAACCTTCCCTTTGCTTCTCTAACTTGCTTTCCCGTTTCTTTGATTTGTGCCTGTATTTGAGAATTGAATCTTGTGCTCTTGACATCTTCGTTCTTCATGAGGGTTCTTGTTTTGCTTTCCTTTAATTTCTGTAACAGCAACGGTAATTTGAGATATGTGCATGCCTACTTTTTCTTGGTTGCTGAAAGTTAATTTTGTTCAATTGTTTTAGGGTTTCACAGTTTTTTTATTTCACAAAACTAGATGAAATCTTATATGTGTGTGATCAAGCATAACAATGTGCTAACAAATATTCATTTTTAAGTTCTATCCTTGTTTTGCTGAATCTTTCTCCAAACTCAGTAACTGGTTTATTTAGTATTTAATTTAATTATGCTTTTTAATCACAGACTTCACAAAGATTGATTTAGTTTAAAATAAAAATTGAACTATGCATAAAACTACATCACTCCAAATCAGACACAACAGAAACAAATTCAATGGTGCTCCAACAAGGTGAAGCTCCAAGTTCAAACTCCAGCTAGAATATTATCTACCTTTGTCTTTATGCAATCTACACACATATAGACACCACTTCAAATTTGTTATATAAGCTCAAAAAACTATCTGTTAACTATTTCTTAAAGTATAGAGAGTAGACTCTAGGATATTGTGATACACTAAGTCAGTACTATGTTTTTAGTTTCTTTGCATATGAATTCAAAACATGTTTAAATAAAGGATTCTACCTTCTGGTATGTCACTTTTAGTTACTATATAACCTCACTATTAAATATGTTAATTAACAGGGCATTACCAGTCGAAGATTTGGCTTTAAGGCTTGTAGTCTTTTCATTGTTTAATACTGTGAAACTTTTGAGTCTAGTCTGTTTTATTTCTAATATTCCTCTTGTTTATACCCCAATTTTGGGGATTTCTTTTTAAGAAAATCAGAACACTCAATCGAGTGAGTGGGGATGCAATTAAGTATGTTCAATGTATATGTGCTTCTGGTGTATGTTAGTATTGTCTGATTGCTTGTTGATACAAAATTTTACTGACCATATCTCAATTGGTTGTGTTTAGTGAGGAATGACATGACAAGAACAAAAATATTCTGATCAGTAAAGGAGGGACTGATTTGCATTGTTTGTGAATATGGAATTTGGATGTTCTATTTGTTATTTATGCATCACTTAGCATGTTGTATCTTCTTTTGAGCTTTATAGATAGTCTAGATAAATGATATGGAACACCAAGGGCATGTTGTACCCTCTTTTCAACTATCTACAAGGATGATAATGCTTCTATTCAGAAGCTAGAATCTAAAGAACTATGCAATAAATTGGACTAATAGTTCAATGCCTTAAAAATTTACTGTGCAATACACTGTGTGTGATTATATAATCCATGATCTATAAGTAATAACCTTAAGGAGTGTATAAGTTGCTTGCTGAAGTGAGTGTACAAGTTCTTTTATTAATTTGTCTTTAAGAGCTTGCTTTTAATTTGTCTTTTATTAATTCTTGCTGAAGTGAGTGTATAAGTTGCCAAGTTAGTATTTTGTAGTTTGGTTTTGAACTATAAGTAATAACCTCTAAGAGCTTGCTTTTAATTTGTCTTTAATTAATTCTTGCTGAAGTGAGTGTATAAGTGATATATGGCAAGTTCAGGACCCTCACTACTTAAGCAATGAAAGCAAGTTATTTAGTTTTAAGAATCATTAGTAATTACTAATTAGTTTTAAACATGTTTGCTTAAAGTACTTAACATTCCATCATATATAAGTACTTAACGATATTTGCTCAAAGTGTTCCAGGATAAGGTAAACTATTATCTCACATGGAGCTACACCAAACATCTGAAGATGAGTCTTTTCTACGTGATGAGCTTGAGGACATCCTACATGAGCCCCCAATTGATACAAAACTTCAAGTCACTAAAAAAACCAAAAAGAACTTGTTGGATGGTTTTAGTAAGCTTGGGATAATGTTATTAAGGTATTAAGTGTTGTTTTTCTTGTTTGTTATCCATAATACCTTGTTTTTATTACCTTGTAATGTAGTGTTATAACTAACAACAGTAAGTTTTATTCCCAAATTTTGTTTTGAATCATGTAGATATGTGTTGTGGCTGTTTCGTTACAAGTACACATCCTTCTTTCGCTTGTGCATAAACTTCTATTCTTTGATCATTTTTATACTTACTGTTATTTTGAATATTCTAAAGTTGAAAGGAAGAAAGGTAAATCTCAAAAGAATTCTTGGAGAAACAAAATGCTTATGTGGGAAGTGGGAACAATTTGAGAGAACTGTTATACAAGATCTCAACATTGGATCTTTACTTTCATGGTTGTTTTGTATGTATTGTCATTGGCGATTGTGAATGAAGGGGTTACTTATAAGTCATGCTTTACAGTAAATTCAAGTATTTGAGGAAGTCAGTGCTTTTATTCGGACATTTTAATATTTTAATTGATAATTCTGCAGTCTTTTAATACTTTGTTTCTAATGTCCAGGGATGAAGCTATGAAAAAGGCTCGTTTGAAGAGATTGGTCTGTCTTGCAACTATGTAACTGACCAAGTATCACTTGAATATACTCTCCTCCTTACACTTAGTGAAAATGCAGAACCTGACAGAACAAATGAAGTTAGAGTTTTAAATTTCTTAATTGGAAAAATTGTTTGATCTCCTGGATTGCTTGCATCATACTTATAAACAGCAGACTAATTCCTTGATTGTCCAGGTGAGTCACTAAAGTAGTACTTCTTTCACGAGCTTTTATTTGATTGTAATTATACGATCAATAAATATTGTAAATTTCAACTGTTACATCAGCACAAGAAGGAGCTTATAGAGATGAAGGGAATCCACCATATTTTGGAAAATCATAACAACGAGCATGTCTAGTACTTGTCCATTTGAAGTCAATTCTGTACAGAAAAACTAGCTTGTCTATTTATTGGAAATACTTTTTGTATTCACTTGTGATTCTTCAAAACTTATGTGTACCTAAGTCATTATTTGTGTATTTGAATTGTTAAATAAAATAATGAGAAGAGATTTTTCACTAATTCGATATGTTTTACTTTTCACTTATATATGAAACCTTTATTTGTGTATTTCAAAAATTGTGTACCAAAGTCATTATCTGTGTGTATGGATTGTTAAATCAAATAAAAGAATGAGAATAGATTGTTCAACCATTGGATGTTTGTAAACTAATTAAATGTCACTAGTGGGACTAATTTTTTTGGCAGAAAAGTCAACATTATGGTAGTTTTAACTGCCATTATTTACAAAAAAACAAACGCCATTTTATACAATGCATATTATGGCGTTGGTGTGGCGGTTTTAGTAAACCGCCATTTTATACCTTGTGGCATCAAAAATTATGGCTTTTTGGAAATCGCCATTCGTGTGAATAGTGGCGGTTATAACCGCCACATTTTACCAAAAAAACCGCCATTTTTTGCATGTTCTTTTGTAGTTCATTTTTCAGAAAGTATACAACAATGTAGTCAAAGAAATTATAAATAAAAGTGATAAACTATCGTTTTCCATTTCTAGTTACTGTTCTATCTTATTCGCATTTTTCTGAGTGAGTCAAAACTAATACTCGAATTTCCTTACTGATTTATGCGAAGTCCTGAAAATTCTTGCTTGATTACAAAAATCACAATTTTTTTCTTAAGTCATTTAAGAAAATAACTTTTTTTTGACCAAATTTAAGAAAATAACTTTTAAAAAATGCTATCTGGCTCATATTGAAAAGAATGCATTTGTTTACACGTTAAAGTCAAACACGTGTAAAAATTAGTATAGTGTACAAAACTTCCGATAGACGATGTAAACAATGCGTTAAAAAAATATTATTGTTTAAAAAAATCACTAGACTCAACATAGTTTTCTTATTTTCAGTAACGGTACGTACATTCAAAACATAGTAACCATCCACCAACTTTTGCATTCACAAACAATGTTGATTTCAGAAATTATAGCAACAGATTGCTATTTAGTCAGGTTAGCCTGCAGGGCAGAGCTAGGGTTGTTCCTACACTTGTGTGTTATATGACCTGGTCTCTTGAAATTGAAACAATTAAATGGAGGAGCAGCGTCATTTCTAGGTGGTAGTTGAAGTTTAGATTATGGGAAATTTGGTGGGTCCCATTCCAGTTGTTGTTCTTTTGAGCATGATTACAGTTTTAATTTTGAAAGGTTTTCTAGAAAGTTATATTGCAATCAATATTATATATCGCAATATATCGAGAGAAAAAACAATTTTTCCAAAAATTGAAAAAATAATGTTATTGCTAATGAGATGAAAAGCAATTCTATGATATAAAATCAATAACCGTTAAGTGTTAAACAAAAAAATGAGTAAAAAAAGAATATGCAACTTCAAATTAAAAGATATGATTTGAACAATTCTTATAGAGATGATTATTCTCTTTCCGTAAAATCAAAAATTATTGAGATAATCATTCTCTTTCTATTATTAGACCGTATAGAGAAAATCATCCTCTTTCTATTGATAAACTGTATA
The DNA here is from genome assembly GCA_963573325.1 of Astragalus glycyphyllos. NCBI lineage: Eukaryota > Viridiplantae > Streptophyta > Magnoliopsida > Fabales > Fabaceae > Astragalus > Astragalus glycyphyllos. Next base: position 29,497,510 of record OY754310.1, on the reverse strand, counting down.
GAGAAAACCATTCTCTTTCTATTGATAAATAATATAGAGAAAATTCTTACAGAGATAGCCATGCTCCTTGGAAGACTTACTGTAATAATCATAAACATCATCAGTTAGTTCGTTAAGAATAAAATTCTTATAGAGATAGCCATGCTCCTTCCATAGGAGTATTTCTTTTTCTATTTTAGCCTAATCAGTTGTTTGATTTGCTACTGGAATCTCATCTGTCAAGACATTGGTAACTTTTTTACAGTTACGAAAAATTGCATCTTTTGTTGCCAACGTTTGAAGTGAGTTCCCTCAGATCGAAATGGTTTGTTGAAGTCAGAGGCAGCGAAACCAACACCAGTAATTTCTTCCGTTGTTATGGCTGATTTGAAAACGTCTTAAAATTGTTAGTTGGAGTAGGTTCCCAGGAAAGAGAGGCGGGTCAATATGGACACGCTTAAGTATCAAGTCTTTCCTAGCCAAAACTTTTCCAAAACAACACTATTTTTCAAAAGTCAAGCCGAAGAGATTATTGAGATCTTCCTTTTATAGGAATAAGAAGTGAGGAGGGGTCTTCCTTTTATAGGAATAAGAAGATATAGTCGTTGGAAAGAGTTTAAGAGTCAACGGCCCTTTTGACCAAAAAACGTTACAGTTTGAAACTTTGACCCGATCAATATGACCGTTGGAAGACGCAAAAAATAAAAAATATTTTTCGAAAATTAAATATACACCACAAGGCCCAAGCCCGACCGAGCCACTGTTACATCAACAAGTTTCTACCCACTGTTTCCTCACCAACACTCACCCACCCTAGGTAGCTTAATAGAACTACACACACATTATAGTTTCTCATCAACACTCACCTACTTCTTAGGTAGATAGAACACTGCTCATGTTGTATTTTCTCATTAACACTCACCTACCCTAGGTAGCTTCGTAGGAAGAACAACATACAAAGATGGTGAATAAAAGGGTTTGGGATTTACTACAGCTTGATACACTTACAATAAGTGGATATGAAATATGTAAAACAAAGTACACACTCTTTCAATGTTATCCCAACCTGTAAAGCTCATGACAAAGAGTGTGAAAGAAGTGAATGATGGAGAGCAATAGTTTATCTTGATATGTCTTGTGTTTATCTCTCAATATACTTCTTCTATTTCAGCATCCAATCACTTATTTGATAGATGGACTTTGAGTTTGGTTGCTGAAATCTCTTCTAGAGCAAACTTCTCATCTTTGAGAAGCTTCTCAAATCTGCAAAAGATTGAGGGGATGAAGAAATCTAGTGTAGACACAATATAATCCCTCTCCCTTGAGTTTCTTCCGCCTTCCCATGTGTTAATATAGTTGATTTTTTCATTATAGCCGTTGGGAATTATCTATGGGTCCATAGGAGTGATTTGGAGTGATGTGATAGAAGTTGAGAAAGTTGGCAGCTTTTGAACCTTCCCAAGTTGCACTTTGTAATTTATCTGAACTTTTGAATCTTCTTGTACTCTCCTCTCGTCCTACTAAGCAGCTATGACTTGACTTTTCACTGTTGGCCAGCCTGGTCCAGCTTTACATGAAGCTTCTCAAGCTTCCTAGTGTTGAACAAACACCTTTTGTGCATCTAAGGAATAATCAAGCATTCCCTCTTTTGATGTTCAAAGTATTCCAACATATTTATTGCTTGGACACCCCATTTAATGAAAATGAAGATCATTCATAAGCAATTAATATGTTTGGCTTGAGATGGTTGTATTTCCCAGCAACCTTCTCAAGCTTCATTCTTCCTACTCTTTATTCTTCTTACTCTTTAACCTTCTCAAGTATGAACTTATACTTTTAAGATGTTTGTGAGGTCAACTTTTGTTTGACTTTTGGTCAAACCTTTTGTTGACTTTTGGTCAAACCTTCGTTGACTTTTGGTCAACCATTTTTTAATTTGGTCAAACCTTCTGTTGACTTGTTTTGAGCTTCTCATATTTTAACCTTCTCATGTTGAAGTCTTGGCTTGGTCAAACCTTCTCTTGACTCGGTCAAACCTTCTCATTGAACTGGTCAAACCTTATGTTGACTTAGTTAAAGCTTCTCATATCTGAACTTTCTCATGTCATTTCTACCCTTGATTTCTTACATGTTTTGGTCATGCTTTTTGGTATGCTTCTAGATAAACTTTTGGACATTTGAGTAAGAGAGCGTTTATAGAATATAACCCAATTAATAACTGTGAGAATCTTCTATGCAACGACTTGTACACTCCTTTGACCAATTCTGTCATTCGGTTCTAAATACCCCACTTGATAAGAATTCACTTATTTGCTTGAGCTTTTCTCTTGATAGTCTAATGCCTTCTATTTTTTCTTTGTAAATTTCCTCATTCAACAATGTTGTAATTTAATAGTAAAGATATTATGTCTTCATGAAGCTTGCATTACTATTAGTGTAATTTGTTTGTTCTACTTCCTTTGTTGATAATGACATGCATTGGATTGATCTAATTTGCTTCTAGCATGTCCACTTGTAGGAAACCCGTTCTTTCAAACAACTCAGGTGCACCCATTAGTAGAACACCATTCAAAATACTTAACATTTAGTTCAGAAGGTTTGTTGTCATTAAAACCATATATCAAAAAGGATTTGAACTCAACAATATGGAGTTCGAAGAAAGGTAAGTTACTCATTGGGCTTAATTTATGTTATTCTCTTAGTTATGTTTTACGATTATGGTGAGAGCAAACACATAACGAATGATGCACTAAGTATAGAGTTCTCTAATCAGAAAGAAACCATTAATTATGGGGAGACCTAAATCATAGTGAAGCTTTCAAGGAGCATTAATGAACAAATCTTTGCCGTGGAAGGCAAGGAATGGCTAAGAGACAGGGAATTTGGAATCTTTGCCGGGAATGTTTTGCCTTAGGTAGAAAGAATTGTGTGGGAAGCAAGTATACAATGAATGTGGACATTTGGAATGCTAGACCGATTGAAGAAAACATAGAGAAGCATCGTGTAAATAAGAGCAAAAGGAGACTACCCACAATCCGTGATAGTTGATGCTGTGGAGTTTGTCTCCTAGTTTCTAAAGAGTACGTGCTATAGACTAGTTGTAGTTGCCAAAGGTGACCATGTATGTATGTATGCAGGCATATAAACCGTACATTTGTAAATACACACAATAGTAACACTCATAAACAATTGCTATCAATGACAACGATTATAACTGTTCCCTAATAGTAATAGATTCAACATGTACATGTCAAAACCATTGCTTTTGGTTGTGCGTAACCGTTCAACCAATTGAATATGTAGAAAACCGTTCCCTATAAATTTCTAAGTTTATGAAAGCCATTCTCTTTTATGTTTTACCTTCACCAACATTTTTGTAGCTAACATTAGAAAAAAAAATGTTTTAACCATACACAATAGTTTTCGAAGACTCATTTACTGTATAAAATGTTTTTTTTATATATAATTCTATTTCCCCAAAATATGTTAATACATAGATTTAGTCCCAAAAAAAATTTATGGTCTTTTGGAAACCTACAAACATTTGTCCATACTCGTCCACACGGCCACTAATATTGGTACATTAACGTATTTTAGAGGACTATATATAATCATATTTAAGTCTAACTTTATCCCAAGTAGGTAGCTCAGTTGGCAAGTTAAGGAATACCGAAATAGTGCACTAAAAAGATTGCAAGAAGGAGGTTTGAAACTAACATTTCCCCCACCCCACTAACATTGCCTATTAAAAAAAAAAGAGGTATGATTTGAGAGCTTACCATAGGTTTGTACGCATCTCTGTGAGATTGATATTATATTAATTTTTAAGGAACATGTATTGTTGCCGACTCAATACTGATTAAGAAACTTTTGTAGTTATTTTTCTGCGTCACAAAATAGATAACCAATGTATTGAAAATTATGTTTCCTCGTCCGAATAAGGAAAGGATGAAAACCCCTTATGCTTTGTTTTTTTAAGAAATTAATTATTCTTTTGGCACTTCACTTGTCTTCTTCTGTCACTATGCTTGTCTTCTTTATTTTAAAGTTCAAGTTATTTAATTATAGAGACACCGATGGCTGATAGAATAATGATCTATGAACCAATTAAATTAAATATCGTACATCTGAAGGTTGTCATCTAACGTACCTGCAAATATGATCACCAAAAAAGTACCTAAAAAAGGTATTTGACTTCTGTCCTTAAAAACCGGGATAATCTAATCATAAACTGCTTATAATACTAACGTATTCTTTAGTAATAGTTATTAAATTTTTTCATGACCATTATATAACTTTAGAGTGATCACTGAATTTTTTTATTGATAGGGAAATTTTTATTATACTCATTTAGAAACAATTATTAAATTAATGTTTGGTATCATAAGTCGCACTCTTCATAAATATTAGCAGCATGTATAGTGGTAAAATAATCCAGATATCCATCGTCAATACAGTTCATCAATCACTAAATTCATCCAATACAAACTAACTAAGGTGTATTGAATTGAATTGAGATTTTACAATATTATAAACACTTTTTATTAGGTAAGACAATTTTTGGTGTATTTAATCAATACGTTTAGGGCCTATGTGTTAGGGATTAAAATATGAGCGATTTTGTTGTTATATTTTAAAGATTGTGTTTGTGAAAAATACTGAAAATCTTTTTTATTTTAAAAAATATCATTTTTAAAAATATAATTTTGATGAGAAGCTACTCAAAAGAAATTCTCATTTAAAGCAGTTTTTAGATTTTTATTTTGTTTGAAAAGTTGTAACAAACATATGAAAAACTTCTAAATAGATTTTTTTTTTAAAAAAAGTGTTTATTCTTTAAAATAAGCTATAACAAACGGACTCTTAGTTAATATGAAAAATCTTTTTTGTTTTTAAAAAAGTATCATTTTTAAAAATATAATTTTGATAAGAAGCTACTCAAAAGAAATTATCATTTAAAGCAGTTTTTAGATTTTTATTTTTTTGAAAAGTTGTAACAAACATATGAAAAACTTCTAAAATAGATTTTTTTTAAAAAAGTGTTTATTCTTTAAAAAGTGTTTATTCATTGAGGCGAATTGAAGTATATTTGTTCAAAATTAATATCAATACAATATAATCAATAATCATCAATCATCAATCAATCAATACAATCAATACAATATAATAAAATCAAATGCTATTAAAATGTCTAATTTAGACATCTTAAAAATCAACCATTTGTCCAAAATTAGAGGCAATTTGGTAAACGGTCCGCAAAAGTCCAAAAAATTGCAACTTTTTGCAGAAAAAGAGTGACAAAAAAGGAATAAAAAAAGCTGACGAACAAAAAACAACTGACGCAAAAAAGAAAAAAGTTGACGCAGCTGACACACTGTCAGAGTTTGTTTCCAATTTTTTTTACTGTTTTTATAATCTACTCAATCTAATAAAACCAATCAATTTAATCAATACCAATTATCAAAAAAAATCTATACCACGAACAAGAATTTCAAAATTATTTTTTTCTAAAATGTTCAATAGTTAATATATATCGATTAGATTAATATTAAATAAACGATATAAATTATCTAGAATTTACTATAATCTACTGAAACTATTAAAACCAATCAATTTAACTACTAAAAATTGTCAAAAATAATTTAACCACTAACAAAATAACTTTTTTTTAATATTTTAATAATTTATTTAAAATAGTTAAATTTATATTAAATGATCTAAATTTACTTTTTATTATAGTCTTTCTATTTTTGACAATTACTATAGTCTGTCTATTAAAACTACTAAAGTCATTCAATTTAAGGGGAGCGACAACGAGAGACTGACAATAAGATCGATAATGGGAGCACTAACGAGACCGCCAACGGAGTGCATATATTATTTTTTATGACATAATATTTTTATGTTAAATCTTAATGAGGAGGAAACTTATTTGTAGTTTATTGCAATGTATTTTTATAACTTCTAAATATGCGGTTCATTTTGTTCCTTTGTTATTGGTCTTCATTTGTTTTTTCATTTTATTAGTTTTTTTTGAATTGGTAGAAATTTGTAGAAAATATAGGTCATAGTTTTGCAAAGGCTACAATGTGAAATAGGCTAGTTTAGCCTCTTGAAAATTTGGGAAAATGAATTGTAAAAAAAAAATTGGTAAAATGAAAAATTTATAAGACTTAATATGAAACATGCTTTTAGGCCAAGCGAGACTTTTGAAAAGGCTAGACCAGATCTAACAAAAAGCCTACGACAAGTCAGAGGCCTGGCACAAGCCTAAAAAATTCATTGTAGGCCAGGCTTAGGCCTTTCAAAGTCTGGCCTGGCCTGATCTATTTCCACCACTATTCGTTAGTGGTATTGGTAATTACATTTATTTTAATACCCGTTGAAAAGTTGCTTTAAATTGCTAGAATTGTTAACATGTTATTTTATTAAAAGAGGTTCAAACTCATATTGAAAATTGTTCCGGAGTGGGCCAAGCCCAATCCGAATGAGAAACGACCCAAAACAACTTTGAATTCGGCTCAAACGGAGTGTGTACAAGTACCAACCTTTCGATCTCAGCCTTGGAGAGGACGACTTCCACAACCACCCTACCTCCAGCTCACCTCGGATACCCAACTCAGAGTAAGGTACTGAACAGTTATTATTAATAACAATAAATTTACAAACTTTGTAGTATCTAGAATCTAAATAATTTTCTGAGTAGGAACGAAGAAAATTAACAACTAGGTTTAGATTCTAAAGCAATATTTTGAAATAAAGACAGAGAAAAGCGCATAGGAGATTATTACTAGTCGACAAAAGAGTTTTTGACTAAGAAATTAATGTAGACTAGAGGAGATTATTTACTAAACAAAATGACTTAGATACAGGAGATTATTTAGTAAACAAAATCATTCAGATGCCACTATAATATTCAATTCAAATTTCTTTGTGTGTGCACCAATTATTTGTAATAGAAAAAAACTAGAATTGGGTATCCAGTTTCCTAAAAGAATCTTCTTAATTTTCAAGTTAGGTTACTTTAACTAATAATAACTTCTTTTTGATTGACAATATAAAATGTATATATATTCCAAGAGTTTTTTTTTGTTTTTTGTTTATACTCCGAGAGTTATTTCCTGATTAAACTTAAGAAAGAGATTAGTGTTGAGTAATCAAAACTAAAAAGAGACGTGCCGACTTCAAACTAGCCCTCTATACTCTTAAGACTAGAATACATATTTTTTTTCTAACGTCTTGATTAGCAGCGAATTATTTTTTGTCTAGAATACATATTGTACCTAGCTGGTACCATTCTAACGTCTTATAAATAGCAGGAAATATATTGCAATTTCGATATCTAAAGCATGACCCACATTGATAATGCATGTCTCACATTAAAAGCTATACAATGAAGATGAATGAGACAAGGGGTCGTTGTCGTACGGGCTAACACCATCACAACAAGAACAAGAAGTACGACTAACCCAGATGGAGGAAGAAGTCGTTGTCGTACGGGCCAACACCATCACAGACTCGGAACGAATGCACGCCAAATATCCAACTCAGCAGACAATAGGGTCAAGGCGTTATTGATTGCTCTTTACTAGGGCACGAGATTACCGATAGAGATCATCTCCACAGGTCACTAGCTCGGAGAGGGGGCTGTGGCTGAGGATCTAGAACTCCGCTTACCTCCCCGAGCTTGAGTCCACGATAAAAATCATCTTTCGATTCCTCCTCACCCCGTAGCCAATCCCCTCGAAGGGAGAGACCTCGCCCAAGGAAGAAGTATTTCCCCGCGCTCGGAATTACCTAGACTCGGCCCCTCCAGGTCGCTCTGGTCGATCCCGACAGAGCCTATTCAAATGGGAGATTTCCAAATGCCGCATCCCGAGGTCACACGAGAAACCCCCATAGTTGAACATGTACAATGGAACGGGGGTCCCAGATGAGCACATTGAGACAATCGAACTCATGATACAATATTGGAATGCCAACGACAATGTTAAATGTGGAGTTTTCCCCTTTCTCTCTGCAAATCAACATTGGTCTAGCTCAGGGACTGATAACTCTATTTTAAATAGAGTTATTTACGCATCTAAATTTAAATAATTGTAACAACATTCAAAGTGAAGAAAGGTTTTTACAAACAAACTTGGCAATTTGCATATATTGTGATATTTTAATGTGTTTGTTCAAATGCTACAGTGTTACATGCCCCACCATCCAAAGCCCCAACATTCACAACAGACTACACTGCCCAAGCGACTAAATGCTCAAGCATTCTTGGCATACTGAAATGCCACGACAATCAAATGATGACGTTGTGATGCGTCAAAAGCAAAATGCAAGTGGATGATCTCGACACATACCTTGAGACATCATAGCTTACAAGTTGAACCTTTTTAGGGACATTAGTTCGTTCACTATAGGACCTCATTTCTTTGGTGGGTGAAAGATCAAATCTACTTTTGAAGATGAGAAGAAATAAAGTAAACCCTAACTTCATCTCTCAGAAAACTTGGTGACCAAGAATACTTCACTCTTGGAGCCTATATAAACACCTCACCTTCACCTTCTCATTCAAAGACACGCCTAGATAGATATTTAGAATCACTTTTACATTACTTGTAAGAAGGAAAGAATGAAATTGACAACTTCTCTCTTTACTTTCACACACTCACGATGTGCTGATTGAATGTTCTGAAGTGAATGCTACAACAATGCTAGGAAGATTTATGCAAGGGAACTTCAACCGTGTATTTGTTACTTTATTTTCTCTCCTTAGTATTATGAAATATATGAACAAGGTCAATTTTGTTTGTATATGCTTTGTAATATCCAACACGAGCTAAACTTCTTTAGTTGAGATGCTTGAACTTTGTAATGACCTTTTGATTAAGTTATTGTGTTATATATCGATGTTTGCATTTTAGTTATTGTTTTATACTTCTTTCAAACGTATTTTGGGATTGATCACTGAGATTAAGTAGAGTCATAAATAGAGAATTGGTTTATGATTAGAACTCAAGAACTAACATGGGTAAGTCTTTAATAAAGGAAACTTAGTTATTCCATGCTAAAACGTAGACATGGGATAGCATAGTCCATAGGGTGATACTGTTGGTACTTCATATACAAGGGTGAACTTATTTAGAGCTTAGACATAGACTTGAAACGAAACCCTGAAGTTAGTGACTGAAAGGAACACATCAATTGCTACAGCATCCATTGCTCCAACATCGTATATACTCCAACATCGTATATAACTCAATGTTGTCAAAAGTGAATTACTTCGTGACGAGCATTCCAACTATCTTTCTCACTTGCATTCAAACTCACTTTACGGAGCTTGTTAATTTTTTTTTTCCCACCAATATTATTGTTTATTACTTGGTTACACATCGCTACTCCAACTATCAACTTAAGCTTTAAAAATTAATTACGATCTTTGTGAGTACGATCTCATCTTTCTACTATATTTCTTGTTCAAGACTGTGTCTTTTTAGCTCGGTTCACTGCCTCCAGGCTCAAACCAAACTCTACAGATGTGCTGAGATCCATTCGTCAGGGGGGAGAAAGAAACACTGTGAGATTACATTGAAAGTTTCAACAAGGAAGAAAACAATGTTAGGAACCTTGAAGACAAAATCAGATTGCTCTTCATGAGACACGACCTCAGCAAAAAAAGCCTATTCCAGATTAACGTCGACGTTCATTGACCTCGCAGTCTGGATGAATTCCTGCGAATGGCTTAGTAGTTCATTGACTACAAATAAGACGACCTAGCGGATGACTTCGAACAAGACCTAGCTTCGGCAAAAAGCCGGAACCAGAAAGATAATCGCTCCAAAAAAGAATTTGGTGCAAAAAGTCGTAGGTTCACAGAGCACACCAAACTGAACTCCAATATGGCCAAGATATTGGCAGAATTTGCCAGCGACACAGCAAGAAGGCAAGGAGGAAACTTGTGATTCCTCTAGTGAGGACAAACCAAGGTAGCAACGAGCTCGGCCCTTGGCCATGGTGATCCTAGGGGGGTACTCCGTCGATGCAAGGGAGACCAAATGTTCCGTTAAGCAGAAGTGGAAAAAAAATACTAAACCTAGCCTGCAATCTGACCCCGACAACACCATCAAACAGACCACATCTGGCATTCTTTGATCAGTACTTGCTGGACGGGAAGCCAAATAAATACATACCTCAGATAGTCTTGGCTGTAATGGTCGACGTCGAGGTTAAAAGGATCTTGGTGGACCAAGGAAGCTCGCCTGACATTGTGTTCAAAGCCCGCTAGGGAAAATAAAAATCACAGAGACCGACCTCGCACCCTATTGAGGTTCTGACTTGTCCGGCTTTAATGGGGCCAAGACCCGACCTCTAGGATATGTCAAGGTAATGGTGACTTACGACAATTGGGACCTTTCACACATGGTAACAACTCAATTTATGGTTCTCCCTGTGAATCACCTTACAACTGCATTATTGGAAGGCCGACTCCAGGCAGGTTGGGCGCGGTTGCTTCCACCGTCCACCTAAAAATGAAGGGTTACTCATTAAAGGACAAGATCATCACGATATCTGTCGACCTCAAAGCAGCAAAAAGGTGCCACTACCTCTCTATTGAGTCAGAATACAAAGCCTAGAAAAGTACATCTGAAGCAGCTCGCAAAGGATCTGAGGTCGAGATAATATCACCAGAAAATTGAAGTTGAAACTGTAACAACGATACCACACAAATATAATGAGAATAGACCTATATGTCAATTGAAATTGAAATAAAGTGAGCTTGTTTTGGCAAACTGTTCAAGTGCTTTCTACGAGAGAGAAGCAGGCTTAGATTGACGTTTGAGGATCCTGCCCGACCTTCCATGTACTTCTTCACTCCACGTTCAATTCAAGCCTAACACTTGGTGAATTGGACCGAAGGAAGTATCGAGAAGTTAACGACCTTCGTGACCGACTCCTTCCAACTTCCTTGTACCAAGCTCGAGCCAAGTCGAGCACATGAAGAGATGGATCCAGGAAGGAGAGAAGGGTCACTCACGACGTCGGGTCCAAAACGACCCTCCAATCCCCTTTAATCCGCGTTCGACCAAGCTCTTGGCTTTTGGTGAACTGGATTAAAGCGGATGATAGCTAGCTTATGGCCTCGACTTTAATGGGATAAACCAATCTCCTTTTTCTTAGTCTGATGAAGTGCTTGGCCCTTGGTGAACTAGATTAAAGCGGATACTAACTCGCTCTCGACCCCAAGTGTAGGGCATACCGCACCAGATCTCGTTCGATTCGTATTCGACCAGGAAATTGGCCCTTGGTGAATTGGATTGAAGCAGATGCTAACTCACCACAACGTCAAACTCACTCGCGGGGTCGGACAAATGAAACCGACCCAATCAATGTTGCATACAATATCAAAACAATCAAGAAAAACGTGCAAACTAAATAATTGATAGAATTATGACTAGACTCGGACGACACCGATCTTGTTTAGGTTATTACAAAAACTAGTTCCGAATGAAACCGCGACCACCACCAAAACAAATTGTGTTTTAAAAGAGAAGCTAAAAGGGAGGATGTAGATGACATCTGCATCTTGCATTTCACCTTCGCCAAAGCGACTTTACAATTCTTCCACCATGAACCTCGTGGAATGGCTGCACCAGGGAGAGGTCGAGGTTGGGATTGAGAATGAAAACTTGATCAACAACATTCTTGAAGGCAGACACAACTATTTCTATCCATTTTAGGGTATACCCTTGTTTGAACCGAAGTGCCTCATCCTGAACCACCAGAGCCGACTTCTTATCACCCTCGTGTTCATTCTTTTTATTTTTGAGCTCCTCAGCTTCTGTACCCAACTCCTCATATCACTGCTCCAGCTCCGGAACCTTCTCCCCGGCTCGAGCTTTCTCGTCGGCCTCGGACAAGGCATTCCTCATTTGCTCCAGGTCCTTCTCAGCGGAACTCAAGCTCTCCACCTTAGCAACAAGAGTGTCTTTCTCCAACTTGATTCGATCTCGTTCCTCTCGAGTTTCTGCCACAAGTGTTCAACAATAATTCAGTTGTATTCTTTTATCCAATAATTCACCATCAAGCCACAAGTTTCCAGGAGGCGGCCTCAGCATTCCACTTGATAAAGAAATCTCGGCCTAGTTTGCCGACCTTGGCGTAAGCTTCAAAGTCGTCTATCGTGAGGTCAACAAGAGACTCATATGGAGACAAACTTTGGTTCGAATTTAGAGTGAAGGTTGAGATTTTAGGAGTTTTTCAAGCTTCAAAGATAAGGCGTTAGGGCCTCTGTCTTCCTCCACCTTTTTGATGTCTGCCAAAAGGGGGGAGAAGAGTAGATTAAGTTTAGGGTCGTAGAAAGTTTTTTGAATATTATGTATTAGCTAATATCTGTATAATGTAGACACTATTGAGAATCATTCTTCTCCAAAGAGTTTGTCAAACATCAAAAAGGGAGATTGTTGAGGCAAAATTGCTAATGAGTTTTTATGTTTAACAAACATCAAATGTGAGAAGCTTAAGTTATCTTTTTTCATATCTTCTAATGTTTCTTCCTTTAGTGAAAAACAAGAACAAGATAAACCAACGAAATCTCAAGAAGACATATGCTTATGAGAATCATCATATTTAGAAGACTTGAAACAACCATTAACATTGTTGAACATGATGGCCAAAGAAGAAAACTCCTCTTGACATGATCAAAGATCAAGACCAGATGGGTACACTTGAGAAAGATCATGATGAGAAGGATCATTACAATCTGTGTCAACATGAGAAGGATAATAAGAAATGTCAACCTGAAAAGTGTCATGACAAAATTGTCACGAGAAGTGTCCTCAGAAGAATAGAGATGAAAAGCATCAAATGAGAAGAGTCAAGTTGAGAAGGGATTCATTTGAGCTCAAATCTTCCAATCTTCCCAAGTGTCAAGTTTTCTCTCATCCATACTCAACTGCCTTATAACTGAAGGGATTCATCTGATCTCTGAGTATGTATTTTTGCTTGTGTTGTTGTTGTTGCTGAAACACCATTTGTATCAACCAAGCTTTAGAAATCCCACAAACCCACACACTTAAAAGAAAGACTATGGCATCCCACAAGCTCCATTTGTATCAACCAAGTTCTAGAAATCCCATAAAACCCACCATTTGTATCAACCCACCAGAAGTTCCATTTGCTTCAACACAATAATAGTGCTGAAACGTGAATATTCTCTTTATTCTTTCAACTCTACCTTTTTTTGCTCTAGTCTCCATTAGGAAGACTATGACAGACTTCTGAACAACAATAGGTCATTTAATTCCCTAGTGGTCGTGGCAGCCGCCAAACCACGACAGTTTCAGTTCACACAAGTCATTTAGGGGGTGGGGGCATGGATAGGCCCGCCTCCTCAGCCTTTGAGAATAGTCCTAGGCAAAATTTTCCAATATCATCTAGTTTAGGGTACTAGTTCTGAGACTCATAGCCCTAAAGCTTGCTTTTTTTCTTCATCCTTTTCTGCTTTCAATCACTGTCTTCATGTGTGAATTCAGAAGAGTTCCTTTTCTTTATTACCATACTTGTTGTTAATGATGATGCTAGTTGGTTTTCCTCTGCTTCACTGATTGTTACTTCTACCTTCTCATTATCCTCTTTGTCTGTAGGGAATTCAATTTTGTATTGGGGTTGCTGGCTGGTACCTTCTTTTTCTTAGGTAAGAATCTTCACTTCTGGTTTGTGTCCTTCATTAGCAACTTCAGTGGGTACACTTAGTCCCTGTCCATCTGTACCTTGGTTGCCACCTACTAACTCTTCTAACACAAGAATTGTAGTTGGTGCCACTCTTGTGAGGGAGGGAAACAAATCTTTTCTTCAGTACTATTCTGGTGGGAAGCTAGCCCTTAGATAGTTTTTCAATTCTTCACTTAGATCCTATTGGGTGAAAATTCTAACTCTTTCAAGATTTCCTCTATCCATTCTGGTTGGGTTTCAGCAAGTTTCTCCTCTGAATGCTGGGCTTCTTTCTCTTTTTCCACTGCTTTTGTACTCTGGAGCTTCACCAGGTTAGAGACATCAGGTCTATTTTTCATTCTCTTTAGCTCTTTTGCATTCAGCTCCTCTAGGGCCTCCCCATCCCCATTGTCTTCATAGTAGGTTATTCTTTCAACTCTTGGGGCTATGGGGGGTTGTTCTTGTAATTCTTTAGCAGTACTCTTATAACTGTCTGTTGCACTTATGCTTGTTGTCAGTGTAATCCTTTTGGTCATGTCCCATTACACCACAGTTGAAACATATGTCTTGGAGCCTTTCATATTTGTACATGACCCAGAGTATAGGGAGATCCCTACGGGGTATCCAAGAGCCCGTTGGCAAGGGGTTAGTGACATCAACCAGAACCTTGCCTCGCACAAAGTCCCTCACTAGCTTACCTTCCACTAGAGGGTTTTCCACCTCTACTATTTCCCCTACCTTCCTTAGGAGAGTGGTTGCACTAGCAGTGTTTAGGTTTTCCAGTGGCAGGTTCTGGACTTGGATCCAGAATGGATTCAATGTAAAATCAAGTTCTCCAATGGCAGCTTCAAGGGTCCAATATTGTAAGCTTAGGAGGTGATTAATAACATACCATGGAGCCTTTTTCTTGATGTTGTTAGCATCGATTTCTTCCATGAAAGTGAAAAAAACATATTTGGGCCCTTGTCAATGATGAGAAGCCCGTCATAGGCCTGCCATGCCTTGTAGAGTATTTCTTTAACAGCATTCCTGTTATTACTTTTGCTAGTTGGAACTTTCCCAACTAGGGCTTTTCTTGCTAACCCTCTTGAATTTTGATTTGCATGCAGCAGTTCATCATGTTCTTCGTTGTTGCTGGTTCTTTGGATCCCTATACTCTTGATGATGAAGCCATTTGTTAATCTAGTGTAACTACTAAGATGTATTTGTGATATTGTTGTTGCTAGCTGGTAGTATACTTGTTTGTAGCTAGGTTGAACTGTAATAGTTTAAGTAACTGGTTAAGTGCTTGGAGACCCATCTAAAGGGTTTTGGTTTGCAGATTGTACGTTATATTAGTTTATATTTTGTGGTATCATCGATGGTAGGGAAAGGTTTGATTGCTGGAAACTGGGAGGGGAACGACAGCGTAAGCTGAGAGGAGTGGTTTTGTTGGTGAGGGTTAGGGTTTTAGGGTTTGTTTGCGTGAGTCCAAACGTGTAGTGAGCCACCTGTTGAACATTCGTACGGAAACTAGTTCCCAACTAGCCTAACTCATTGTTAGGAACCAAACCCTAGCAGAGCGCTAGAGGAACATTCCGTCAAGTTTCCTATTATGTTTTCATTTTATTTTAATGGGCTTTTTTAATCACAAGAAACGTTTTAAATGAAATTAAATGCATAAGATTCTAAAATTGAATGCATAAGGCCATGAGTAGGCCTAACCATCAGTATTAATTTTGCTTAGTAAGGCCATCAGTATTAAAAAAATTATTACTACTGAGGTAGTGGCAACAGTATTAATATATATTTAGATATTTATCTTTTGTTTCCTAACATTGTCTACACTAATACATATGCAACCACCTTTACCTTTATAAATTATCTAATACCAAGAATCATGCTTTTCTGCACAACTTATCAAAAGCCCTTGTCTATCAATAGAAACAAATATGTCACAGGAACGCATTTTAGCACAGAAAAAGTTTTACCAAGTATTTTTATGATATACACGAATCATAAAAACAACGTGATAAATGCATGTATAATCAAAAACAGAAAAATAAAACGCTAAAAATGTGTACATAGCCGAGAACCGCTTCTTTGAGGAAGAGAGAGATTGAGACTGGGAGAATGAGAATGGGAGAATGAGGGTTTGTTCGCGACTGAGAGTTTGAGAGACAAAACGGAGATGGAAATGGCGGAGGCACAAGGGAGACGGAAATGGCTGAAGGCAAAACTGGAAAATGAGGGTTTATGCTTGTAGGGTTCGTTCGCGACTTTCCGCTGATTGGCACTGTGCCACTTTTAACATCATTTCAATTTTTAACCGATGTTAAAAATCATGGGTAGAAAGTTTTTTTATGCAATAGCGATCTTTTCGATATCAATTAAGTAAAAACTTGATTATAAAAGTGTGTTAGTCCCCAAATTCTGGGTAGCACTTTGTTTTTCAGGAATTGACTATCATCTTGAGATTTGAAAACACTTAAGTTTTAATCAATGTGTCTGACTTCTCCCATAGAAAATTTGATCGTATTGTTCTCCCCTTCCTTTTGTCAAAAGAGAAAAAGTTAAGACAACAAAAAAATGAATAATAAGCATGTAGCAATGAAAGAGAAAATTCTCACAATTGAGTAATAGAGTGAACAATTCTGTCTCATAATTTAATAGTAAACTGTCACTAATTTCGTCTAACTATTGCAGTCGAGTTAACAATTTTGTACCATAATTTAAATTGTTTTGTCTCCGATACCATCACAACAGTGTGACAGAATGAACCATTCCATTCCAAAAGTTTCGCGACGAGCTAATTGCGACAAAATTGTTTGGTCGCAAAATTCGTTTCAAAAAAGTTTTGGAACTCAAATTTCTATCGTTGTGCGAAGAAAATTTCCGTCCCAATTTGATATTTTTCTTGTAGTATAGTAAAAGATATGTCAGTCATTACGGATGAGTGGTCCGGTCATTCCATATTCTAAGGCTCTATTAATCCAATAGAACAGCCTAACCAAAACACATATTGCACATCTGTTCTACAGTGAGCTTGACTAAAGTATTCTACATTGGTTAATCGCTTAGTCAGCGATTCTAAACATAAACTAGTAGATCATAATATTAGCTTACTTTTGACTAATCGAAAACCACAAATGATTGTAACCTATCAGAATCATTATAAAAAAGTCGAACATATTTTTCTGTCAATCTGGACATGCGTGACGCGTAACTATACATGAAAAATACAAATTGGAAATGTTGAGCTGCTGAAACTAAACAGTCATTTTCCTTCTATTCCATCAAGAAATCTTTAAACGTAAACATTTTGAAATTTTCTTGTCAATATTCATCATTCAAACATATCCAAATCCAAGACTTTTCGTGATTAAATAATTTTATAGCAAATCATTTTCCCCTTATTTTAAGACAATTGACTTTTTCAGATATATAAGAGAGACTCTTGTTATGTTTGGTGTGTAACGGATATGAAAGTATAGTAGGCAGGGATATATCTAAGTAGTTTAGTTTCTAATAATGTTTTTTTTTTTGATAAGCTTAGTTTCTAATGTGAAAGTTTGTTGATTCCCTGGCTGCCGTGGTGTTGAAGTCTTTCCATACACGGAACTTGTATAGGTCAGACAGAAGCAGCACTAACTTGGATAAATATTTTATATTGAAAGAAAATGATGTTGAGTTTTGTTCCCATCCGGACTGGCCGGTTCACACATCCGCTCCGCTCTCGAAGGACCTTCCCTGAAGACTGGTCGATCGGCCCAAAATATCTCACATCTACCTCCCCCAGAAAGGAATGAAGCACAATCAGAGGAAAATATCCCTGATTCCCCTCTGATCCATCTGTAACGGTCAACTCGGTCATAAATGTATTTATTAGCATTAACTACCCTTGTAATATAAACACAGCCCTGAGAGGCCAATAAACGGATCCCATTTCCATTTTCCTTAACGCATAACTGTGTTATCACCACACTTGTGTTCGGTCCTTTTCCTTCCTAGGGAAACCGATCGTAACATTTGGCACCTATCGTGGGGCCGGGTAAAACCTCTCCCACGCCTCACCTATCAAAAGATCATCCCTAACAAACAATGGTGACTACCAGAAATGGAACTAGTAAACCTAGCAACTCCCATGGTCCACAACACACTGAGGATCCTCGCCCGGAGGAGTTGATGAACGCGGTGAAGTTCCTCGAGACCAAAAATGCAGATCAACAGCGGAGAGATGAGGAGCAACAGCTACGCTCCCATGCCCTAGAAACACGAGAGACACAACAGCAATAGCAGCTGTCTAATATGGGAAGATTTACCCTGTTGCTGGAGCCTACGAGGACCCCCTCTGGGCGCGTTTCTACCGTTCACAGCGCAGATCCAGGCGGTGGAAATCCCCCCATATTCCGAGAGTCGGTGATCGGAAGCTACAGTAGTTCTAGAGACCCCAGAGTCATGTTGACGCCTTCGAGATTCGTTAATGGATTCGAAGACCTGGCAAGCAGGTTTGTCCAACAGTTCTCGGCCAATAAGAAAAATGAGGTTGGCCTAGGGGACCTGTTCGACGTACGTCAAGGAAAAATTGAACCCTTCATGAGCTATCTGGATCGGTTCAACAAGACCACTGTCTTCGTTGAAGAACCTGGTGAGAAGTTATTTGTAACCGCCTTCATCAAAGGTTTGCAGAGCGGAACTTTCAGCGAGGCACTAATTGTCTGGAAACCTCGAACGATGGACGAGGTCCGACACCAAACGGATGGCCATATGACCGATGACTGCTGGACCCTCAAAACAGCGGATTGAATAGCTGATTCAGAAGGGGCCTTAAAGAAATACGTGAAAGAAGGAGAAACAGGAGAAGGAAAACGTAAAATGGGGAGTACCAGTCGCAAACAAGAAACAAGCCGCAGGCAGATCCAAGAAATCTCTCGGGAGGAAACTGAACATGAGACGGTAGACAAAGGAGAGACCAACTCAATCGCCGGAGGGTTTTTAGGGGGAGGAGCCACCACTTCCGCTAGGAAAAGGTATCTAAAGTCGATAATGTCAGTCGGTAACGGTGAAGAATGTGCTGTGCAGGAATATCCGGGCATCTCCTTCAAGATCCAGGACTTTAGCATTGTCCGGCCCCACGCGGATGACCCCATTATATTATTGGTCACCACCAGCGGTTTCAAGGTGGCGAGGGTCCTAATAGATGAAGGCATCTTGGCCAATGTTATCTATGGAAAGTGCTTTGACAAACTCAAACTCCCAAGCGTGTTGAAAGAGTATCTCGGCACCTTGGTGGGATTCTCAGAGGAATGGGTGGTAGTCTGGGGATATCTGAATCTCCACACAACGTTTGGCAAGAAGGAGGATGCAAAAACCATAGTGTTGTAGTATATGGTTGTTCAAGCTCTATCTTCCTACAACATGATCGTAGGGAGACCAATCCTTAACGCCTTCCCAACAGTGGTTTCCTTCCCACACCTATGTGTGAAAAACCCCTCGCCGAGCGGTAGGGTGGGAACGGTAAAGGGAGATCAGGAGATGACAAGGAAATGTTATGCTGAGAGTGTCAAAATATAGATGGTCCAGAAAGAAAAATATGGTGAAGGATTAGGCAGAGCCACCGCTACAAAGAAGGAAGACAAGAAGAAGAAGAATAAGAAGAAGCAAGTTGCAGAACAACAAGACCCCAAGACACTAGGCTGAAAGAGGGGATCGGGCCAAAAGGCACCAAATCGGTCCTCCAAAAATAAGAAGAAGAAAGAAAAACAAAATGTACTCTTGTAAACTGGCCATATAGGCCCTCCAATTGTGCGAAAAATTAATAAAGGAACCGGATTGTTTTATCTTTTTCTTCCAAGATCTAGAATGGACCACAATAACCCCATGTGTAAGTCCCGATAGGTAAGAACCGAGCAACGCCTCGACGTTATCCTTGGGCAAAAAAATCAAGTCCCGACAGACAATAGGTGGGGCTGACGAGTCCTTGTCCCACCCTTGGGTGAACCTTATGGAAAAAAAAGCGACCCTGGCAAGCTCGTCGCACCATAGGGAATCTCTCTAGAAAACCGGCACAACCAAATGCCGCAGCATGACCGGGCGGTCACGCTGATCTATTGAGGAAATTATAAAAGTCCCGACAGGTGGAGACTGGCAGAAGACGACATACACCCCTGGGCAAAAACATGGAGCGAGTACGCTCCCATTAAAGACCAAAGTCCCGACAGGTGAAGACTGGCGAAAGCAGACATACACCCTTAGGCTCCAGCCATTCTATGAATTAACAATCTAAAACGAATTCGGTCTAAAGAAGGCCTAGATGTAAATCAAAAAGGCAGCAAAAGCAATAGGAAATTAACAAGCCAAGCAAACTAATTACACAAAATGTCTTTCGGCAGTTCATCAAAAGAGTACAAAGGCCAATATAAATACATGGCACGCAAGCCAGAAAAGGGTCCACAGAGGCATGCAGGCCGGCCACACAAAACAAAACAAACTCAAAGAGTAACCTCAGAGTCAACCGAGTCCATCACCACCTCCTGGCGTCTAGCATCTCCACCTCTGGTTCCCTGGCCAAGCTAACTGGATCTTCACCTGCAACCAAAAGCTCCTGAGGGCCAGTAATTGTGCCGAAGGGGACATCCTCAGTTGGCTGCTGCACTTCTCTTTGGGCCTCCTCTACCTCCACGATCGGCGCATCAACCAACTGGCCACCCACCACAATCTTGTCCAACTTGCACTCCTCCTAAGAAACCCACTAGAGTTGATACCTCTTCCCCTCTAGAAACACAGTCACCTCGGCCTCCTTCAACTTTGTCTTTGCAGCGTCCAGCTTCTCATTGGCCGACCGGAGATCATTCTCCAAAGCTTTGATCTTGGCCGAAGACTCCTTAGCCTCCCTCGACAGCTTCGACATTTTTCCCTCCAACATGCTCTTATTGCTATCAAACTTCTTCATGTCAGCCTAAAGATCAGCTATCTTAGTCTTGGCTCGCTTCAGGCCCTCTTCTAACCGACCGAACTCCTCCACCATCTACCTAAAAGAAGTCTCCACGCGGTGAGCCATGAAAAACTCCAGATTCCATTGGTCTTGATGGCCAACATAGCAAGACCAAACCCTATAGTGGCAGCCCTCTCTTGATCACCTGGTGGGATCACTCCATTGAGAACCCGGTTAAGAGGGTACAGGGAATCCCAAGTCGTCTTAACAGGGCCTTCGGCAGTAGTAGTGGTGACGAACTTCAAAACTTTGGGCCAAAAGGGATTAGAGGGATGATGGCAGCGCTAGTTTGAACCAGAGCAGCAAGACTAGAAGCATCCAGCTACTTTCTCTTCTTACCAGGTAGCTTGGAAGGAGAAGCCTCTTTCGACGCAAAGCTGTCCAGAACCTCAATGGCAGTTGGGGTAGGAGCAGGAATAGGAGAAGTGTTGGCTGGAGTAGCAACATCAGTGTACCCTTGCCTCCTCCTCTACTAGGCACGAAAACGCTTGCGTTCGGCGACACTGATTGAAGACATGCCTGCAGAACCTACAAAAGAAGGAAAAATCGGTCTGCATCAAGACACAACCAAAAGTAAAGTACAAATAATAAACGAAAAGAAAATTACTCAAGTATGAAATTAAAGCTATTTTTGAATTTTCCGTGTTCAAGAAAATAGTGGATTTGATCGGTGCACCCTCCCAAAGTTGCCCTATGTTCGCCCAGTTAGCAGGGAAAAGATCTCGCTCGTCTATCAATGCTTTCGGGGTCTACGGGTCTAAGACAAGGGAAACCGCTCCTCTCCTTGCTCGTCGATTAACAATGTGGGACAAGATGGACCCGCCTCCAACTTCAAGAAACTATCTTTGAAATGCTTATAACTGCTTTTGTAGAAGACCATGAATGGATGCCGAGGAATGCTGCACAGAGAAGAAACCCACGACCATGGCCTCGACGACTGCACCCTCAATCCTCAAATACTCGCACAAAACCTCAAACGCTTGTGTAGAGGCCCAAGCGTTCGGATGGAGCTGAGAAGGGGCAACGTTTAATGAACACAACACTCTACAATAATAAGAAGAAAGAGGAACCCTAACCCCAAGGTTGTTAAACAAAGTTTTGTAGATGTACGTGAAGGGAGAGGCCCTGGCCGCCGTAGGAACGTGGCAGACACACTGTTCAAGACCAACCGGTCGAGCAACAGTTATGGCAGTATCAACTAGATGACATAATAGATCCTGAACCTCCTCAACCGGTCAAGCAAGCGTCCCTAACTTCATCCTTCACCCAACCATAGGGAACCGCTGGGTCAAAAACCTCCTCTTGCTCCGAACCAGAGTCGTCAAACATCCCTAAAGAGGATGGTTCACTATCAGAAGATACAAGTTGCCCAAGTTCAGAAATCAAATGCCTCCCCCTACCCAGAAAACACTCGACACAGCTGCCACTGCAACCCTCTTTCTAACTGAACCTAATGGTGGAGGTAATCTCTACTTCGTTATCGCTACTTATCATTACCACTGACATTGCATAAACAGGAACCAATTCTCGACGCTCAAATAAAAAGGAGAAAACCAAAATTAAAAGCAAACAACATGCAAGCCAAAGAAGCACGAATAAACTGTTGAACCGAGGTCAAACACTCTTTGTTTTGTATGATAACAAATTACAATCTATTTACTAATGTTTATAGTTGAACCAAAGCACAGGGCATAATATCTTCAAGTGTAGTAGCTCGACATGATATCTTGTAAGACGTTCGACATTATATCTTAAAGTGTAGCAGCTCGGAGGAGAAGCTACCCAAGCGTTCAACACTTATGTGTTGTATTGCTTTGCATAGGACGCTTGTAAGATCCCGTCACTTCAGCTTTACGACTTTTGTAGTTGAGAGATGATATTTTTAAAATAGAACCGTTTTGTTAAAATAGAATTGAGCTAGGCTTGGTAAAATCTTTTATATAAAAGCATGCTAATAGGTTAGACACAAATAATGAATTGTTGTTTTTTAAAGAAAATAGATTCATGGCTTAGTGTTTTAAAAGAACTTGTTTTTGAAGTAAAGAATTGATTCTTGATTTGGCACTTTAAGCTAGAAATCGATTTCCCTCTTACTTTTTAAGCTAGAAATCAATTCCCCCCTTGTTTTAAGGCTAGAAATCGATTAGTAGCTTGTATGTTTAAAGACATCAATCGATTCATAGCTTAATTGGTTTTGAAAGAACTTGTTTTGGAAAGAAAACAATCGATTGATGACTTTGTGTTTTTGAAGAACCAAATCGATTTATGGCTTCATATTTTAAAGAGAAGAATCGATTCATGACTTGTTTTTAAAAGAACTTGTTTTGGAAAGAAAACAATCGATTGATGACTTGTTTTGGAAAGCCAAGAATCGATTTTGTGACTTGCTTCATTAAAGCAAGAAATCGACTTCTAGCCTATTACTTTTAAGCAAGAAATCGATTTCCAAACTATGTTTTTAAAGAACAATAATCGATTTTCCACTTGACACAAACAGTGTTAGAAATTGTTCCAACGGTCATATTTTTACAAACTCTATAAATAGGCTTAGGGTTTCACATTTCATCACAACCTACAAATCTAAAAAGAACAGAACAAGAACTCTCACCGTCACACTCATTCTTCACGTTCTTCATCATTGGTAAGGTTGGGAATCACGCTAATCCAAATCTCTCATCTCTCTCAACTACATCATTGTCATTTGCTTGAGTGATTGGATTCTATATTTCTCAATTGTAAACATTTATATTTGATAGTTGTGAAATCCTAAGAGTTTTCTTGGGTAATTCAATCAGGGAGATTGAATTGTAGTGAAATCCTTAGCGGGGAGCTTGGGTTCTCAATTTGGGAAAATTGAGATTGGTGTGATAGCTATAGGCGATTTGCTTGCTTGTAAAATGTTGAAGAAGTTCTTCTCTTATAGTGGTGATTACCAAGTCCGACCTGGAGGCCGAGGACGTAGGGCTTTTTATCCCAAAAACCTCGTAAAAATCACGGTGTACTTCTTTCCCTTATCTTTACTTCGCATTTCCCTTATAATTGTTAATTGTTATTGCATTTTATATTATTGTGCTTAGATATCATTATCATTGTAGTTGTTTCTGTCTATTGTTATAGCTTGCATAGTTGTTGCATATAGTTTAAATCCTTTTTTCCGCATTTGATTTAAACTAGCATCTTTAATTCTCAAAAATCAAAAAGATTTCATTTCTTGCATATAACCTTCTTCACCCCCCCCCCCCCCCCCCCCACTTTAAGGTTATCAACACAAACGAGAAGAATGAACCAATAACGTACCTTGATTCAACGGACATGACAAAGAAATGCTAAACTGATGGCGCGAGAGAAAACACCAAAAAAATGGCGAGAATGGCTTGCAGGGGAAGAAGAGCGAAAACAAAGAGATAGTGATGAGGAAGTAAAATTGGTAATGGCGAGATAGGAGCATGCCAGTGTCAGTAAATGAGGAATTTTCACTAGTTTTTCGACCTGTTTTTTTCATAACTTCTGATCTAAAACTCCAATTTCTACGTTCTGAGATGCGTTGGCAAGATAATGAAGATGTCTACATATACGGAAAGCTGTAAGCCTGTGTTTTATTGTGATTTCCCACCATGAAGATTAAGTTCTTGGGTACCGGAGTAGGACAATATTTATTGAGTCCTACAGAGAGCTTTTTCTTAGGTTATCGACTTTGGAAATATGGAGGACAAAGGAATGTTCAAAATATTTTAGAACTTATTTCAAATTTCTTTGGTACTATTATCAATCCATTTCCACACTTTATCCGAAAGTAAAGGTTACACCTACACTAACCGATGATCAATGAGGATTCATAGACTTCTAGTGAGCCTTACCTTTCTAGGGGAGTTGTTACGTCTCACCAGTAAGATTCCTATCGCCTAGAACTTCTAATACTTTAGTGTTTGAGGAGTTAAGACACCAAGAGGATATGAATTTTAGAGTTTCAGAAAAGTTCCGTCAAGGAAAATAGTCGATTTGTAGAAGTCGACTAAATAGTGGGTTTCCTAAAAAGTCCATGCACCATGGTAAGATTGCAATGTTCTATGGTCAAGTTAGACCAATTTACTGAAATATGGTTTCCATTCAATATTGTGTTGTTGAACTTAGTCACAACTTTGAGGTAGAATCACAAGTGGAGCCTTATTATGAATGATAAGTGAAGCTTGCTTCTGTATGATAAGTCTTATTTTACTATGTTTTTAGTATTTGAATTAAATAAAAATTGTAGAATTTTAGTTTTGATTTGGAGCTATTTTACTACAAAATGTTGGTTTCTATTTTCAGGATCAAATAATGAAGGAATGGAAGAAATTCAAGTGATTAAAGGCAAAGAATAAAAGTTCAAGGACCAAGGAGCAAAATCAAGCAAATGAAGCCAAGAATTAAGTGTTCACGCACGGTCCGTGCCTACTACACGCATGGTCCGTGCTCACTGTTACAGAAAGTATTTGAAAAGACTCAAGACACGCACGGTACGTGCGCACCACAAGCATGGTCCGTGCGCACTGTACGTTGCAGAAGCTGGAGAGTTTGAAGATCACGCACGGTCCGTGCTCCATACACGCATGGTCCGTGCTCCCTGTGCTGAATCAGAATTTTACAAGTTTTACGGCGCGCTCGGTCTGTGCACCCCAGCAGCATGGTCCGTGCACCTTTATCTGAAGCTAAAAATGTTACAAAACTCTTCCAATTCTTTTATTATGGCTTGTAATTCGAATTTAATCCTTTGTCTACTGATCCTAGGCTATAAATAGGACCTCATTTCAGCTGTAATGGGACCTTAGCATACTTGTAATCTCACTCCAAAGTTTGATCTAAGTTCTTGCAATTTTCTTAAGCTTTTGCTCTTTTATTTTCATGTTCTTTACTTTCTTGCAATTTTAATTTCTGTTCTTTACATTTCCAGCACTTTACATTTCAGTTCTTTATCGCTTTGTTTATATTCTTGTCATTTACATTCTGTTATTTATCTTTATGTCATTTTCTTTTATGTCATTCTCTTCTACTCCCTTGTCTACTATGATCATGTGTGAGTAGACTTCTTTAGTCTTGGGATTGTGGGACACAATCCAATGATGGGTCCCTAAACAAATCCAAGACTAAACTCTATCTTATTTAGAACTTGAATTTTAATCTAATTCCATAGAACTAAATTTTATAAAACAAATATCAAACGAAGTACCGAGAGGTGAAGTTTGATATTGGAACAAATGGGATTAGACAAGGCAAAGCAAAGCATGAGAATAGCATTGCTAGCTTTGGGACAATAAGGTTGTGCTTAATGGGTCTCTGCGATGATCAACCATGAGAATAGGTTTGATCATTGTTTCGAGACACGTTCTTGCATTCCGAAAGGAAGCTTGAATTACACCAAAAGAATACCTTGTCCTTAAAACAATTTCAAAATAAGATAGAGAATAGTTAAAGGGTTGTTTATTTCCATCATTGTGATAACCATGATCCCAAGGCGTCTTTTATTCTGAATTTTACAAAACAAAAATACTCTCTTTATTTAAACGATTCCTTTCAGCTAATCAACATCAAAAATTCGATTAGTAATCGCAAAATACTCCCCGTGGATCGATACTTTCTATTACGCGATAGAACCGTGCACTTGCGGCCTATCAAGTTTTTGGCGCCGTTGCCGGGGAGTAGTGATATTAATCAACTTTTTGGTACCGGTTAGACTGAAAATTTCTGTTTTCTTTTATTTTGTTACTTTTCTTTTGGATTCTCTCATTCTTGAATGCAAAGAGTCCGAAATCTCGAAGATATTGTTCAACCAATTCCTGAGAGATTCTTACACCAAAGAAGGAGAGAACTGCGCAATAACGAAGAAATGGCTGCTAATCCAAATCGTACTCTTAAAGAGTATGCTACGCCTTCTACAGCTGAGCCACATGCAGTTCTTGTGCATCCTAATATTGATGCAAACAATTTTGAGCTTAAACCTTCTTTGCTTTCTATGGTCCAGCAGAACCAATTCTCTGGTAATGCTACTGATGACCCAAATCTTCATCTCTCTATTTTTCTTGAATATTGTGGCACTTTAAAATTAAATGGAGTGACTCCAGAAGCTATAAGGCTAAAACTTTTCCCTTTCTCATTGAGGGACAGAGCTAGAGCTTGGTTTCACTCATTACCTAATGAATCTGTCACAACCTGGGATCAAATAAGGCAAGCATTCCTTGCTAGATTCTTTCCCCCAAGCAAAACTGCTCAATTGAGGAATCAAATCACACGATTCACTCAAAATGATGGGGAATCTCTTTATGATGCTTGGGAGCGTTTCAAAGAAATGTTAAGGTTATGCCCCCATCATGGACTAGAGAAGTGGTTGATCATACACACTTTCTATAATGGTTTGCTTTACACTACAAAAATGACCGTGGATGCTGCTGCGGGTGGAGCTCTAATGAACAAGAACATTGAAGAGGCTTATGCACTGATTGAAGACATGGCTCAAAATCACTACCAGTGGACGGGTGAGAGAGCCATCACTGCTACACCTCCATCAAAGAAAGAGCCAGGTAAGTATGAAGTCTCTACTCTTGATCATTTAGCTTCTAAGGTAGATGCATTGTTTGCTAAATTTGATAAGCTGAGTGTAAATGCTATTTCAGCTTCTACTCCTTCTGTACCACCATGTGAAATTTGTGGTGTTGTTGGCCACACTGGTGTTGAATGCCAACTAGGGATGTCTGTTAATGTTATTGAACAATCTAATGCTCAAAAGGGGGATCCTTTTTCAAACACTTATAATTCAGGATGGAGGAATCATCCAAATTTTTCCTATAAAAATCCTCCATCCAATCCCTCTTTTCAACCAGCAGCTAGAACACCACACGGTTTTCAAAATTTTCAAAAAAGTCCTCAAAAATCCAACTTGGAAATTATGTTGGAAAACTTTGTGTTAACTCAAACTAAGCAAAATGAAGAGTTCAAAAATCAAACTTCTTTTTTGAATGATACTCTTATCAAGTTAACATCAAAGGTTGATTCCATAGCCACACATAACAAAATGCTTGAAAATCAAATCACTCAAGTGGCTCAACAAGTCGCTTCATCCTCTAGAATCACTGGTATCTTCCCTGGACAGCCAGAACCAAATCCTAAAGCCCAAATAAATGCTGTCACCCTTAGGAGTGGAAAACAATTAGAGGAACCAAAGGGCACCAATGAGAAAAATGTGAGTGAGAAAGAAAATGAACAAAGTGAGGTGGTAGAAGAAGAGAAAGAAAAACCTTATGTCTCTCCACCACCATACAAACCACCCATACCATTCCCCCAAAGATTAGCCAAATCTAAAGTTGAGATGCAATTTAAAAAATTTGTGGATCTTTTGAAAAAGCTCTACATAAACATTCCTTTCACTGAAGCTTTGTCTCAAATGCCATCTTATGCTAAATTTTTGAAAGAGATTTTGTCTAAAAAAAGAAAAATAGATGACAATGAGATAATAGCTTTGACAGAAGAATGTAGTGCTATCATACAAAATAAATTGCCTCCTAAGCTCAAAGATCCTAGAAGCTTTTC
This sequence comes from Astragalus glycyphyllos, assembly GCA_963573325.1. Classification (NCBI taxonomy): domain Eukaryota; kingdom Viridiplantae; phylum Streptophyta; class Magnoliopsida; order Fabales; family Fabaceae; genus Astragalus; species Astragalus glycyphyllos. The sequence continues at coordinate 29,469,291 of OY754310.1, read as the reverse complement.
CATTCCATGTGTTATTGGTAGTGAGAGTATTGAAAGAGCCATGTGTGATCTAGGAGCTAGTGTGAGTCTAATGCCCCTATCCATTTGTAAGAGACTAGGCATAGGTGAACTCAAACCCACAAAGATGTCCTTGCAATTAGCAGACCGTTCCATCAAATACCCGGTTGGAATTTTAGAGGATGTTCCTATCAAGGTAGGACAATTGTATATACCGGCTGATTTTGTGGTAATGGAAATGGAAGAGGACTCCCAAGTTCCAATTCTCTTGGGGAGACCTTTCCTTGCTACAGTTGGGGCCATCATTGATGTTAAAAATGGTAAACTTTCTCTTAATGTGGGTAAGGAGAAAATTGAGTTTGATTTTGCTAACCTTATGAAAAGCCCTTCTCTTGAGGATTCTTGTTGCAGGGTTGATATAATAGACCATTGTGTGGAAGAATGCATTTTGGAGCCATATTCAAATGATGGGATGAAAACAGGTTTCATAAAAAGCAAGAATGAAAATGTGGCTGAGAAAACTCAAACTGATGACAAATTGTTGGATGAAAACCCTCCCATTAAAAACTTGGGCATTGAAGCTTTAGTTGGAGAAAAATCAGCACCTCTTGCGAAAAAAGATCCAGGTTGAGGTATTGAAAGACAAGCGTCAAGCTAATGACGTTAAACGAGCGCTGCGTGGGAGGCAACCCACAGGTTTACCTTTGTTTTATTTTGCTGGAATAAGAAGAAAAGCTACAAATGCTAGTCAATGTGAGCTTTCTTTACCCCTCTCATGTGTTTTTAATTTTATATCATTGAGGACAATGTCTGGTCCAAGCATGGGGGGTACTTTACCCTTTGTTATTTAATTTCTGTCATTTTGTTTTCTTATAAGTGTTGAGACTGGATTTCTTTCCCATGCTTTGTATTGTTGCTGTTTTATTGAGATAAATGTTTTGATGCAGCGCTTATTAGTAGAAAAAGAAAGAAAAAAAGAAAAAAATAAAGGCTAAGTTCTATGATGAATTTGTAAACGTAAGCACAATTTTTGCTTGAATTGTTTTCTAAACTCGCATCTGTTTTTACACTTAAACTCTATGTCTTGAGAGGAAGCCAATAGTTCAAAAGCTAGTCAAAGCTGAGCTTGTTTTAGTCAGCCAACAATTGTGCTAAACTTGATACAACAAAGAAAAATAGAAATCAAGCAAGATGGTCAGGGTAATATACATATACTAGGTTGTTTTTGCTAAGTAGAAATTTCAAAAAGCGGAACAGCTGAAAAATCAAAAGTATGCCCTGAAGTAAGGGTAATATATCTAAACTAGGCTGTTTTTGCTGATTGGAGAATTCAAAAAGTAAAGCAACTGAAAAATCTCAAGTGTGCCTTGACCACAAAATGTGGATCAATTGTAAAATTTGTTTTATCTTTGTAATCAAGTGAAGCACAATCTTGGAAGGCTATTTCTAGGTAAGGCAAAAGCGAAACTTTTGTGACTATCTTGGTAACTGGACCGGACCTATGAGTGCACACACTCACTTGGAGTAGTTGTTGGGTTGAAAAATTCATGAAAAGCATAGAGAAGTGTGATAAGTATACCCTGAGAACAAAGCCTTTGAAAAATAAATGTGATTGAGCTTTAAATGAAAAATGCTTCTACTAATTTGTGCTGCAAGTTTTGATTGTTCTTGCTTGAGGACAAGCAAAGATTCAAGCATGGGGGAGTTTGATAAGTCTTATTTTACTATGTTTTTAGTATTTGAATTAAATAAAAATTGTAGAATTTTAGTTTTGATTTGGAGCTATTTTACTACAAAATGTTGGTTTCTATTTTCAGGATCAAATAATGAAGGAATGGAAGAAATTCAAGTGATTAAAGGCAAAGAATAAAAGTTCAAGGACCAAGGAGCAAAATCAAGCAAATGAAGCCAAGAATTAAGTGTTCACGCACGGTCTGTGCCTACTACACGCATGGTCCGTGCGCACTGTACGTTGTAGAAGCTGGAGAGTTTGAAGACCACGCACGGTCCGTGCTCCTTACACGCTTGGTCCGTGCTCCCTGTGCTGAATCAGAATTTTACAAGTTTTACGGCACGCACGGTCCGTGCACCCCAGCAGCATGGTCCGTGCACCTTTATCTGAAGCTAAAAATGTTATAAAACTCTTCCAATTCTTTTATTATGGCTTGTAATTCGAATTTAATCCTTTGTCTACTGATCCTAGGCTATAAATAGGACCTCATTTCAGCTGTAATGGGACCTTAGCATACTTGTAATCTCACTCCAAAGTTTAATCTAAGTTCTTGCAATTTTCTTAAGCTTTTGCTCTTTTGTTTTCATGTTCTTTACTTTCTTGCAATTTTAATTTCTGTTCTTTACATTTCCAGCACTTTACATTTCAGTTCTTTATCGCTTTGTTTATATTCTTGTCATTTACATTCTGTTATTTATCTTTATGTCATTTTCTTTGATGTCATTCTCTTCTACTCCCTTGTCTACTATGATCATGTGTGAGTAGACTTCTTTAATTAGTCTTGGGATTGTGGGACACAATCCAATGATGGGTCCCTAAACAAATCCAAGACTAAACTCTATCTTATTTAGAACTTGAATTTTAATCTAATTCCATAGAACTAAATTTTATAAAACAAATATCAAACGAAGTACCGAGAGGTGAAGTTTGATATTGGAACAAATGGGATTAGACAAGGCAAAGCAAAGCATGAAAATAGCATTGCTAGCTTTGGGACAATAAGGTTGTGCTTAATGGGTCTCTGCGATGATCAACCATGAGAATAGGTTTGATCATTGTTTCGAGACATGTTCTTGCATTCCGAAAGGATGCTTGAATTACACCAAAAGAATACCTTGTCCTTAAAACAATTTCAAAATAAGATAGAGAATAGTTAAAGGGTTGTTTATTTCCATCATTGTGAACTAACCATGACCCAAGGCGTCTTTTATTCTGAATTTTACAAAACAAAAATACTCTCTTTATTTAAACGATTCCTTTCAGTTAATCAACATCAAAAATTCGATTAGTAATTGCAAAATACTCCCTGTGGATCGATACTTTCTATTACGCGATAGAACCGTGCACTTGCGGCCTATCACTGTACTTTTAGTGTTGAAGTTTGATAAGTTAAGATACCTCAGATCCTGCTTGAAAGTTGTTAAATTTCAGTTTTTATGTGGTGATTGTGTTGGGTAAGGGTAATGTTGGATTGTGAACAAACTCTACATGTAAAATCTGCATAAATTGCGTGGATATAGGTTCAGTGTTTTGATTAAACCTTTTTATGTAGAACTTAGTTTTGAATGATTCTTGTCTTGTTGGAAACTAGATTCATTTGGCTTCAGTATACGCACATGTTTCATTTGAGTTGACTGAGTATTGACACTTTAATGCGTGTTACCAATTGGACAATAGTTGTTGTCTTACCGCTATGTCATTGTGTATTCTTTTAGAAAACTGTACGAGCTGGATGTCATTTTCACAAAACCAAGATCATATTCATAAACTAGACTTTCATATCTTTCCAATGAATGATCTTTTATTCAAATCCGACATCATTTGGTATTTTAATAAAATCACCAAGGTTACATTTTTTTTTCTGTTATCAAGCGTGTGCGTAGTTTTTCACTTATATATATATATATATATATATATATATATATATATATATATATATATATATATATATATATATATATAGAAGTGAAAAGAATGAGTTTAAATATTATCGAAGTTGTTTTAATAAATTAAACGAGATATATGTATGACTATATGATTGAGCGGTGAAAGTGTAATGAATGAGCCCTTGATAGGGAATCCTCCATCCTTTTATGTTTTCTACTGATTGGTTTTTATAGTCTTAAGGTTATAGAATCATGATACGGGTGATTGCTTGTCTGTTTGAAAGAGTCGAGTTGATGAATTTGGTTTTTCATGCAAAGACTAAACAAGATTCTAATTTTCGTTATGAGTTAAAGGTTTCAAAATGATTGATTAGAATGATGTTTTTGGTGTTGTTATTGGTGGTTTAAAGTCCTATTGATTGACTTAATTTAAGTTAAGGGTTGATCGCAAAGGAAACTAGATTTAATGGAGTAACGAAACTTGACGAAAAACTTAGTTTTCGGATAGCTGATGAAGGAGCCCGACGATCCGTGCTCCCTAGGGCCCAAACCGTGCATCTCCTTCTGTCCCATTTTTGAAAAACCTTTTATCCGCTTTCCGTTCGACGCGAGTTCCTTCTCAATTCTTTCCCTAACTTAACTTAAGTTACTCAAAACCTAATGGGACCAAATTGAAGTAGGATGGATGAAAACTATCGAGATTTTGATTATGCGAACAATTGATTTCCACAAAAGTTGTATTTCCCATTTCACGTGTGATGTTTCAATTTTGAAACCCGAATGTGACTGTGCCGTTTTATTAAAAAGTCGTATGTTGAGTAAGGTTGTTTTTAAGTTGGGGTGACTTGACGTGCATAAGGATTATGTATTCAAAATCAATTATTGCTCTTGTGCCAAACTTTTAACCCTAACACATATTTTCAAAATTCGGCTTTGTGCCTAAATACACTTATATACTTATATTGAGCTCTTTGTAAGTTACTGTTTTGAGTGTTGAGGTTATGTGATTGAACCGAAGTTTGAAACTATGTGTTTTGGAAATTCGGAGTTTTTGATAAAGCAAGTGGTAGGTGTTGGGTGCTGGAATCCTTATATACCATATGAAAATGGGTTTGCAAGTCGTTAATTTTGTTTTCACAAATCAAGACCCTTCGGGAGAATGTCTGTCCGCGATTAGTAATTGTTAAAACTTGAACAAATTTTGAGGACAAAATATTTCAAGTTGGGGTGTATTGTAACATCCCCAAATTAGCTGATCTCCAATTGTTGAGATTAGTAAGTGTCTTCATTTAATATGTTTCATTGACTTCTAAATTGGTTGCCCTAAATGTTATGAATAGTGACTAATTTTAATTATTCTTGCGAATTGAGGGTTGATTATTTGGTTTGAATACGTGATCAATAATTTAAATTGCTTGAGTTTATGGCTAAATGAAACGATTATATGTTTGTGAGTTAGTTTGGATGTTTTATTATTGATACACATTGAGGACAATGTTCTGCCCAAGTATGGGGAGGTACGTTACCCTTTTTAGTTTGTTTTGTTTTTTAAATTTCCGCCTTTTAATTTTCATGTTGTTTAAAGTTGTATTTCCGCCTTTTAATTTTCATGTTGTTTAAAGTTGTATTAAGACTGGATTTATCTCCCATGTTTTGAATTGTTGCTTCTATTTTCTTTGTGAGCTGATTGTAATAGTGCAGCGCTTTTTAGTTGTTGTATTGTAAAAGAAAAAAAATCAAATAAGGGTTGAGTTCTACGATGACCATATGCAAGTAAGCATAACTTTTTGCTTGAATTGTTTTCTAAACTCACATCTATTTTTACAGTTTAAGCTCTAGGTCTTGAAAGGGAACCAACTAGCTCAAAAGCTAGTAAAAACTGAGTTTCTTTTAGCCAACCAAAAATTATGCCAAACTTGATATAACAAAACAAAGAGGAATAGAAAAAAAACCAAGTCGGGGGATAATGAAGTGAATTGTTCCTTTGGTCAGGGTACAATATATATATATATATATAATAGGTTGTTTTTGCTAAGTAGAAAATTCAAATTTGGACTCACAGAAATCGGAGCAGCTGAAAAATCTCCAGTATGCCCTGACTGAAGTGACTAAGTTACACAAGAAAGAGGGGTTTGAATTGCGTACCATTTTTGGTTTCTGAAACCTGGAACCTTCTCAACAATTTATTCTCAAGCTTATCTTGGAGATGAGAAGGTTAAGGTTAGTTGTAAATACAACAAGCACGTATAAATACTTAAAAGATGAAGACTAATAATGATTGTAAGATAAATATATACTATGCAAGAGAAATAGTTTTCAAACAAAAGATGAGTAGGTTGGAAGATCAAGTATTAGTTCAAAAACTGTCTTGCGAAGGTTGATGAAATTAACCTTCTATTGGTTTGAAAACAATCTTAAGTGGAAAGCAGTTTAAACAATAGTTATGAAAAGCAGTTTAAAAAACACACAGGAGTTATAGAGGTTCACCCAATTTAGGCTACGTCCTCTCCTCGCTTCCAAGTGAGTATTTCCAATATTCTCTAAATAGCTATTACACTTGCTTTTGGTCAACCACAAAAGACTTACAACTACCACTTTCTTTTGATCAACACACAAAAGACAAGTGCACTTCTTGGACAGCTTCACCAAGCTATATTTACTTACCAAGAAACTATCTCCTAGTTTCCTTAAGGTATTTCTTTTCAGTTCTCACCAACACTCACCTCACAATTTGGGTAGTTTCATGGAATGTTCACAACACACAATTACAACAGTGGTTTAGGGGTTTTTTGGGATGTTTAAGAGTTTGATACAAACATAGATACACTGTAAAACAATGATACTAGCAAGCTAACCCACAGTCAAGAAAGAGATCCTAGATCTGAACTTGTATAAGCTTTGAGTGTGGGATGAGAAAGTTGATTGCTTTGAGAAACTTGAACTTGTGTAGGTTGCAATAAACTCTCGGACTTTGAAACTTCATAATGGACCTTAAAAATAGCCATGGAGGTCGAATATAGTCATTAGAAACTTGAAGAGAGCCGTTCGGAGCATCCATTGGTCCATAGGAGTGATGAGAAGTAAGGATCAAAAGTTGACAGCTTTTGAACCTTCTCAAGAGTAGCTTTTTGCTTAATCTGCACATATGAACGTTCTTGAGCTGGATATGTACTCTCCTTTGATCCTACTAAGCAGCTATGACTTCATTTGTACTCTCCTCTCAAGCTTCCAAGTATGAAACAAACACTTTAAATGTACTAAAAGAATAATTATGAATTCCCTCTTTAATGCTTGAAACTTTCCAGCATATTTATTGCTAGAATTCATCATTTAATGCAACTAAAGAACATTCAAGAGGAGTTAATTTGTTTGTCTTAATTTGGTTATGGTTTCCAGTAACCTTCTCAAGCTTCAATCTTCTATCGCATTAACCTTCTCAAGTATGAACTTATGTTTCTAAGGTGTTTGTGAAGACAACCTTCTTTTGACTTCTGCTCAAACCTTCGGTTGACTTTTGGTGAACCTTCTGTTAATTTGGTCAAACATTCTGCTGACTTATTTTAAGCTTCTCATAATTTAACCTTCTCAAGGCTTTTCTACAATTGTAGTTTACCAACTTGTTAATCCTAGGTAGGGCCTTAATTTTCTATGTTAGAAAACCCGTTCTTAGCACTTAGCAAACATGTTAGATCACACTTCGTAAGAAAACTAAAATATTACTTAGTCTGTATGATCAACACTGACCGCTAAATGTTGGCATTAACAAAACCCCAATGATCAAAGAACCAATTGTCATATCTATTTTAATATCTTTGTAATCAAGTGAAGCACAATCTAGGAAGGCTATTTCTAAGCAAGGCAAAAGCAAATTTTTGTGTCTATTTTGGTAACTAGCGCGGACCTATGAGTGCACACACTCACTTGGAATAGTTGTTGGGCTGAAAAATTCATGCATGCTTCACTAAAAATGACATGCATGTTTTCTTCTACAGTTTGAGTCCTAAGATTATATATACTCTATAAGCCTTAGAAGTTGTTGAATAACATAGAAAGATTCCTTTGACAGATTTTGAATCAAATTTTCCCAAATTGTCTTTGTAGTTTAAGATAAAACAAGTGCACCCAAATACACGAAAATTAGCAATATTTGGTTTTCTATTTTTCCAAATTTCATAGGGAGTTTTCTCAAGAGTTTTTCTAATGGACACTATGTTTAAAATGTAACACGTTGTATTTACAGCTTCCGCCCAAAAATATTTTTCAGTATTTGAATCATTTAGAATAGTTCTTGCCATTTCTTGCAAGGTTCTGTTTGTTCTTTCCACAACACCATTTTGTTGTGGTGTTCTAGGGAATGATAAGTTGTGAGAAATTCCATTTTCATCAAAGTAGTTTTGAAATGACATATTTTCAAATTCTCCCCCATGATCACTTCTTACAGACACAACAGTAGTTCCTTTTTCAATTTGAACTTTTTTGATGAAAACTTTAAAAGATTCAAAAGCTTCATCTTTGTTTTTCAAAAACAATACCCAAGTAAATCTAGAAAAGTCATCAACAATCACAAAACCATATCTCTTTCCACTAAGGCTAGCAGTTTTAGTAGGGCTAAATAAGTCAATGCGTAATAGTTCAAGTGGTTTTTGAGATGTGATCATGTTCTTTGGTTTAAAACTTGATTTGACATGTTTTCCATGAACACATGCTTCACACACATTATCTTTGTCAAAATTATTTTTGGGCAGGCCTTTGACTAGTTCCTTTTTGGAAAGTTTTGAGATGGTTTGCATGCTTGTGTGGCCTGCTTTTCTGTTCCAAAACCATTTGTCATTTTCAAAAGACATACAGCAAGTTTCTTGAGATAATTCATCAAGACATAGTCTAGATAGATTTTTGTTCCTAGATGTAGTGAATAGAACTTTTCCAGAGGAGATTTCTTTGATAAAACATTTATCATATTTAAAAGACACTTTATGACCACAATCATGTAATTGACTAATGCTTAACAAACTATGCTTCAAACCTTCTACATACTGAACATTTTTTATTTTAGGAGAAGAAGAATTACCTATAGCACCTATACCTTTGATGCAAGCTTTGTCATCTTTGCCAAAGACAAATTTATCCTTTTCCCTGTCATGTGCCTTGAGCATCCACTTTCCAAGAACCATAGCTTTTTCTTGGATACTAAGAGGCATTCCTGTTTCAGAGGTTAGTAGAATTGTAGGTACCCAAAGTTTCTTGGGTCCTTCTTGATTAGTTTTCTTCCAATGGAAGTTTCTCTTAACTCTGAAACATACAGAAATATCATGACCAATTATTTTTACAGTAAGTACATTTCAACTTTCTTTTTCTATCTCTTGTGATAGCTTTAGAAATTTGTTCAACATGTCTTTCTAAGGGTTTTTAAAGAGAACGTTTAACAGACATGTGTAGTTCTTCATTTAGAAACAAAACTTTGTTTTTGAGAAGGTTGTTTGGTCTTTCATGTTCTTAAAGAGCAAGGTTTGATTTTTCAATTAGGTCTTCCTTCAAAAGTTGGTGTTGTTCACAAATTCTAGTTAGTGTGTGCCTAAGAGTGTGAACTTTATTTAAAAGAAATTCATTTCGTTTTTGATGTTCCCTATTTTCTCTTTTTGCATCATAAAGTTTGTTTTTGAACGTACCACATTTTTGAACTAGAGTATTTGAATCAGCTAAAATATTTTCAAAAACATATTCATTTTCTTTGCATGCAACACAGGCAGATGGTTTAAAAGTGATTACCTCTTCTAGATCAGAACCTTCCATCATGCATGAGTTGGTTTATTCGCTATCAGACTCTGGATCAATGCTTTGATGAGTTTGAGAAGGTTCTTCTATGTCTACCATGAGACATAGATAGGCTTTCTCTTCTTCCTTTTCTGAGTTTGATCCTTCAGAGTCATCCCAAGTAGCTAGTACAGTTTTTTTCTTAGGATTGAACCTTCTAGTGCATCCTTTCAGTTTTGGACATTCCTTTTTGAAGTGTCCAGTTTGTTGCATTCAAAAAGTAGTGGAGGAGTCTTGGTTGAGCTCTCTCCTTTGGATGTGTCTTTCTTGAAGAATAGTTTTCTACTGTTCTTTTTGAAAGCCCTTCTTCTTAATCTTCTGGAGACACGAGCTAATTCATCTTCTTCATCAGTATCATTATCATTATCTTCACTTTCTCCATTCGACTCATTTTGTGCTTTGAGAGCCACAGTTTGAGAAGCTTTAAGTACAATGGTTTTAACTTTTTTTAGATGAAGTTCATCCATGATTTCTTACTCATGCACTTTCAAGGATCCTAGTAGATCTTCTATTTTGAGAATAGGGAGATCTTTTGCTTCTGTTAAAGCAGTCACTTTTGGTCTCCACACCTTTGGTAAACATCTCAGATGCTTTCTGACTTTAGCTTGATTTGTCTATGTGTTTCCCAATGAGTTCAGATCATTAGTTACTGTTGTGAACCTTCTAAACATTTGAGTTTGTTTCTTACTCTTCCATTTTGAATGTTTCAAATTTATGGATGAGAAGGTTGATCTTAGCGTGCTTGACTTGATTAGTTCCTTCATGAGCAGTTTTCAATGTATCCCAGATCTCTTTTGCAGTTTGTTTCCCAGCTACTTTATCATATTCACTTCTACCTAAAGCACATGTTAGAAAGAATTTAGCTTTGGAGTTAAGAAGTACCATACATTTGTCTTCAGCATTCCAGTTGGCTTTGGGCTTTCGATTTGTTTCTTCTTCACCATTATATGTAGAGGGAACATAGGGACCGTTTTCAACAATACCCCAGAGATCATTATCTTTTGATTCTAGAAATAGCCTCATTTGATCCTTCTAATAGTAATAATGTTCAAAAATGAATCCAAGAGGTCTGTTTGCAGAAGCTCATTCAGGGAGGTAACAAAGTTTGGATTGTTCAACACTTCATCCAGGATCTTTCCTCTCACACTGCAAAGTGTGCTCAGCCCCTAGAGGTGAGTTATGATACCAATTGAAATGACTAAGTTACACAAGAAAGAAGGGGTTTGAACACTACAAGAATAACTTCCATTACTGGCTGCACATTTCTGGCGGAATTAGTCAGCCAGTAAGATTTCTCGCGGAATTTGGCAATTTCTGGCCGATTTAGTCTACTAGTACGTTTCTGGTGGATTCTGTAACATTTCTGGCAGATTAAATCCGCCAGTAAGCATCATTGTATTGCGCGTTTGACCAGCATTTGAATTTCCGCCAGTAATTGCAGTTACTGGCGGATTTAATCCGCCACTAGATGCATCCGTCAGTAATGACATTTACTAGCCAACTGGAATCCGCCAGTAATTGCAGTTACTGGCGGATTTAATCCGCCACTAAATGCATCCGTCAGTAATGACATTTACTGGCCAACTAGAATCCGCCAGTAATGTCATTTACTAGTCAACTGGAATCCGTTAGTAATGACAGTTACTGGCCAACTGGAATCCGCCAGTAATGACGTTTACTGGCCACAAGATCCGCCAGAAATGATCACACCTCGTTTACCGTGTTTGACTGAATTGATCCGCTAGTAATGACATTTACTGGCCGAATTGTTTATCCGCCAGTAATATCCTGTATCCGTCAGTAATGTCACGTTTCAGCCAGTAAAATGTACAACCCGCCAGTAACTACAATCCACCACCTGTTCCGCCAGTAATGGATCCGTCAGTATTGATCTTTTCCGCCAGTAATGTCACGTTTCATTTTTCTCATACTTCTTAAACTTCTCTTCTCTCTGTTTTCACTACTCTTCTCTTCATTTCTCTTTCATTTTTCTCAAACTTCTTAAACTTCTCTTCTCTATTTTTCTCAAACTTCTTAAACTTCTCTTCTCTCTTTCATTTTTCTCAAACTTCTTAAATTTCCCTTCTCTCTTTCATTTTTCTCAAACTTCTTAAACTTCCCTTCTCTTTCATTTTTCTCAAACTTGTTAAACTTCTCTTCTCTCTTTCATTTTTCTCAAACTTCTTAATCTTCTCTTCTTAAACTTCTTAAGTTTCTCTTCTCTCTTTCATTTTTCTCAAACTTCTTAAACTTCTCTTCTCTCTTTCATTTTTCTCAAACTTCTTAAACTTCTCTTCTCTTTCATTTTTCTCAAACTTCTCTTCTTAAACTTCTTAAATTTCTCTTCTCTCTTTCATTTTTCTCAAACTTCTTAAACTTCTCTTCTCTTTCATTTTTCTCAAACTTGTTAAACTTCTCTACTCTCTTTCATTTTTCTCAAACTTCTTAAACTTCTCTTCTTAAACTTCTTAAGTTTCTCTTCTCTCTTTCATTTTTCTCAAACTTCTTAAACTTCTCTTCTCTCTTTCATTTTTCTCAAACTTCTTAAACTTCTCATCTTAAACTTCTTAAATTTCTCTTTCATTTTAATTTATATTTGTTATGGATATTTTAATTAGTACTTTGTTTAATGAAATTTATGAAAATTTTATCATTATTAAAAATTATTCGATTATTGTTTTATTTTTTGAATTAAATAAACAAATTAAAAAATAGTTTTTAAAAAAACAAATAAAAATATTTAAATAATATTAATTTTTTAGCCAGTAAAAAAACGAATTGTATTAAAATATTTAAAAAAAACGAATTAAAAAAGAAATAAAAACGAATTCTTTTTTTATTTGCATTTTAAAATACTTTTTTTTAAAAAAAATACATTGCTGGCGGATTTTTGTTGCTTACTGACGGATTTTCAGCCAGTAATTATTGGCTGATTTACTGACGGATTGTCAGCCAGTAATTACTGGCGGATTTACTGACAGGTTTTCAGCCAGTAATTACTAGCAGAAATTCCGTCAGTAATTACTGGCTGAAAATCTGCCAGTAAATCCGCCAGTAATTACTGGCTGAAAATCCGTCAGTAACGGTTACCTGCGGCTGATTTTCTTTTGGAGATGAGAAGGTTAAGGTTAGTTGTAAAAACAACAAGCACGTATAAATCCTTAAAAGATGAAGACTAATAATGATTGTAAGATTGATATATACTCTGCAAGAGAAGTAGTTTTCAAACCAAAGATGAGTAGGTTGGAGAATCAAGTATTAGTTCAAAAACTGTCTTGAGAAGGCTGATGAAATTAACCTTCTATTGGTTTAAAAACAATCTTAAGTGCAAAGCAGTTTAAACAATAGTTATGGAAAGGAGTTTAAAGAACACTCACTACAACAGAATTGTTAAAAAAGGGCGCACCCATTAGGGGCGTTTTTTAAAAAGCGCCCCTGAAGCCCAAAATACGGAGGTCCTTTAGGGGCGCTTTCTAAAAAGTGCCCCTGATGCCCAAAATAAGGCCCTCCGTATATTAGGCATCAGGGGCGCTTTATAAAAAACGCCCCTAAAGGCCCTTCGTATTTTGGACATCAGGGGCGCTTTTTAAAAGCGCCCCTGATGCTCAAAACACGCAGGGCCTTTAGGGGCGCTTTTTTAGGAAGCGCCCCTAAAGGCCCTCCGTGTTTTGAGCATCAGGGGCGCTTTTAAAAAGCGCCCCTGATGCCTAATATTCTAATATTTTCGTTTCACACTCCCTCTCACTCTCAGTACTCGTCTCTTTCCCTCTTCTTTTTTTTTGACCAACTCTTTCCCTCTCACTCTCAGTCTCTTAGTCTCTCTTACACTATCCCTCTTCTCAGTCTCTTTCCCTCTTCTTTTTTTTTGACTTCCCTCTCACTCTCAGTCTCTCAGTCTCTCTTACACTCTCCCTCTTCTCAGTCTCTTTCCCTCTTCTTTTTTTTTGACTAACTCTTTCCCTCTCACTCTCAGTCTCTCAGTCTCTCTTACACTCTCCCTCTTCTCAAACCCTGTTCTCTCACACTCTCATCAGTCTCTCACACTCTCCCTCTTCTCAGTCTCTTCTCATTTACAAAACTCAGTCTCTCTCACGCAAACCTTACGCGAAACAGAAACAGTGAACGAGTTAATAACCACGCCGTCAAACGCCCATTCCGCCGTCATCGCCGTCAACAACCACGCCGTCATCGACGCTGCTGCCTGTTCCGTCAGAGCTGCTGCCTTTTTCTGGTACGTTCCCATGACTGTGTAATTTAAAATGTTAGGGTTTTTCTACTTTCTACTTTCTGGTATGTGCTTTTTGTTGCTTATTATAGTATGATATATTCTGGGATTATGCTTTTGTATTATTGTGTGTTTGTTCTTTTATTATTACAATGATGAGAACAATAGCTTGGCCCTGAATGTGGCATTTTGGGTATGCAGGCAAGGTGTTGGATATTGGTTGTTGTTGGTTGATGAAAATGAGAGTAGGGATGTGCTGCAAACTATAGGATACACCAGAAACAGGAAAAAAATGTTTTTTTTTTAAAAAAAAAGCAATCAGGGGCGCTTTTTAGAAGCGCCCCTGTTGGTCTGAGGCGCTAAGACCAACAGGGGCGCTTTTTACGAGCGCTCCTGATTGTGGGGTTGGCATCAGGAGCGCCAGATTCAGGGGCGCCCGAAAGCGCCCCCAATGGATAAAAAAAAGCGCCCCTGTTGGCCTTTTTCTGTTGTAGTGACTGTGGAGTTATAGTGGTTCACCCTATTTAGGCTATGTCCTCTCCTCACTTCCAAGTGAGTATTTCCACTATTCTCCAAGTAGCTATTACGTTTTCTTTTGTTCAACCACAAAAGACTTACAACTACCACTTTCTTTTGATCAACACATAAAAGACAAGTTCACTTCTTGCACAGCTTCACCAACACACACCTCACAACTTAGTTAGTTTGATGGAATAATTATAACACACAAATACAACAATGGTTTTGGAGTTTTTTAGGATGTTTAAGAGCTTGATACAAAGATAGATACACTGTAAAACAATGATACTAACAAGCTAACACACACTCAAGAAAGAGATCCCAGATCTGAAGTTGTATAAGCTTTGAGTGTGGGATGAGAAGGTTGATTGCTTTGAGAAACTTGAACTGGTGTAGGTTGCAATGAACTCTCATACTTTGAAACTTCAGAATGGACCCTTTAAATAGCCATGGAGGTCAAATATAGCCGTTACAAATTTGAAGAGAGACGTTTGGAGTATCCATTGGTCCATAGGAGTGATGTGAAGTAATATGCTAAGAAGAATTGTTTGAAGTAAAAGAAGCCATAACACACAGAAGCCATATGTTAACGAGCTCAGTAGCTCTCAACGGTCACCTTCAGTAGTGTACAGAGCCTGTTGCGGTGTACCAGTCTAGGCGCCAAAGCATAAACGCATCTATTACTCTTTGCTAAAGCACTCCAACGGATCTTTTAAGGCAAATGGCCTATAAATATATGGTTGAGACCTCAGAAATTCTTCAAGGGAGAATGCACAAAATTGGCCAAGACATCAGAAGCTTCTCAATAGCTTCTAAGTAAGTTTACACTCTTTCAAAAACAAACTCACAGGAAATCAACATTTCTGGGACTTTATGGAGTGTGTCCATAGCTTAGTGTCAGTAGTCAAATGTATTTTATTTAAGCTATTTTTATCCCTGTTCAGAAGCAAACATATTTTCATATGTGTACCTTCTAAACAATAAGCATAGGTTGCTTTATTGTGAGGGAAGAGGGCTAAGAAAGTGTTCTTAGAGGTTAAGTTGCAAGAAAGTGTTTCTCAGTGGTTAGGTTGCTAGACTTGGAAAAAACTAGTGACACAGTTGGTAGAGCTGTGTAACAAAACTATCAAGGATTAGCCATTGGTTTGCTTGTAAAACTAATTGTGAAATAGTGGAAAATCTCAATATGGGTGTGAGGTGTGACGTAGCCCTTGGCGAGTTGGGTGAACCACTATAAATTTGTGCATTCTTTACAAGCTTTCTTTACTCCCTTCTCAATAATTGTTTTCTAAACAAAACAACTTAATTAAATTAATTAAGAACTAAACTACATCTTCTAAACAATACACAATTTACAAAGTCATCTTTTCAAGTAAAATCAATCAAGCTTCTGAATTTTTTTGTGACTTGAAAATGTTTTAAAATGTGTCATAATTCAAACTCCCTTTCTTATGACTTATATTTGACATCAATTGGCATCAGAGCAAGGCCTTTTATATCCAGTGTCTCCCTGTGTTCCATATATGTTTAAAATAAATTTGCTTGTTGTGAAAGCTCCAAAGGGTAGTTTAAATTTAACACGTCAAAATCAATTTTCTTTCATAAAATCCAACCATGCTGAAAAGATAAAAAAATATGCATCCGGTGAACATGCGTTTACCGTTCTAGAACTCTAACACGTTCAAAACCTTTGTTACAATGAGGAAAGTCCCCAGAAATATAGTACCGCATAAGGCATCAGCTGCATTCCTAGCTTCAATTTCGTGAGGAAACAACTTCTGTGTTGTGTTCCAAAGAGTCGTATTCACCTGGCAATATATACTGCACAAAATCACAAATAATTAAAAAGGATAACAATATGATATTTTTTAAAATCAAATAGTTTACAATATACCTTGACGTATAGGGCATCTTTGGCCACACATATATATGGAACGTTGCAAACATATTTTGCAAAAACTACGAAGTTTAAGATTCTCATTTAGAAACTTAGTAGGTGATGTACAAAAAATAAATTGAGTATGGAAACATTTAAACAAAAATTTGATTGGATATGTATAAAATTAAGAATAGAATGATATTTGTCTTTCATTTCATACGTACTTGTGACCACAACAAGTGGTACTTGGCTCAAAGTATATCTCCAAGCAAATCTGCAAAAGTTAATATGAAAATAAGATTACATTTCTTCAATGTATGAAGTGACGACATTAGTAGAAACATCACAAGAATATTAAAACTTCCATTGATAGTATTAAGCTTTTAATTTTAACGAGATAATTATGTTGAGAAGTATGGATAAAATGAGTTAAATGCCCCTTATATAGAGGAATGTGATGGTAAAATTTAGAGATTGGTAACTTGTTTGTCAAGAGTCCCTCCTTTGGATGAGTCAGCTATTGTGTTTGTTGCCTTCATTTCCGCTGATATCTCGGAACCTCCTTTAAACAGCTGGTAATTTCTAACTAGTAGCTCCCACCATTAATTTGTATTACCGTGCTCGTTGAAAGCGCCGAAAAAAATTCCAATCTTGTATTCTAAATACTCTCCACTCTTTTCACTCACAAGAGATTCAATATAGTGTTTCCCGTGAGACCCACTCCTATTCAAATACTGCACTTTTTACAATACCAATATAGTGTATTTTTCTCACACTCTAAGGATTTACACAACACTATTTTTCTCACCTTTCTCTTTCTTTATCCTCACTTCAACTCACAGAAGTTGTACTTTTCCTTCCGCTTCTGATTCATTGAAGATAAACTCAGTCTTAATTGTTTTTAACACAATCAAACTTGGTTGCATTGTGCTATGGAGTGAGAATCGCAAACTATATGCATAGTTCTGCATAAGAAGAAAACTATTAAAATTAGAAGAAAAAGGCAGAAGAATTGATTCAGAGGTAATGGACAAGGTTGAGAGAATTGGGCATAATGCAGAAATCAATGGAACAGTGGCAACATTGTGTGATACAGGACAAATTGAAAATGAGGCTGCCTTCGATTCATTGGATACCATCATTGGTCACATGGGAGAGAGAATTGATAGCTGAGCTGGCATGAGGCACCACCCTTATGGTTGTAGATATTTTTCCCCTTTCTAGAAGCTTTCTCTAGTTTTCTTTATTGTACAATAAATTACTCTTAGGTGTATGGTGCTCCATATGTACTTGCTATATATACAGCTGTACTGTACCATTCAGTATCATCAATGAATCGTGCTTTAATTCTTGATCAATCATTTCATTGCTTTATGCTGAGTTACTCTTTTATTGCCTTTAATGGCTATTTTATACTCTGCTGTTATATCAGTATGTTGTTCCCTTTATTTTAACATGGTATCAGAGCTTGGGCTCTGAATACATTGCTTCCATTTACATCTTTCTTCATTTCTTTACTTCATTATGCCTCCTAAGCCTGAAAATACTAGTGGATCTAGTGGTTCCACCATTGGAAATACACCACCAAAAGACCCTAGTGCAGATCCTACGAGTGCTTATTATGTCCATCCAAGTGATGGCCCTTCTTCTGTTACAGTCACTCCTGTGTTGAAGGTGAATGGATCCAACTTCCATAGTTGAGCTCGTTCCATGAGGAGAGCACTTGGAGGTAAAAACAAACTTGATTTCGTAGATAGAACCATTGAAGTTCCAGATTCTTTTCATCCTAGTTACAAAGCTTGGTCTAGGTGTAATATGCTGGCTCATTCTTGGATCATGAATTCAGTTGCTGAATCCATCTGCCATAGCATAGTCTTCCTTGAGAATGCTATTGATGTATGGAAAGAACTCAGAGAGAGATTTTCTCAGGGAGATCTGGTTCGCATTTCAAATCTGCAGTGTGAAATATATGGTTTAAAACAAGGTTCTCTTTCAGTCACCGAGTATTTTTCTGAGCTTAAAGTTTTGTGGAAAGAATTGGAAGCTTATATGCCTGAACCTAGATGTGCTTGTCCTAGAAAATGTGTGTGTGCAACTGGAATTGAATCAGCTCACACTAATCACAATTTGAGCAAAATTATCAGGTTCCTTACTGGACTTAATGATAAATTTGCAATGATAAAATCACAAATCCTTATTATGCAGCCTCTTTTCACTAGTGATACAACATGAGAAACAGTTTCCTAGCACTGAGGAGAAATCACTCATTAACAATGTTGATGGCAGAAGAGGACAGTTCAAGCCAAGAGGAGGATATAATTCGAGTTACAGCAACAGATATGGAAGCAAGGTGTGTACCTACTGCAACAAAACAGGACACACAGTAGATACTTGTTACAAGAAGCATGGAGTTCCACCACATTGGCAGAAACCAGCCTCAAACATATGTAATGAAGAGCATGAAGAAGTCAAGGATGAAGAAGAGAGTAAAACTCTTGGCATTACCAAAGATCAGTATGAGAAACTCATTAATTTAATTCTAGCATCATCTATCACACAAGTTGCTGGTACATCCTCAAATTCTGTTAACATGCTAAAATGCACTTTGCCTTCTACTGCTAACATCATGTTAGGTATTATAGCACTCACTTAAATGTTTCAAAAGTTATGTGCCTATTAAGCCTGTTAGCATTAGATTACCAAATGGCCATAAAGCATATGCTAGATTCAAAGGAATTGTTCGGTTTTCTTCTAAGTTGTATATAACAGATGTGTTATATGTACCTGAGTTCAACCTCAATTTGATTTCAGTTCCCAAATTCATGGTTGATCTTAATGTCAGTGTGATTTTTGATGTCCCTAAATGTCAGATACAGGATGTCAGGACCAAGGAGATGATTGGTTCGGGTATGATGTTTGAAGGACTTGTCTACTTGGAGATACCAAGAGAAAATGTGCATGCTGCTGCTGTCTTAAACACACTGACAGAGAGTTCACCAGAAACACTACCTGAAAAAGTTGGCATTTTAGATTAGGTCACCTTTCCAATTCTAGAATGAAGCTTATGCATGATGAGTACCCTTCTATTGTTATAGATTAAAAGGGTGTGTGTGATATTTGCCATTATGCAAGGCAAAAGAAACTGCCATATAGTCAAAGTCCTAGTAGGGCTTCTAAATGTTATGAGATGATTCATTTTGATATATGGGGTCCTATTTCTACTCTTTCCATTCATGGTCACAAGTATTTCTTGACTACTGTTGATGATTACAGTAGG
This sequence comes from Astragalus glycyphyllos, assembly GCA_963573325.1. NCBI lineage: Eukaryota > Viridiplantae > Streptophyta > Magnoliopsida > Fabales > Fabaceae > Astragalus > Astragalus glycyphyllos. The sequence continues at coordinate 29,449,965 of OY754310.1, read as the reverse complement.
TATACTTGGATTGTTTTGTTGAAAAATAAAAGTGAAGTTAGTAATCATGTCAAAAATCTCATAAACATGTTAGAAACTCAAAATGACAACAAAGTTAAAATTGTAAGGTCAGACAATGGACCTGAATTCCTAATACCAAATTTCTATGCATCAAAAGGCATTGTACACCAAACAAGTTGTGTTGAAACACCTGAGCAAAATGGGAGGGTAGAAAGAAAACATCAACATATTCTTAATGTGGGTAGAGCACTTCTTTTTCAGTCTAAGTTACCAAAATAGTATTGGTCATATGCTATTTTGCATGCTGTATATATCATAAATAGAGTACCTAGTCCCATCTTAAAAAACAAATTACCTTATTTCTTGCAGAAAAGAGTCATTCCCAGTTTAGAGTCCTTTAAAGTTTTTGGTTGTCTTTTCTATGCATCCACTTTGCAAGCTCATAGAACAAAGCTTGAGCCAAGGGCTCGAAAATGTGTTTTCTTAGGATATAAATCAGGAGTCAAGGGTGTCATTTTTCTTGATTTACATAATAGAGAGTTGTTTCTATCTAGAAATGTCACTTTTCATGAAAACATCTTACCATATATACAAGTACTCAACCTTTGTCTAGATGGAACTATTTCTCACAAAATGACACTCAGACTCAACTTGAACCAGAAATTAGCCAGCCACTCACTAACAATTCACCAAATCTCCCCACACCAGACATCACAGAAGCTGATGTTACACCACAGCAAAGTGACAGAACCAGCACAGAACCAAACAATGAGCCAATTCCTTTAAACACTAACCATACAAAACCAAACAAAGAGCCAATTCAACCAGTCAGAACATCTACAAGACTCAAGCAGATGCCTGCACATTTATCCGAGTATCTCTGTAGCAACATCTCAAGCAAGCATACCAGCTCATCATCTCCAGGTATTGATTATCCTATTTCTAACTTTCATTCCTTCTCTAGTCTGTCTGATGCACAATTTTATTCACTGTCCATAAGTTCTGATGTTGAACCTCAAACATTTGAGGAAGCCTCTAAGTATACTTGTTGGAATGATGCTATGGAAAATGAATTAGAGGCACTAAGAAGGAATGGAACTTGGGAGATGGTTGATTTGCCTCCCAATGTGAGACCAATAGGGAATAAATGGGTGTACAAGGTTAAACATAAAGCTGATGGTACTATTGAGAGGTATAAAGCCAGATTAGTTCCAAAAGGGTATAATCAAATAGAAGGCTTAGATTTCTTTGATACTTTTAGCCTTGTGGCCAAACTCACAACTGTTAGATAGTTGCTTGCTGTGGCTGCTATGAATGGTTGGCATCTTCATCAATTGGATGTAAATAATGCTTTTCTACATGGAGACTTGAGTGAAGATGTATATATGGAAGTTCCTAAGGGAATTAATTGCACTAAACAGAATCAAGTATGCAAGTTAAAGAAGTCTCTATATGGATTGAAGCAAGCAAGCAGAAAATGGTATGAAAAGCTCACTGATTTGTTGTTAAAACAAGGATACACACATTCTAATTCTGATCACTCCTTATTCACTCATGTAGTTGATGGCAAATTCACAGCATTGCTTGTCTATGTGGATGATGTTATATTGGCAGGAAACTCACTAGATGAATTCAAGAGAATTAAATGTATTCTAGATGATGCTTTCAAAATCAAGGACTTAGGCTCTTTGAAGTACTTCTTAGGATTGGAGGTAAGCCAATCAAAATCTGGAATCTCTATTTGTCAGAGAAAATACTGCTTAGACTTATTGCATGGGACAGGTCATCTTGCTTCAAAACCAGCCTCCACACCTTTGGATCTTAATGTAAAAATTTATAAGGACTCTGCAGAATTATTCAAGGATACTGTGCTGTACAGGAAGTTAATTGGAAAGCTTTTATACTTGACTAACACTAGACCAGACATGACATTCGCAGTACAACAACTTAGTCAACATGTGAATGCACCCACTGTAACACACTATAATGCTACTTGTAGAGTCTTGAGGTATTTAAAAGGCACACCAGCAAGAGGATTGTTGTTTCCTAGGGATTCTATAATGCAACTCTTTGGCTTTTCTGATGTAGATTGGGCTAACTGTGTTGATACAAGAAAATCTGTCACTGGTTATTGTTTTTTCCTAGGATCATCTCTTGTATCTTGGAGAACAAAGAAACAACAAATTTCTAGAGTGAAAATCTAAATTCGGAAAAGGAACAACATATTGTGCCTCCGTAGTTGTTAAGGCAACAAATTTCTACAATTTAGGTGTCTTGAAAATCTAAATTCGAAAAAGGACAAACGTAAGAAAAACGAAAAGGGCTATAAAAGAGAAAGCTTTGCCAAGAAAAACGATTATTATTTGAAGAAAAAAAAAAGAATGATCATTCTTCTTGAATAAAAGAAAATTTGTAGCCCTAGTCGAAAGTGATTCTGAATCCGAAAGTGAGCCTGGAGAAAAGGGATCCACTGGTATTTATTTGGTTGACCTAATGTTCGGACTCCCTGACTTTTGTTCAACTTTAAAACCTTTGTTTGTCAAAGAAAGTTCTAAATTTGTTTAGAAGGTCCATTACTTTGATACTTATAAAGCTGACCAAATCGTTAACTGATGACCATAAAATGTCTTCACCTAAACCTAAAAAGAAAAGTTGTATCGTAAATACCAGATGCATTCGGACCTACTATTAATTAATGTATTCGTTTCAGGGATCTCATTCAAAAGACAATTGAAGACGGACGCCTGATTTTCGAAGAAAAGAAAAAGGCTCCCATGAAAGTGGATACTTATCCATTTCTAGTGGCCGTGAATTATTCTGAGCCAGAGAAAACAGACATCTACATGGTAGATATCAAGCAGATAGGTTCTTTTCCAAGAGTGCCTATGGACATGGTCAACAAGGGCAACTTCAGAACTGCTATTGTCGATGTTAAAAAACATCCCAGGGCAAGTGACATTGATAAAATAACTACTCAAATGGCTTGCCTTGGAACGTGGTTTATGTTAAGTAGGTCGAAGATTCAAACCTTATTGATAAATTGATAGGGAAATTCAAGGTTGATACAGGAAACCAGATTTTCCCTTATCCAATGAAACTTTGTTCGAAGATTTGCAAAAAATGGGTAATTCGAACCAATAGACCATGTTATGCCCAAGATGCAGTGCAGTCTTCGATTTTAAGGCTGCTAAGGGCTTCGAAAGCTCTGAAATCGAGAGAAAAGTGAAAGAGGCTAGAGGAAAATGAAAAGAAGACTTAACTCCGACAAGTACTCATTTTTCCAAACCTACTTTCTAGAAGACTCAACAGAACTATCAGAAGAAGAAGACATATGTGCCACCGCATAAGGTTCCTAAGAATAAATCGATTAAAGGCATGAATCGTCCATCATGCAAACAATGGTTCACTGCTAAGAACTATAAACCTAACAATGTTTATGTAATGGGTGAAAGATAAAACACAGGTTTTGCTCACAAAAAGAACTTTGGTTTCCGATATCAAGGTATGAGTAGAAGTCAAATAAAAAGGGCTCAAAGAGTTTGAAAAGTTTCTTATGAGCCTTGAGGCAATGCAGAGTCCTAAAGTGACCATCAAACAGAGAGGTGAGAATAATGTAACTTATCATAATGCAAGAGGACCTTCGAAGGGTCAAAACAAGTAGAGTGACAGCAAAAAAAATACTCTAATACGATGACGAAAACGACCTCATGACAGATGTGTTTGATTCTGGCTTTGATGATGACTTGCATGATATATGTGTAGTGGCTTCGGTCATACCCGCAGACTATGCTAAAAAAGTAATGGGAATTGAGAACTCGAAAGTTATTTCTGTTAAGGCAAAATCCCTAAGTTATGTTTTGATGAAAACAAACTATTTTAATAACCTTCTTAAATTTTCTGATTCATTAGTGATCTAATGATTTATATTTAGTAATGAATTAGCACATCACAAGAAGAAGGATTGAATCTTAGAAAATACTTGCTAAGTTCAAAGAGGTGCTCAAAAGCTAACAAGCAATGAATTAACACTATGTGACCTAACATGATGCAAAGCAATACAAAGCAACATATGGCAATCAAAATATTCTTCTAAACAACATGTACTCCAGTTAATAACTACTTAGAAGATACTTCAGAAGGCATTCTAACTGTATTTCAGAAGACATTGAGAAGACAACACTCAAAAGCTTTTGAACAAGCTTCTAAAGAAAAATCCAGAGGATTTGTTGCTTTCAATGAAGTCGCCATCAATGTTTAATTACAAGGGAAAACAAGAAAAGTCCATTTAAAAACGAAAACGGTCTTGAAAACCAGATTTTGGATTCGAAAGTCGATTATGTCTGGGGAAGGTATTAACACCCCACAACCTCTTGTCGAAAAAGGTTACCTATGATTAATTGTGCATAATTATACTAACTTCAAAAATATTTATTTCCCTTTTATATGAAAATAATTTAAAAAGACTAAATAAAATTTATATATTTTTGCGTTTTTATTGAGAACTAACAATGAAACATTTTAGAAAAGACCTAAAAAGGACTTTTTTTAATATTGCTACATCAACAATGGTTCAATAGTTAACTACAGTAGTAGTGTACGGCGCCAGCAACAATGTACCCGTCTAGGCACAAAAGCAATTAATGGTTATATTTCCTTTGTTCAAGCTTTCCAACGGATCTATCAAGACAAATGGTCTATAAATAAGACATGGAGCCCTCAGAACTTCTTCAAGGGAGACTGCGTAAAATTGGTGAAGACATTAAAACCTTATCACTAGCTTCTGAGAAACTCTACACTCTCTCCTAAACAAACTCACTGCAAATCAACATTTCTCGGACTCTATTGAGTGTGTCCATACCTTGGTGTCAATAGTCAAATGTATTTTACGTAAGCTATTTCATTTTATCCCAATTTAGAACCCAAACATATTTTCATATATGTGTGTACCTTCTAAGCACTAAGCATAGGCTGGTGTATTGTGAGGGAAGAGGGTTAAGAAACTGTTTCTTAGAGGTTTAAGTTGCTAGACTTGGAAAAATATCAGGGGTTAGCCATTGATTTGCTTGTGTACTATTTGTGAAAAAGCAGAAAACCTCACTGAGTGTGAGGAGTGGCCGTAGCCCTTGGTCTGGGTGATCCACTATAAGTCTCTGTGTCTTCTTTACATGATTTCTTTACTGCTTTCTCACTAACTATTTTCTAAACTAAACAAGTTAAACACATTCTTTAAAAACAAGACTATATCTTCTAAACAATACGTATTTGCAAAGGTCAACTTTTAACTAAGTATCAAATTAGCTTCTAAACGAATTTGAGTGTAGAAAAGGAATTTAAAATGTGTCACAATTCAGACTCCCCTTTCTTTTGACTTACATTTGACTTCAATTGGTATCAAAGCAGGGCCTCTGGTTGAACACGCTCTAAAAGTGTCAGAGGAAATATCTTGGAAAAGTCATGGCCAGACCAAATTGTGTTGCATTTCTACCAGAGGGAGCATTTCAAATAGACCTCCAGGATTCAATGGAGAACACTACTACGACGGGAAGAATCAGATAACGCTATACATAGAGTCCTAAGATACAGACTTTTGGGATATTATTCTAAAAGGTCCATATACTCCAAAGGTTACATATATGATGATGGCAGAGTTGATGACATCCTTGCAGGGGTTCATAAGTCTGAGGAAACCAAGTGATACTGAAGCTAAAGTAATTGTGGGAAATGGAATTTGAGCAGCCGTATAGGAAATAGGAGTTGTTTCGTTACTTTTACCTTCTAGAAACACTTTGATTTTAAAAGATGTTGTTTATGTATCTTCGATGAGAAGAAACTTAATTTCAATTTCATCTTAATTTTTCTCTAATTTCATCTTCGATCATCCATTTCCACATTCATCTCTAGTTTCATCCACATTTGTTCTTTCTTCTACTTTTCATGTAAGTTTATTGTGTTTTGTGTTGTATTAGTGAATTGTTAAAATTCTAAATCCTATCTTTCTTGATCTATTCTAGATCTTATCACGTGTCCGCAAAACACACTTGATTCGTATTAGAAATCCTCTTTGCTATGGCATAGGCGTTTAGGTCATATTTCTAGGCTTCACATCAAAAGACTAATTAGAGAAAAATTCTCCCTATCATGACTTCTCTGATTTTGACACTTGCAAAGATTGTCTTGAAGGGAAGTTCACTGCCAAAACTAGGAATGCAAGAGCAAACAAATGTGATGATGTGTTACAGTTTATCCACACTAGATATGTGTGGGCATATCAAACCTATTGTCATGGTTGGATATAGGTACTTTATTACCTACATAGATGACTCTAAATTTTGTTGGATAGATACTCTCCAAAAAATGTGTAGCTCCCGTGATGTTTTCAAATCTGCTATTGAGTTGAAAACAGGCAAGAAGATTAAGTGTGTAAGGTCTAATATACGAGGTGAGTATTATGGAAGGTATTGTGAAATTGTAAGAAACCCAAGGACCATTTGCTAGATATATCTTGATGATTGTGCAATTGAGGCTCAGAACACTCCGCTTGGTACGCCAGAGTAGAATGGAGTTGCGGAGAGACACAACTGCACACTTATGGATATGGTGAGATGCATGATGAGACATTCCTCGTTGCCCAATTTTCTACTGGGAGATGCCTTGAAATCTTCCTACATTCTCAAACAAGCACCAAGCAAACCTTGTGACTAGAAGGAAGCCGAGCTTGAAATACTTTCATGTTTGAGGTGTAAGAAGAAGTTAGACCTTAGAATCCTCACTAGAAGAAGCTTGATCTGAATACTATTAGTGCCTTCTTCATTTGATATTGTGTAGGTTCTAGAGCTTGTAGATTTTACTGTCCTTCTCACTCTATATGTGAGTGATTTAGACTGACCGAGTGATTTTCTCTAAGAATGACTTGGGCAGTGGGAGTTATACACTGTGAGGAAGATCAAATCATTCTTCCAATGCTAGTTGTTTCACTACCTAAAAACGATTTTGTTCCAATGACTCAAAACAATGTGTTCTTCCAGAAGATCATGCAGTTCTCTTACCAATTATTGAACAAGAACCCAGTGACATTGCAAAGCCCAATGATGTTGCTGAAGAAGTTCCATTGAGACGATCTCAGAGAGTGTGCAAACCACCTATACCTAATTACTATGTCGTGTATCTTCAAAAGCACGATTTTGATATTCATGGTGATGATGATCCTACCAATTTTGAAGAAGCAATTTCTAGCTATCGTGCTTCTTATTGGCTGAATGCTATGCATGATGAATTAGCTTCTACGACTGATAATGAGGTTTAGGATATCGCAGACTTAACACTTGGTTGAAAGATTGTTGGATGCAAGTGGGTTTTAAAGACCATGCGTAATCCAGATGGTAAGATTGAAAGGTACAAAGCTAGACAAGTAGCAAAAAGCTATAGTCAAAGAGAAGGCATTGATTATAAAGAAACATTATCACCAGTCTCTACCAAAGTTATTGTTCGAGTTGTTATGACTTTGGCTGCACATTTCAATTTAGAACTTCACCAGATGGATGTGAAAACCACTTTTTTTATTGGAGAGCTCGCTCAAGATGCTTATAAGACACAACCAGAAGGTTTTGCTGAAAATAGCAAAGAACACTTAGCTCGTCAGTTGAAGAAATCCATTTATAAACAAGCATCTAGGCAGTGGTTTTTGAAATTTGACCAAGTCGTCACTACTTTTGGCTTCAAGGAAACTGTCTCATATCAATGCATTTACTTGAAGGATAATGGGAGCAGTTTTACAATTCTTGTGTTGTATGTCGGCGATTTCTTCTTGCTAGAAGTTGCATTAATCCTTTGATTGAGACAAAACAGATGTTGAGTAGCCACTTTGATGTGAAGGTCCTTGGTGTGACTTCAGTCATTTTAATTTGGGCATCTAATTTTTCGCAATAGGTCAAGTGTTTTTCTTGTATTGTCTACAAGAACAAGAGGGGGTACATTGAAAATATCCTCAAGCATTTCAATACGCGTGCTTTCTCCGCATGTGTTGCACCTGTTCGGTACCAGAGTACTAGAGTGAAGCTCCCGAGGCTAGATGAGGCTCCAAACCCGGGGCTAGGTGCTTGATTACTTCCAATGATGTATGTTGTAGTTAGGAAGTTGAGCTCGGACGTCCGAGGTAGAGCTCCGTCCACGTCGGGTGGGGGGTACCTGCAAGACACTCTGATGCTCAAGTCAGTATGTGAAAGATGGAGAGATAATAAGATATAAAGAATACGATCTCGGGGCCGTGCCGAGGTGCTTGACTGAGTGCACGAGCTCTGCGTGCCCGAACTCGGGAGATCGGGTGCGCTGGGCTCGGGGAAGGTCAAGTATGTGCCGAATCTTAGCGTTCTTATGAATCGTATGCGTGAAATCGTACCTGGGTTTGGATGGCGGAACCTCTATTTATAGACGAGATGCCTTACTTGGATCGTTGGATACGGAGGATTGATCCAGATATGTAGTACGACTGTTGATATTCTGAGAGGCGGAAATGGGTTGGACCTTAGCCGGTGAAGGGTTTGGCCCAATCCAGAACAGTGGCCCCTCAAGTCGAGAGCGGGGTGGAATGAACTCGGTCTCGGCTTGTCTTCTTCCCTGGTGGACCCTTGACAGGTCTTCTCCTGAAAAGGTAATTTGAATACTCATGCAATGCCTCAGGAAATTTGAATACCTGTTTGCAAAGAGTTGTGCATTTATTCCGTTGGGACGCTTCACCTCCCCCTCCTATAAAAGGCGAGTTGGAGACTTTCTTGGTCATTCTTTGTTTTTCCTGATTTCGATCTCTACAAGGCGAATCTTTTCGCAATCGCGCGAGATCAACTCTTCGAGCGGCGACGTTACTTCCTGGGAGTCTCACCTGTGAGGTCAACATTCAGTCCGACATTAGAAACGTACCTACACCGAGTTTAGTTCTTTCGCAGTTTATTGCATATTTTACGATTGTAGTTGCGCTGGGCGCCATCATGTCTTTGGCTGTCACTGCTCATTCCAAGAGGAGGAGTGCCAAGACGTGCTATTGTTTGCGAATTAAGATAGAAAACATCGTGCGTTTAGATTAAGTAATGGCGCCGTCCTCCCCTTGCAGATCATGACTCGAACTAAGACCGAGGAACGACGAGCCCCGGGAAAACCGCCTGTGAAACCAATCCTGAGGAAATCGGCCATGGGTGAACCGATGCTGGCCCCTAAGGGGACCCCTTTTTTACTGCCTTCAACCTGCGCTCCTTCTCCAACTGGGTCGGGCGCTTCGGCCAGAGGGCCAGTTCCGCAGACCTCGGAGTGCACTGTTGAGAAGAACCCTGGAATGGAGGACGCTGAAGTCGCTTCTTGGGCTGAAGAACTTGAGGCTGAGCTGGAAGTCGAAGCCGTGGCGGAGGAGCCTGAGGCCATTGTTGAAAATGAATTCCCCTAGGTGGCGACAAGGATTTTCAATACCATAGCGAGGATGAGGCCGGAAAGACCCCTATCCTCCTACGAGAGGTTCATCACTGGTCCCGCTGAGCAGAGATGGGAGTTGATGGACGCCGAATCGGTCTTACTTCATTGCTGTTAATGATTCGAACCGGGACTTCAAGTCAAACTTCTTCTTTGTTAGAGCTTTAAGTAGTGTAGCGAAGCATGCCGTTGCCGACTTCGAGGACCAAACGTTGGTGGCTGGGCACTTTCCTCTTTTCTGGGATCAGAGCCATTACATACGGGACGGAGTGGAGATCAGCACCCAGAGCTATATGTCGAGCCCTGAAAAGCTGAACGAAGAGGATAAAAAATCCTATGAGCTGTCCAATAAATAGGGAAGAATAATGGTTAAGGCCGGACTCCGGTTTCATTGTGGATCAATGATAGAGGCCTTGGCCGTGTCCAAAGCCAAACTAGATCAATATTTTTCTACTTATAATTTGCGTTTATTTTCTCGTTTATTTTGCGTAGAGTCGAGTTCGGCGTATCATTGTTGTTGACTGATCCTTTTGTTGTTGTCGCAGGCAAAATGGATGATCTAAACTTGGATGCCGTTTTCGAGGTGGCCAGGGTTGCGACCACGGTCACAATCGACAAGAATACACCTGCAAAGAAGGCAACAGACAAGCCTTCTAGGTCGGCCACTAGGACCGGCCCATCAGACAAGAACGCGAGCAAGTCCGACTCTGGGGGGGTCCGCGGTAAATAAACAAAAATCAAAAGCCAGAATAAACCTCCTCCAAAATCTCCTGCTGTCCGTTCCTCTACTCCGCAGCAGGACACGGGGAAAGGCAAGAAGAGCAGCAATGTCGAGGTCGTTGCCAGTGATCCTGCCAGAAAACAAAGGTCTACGCAGCAGAATACAGATAAGGGCAAAGAAAAAGCTTCCCTGGCCGACTTTGAAACCTGCATCCAGGTTGGTCAGACTGGTGCGGGGGTCATCAAGGAGCTGCGGGATCTAGCAGCCGACAAGATGACTGACCGCCTTAAAGGTAAAATCTTCGTCCTTGACGCTGAAAATAGAATTTTACAAGGGAAATATATTCAAATATGTCGTGAGCTCAGTTCTTACCGAGATTGCAATTTGGTAGCCTACTCCGAGGAGAACCGGAGCTTGAAGGAGGTACTGGGGAAGCTGAAGGATGTCCAGAAGCAGCTTGAGGATGCCCGTGCTCAGGCTTCTCAGCAGAACAAACTAGTTACTGACCTTCCTAAACTGAAGGAGGATCTGAAGGCGGCATTGGAGAGGGTGGAGGCAGCCGAGGCGGCCAAAGAGAAGAAGTCCAAGGAGGTAGAGGAGCTGAAGGCGGACAAGACCATGCTTACTCAGAACGTGGCAAAAGCTGCTATGTCCGGCTTCAAGCGTTGCCTTACTATGGCCTTGGTCCTGGAACCTGGTTTGAACACGGACCTGTTGGATGCCAAGTACAGAGCTGAAGATGGGAGGATAGTTCACAAGGATACAGTGATCTACGATCCTACTGCTGAGGAAGAGGCCGTCGTCGCCAACACTGCGGAGAATGCCGAAACTGAAGGCGGGGCTTGCTGATTTTCTGTTTTTGAGCTTTTCTATGATTTGGTCCCGGGCATGTCCGGGGCCAATTTTTAATTGTAACATACAATGGGCGCCGTCCCCTTTTTCCTGTCTTTAATTTGTTTTTGTTCTTCATTAATTTTGTTGATTACTCGTTGTTCCTCATGCATGCTTTGAACGAATGTCCATAGAGCAGGAAAAACGACCGAGATTAGAACGCGAGCTGTTGTAGGACGGCTTGTTCGTTTATAAGAGGAATGCCATGATCCCGAATCCAGAGCGAAATCTGAGGTAGCCAATAGAAAGCCTGTAGGTCCTAAGACATTCCTACAATTTAAGACAATAGCGCTGAAAATAAGCTTTAAAGGGAAAAAGCCAGCACGGGCCTCCTGCTTCGAAGCTAAATAAGATGAGAGTCGCTGCGGGCCATTGCCTTCATAGATGAGAAAGCCGTTGCGGGCTCCTCTCTCCAAAAATTCCTCCAACGGAGGTCGCTGCGGACCTCCGCCCTTCAACCCCTAATGGAGTGCTGAGCTCGGAGATCAAGGGCGCTGCAGGCTCGCACGAGGCAAAATTGGGAAGACCTCGGCCTCTGATGGAGCTCGTCAGCTCGGAGATCAGAGGGAGGATGGCTCGCACGAGGCGAAATTGGGAACCCTTTCGGCCTGTGGTGGAGCTCGTCAGCTCTAACACCAGAGGGAAGGTCAGACTCCCTGTTGGAGCGCGGGGCTTAGAGATCAGAGAGCTATTGGAGCTGCTGTGGGCTGTTGATTCGGCGCCGCGATCATGAAAAGATCGGACGAAGATCTATCATTGAGGTAGACGCTGGAGGTCGGCGATGAGAGTCCTTGAGAAGTACCGTGGGGATATCCAGAGTCGGACAGAAACTCAAGCCGTGGTTGGCGAGGCGAGCGAAGTCTTCGAGCTCAAGCCGAGGTCGGGAGGCGAGCATTTTCTTTAGGCTCAAGCCGTGGTTGGGAGGCAAGCAGATTCTTCGGGCTCAAACTGTGGTTGGGAGGCGTGCAAAACCTGCAAAATGGGAAAAGAGAAATCTTACGAAATAGTAGGAAATAGGTTTCGTAATCTTAAAGAGTGTTTATGCCTCTTGGAGAAGTGAGTTAATCCGGAAAGGGCTTGATATTTTGAGAGATGGAAGCAAGCGGTGATGCTCCCACTGTGGTCGCCAATGTTCGTTACCGGAGTACTAGAGTGAAGCTCCCGAGGCTAGATGAGGCTCCAAACCCGGGGCTAAGTGCTTGATTGCTTCCAATGATGTATGTTGTAGTTAGGAAGTTGAACTCGGACATCCGAGGTAGAGCTCTGTCAACGTCGGGTGGGGGGTACCTGCAAGACACTCCGACGCTCAAGTCTGTATGTGAAAGATGGAGAGATAATAAGATATAAAGAATACGATCTCAGGGCCGTGCCGAGGTGCTTGACTGAGTGCCGCGTGCCTGAACTTGGGAGATCGGGTGCCCTGGGCTCAGGGAAGGTCAGTTATGTGCGGAATCTTAGCGTTCTTATGAATCGTATGCGTGAAATCGTACCTGGGTTTGCAGGGCGGAACCTCTATTTATAGACGAGACGCCGTACCTGGAACGTTGGATACGGAAGATTGATCCTGATCGTTGGTCAGATACGTAGTACGACTGTTGATATTCTGAGAGGCGGAAATGGGCCGGGCTTTAGCCGGTGAAGGGTTTGGCCCAGTCCGGAACAGCACCTACTCAAAAGGGAGATAAACTCTCTAAATCTAAATGTCCTCAAAATGATGAAGAATATCTGAAATGGAAAAAGTCCCATATGCTTCCTCCGTTTGTAGTCTAATGTATGCTCAAGTTTGTACTCGTCCCGATATTGCTTTTGTTGTTAATGCCTTAGGGAGATACTTGAGTAACCCAGGTTTGGATCATTTGGAAAGCCGTTAAAAAGGGCATGCAATCTTTACAGGGAACCAAGGATTATATGTTGACATATAGGAAGTCTGACCAACTTCCAATCATATGGGGTTATTTTGATTCTGGTTTTGCAGGTTCTCCTGAAGACCGAAAGTCTACTTCCGGCTTAATCTTTATGATGGCAAGAGGAGCTATCTCTTAGAAGAGTGTTAAGAAGACTCTTACAGCTACTTCTACCATGCAGGACGAGTATGTCACTTGCTATGAGACTACTTGTCAAGCTATGTGGCTGAAAAGTTTAATCTCTTGCTTTCACGTCGTTGAAAGCATGTCGAGGCCACTTGTGATATATTGTAAAAATATTGTTGTCGTATATTTCTCTAAAAATCCTAAGATCTCTTCTCGCTCAAATCATTTCGATATTAAATATTTCTATTTGTTAGAGATGAATTTCTTGAATTTCATACTCGAGTTGAGAAACTTGCTACATCGATAATGTTAGCAAATCCATGCATTAACCAAAATGATTGATCGTTGGAGCTTTTCAAAAGCATATGACTCACATGGTATAGTTTTGTCATTTTATATTCTGGGTGTTATGGGGAGTCTGAATTAAAACTTTAATTATTATTATTATTATTATTATTATTATTATTATTATTATTATTATTATTATTATTATTATTATTATTATTATTATTATTATTAGATATGTGTGAGAGGACGTCACTTTTATAATCATGTGTCTTATAGCATCTTTGATGCTTGGACAATTCTTGGATTGTCTTTTTCTTAATTCTATCGTGTTAATCTATATTCATTATCTTTATGTGAAATGTGAGTATTTAGCATGTATCTACTATATATAAAACTTAGACAACTTTCATGTGCCAAACTTTGGCAGGTTTTCCTGCTCGATGTGTTTTTCTTACTATTTCTTCTAACCAACCAAAATTTTCATTAGTCATTCAATTACAATGCATGTCCTCCCATAGCTGTAACACCTATGTGAATTTGTTGGCAACTTCTTTCTTTGCCAAGTGTTAATTTTATTTATTATATATATATTTTCAACTTTGGGTGAAAGTAGCAACAAAAAAATAGAAAAACAGAGGTAAAGAAGTGTGTGGAAGGCTGAGTTTTATGGCTTTCTCCAATGTGAGGCTCAATGCTCATGCTCATGATGATGCAACCCTCCCTACAACATCCTCTCCTTCCATGATCTTTGTCACTTATATTGTTTCTCCTCCACTTTTTGCTCCATCTTTCTATCTGTTGGTGGAAAACAAAGTTGTACATCAGATATTGAAGAATCAAATATCCATTCTATGCAATTCATGTATCACATAAAAATCCAACAAGCCATAAATTCTACAATATGCAAGCAGGTTGTCCTTCACAATTACTTTTTGTGTAAAAAAATAAATAGACAAAAATTCTTGGTGCAAAGGAACATAAGTTGAAATATGTTGTCAGTGGTTATTCTCATTTCACCATATAATGTCTAAAAACACTTTTTTTATCTTGATTATCATTTTCATTAATTTAAGTTCAGCTTTCATGGCATGAAAATCATGAGTTAAATTTGTTTACACAACATTCAAATGGTTATGCAACAATTGTTCTTATCTCGACCTTTTCGATTGCCTCTTCTGGCTTTGGAAGTTTAGTAATTCTACCAACTTTGTTCCCTAGAATATACAAACAGAAAATATGAAAGAAATGAGTTCTAAGTAATGTGCATTCATTCAACACAGAAATAGCATCCAAAAGTCAAAAGAAAACATGCTTATCCACCCATCTACTAATCTTAAAGCTAGAAATATTTTCAATCAGAGTCTCATACTCTAAACTAACTATTTCAAATTGGCCAAAAACATGAAAAATAACCACCCATGACACAATTAAGAAGTTTAATACTAGTAATCTAGATTTTTTAATTATGAGTAGAACAAAATTAAATAACTGATATCATCTATCAGTTATTGTACAAGTAAACACAATTATTTATTTTCACCCAAGAAAGAAGCCAACAATGTTAAAATCAAAGCTAGAAACAAACCACCTTGAGATCTTGATTGTAGTGGAATTTCTCCAAACATGAGCAACGCCTTAGTATCTTGGCTCACTTCAACAGGCTTAACCTCTCCCAAATTAATATGCTTCTTCAACTTTTGTGTATTAAGTTTTACACAAAAGTTCAGATATCACCCGTCATCCATTATAGGTACAGTTGCTTCTTTGACTTTGCTCAACCTCTCCCTCTTTTGTGACATTGCTTCTTCAATTGCTTCTTTGAAGCTCTTGAATAAGGTGATCTTGACTAGGTACAGTTGCTCTTGAATAAGGTGATGGTAGAGTTATAATTTCTATTATAATTTTCTGGTATGTAACTTTTTGGAAAATTGTTGAGTTAAAAGTTCAAATAATGGAACCATTAACTTAATTTTTTTGTTTCTGATAGGAATCGGGACAAGGAGGAACCAAAGTTTAGAAGCTTGAAGGAGTGAAGATCTTAAGATTTCAAATTGATTAAAGATAATTAACGACTACATGATACTCTTATTTATACTCATGAAGATACCTAACAAATTGTTGATTGTCTAGGTGAAAGTAAGAAAAAAATGATGCAAAGAAATTCTATTGGAGTAATAGAGAATAGGAAAATATATTTTTAATATCATTCTTAACTTCTTTTTTTGAGATTACCATATTACTTCTTTATAAGAAATATAACCTACATTTGAGATGCTAGCTCAGTGGTAAGAGCTTAGCCTTATATCCTCAAGGTGATGAGTTCAAATCCCCTCGATTAGTGTCACTTCGATTAATACTTTATAAGAAATATAACCACAATTGAAATAACCCCTCTATAACATGTACAAATTTGGTCTATTTTTTTGAGGTTACAATATATACTTCTTCTTTATATGAAATATAACCACAATAGAAATTAGTCATCTTGGTTGCAAACTTCAATAATTAACTTTAATTTGCCAAAAAGTATTTCCCCTCTATAATAAGTACAAATTTGGTCTATTGGCTAATACAACAAAATGCACTTCTGTACAATGATTTTAATGAAACTCAATAGAGGAAGTTTTGGGACTTCCAGAAGTAAAACAATACAATTTCAAATGCACTTCTATTGACTATTTCGAAAAACATCACAATTTGAGTAAAGTTCCACAAGTTTCAGTTGAATAAACTTCAGCATCTAGGAGAAAGAAATAGTAGGAAATCACTACATGATATTATCATTTGGATTCTTATCATTTTGATTAATTTGGATTATGAGTTAGTAAACCTGACTTGGCATAGTTTTCATCACTATGAGCAAAATTGTGTCCCATAAATAATTATGCTGTACATATCATTCCAAGACATAATACCACAGGAAAATTTTCATATTGAACACTATGAACAAAATTGTGTCCCATAAATAATTTGGCTGTTTTGACATTCGATCAGATCTATCATGCCTTCAAAGGTCAAAAACCAGAAAGGAAAATCAACGTTTATAGAAATGGCTAATGTATCTCAATTGGCTTTAAGAAATACAGTAAAAAGAAAAGGAGGAAAGCAAATAATGACCACTCACCCAAATACAATGTAAATAGTGGAGTTATGAAAAGAACAAGTGGAAGAGATCTTTTTTTTTTTGCTTGACGTTATCAAAGTGGAAGAGATCTATTTCACAATGGCAGAATACCACTACAACAAAGATGAAGGTGCAAAAACTTTTTTATTTTTCAATATAAGAGTAAGTTCATGGTAGTTCCTTAAAATTAAGTTCCAAATTAACTTCAACTATCATGGCATGATAAGTCATGAGATAAATTCATTTTAATTATATTTTAATTTACCTTGACTATCAAATATATAGTTAATTGTAGTGCTCATAGTTACCACCCAATAAAGGTTATAAGAATTAAGTGGGACATTTAAATTCATGCTACTTTGCATATATAGTTTGTATAGAGGCATACATAACAATATGTAGTCCGTTGTTTATAAAACTCTCTAAGCAGTACATAGATAATAAATAATTAAATTTAACCATGATGCTTCAAAGGGAAGTCTTCGGCGGGTTAGGAGATGGTACATCATCAGTCCTTGTAGAAACTCTATCTCTTAATTCATTAAGTTCTTCTCGTAGCATCAATACCATGATTTCCAACCGTCTTTCTCTACTTTCTTGTTTCTCTTGTTTTTTTCCTCTTTGAACCCCAAAAAAGTGGTTGGAGAAATGCCAAATTCCAAACCCTAGAGACGACCTGATTACTCTTCAGTTGCCATTGCACGACCAAGGATGTCATTCGGAGCATCACAATCAGTAATCTCTCTTGGAGTTACTAATTGTGATATGGTTTCCTGATTCACAAAAATTTATTAGACATTATTAATAGACATTATAAGTAATATAAACATTTCAAACAAATTTTATTTTATCATACTTAGAATTCTTTAAGACACCTCTCTCATTTTTGGATCGTCAATGACACCACCTTTGTTTTGTCGGGCTTCTAACCACAAAACATGTCAGTCAATAGATTCCTGAGTAGGATCTTTTCCGACCTCTTGCAGCTATTAAAATTTACCATCTATTAGTAAATAAATCAGAATATTAATTTAATAAATGAAAGATAAAATAAAAGATAATGTGCCTACCAATTGTTCTTCAATCTCATGATAACCCTTAACACCGGCTCTATAAGGGTAACCAGAACTTGTCACTCTCTCGTGATTTTCATTGCTTCATCTCTATAAACACACATCTTTTTACATTAATACTTTATAATTGTCAAATATAGGTATATGTATGATAAGTAATTGTACAAACCCAGAATTCCTCTTCTCGCGTGAAGATACAAATGCACTCCAATCCTCCGATGTTATAACCCCATCATATCGCGGTGGAGGATGGTTTCTAATGTTCCCCTTTTCATCTCTTCCTCAACTTCTTAGAGTTGATGATCTGAATCTTCTGTGTTACTTTCCAGCTTTCATAAGACAATAGTCTTTTCGAGAGTCATCCACATCAAAGTATTTTTTCTTACATTCAACAAAATGATTATAAATATGCTTACATATTTAATTATAAAATAACTGTATAGTCAAAATAAAACCCATACCTATATCAAATGCCATAGCTCCTCTTTAGATTTCTCCAAAGAGGCATCTTTTATATTATTCCAACTTTTGATTGTAATTGGTATATCCTGCCTTGCTCTGGTACAAATGAAACTTTGGAACTCTCTACCATTTTCACCAATTGGTTGGACCATTTTCACCAATCAGTTGGTCTTTAGCATTCCATTCGACCTGCATTATTACTCGTGTAAATTAGATACCAAACAGTTAAAAGTATGTAACAAAGTTAGTTAATTAGTAAGCATGTTAATTTAAGTCTAGGAAGCCCATTGCTCCGTCGATTGATGATATTCTTCTTAATTGTCATTCCACGGCGTGTGAACTTTTTTTGGGGCTGACGTTCACTCCCATGACCACTGTCATGTGCTATCATCACTGTGGGAAATCATATGACCTGCAACAAAATATAATCATTGTTATTAGCATAAATGTTATTTTATAATCATGATAAAGTAAGTTAATTTTTACAATATGAAAAATTAATAAAAAAGAAACACGCGTGATTGCCTTTTCCTTTTCCTCGATCTAATATTACTAGCTACTTGTATGATGTTTTGCTTTTCGCTTTTTGGTACTTTGTTTTCGACGAAACGTAATTCCATCGTTATGATCCTTTCTAACATACAAAATATCCTCTTTAGAAGTACTTTCCCCTATTATTGGTTGTGATGTCCCGAAGAAAGGGTCATCCTCAATATCAACATTGTGCGTTTGATCACCAATGTCATTCACCAATAATTTTTTGTTTGTCAATAAAAGAATGCACTAATTGATATCAACTGGATTAGTGACATAAAATAGATGTTGGGTTTGCGAGGCTAAAATAAAAGGTTCATCTTTATACTCTAACTCCCATATGTGTTCAAATGCACCGAACTATGACATATTCGCATAAATGGGATTTCTGTGTTTGGCACTTGATGTATGCATAGATTCAGCTACAAGAGTCACTCAACTATTTTGCATTTTACTCTGATCATCATGGGATTTTGTATAGAATGTGTACCTGTTTTGTAGATAACTAGTGTAAGAGAAAACATGTATATTTGAACCTTTTGCAAACCATCTCAATCTTTCTAAAATCAAGGTAGGATTCGAAACAAACTCAATATGAATGTGATATTTTAGCCATAGTTTGAAACTCTGATTGTGTTATTTTGTTAACCAGACTTAACGCTTAGCTGGGTGATCACTCTTAAGAATCTCAATGTGTTTGGAAACATATGAATCAACCTGACTATAATTGTGTAGAACATATAAGTGTGCTTGCTCTAGTTCTTTCCTGGATACCATCACTATTTTGCTTCATGTCATCCCTTTACCAACGCTTCCTGTGTGACGTACCTTTGGCAAACAAACAGAATATTCAACACTAGATAGATAGCCGGTGGAGAACTCAATAGCTTCTTCAACTATGTAGTGCTCAGCAATTCAACCCTCGGGTCGTGATCAGTTTTTAACATATCCATTTAATATGTTCATGTATCGCTCAAACAGATAATCCATCTCATGTAACATGGGCCACACAATTGTGTCTCTCTAATCATATGAACTATTAAATGAATCATTATGTCAAAGAATGAAGGCGAAAAAAACATCTCAAGCTCCCATAAAGTGATAGTAATTGATCTTTGCAGAGATGGCAACTTTCCAGGGTCAATCACTCTACTACAAATCACCTTAAAGAATAAACAAAGTTTAGTTATGGTCTGACGCACTTTGTTGGGCATAATGGATCCTATACCAATGGGTAGCAAATTCTCCATGAGAACATAATAATCATGAGACTTTAGAGACCTTAACTTGAGGTCTTTCATCGATACAAGGTTCGTAACGTTTGAAGAGTACCCCTCTAGAACTTTAACTCCCTGAAGAAACTTACAAAAGACGGTTTTCTCCTTTCTATATAGAGTATGAGCTGCTGGAGGTAGATATGTACGTGTACCCTTCTTTATCGGACCCAATTCGGGTCTCAACCCCATACTAACGAAATCCAACCTTGAGTTGATGGTATCTTTATTCTTCCCTGGCATATTGAGTAAGGTACAATTGACACTTTCGAATACATTTTTTTCAACATGCATCACATCAATGAAATGTCTTACGTGTAATGAATTCCAGTGTGGCAACTCTAAGAAAATCGACCTTTTTCTTCCACCCTTGTTTGGCAAGCTCTCTTGCAAAAAATGCCTTCCAAACTTAATGTTCAAATCTTTCACCTTTCCAAATAGTTGTTCACCAGTCAAAGGCATGGGGAGCTTTACGAGTTTCAGAATTCCCATTGAATGCCTTTCTCCACATCCGATATTGATGAGTTGGAGGAAAAAATCTCCGATGGCCCAGATATATATTCTTCTTACCATGTTCCGACCACATGCAATCTGTATTATCTTGACATGTAGGACATGCTCACTGACCTTTGTTACTTTACCCAGATAGATTGTCGTATGCTGGAAAGTCATTAATGGTGCCAAAAATCATAGCCTTCAGAATGAAACTTTCTTCTCTGAACCCATCATACTCTCCCACATTTGCTTCAAGTCTTCAATTAAAGGAGTTAAGTATACGTCAATATCATTTCCTGGTTATTTGGGCCCAGATATTAACAAAGGCAACATCATATTTGCATTTCATGCAAAGCCATGGAGGTAAGTTATAAATCGCCAAAATCACGGATCATGTACTGTGGGAGCTACTCTGCATACCGTGTTGTTTAAATCCATCGACAGACAATGCAAGGCATAGGTTTCTTGGGTCATGCCCAAAATCAAGATAATCAATATCAATCTTTTTCCACTGCGGAGAATCTGCCGGGTCAACTGTTTTGCATCTTCCAAACTACGATACATACGCCTAAATCGAGGAATTGTGGGAAAATACCACAATACCTTTCCTGGAGAAGATTTTTTCTTCTTATACTGCGATGCATTACATTTAGGGCACGACTTTAGCAATGCGTTCATTCCGAAATAAAATGTAATCATTCGGACAAACATTCAAACCAATGGTGCCTAACATTTGTTTTGCATCATACATCCGAGAAGGGAGCACATTGTCTTCCGGCAACATATCTTTCAATAGAGCGAGTAATTCCATAAAGCTCTTATCCGTCCATCTGTGGCAAGTTTTCAAGGTATACAGTTTTATCACATCCAATAACTTTGTGAATTCAGTACAACCGCATACAGCGGTGTCTCAGTGTCGGTTATCAACTTCTCAAACATTTCAAGACAATCATTAAGATCGTCTTCAACCGCCTTTGCCATCTCTTCAAATTGGTCACCATCAAATCTATGTGTTTCAGGATAATCAACCGGATGACATCTCTAAGTACTATTATCCATATTTGAAGGTTCACCTCTTTTCTCACCGTGCATTTTCCAACTAAACTGCAGTAACTCAATTGGCGTAACAACAATTTAAACAAGGACACTTGAACTTACTAGAAGTTCCTAAACGTCGAACAACAAAGTTCACAAAATATTCCACTCCATCGGCATATTCTTTCGACAAACGAGTGACAGACATCCACTTTCTATCCATACACTACAAAAAAAACAGGGATTAGCGAGGGAAATTTCCCTCGCAAACTGACCAAAATCCCTCGCTAATGGTCATTTGCGAGGGAATTAGCGAGGGACAGGTTCCCTCGCTAAATCCCTCCTCGCTAATCCAATTAGCGAGGGAATTTAAATCCCTCGCTAATTAGCGAGGGATTTTAATCCCTCGCTAATATTGAGGGACACGTGGTCAAGTTCTGACAGCCACGCGTCCACTATTCCCTCGCTAATTCCCTCGCTAAATCCCTCGCTAATTCCCTCGCTAAATCCCTCGCTAATCCCAATTTTTTTTAAAATTTTTTTTTCTGCTAAACCTATTTTTATTTTTTTATTGATAGACTTGATTTTATACCTGATTGAAATAGCTAAAACAGTTTTAATTCCATCCAAATCAACATAAAATCCGAATTAAAACAACATAATATCCGAATCAAAAATAACATAATATCCGAATAAAAAAGTACTGAAATGTCAAACTATCCTAATAGTTGCCTTCAGACTCCTCTGACTCCTCTGACTGCTGAGCTTGCTCCTGATCTTCCTCCTCATCTGGAAAAATATTCTTGCTCTTAAAATAGTTATACATCAGCTCCTGTCTCCTTAGCACCTTCGCATGGTCTGCCCTTCAGCCCCTAACCTCCGCCTGAGTATCCTCCAGCTGCTGTTTAGTAGATTGCAGCTCCTGCCTAAGCTGCTCTGTCTCCGCATCTGACTTAGTAGAAGCTGGTCGACTGCGTCCTCTACTGCTCCCGGCCCCAGACGAGCCCTTAGAACCCATAATAGGAGCCATTGGCCCAGTACCATACAGACGACCCTTGTACCAACCAACTAATTTCTCCCAATTGATGTTTGCCAGATCTAGCATCTCAGGAGGAAGTTCACCAAGTGAGGCAGGGTCCCAGCTCCCCTGAGTCAGCTGAGACATGATCTCATTAATTTGCTCCTGTTTTGCATAACCACAGAACATAGCATAATTAGCGCTTCATTTTAACAAAGCAACTTTATATAATACAAATCAAGTTGTATATTTACCTAAGTAATCCTGGCGCGGTCATCAACATACTCGTTAGTCCCTTTCCTCAAATGGGTGACTCTATGCAGCTCAGGAGCAGTGATAGGGCGTCCTGCCTTCAAACTCTGTAAAATGAAATACATTTTCAAATATTGCAAACTAATTAACCAATGTAAAAACAACACAAAGATTTTTAAAATAATATACCAATCTAAGAGCATGTTGAGCCTGGTTGACGGACCCGCAGGTGTGAAGCGAGCCACCCTTCTCTGAGTTTCTATTCTTCTTGGCTGCTTCAGATTTTGCTTTGAACTTTGTTGTAGCGGTCATACCCTAATTTTGTCCGCCTAGGTTTAAAACTCTAATTTTCCACAAAAACAAATAATTTGAGAAGTGTGGCGTTATTTTGAAGAGTGTGAAGAACATTGTGCATGCATTTTTGAGTTTTTAGGGCAAAAGGGCATTTTGGTCATTTTCTAAAAATAAGATATTTTCTCATCAAAAATCATTGTGCAATTTTAGAGAAATTTATTTGAAGCAAAACATTTTGGTCATGTATATATGCATGCGCATGCATGCATGCATTATGCACACAAAATTCAAAAAGGCATCAAAAAGGAATGTTCTACAAAAAAGTTTCAAGATGTGATTTTTATGATATTTTTGGTCATCGTGATCTCATAAAATGGCATATTCTTCAAGATACTTTGTATGTGGCTCAAAATGGTTAGATTTATGTACAATTATCTTGAAAGGAATAATCAAAATTGAGAGGATAATTGGAGGGTTCATGGAAAGTACAATGGTACAATTGCCAACTTGCAAAACTTGGTGACCAAGACCACACCCTACCCCAATGTTGCACCATTCCCTCCCCATTTCCTCTCCAATTTTTCATTTTTGTCCCTCATCATGCGTGTTTCAATCCTCACCCTCCATTCAAATTTTAAATGCAATCCTAGAGTGAGATGAGATGCACAATGACCTAAATACCCTTAAACCTAGTTGCTCTCTATATATACCTTAGAAACCTCATCTCACACACACCTTTTTTTTGGCCTCACAATTCATTCACAAAACCCTAGCACACAAACCTCTCCTCTCCTCTCCTCCTTTGACCGAAACCACCAACAACCATTCCCTCCTCCATTTTTCTTCATTTCACTTCCATTTTCCATCTCATATTAACTCCTACTTCATATATCATCCATCTCTTCTACCAAGATTCAAGTGTTCATCATCCAATCTCAAGAACAAGGCAAGTTGCGCAAGGTTTTGTTGAAGATGTAGTTGATTTGTGGGTTTTCTCTTCATATTCTTTATTTATTAGCTTGGATTCAAGGTATACCTCAAACTCTTGCATCATTCACTAAGTTTTTTTTTTGCATCAAAATGTAAAAATCATGTTTCTAATCTTGCATCCTACCATATTCATGCATTTTAGTGTTGGTATATTGTTGATTTGTTGATTGTTGTTGGTGAGAGGTGTCTCAAACATTTTGACAAGCACTTAGGGAGGCTTGGGTGTTTGAGAGTGCTTCTCACCCTTGAATAAATTGTGATTTGTGTTGTTATCATTTTGTTTGTTGCATTTTGTGAAATAAAATTGTGTTTGGAAGCTATGAATGTTTCGCACCCTTAGTATAAAATAGGTTTAATCGAGTTTTGATGCATTTCTTTATGCGATCTTGTTATTGAGGCTTGATTTTGAAGTTCCCATGTCCAAACATGTTGTTTAATTTTGCAAATATTCATTTTTCATGCCTTCTTACTTTCACAAAAATCAAAAAAAATATGAATAGTTGTTGATTTTGGTGTTTGATTGCTTGGATCTTGTGAATAAATGTTCCTAAGTCTTGCTAGTGTCATTTGCTTGCTTGATTTTGTGGATTTGTTGAATGAAATTGTTGTTTGGTTATGTTTTGGTTCGCAAGTTTCTAATAAGTTAGGGTTTTGTTATTTCTTTGTGAAAGGGGTTTGCAATTGTGAGTAAAATGATTTCTCAAATTGTTTTAATGTTGGTCGTTATGTACTTTGCTTGCAAATTATTCTATGTTGATGATTGGCAAGAGGACTCACACTTGTGCCTTAGGCATTTCACTTTAAGTGTTGAGGATTGCCTAAGATGATTCAACACAACCTTGTGCTTTGATTGAAAATTTTGGTTTGCTTGTTAGTAACTTGTTTGCAAAATTATTCTATGTTGATGATTGGCAAGAGGACTCACACTTGTGCCTTAGGCACTTCACTTTAAATGTTGAGGATTGCCTAAGATGATTCAACTTCCTTTGTGCAATTCTTGTTTTAAAATGCAAATGCTAGTTCTCTAACTTGATTAATCAATTTTGGCTACAAAATGACTTGTTATTGCTTTCTTTTGGTCACTTGTGATCATGCAAATGCGATGTTCATTCTAGGTTAATAATTTGTTTTGTGTTGATGATTTGGTAAAAGGACTAGACACTTATGCCTTTGTGCATTGTCTCAAATGTCAAGGATTACCAAAAGGGATTCAACCTTGTGTTTTATCTTGTGTTGATGCCTATTTGAATAAAACTTTTGCATTATCTATTTGTGTGCCTATTCTTGCAATCTATTTGGTTAATGTTGATCTTGCATGTTCATGGCCATTAAATGTTAGATGACTAAGCGTCATTCTTGTGCACCAGTGTAGTAATGGTTAAGGTATATGCTTACGCTTGCATTGTTGATTGTTTTGCTTGCAACTTGTTAAAGTTTACACTTTGGTTCTTGATTTGGAAATTGATTTGAATTCTCTACTTCTTTTTCTTTTGGATGCCATGCCATCCCAACAAACTTTTGTGATCAATATCACCCTCCAATTCTCTTCCTCTCTTCTTCAAGTCATTTCTTTTTCCAAATTATTTTTCAAATTAAAACTTTTCTTCAAATTGTTTTCTATAGCAATCAAATTTTTTCAAAGATCAACAACAAACCTTTTTGAAAATTCATAAGGAGTCAAGTCGGACGTACGGCCGGTGTTGACTAGCGTCCTAAGATTGGAGTTGTACAGCTCAAACATCTTGGGATACTTATGAGAATTAAAACAAGTAATTAACAACTTGAACCCTTTTTTTAAAAAAAATGAGTAAGGAATCAAATCGGATGTACATCCGGGATCGGTTAGCGTCTTAGGGTTAGCGAGCTGTACAGTTCGTGCGAGCCTAAGATACTTGCTCAAATAAAAGTAATCAACCTCACAACAAATCCTTTTCTTCAAGTAATTCAAACCATTCTCAAAAAGTAAGGGGCACGTCGTCTGTACAGGCGAGGATGTTTGTTGTTTTAGGTCTAGTGAACTGTACAGTTCAGGACCGAGAACCCCTACAATAAAAAAAAAGCAAAGTTTCTCGACTAAAGAGAACTACGTAAGCTTTGAATTCTCCATCGCACCGGGAGATACGTAGGAGCGGGTCACATCTCGTCAAGCACACTTTTAAAAAAATATATATAATAAAAAGATTCTTCTTTTCCCCTGTTTTCAAAAACATTTTCTCAAATAAAAAAAAGAAGTAGAATGAATTGTTTCAAATCAACTCTGTCAAAACCGCACATCAAGTTAAAGGTTCCCTTTCGGTAGAAAGGAGGTGTGGGATGCTGTTGCACCCCGAAAAATCCTTTGGAGGGATTTCTCTTCGCACAACATGAATTGGAGTCGCCACCAATATTTTTTTAGATGTAAAACATTGAAAAAAACCTTTCTTGAAAGACAATGGTCCTTGGAACCACAAGATTTGAGTTCGGGGGTCGGTTATGCATGGGGAAGGTACGAGCACCCCACACATCCTTTCTACTGAAAGGGAACCTCGATTTGACGTGTGATTTAAAAGGTTGATTTAAGAAATGCTTTGTTTTTATCTCTCTTTATCTCTCCTTACTTTATGGAAAAACTTAAGGAAAATTTAATCTTTTGCGCTTGACGGGAGGGCACCGTGCCTACGTATCCTGGGGAGGGAATCAAAGCAACGTAGTTCTTGTTTTCAAAAATTGTTTTGTTTTTAGAAATTGCCTTGTTTTGGAAAAGGGTTTTTTTTTGAAAAGAAAATGGTTTTCATTTGTCGTGCTTGACGGGAATGTGACCCGCTCCTACGTATCTCCCAGTGCGATGGAGAATTCAAAGCTTACGTAGTTCTCGGTTGTCGAGAAAAGGTTTTTATTTTTTAGTTGTTTAATTGCGAAAATTGAATGTTCACAGTGATCAAACAACAAAGGTTTCGAGTGATCACCACTAGCATCCCATTATTGACGATCGTGCAAGCAAAGGCTTTGCATTATCCTCAACAAAGTTTTTAATTTGTGAAATGAGAGTTCTTTTGAAAAATGAGTGTTCATGATAATCAATTGAGCAAAGACTCCAAGTGATCACCACTAGCACCCCATTGTTGACAATCGTGCAAGCAAAGGCTTCGCATTATCCTCAACAAAGTTTGATTTGTGAAAAATAGTTTGAAATTGTTTTGAGAAGAAGTGAAGTTGTTTATCAATGATTATGTAAATGCAAAAAAATGTTTTGAAGTTGGAACGTTACTAACGAGTAACAAGTTGTTCTTTGTATGCAACATAGTTTTGAAGTTTTGGAGAGTTACTAACGAGTAACAATTGGTGGAAATCAAAACAAGCAAATTGTGAACACCAATTCAACATTTTAATGCACCACAAGCACATAAACAAGTATATCAAGCATGGAGTACCAAGCTTCAATTCAAGAATGCATGAGTAGGCAAGGATGCAAGAATAGGTAAGAATGCATGAATATGCAAAATGCATGTGCATCAAGGTTAAATGAACCTATCCTTTGCCGAAACTTCACAAGCTTCAAACAACAATTTACAATAAACTCAAAGAGCAAAGAAAGCATGATTAAACTTGAGGATGCATCAAGGTCATTGGAGACCAATCATGTGCGCAAATTCAATTGTTTATAGACCCCTTTTTGCTCACATTTCACAAGCACATCAAATGGGAATTGAATTTTTAAATGCTTACAAGCATAGGCATCAAGGTTGAAGTAACCTATCTCTTGCCAACTTAGCATAACCCAAGATCATTTGTGGATCATAAATGAACCAAAACCCAAATTCATTTTTCTCAAATCACAAATTTCACAATTAACAACATAGGTTTAAATATTTGCAAGTTTAATGGCCAATCATCAATTTATTTTAACAAGTCAACCAAATCAAGCAAGCGAGTGACATAACCAAAACATAGATGCATTTATTCACAAGATTCAACCATGAGAACCAACAAAAATCATAAAACACATATTTATTTGAAGCATGCGAAATTATCATCAAAGCAAATAACATTTTATTTCAATTAAAACAACAAAATCATGCATATAACCCCAAAATCAAAGCATCAAAACAAAGATTCATGAGATTAACATATGTACAAGCATAAAAATGAAGTTAAAAGAGAGGATCTACATTCTTGGAAGTGGAAATCTCACAAATATGCAAGAAATGATGACTTTATGCAAGGATTTACAAGAGAAGGGGTCTAGGAATCACATACCTTAAGATGAGCTCCAAATAAACACAATAGATGAAGAAACAATCAACCAAATCAACTTATCTTCAAGCTTGGTCTTCAATCTCCAAAAAATGACCCTTGATCTTGAACTTTTGTCTGATTTTATGAAGGATTGATGGTTGAAAATTAGTGTTTAGGCTTGGAAGATGGATTGAATGTGTGTGGGTAGATGAGAAATGAAGAAGTGAGTTAGAGAGAAGGGAGAGGGGGTGGCGCATAAATGGAGAGAAGGTGAGGAGGGGGTTGTGTGCTAGGGTTTATGAGGCCAAAAGCTTTCTCCTTCTTCTCTTGAGGTGAGGTTAATAGGGTATATATAGAAAGCAATTAGGTTTAAGGGTAGTTAGGTCATTGTGCACTAGTTGTGCTCTAGGATTTGATTTTAATTTTGAATCAAAGGCTAGGATTGAGGCTCACATGGATTGAGGACATTGAGAAAACACAAAATGAGAGAATAGAGAAGGGGGTGGCGCATAAACATTGGGAGGGGTCCTTGGTGACCAAGTTTTGCTAGTTGTCATCTTGTACTATTGTACTATTATATGACCATTCCATTATCCCTTCATTTTTGATTATTCTTCTTAGGATAATTGTACAAAAATACACCCAATTTAGGCCACATACTAGGAATCTTAGGAATATGCCATTTTATGTGATCACCATGACCAAAAATGTCATAAAAATCACATCTTGGAACTTTTTGTAGAATATTCCCTTTTGATCCTTTTTTGAAATTTTGTGCACAATGTATGCATGCATGCGCATACATACATACATGACCAAAAATGTTTTGCCTCAAATAAATTTCTCTAAAATTGCACAATGATTCTTGATGAGAAATTATCTTATTTTTGACAATGACCAAAATACCCTTTTGCCCTAAAAACCTTGTTTTTTAACAACAAATGCATTTCCACTCTAACAATGAATTTAAAAGCCCTAGAATGACTTTTAAAACCCAAAAATGCATGCACAATGCTCTTCACTCTTCAAAATAAAACCACACTTCTCAGTTTAATTTATTTTTTGCGGAAAATTAGGGTTTTAAACCTAGGCGGACAAAATTAGGGTATGACAGATGCTAATACCTTCCCCACACCTAACCGACTCCCGAACCTACATCTCTAGTTCTCAAAGGACCACCCGCCTTAAAAAGGACCCTTTTTCAATGTTTTGGTCCCTAAATAAAAAATGTTGATGGCGGCTTCACAAATTTTCACGTTGTACGATGAAAGGTCCAATCCGGATTTTTTTCGGGGTGCAACAGCTGGCGACTTCACTGGGGACTTTCCTTTTAAAACGAGGGTCAGGCCTAATTAACTTGATGTGCGGTTTAATTGTTTGATTTGAATGTGATTGTTCTATTTCTCTCTTTTATTCTCCTTCTTTTTCTTCTCTCTTTCTGATGTTTGATGGTTTTCTTGCATTCTCGTGTTGTTATGTTGCATTCATGTGCATTTGACTCTTCTTCTTCTATGTTCGCTTCTTGGTCCTTCTTCTCCTTTCATCTTCTTTTGTTTATATGTTTAATATGATCATGCATTTCTCCAATCACCATGTCCCCTTCTTCTTCGCTCCCTTTCTTCAAGGTAAGCTCATGCATTTCCCCGATTCTATTATGTCCCCTCTTCTTGGCACCCTTTCTCGAGGTAAGCGGTGCATATGATTGTTGAAACCCTAGGGTAGTTTACTTGCTTATGTTGAAATGATATGTGTTTGCAAAACTCTAGGGTAGACGACTCCTTGTCTGGACTGTTTCTGGTTTTTCCTTGCAGGTGGGGGGTATATTTATCATTGTGCTCCTACACCCACGTTGCACTTTTTACCTTTATTTCTTGGTGAGACAGCCCTATACCCGGGCTAGAGCATACCTTAGGCTAGAACGAAGTCATTAGTGGCTGCTCACTGGACATACGTCTTGTTGGGTGGTTGCGAAGACTTCACCTGGAGTTTGGCTTTGATTGAAGACATCATCACTTGGACGTACGTCCCTGGGATCGGTGCTCTCAGATGAGGTCGTTGGCTCTAGGAACCTTATTTAGGGTCCTTCTTTTAGTGCTATCCTTGAAGTGTGTACCCGTAGAAATAGCTGTAGACCCTGTCTCTAAGAAACCTTGTAGGGCACAAAGGAGCTGCATACCCCCGCATCTGAATAAAGATTTTTGCAAATAAACCGAAAATTTTCAAAAAAATGTATGTGAATTTCTAGCTTTTGAAAAACTGTTATGTTGAAAATATTATTATTTTTTTTTCATCATGCATCAATTCATACACTTTGCATGCATTCTCACCAGTGCCGGGGAAATTGTAGATACCAAAAAAAAAAGAAGAGAAAGAAAAATAGATCAGAATGTGAAAAGAACCCTCAAGTGGAATTTTAAGCAACAAGACGTCCAAAGCTTGGTTAGGTTCGGTAATCAGCTTCCCCCACGGCGAAAAGAGGCTTATCAGGGTACATATGGTAATCTCCTCGATTTGCTAGAGGTGAATGCTCAAACTGAGGCCCTCACTGCTTTGACCCAGTTCTTTGATCCCGAATACCGTTGCTTCACTTTCCAAGATTATCAGCTGGTCCCCACTTTAGAAGAATTTGAGAAGATCTTGGGCTTTCCTGCTGCGAACTGCAAGCCGTATTCTCACGTGGAGAGGTATTCATTAGCAAAGGCTTTGGCTGACATTCATCAGATTAAAGAGGAATTTTAGATTAAAAATGTGGAACTCAAGGGTCAAAGGCAAGGTCTGTCAAGAAAATTCTTAGAAGCAGAAGCTGAGGCCCTACTTGCAAGAAGGAGTGGAAAGTTTTCTCTGATGTGCTTGCCCTCCTTGTCTATGGAGTTGTCTTGTTCCCTTGTGTTGAGAATTTTGTTGATGCTGCAGCTATTGATGTGTTCCTTGCATTCAAAAAGCGGGAACAAAACCCCACCTCTGTTATTTTAGCTGATTTGTACTATTCTCTTGTTGATCGTCACTCTAAGGGAGGAGGGATGGTTAGGTGTTGTTTGCCAGTTTTGTATCGGTGGTTCGCCTCACATGTGTTTAAAGGACACATTGAAAACAAAGGAAAAGATGAGTGGAAGTGGTTTATTGCTAGCCTTAGAGGAGGTGATATCTCGTGGTGCACTCTAGCCCGGGATACACCAGAATTCATCTCTCAGCTCAACGGCTTTCCGAATGTTCCACTCATTGGCACTAGGGGATGTATCACCTACAACCCTGCTCTTGCGTTGAGGCAGTTGGGTTACCCAATGACAAGCCCACCATTGATTGAGTCTTTGGCTGGCTTTGTGTTACATGATAGAGGTTCCGAGGATTTGAGTTTGTTGAGAAGGATTGTTCGTGCTTGGAACAGGCCGGTAAAGAAAGGGCGTAATGAGTTGGGCCGCAGAGATACAAGTGTGGGGGAAGAGTACCTTCAGTGGGTCC
Source organism: Astragalus glycyphyllos (assembly GCA_963573325.1). Taxonomy (NCBI): domain Eukaryota; kingdom Viridiplantae; phylum Streptophyta; class Magnoliopsida; order Fabales; family Fabaceae; genus Astragalus; species Astragalus glycyphyllos. The sequence continues at coordinate 29,418,357 of OY754310.1, read as the reverse complement.
AGCTCCGGGCTCGAGCAGTTAAGCTCCCATTTAGAGGCATTCCTCAGGTTGAAGTTGAGGTTCCTCCTCCTGCTCCTATTCTTAATGAGGAAGTTGAGGGGCTCAAGGCTGGCTTATCTCAGTCCCAGCAAGAGAAGTTAGAATTGCAGGCCCGGTTGGAAAAGCTGCTCCAAGAGAAAAAGAACTTAGAGCAAGAAAATGAATTCAAAGACAAATGTCTTGCTGATTTCAAAGAGAGAATCGCCGCCAGTGACCAAAAGCTCATTGACATGCAGGGTGGTCTCAAAAGTGCTACAGGCGAAATCAGGGTGCGAAATCTGGATAGAAACAGAGTGCTTGATGATGCCCGTGCATGGAAGGTTCAATTGAATGTCTCCAAGGAATTAGAGAGGAGCTTGTGGGGCCAATTGAAGGAAGCAAAAGCACAGTTGAAGACTCTTACTGCTGACTATGAGAGCAAGCTCAAAATTGAGGTGCAAGCAAGAAAGCTGGTGTGAGAGAGGCTTGAAGACTGTCAAGCGCTGCTTCAGGGGGAGCTCGGGAAATCTAGGGCATTGGAGGACCATGTGAGGCACCAGGGTAATTTGCTAGAAAGGTTCAGGGATGAGATGTCCTACTTGATGGAAGAGCATCGAAGATTGGATGATCATTGCCGGCGCTTGCAAGAGAAGTATGCACTCTTGTCCAAGCCGTGCTATGATACTGTTACAGGCCTCCCAAGGCGCCTCAGAGCTGCAGAGATTGCCGTGGATGTGTGCACTACTCCGGTAGAGGTCAGAAGATTCGTCGAGTATGTCAGGGGTTTGATCTTGGAGATGAGGGGGCAGGCAGATCGTCCTTCCACTTCAAGAAAGAGGAAGAGGAACCAATGCAGGGACTTAGTTGTTGTTTGAAATTCTGGCTATTATAGTTTCTTTTTAATTGTTGCTTTGAGAACTCTTTATGATGTGCTCTTGCTTTTACGTTATGAATAAATAAAAGGATTATGTGTTTCAGTTCAAATAAAATTGTATGGTTCATTTCACATTCTCGATCCTTGTTGTTTACCCAAATAAAATATGTGATATCCCCGGCACCACGTGAAAAAAAAAAACGCATTTTGCATCGCATGCATACACATATACTTATGCATCCATTCATTTCATGCATCCATGCATCTATTCATTCAGGCTCTTACACAATAAATGTTTAAACAAACAGAAAAGGCAAGCTGGTTCGCCATCACCGTTACTACACTCGTCTACAGGCAAGGCTCATGGCAGAGAATCAAGAAAATCCGGACATTGAGGTTGAGAGTTACCACTCGGGTCCGGATGATCCGGTTATAGAGATACTCAACCCCTAGCAGCTAGCTCAAGAAAATCGGGTTTTGAAGGATAAGGTAGGGACAATGGAGGCCCAGATGGTTGAAATGATGGGTATGCTGAGGAATCTGAAAGGTGGGGCCAGTGCTGAGGCCACCGCCGTTGTAAACCCTGATGGAGTTGTCACCTTCATTCCCCCTCCGGGGCCTGTTAATACTGCAACTACTATTCCTCCTCCGGGAACGGGGATCCCTCATTTTGTCCACTCTCCAGGGGCAAGCGGTCAGAGCCATCCAGCTGCTCAGAGGTACCTGTGGGGAATGCCAGTCGGTTATACGCCTCAAAATGTTGAATCCAATCCAGCTAGGGTAACAGGGCCAAGTCAGGCTGCTGTGGTCGTACCTGGTGGAGTTGTTGGTGGACCACAGGTCCACGCTCCTAATCATGATGCTGCGCTACAGAGAAATCCACTCAGTCTTACTCCTGGGATCACTACCAATCCTGAGAATGTTGCGTATCAAGTAGGAAATCCCGCTCAGTTTGGGGGAAATTATTATGGCATGAGTAGTCATCCTCAGGGGCATGTGTTTGAAAACTCTCAGCCCAGAGACCAGTATCGTGTGCTTGAAGAACGGTTAAGGGCTGTGGAAGGTACAGGTGTTAGAGTCAAGGATGCCCGTGATTTGTGTCTCGTTCCAGATATAGTCCTTCCTCCAAAGTTTAAGCACCTGATTTTGACAAGTACCGGGGTGCTGGTTGTCCATCAAGTCATATAACCATGTATTGCCGAAAAATGGCTGCGCATGCTAGTGATGATAAGCTGTTGATCCACTGCTTTCAGAATAGCTTAGCTGGGGCATCCTTAGACTGGTACATGCAGTTACAGTCTTCCGACATCCATAGTTGGAAGGACCTCTCAGAAGCCTTTTTGAAACAGTACCAGTACAATATGGATATGGCTCCAGATCGATCTCAGTTACAGCACATGGGCAAAGGAGATAAAGAATCTTTTAAAGAATACGCCCAACGGTGGAGAAGTACAGCTGCACAAGTAAAGCCATCACTAACAGAGAAAGAGATGGTATACATGTTCATGGAAACTCTTCCGGCAATCTACTACGACAGACTGATAGGGAGTGTCTCGTCAAATTTCTCAGACATGGTAGTTATTGGGGAAAGGCTTGAAAACGGTTTGCGTAGCGGGAAGATCGCCAATCACTTTGGTAGTTCAGGTAGTTCAGGTGGACAAAGAAAGCCCTCTTCTCATTTCCCTAAAAAGAAAGAGGGAGAGACCAATGTAATTTCCGGAGGAAATCCATCTTTCAGTACTCCACCGCAGACGGTACCATTCTCGGCACCAGTGCAACCTCAACGAGCCAATGATGGTTATAAAGCCCAGAACTACCAGTATAAGAAGCGCGTCAGTTTTGATCCAATCCCGATGACTTACACGGAGCTATTCAGTCATCTGGTCTCCAAAAACCTAATCAACACTCGCTCGATGAAGCCTCTCCAGCCTCCTTTCCCTAGGAGCTATAATGCCAATGCTACTTGTAGTTTTCATGAAGGTGGAATCGGTCACACAGTGGAGGACTGCAAAGCTTTTAAACACGTAGTTCAGGACTTAATCGACGCTAATTGGATTTCTTTCAAACAGAACAGTCCAAGTATAACTACAAATCCACTGCCAGGACATGGGAATCCGTCGACCAATGCAATAGAAGATTCTACAGGACAGGTGATAAGGGAGGTTGAGAAAATTAAAACTCCCTTGGATGCCATTCACGCTGAATTGTGTCTATTTGAGGTCATTGAGAAAGGATGTTGTCAGGAGAATGGGTGTGCTGATTCCCTGTGTAAAGGGGTCTGTGAAGTTTTTAAGCAGATCTTGCAAGACTTGATGGACCGCCGTGTAGTTCAGGTAGCTACTTTTGAAACAGAAGAAAGCGTGATGACCCTTCAGTCTAATAATGGCAGAGAAGTCAGAAGGCCAATTGAGATTTTATATGATTACAATCCGAGGCAAGTTCAAGCCAAAGCTCAACCCATAGTCATTGAGGTCCCTGCTCCCTTTCCATATGAGAAAGATAGTGCTGTGCCCTGGAAATATAGTACTTTGCCTCCAGTGGAGAGTTCTCCAAGTGCATCTGCTGTCACCAATATATCAGGAGTGGGTAGAATGACGAGAAGCGGCCGTATGTATGCTCCGGAAACTCTTCGGTTTAAAACGTCTAAAGATGCTGAGGACAGGGTTAGAAAAGGAAAAGAGAAAGTATCAGAGGATACCCAGGGCAAGAAAGTAACAGAGCAGGAAGCCAGTGAGTTCTTAAGGATTGTCAAACAAAGTGATTATCAAATTGTTGATCAGTTGAAACAAACTCCAGCCAAGATCTCTATGCTGTCGTTACTGCTCAGTTCAGAAGCTCATCGGACTGCCCTGATGAAAGTACTCAATGAAGCCCATGTCGCTGAAGATATCTCTGTGTGTCAGTTTGATGGGATTGTAGGAAGCATCGTGGCAGCTAATCATTTGACTTTTGCTGACGATGAGTTACCCCCAGGAGGAAGAAAGCACAACCAGGCTCTGCATATCTCCGTCAAATGCGGAGACTATGTGTTGGCTCGGGTTTTGATTGATAATGGGTCCTCACTAAATGTCATGCCGAAGTCCACCATGGACAAAGTGGATGTGGACTGCTCTTATATGAAGCCTAGTTCGACGTTGGTGAGAGCGTTTGACGGGTCGAAGAAGGAAGTGCTAGGGGAAGTGGAGTTCCCAATTCAGATTGGGCCGGAGACCTTTTATGTGAATTTCCAGATCATGGACATCACTTCATCATATAGCTGCCTGTTGGGGAGACCGTGGATTCACATGGCGGGAGCTATTCCCTCTTCCCTACACCAAAGGGTCAAGTTTGTGGTAGATGACAAGATTGTTGTTGTGTTTGGTGAAGAAGAAATGTTAGTCAACAAGCCATCTCCATTCCGTTATGTGGAAGCCGCTGAGGAATCTCTGGAGACCTCCTTTCAGTCCCTTGAAATTGCTAATGCTGTATTCGGAGGGAGCAAGTTTCCGTCACCAGGGTCAAAATTGTCAAGGAACGAGGAAATGGTCGCCAAGATCATGATAGAACAAGGATACAAGGTGGGATGTGGTTTAGGCAAGACTGGTCAGGGGATTCTTGCGCCTATTCAACTGAAAGAAAATCGAGACCGTTGTGGGTTGGGGTACCATCCTAATCAAGCCGAGAGAAAGGGGATGGCAGAGGAAAGAAAGAGCAGGTGGTTGGCCAAACTGAGAGGCCATGATCCTTGGTCAAAAAAGATCCCTATCTGTGATATTCGCCAGAGCTTTAAGAGTGCAGGGTTGCTGGACCCTAATCAAATCGCTGCCATTGGGGATGGTTCTGGAGCTGAAAAAGGTGATACCAGCCTAGTCCGCCGTTGCTTTGCCGGTGAAAAGTTGAAGAATTGGGAAGCTGCTGACTTTCCCGTGGCTTTTAATTCAAAGTAATAATTTGTAATGCACCCCTGTGGCTCTGCCCAAGGCCATAGGATAAGTTGTTAGGGGCACGCATGTTTTTATCTTCATTGCTATCATCATCAATAAAAACGTTGTTTTTGAAATTCATCAATAAAATCATTTCTCTTAATTTCATGTGTCTTCTCCGCTTTATTTTATTTTGCCTGTTTGTTTCGCCTTTCATTCTGCTTTTTTTTGCCTCTGCAAATGCAGATCAACAATAATTATCTCTGAAAATAACAATGCCGATGATCCATATTTTGACTTTGATCATCCAATTAATCAAACTGAGGGAGATGTTGAGAACAACTGGAAAGCTCCTCCAGAACTAATGAGATTAATGGAACAGGAAGAAAGGGTCATTCAGCCTCACGGAGAATCAACTGAGGTAATCAACTTGGGTACAGATGAGAACAAGAAAGAGGTTAAGGTCAGTACCGCAATGAACGACAGTGATCGTATGAAGTTAATCCAGCTCCTGCGCGATTACGTTGACATTTTTGCATGGTCGTATCAAGATATGCCTGGGTTGGATACTGATATTGTTGTGCACAAGTTGCCAGTAAAGCCAGAATGCCCGCCTGTAAAGCAAAGACTGAGAAGAATGAAGCCAGAGATGTCGTTGAAAATCCGGGATGAGGTAAAGAAACAGTTTGATGCCGGGTTTCTAGCTGTTGCCAAGTATCCTCAATGGGTTGCCAATATCGTCCCGGTTCCGAAGAAGGACGGGAAAGTCAGGATGTGTGTCGATTACAGGGACCTGAACAGATCCAGCCCCAAAGATGATTTCCCCCTACCCCACATTGATATTCTGGTGGACAGTACAGCCCAACACTCTTTATTCTCCTTCATGGACGGATACTCAGGATACAATCAGATAAAGATGGCTCCGGAAGATATGGAGAAAACAACCTTCATAACTCTCTGGGGAACCTTTTGCTATAAGGTGATGCCTTTCGGACTCAAAAACGCTGGTGCGACGTATCAGAGGGCCATGGTGACATTGTTCCACGACATGATGCACAAGGAAATCGAGGTGTATGTGGATGATATGATTGCTAAATCCAAGACTGATGAAGAGCATATTGTGAATATGCAAAAACTCTTTGAACGTCTAAGGAAGTTCAAACTCAGATTAAACCCAGCTAAATGCACCTTCGGTGTAAGATCCGGAAAGCTACTAGGGTTCATCGTCAGTCAGAAAGGGATAGAAGTTGATCCAGATAAAGTCAAAGCAATCCTCGAAATGCCAGTACCAAAGACTGAAAGGGAGGTCCGTGGTTTTCTTGGGAGATTGAACTACATCTCAAGGTTAATATCCCAACTGACAGCCACTTGCGAGCCTCTCTTTAAGCTATTGTGCAAGAACCAAGAAGCCAAATGGAACGATGAATGTCGGAGAGCCTTCGAGAGAATTAAAGAGTATCTTCAGAATCCACCAATTCTGATGCCACCGGTGTCTGGAAGACCGCTGATCTTGTACCTAACCGTGTTAGACAATTCGATGGGGTGTGTGCTGGGGCAGCATGATGAGTCAGGCAAGAAAGAACATGCTATTTATTACCTGAGCAAGAAATTTACTGACTGCGAGACAAGATACACAATGCTGGAAAAGACTTGTTGTGCTTTGGCTTGGGCTGCTCATCGTTTAAGGCAGTACATGTTGAGCCATACAACTTGGTTGGTGTCTAAAATGGATCCGATCAAGTACATTTTTGAGAAACCAGCTCTCGCAGGACGGATTGCCCGTTGGCAGATGTTTTTGTCAGAATATGATATCCTATACGTCATGCAGAAGGCAGTCAAGGGCAGCGCACTTGCTGAGTACTTAGCCTGTCAGCCTATCCCAGAATACCAGTCGATGCAATATGATTTTCCCGATGAAGACATCATGGCACTATTCGACGAGGGGAAGTCCCAAGAAGATGAAAGATGGAGGATGATATTTGATGGTGCATCCAACATGTGGGGGCATGGGGCCGGAGCTGTGTTAATCTCTCCAGACAATTGCTTCATTCCGGTCACTGCAAGACTGAGCTTTTATGTTACAAATAACATTGCGGAATATGAAGCGTGCATCCTGGGTATTCAGGCAGCCCTTGAATGGAAGGTCAAAAGGCTTGATTTGTATGGTGATTCAGCCTTGGTTATTCATCAGGTGCGAGGTTATTGGGAGACCAAAGATCCCAAATTGATTCCCTATTGTGATTATGTTCAAGAATTGATGGAGTCCTTTGAGGAAGTCACTTTCCAGCATATCCCTCGAAGTGAAAACCAGTTGGCCGATGCTTTGGCAACCTTGTCGTCAATGTTCAACATCAGCTGTGACAAGAGTTTAGCTCACCTCAGAATCCAGCATAGGGATCTGCCAGCACATCATTACTGCACTGCAATAGATGAAGAGCCTGATGACAAGCCGTGGTACCATGATATCAAGCAGTACATCACCACCAGGGAATACCCTCCTGGGGCATCAGAAAATGACAAGAGAACGCTCAGAAGGCTGTCGAGGAATTTCTTCCTGAATGGTGAAGTTCTCTACAAGAGAAATTATGACATGGTTCTCCTAAGGTGTGTTGCAAAAGAGGAGGCCGAAAAGATTATGAAAGAGGTCCATGAAGGCTCATTCGGGGTTCATTTCAGTGGACACACCATGGCCAGAAAAATCTTAAGAGCCGACTATTATTGGCTGCAAATGGAATCTGACTGCTACAGCTTTGTAAGAAAGTGTCACAAATGCCAAATCTATGCCGATTATATCCATGTACCACCTGCTTCATTAAACGTTCTGACTGCTTCTTGGCCATTCTCAATGTGGGGGATGGATGTCATCGGTCCTATCGAGCCAAAAGCATCAAACGGGCATCGCTTCATCCTTGTCGCCATTGACTATTTCACCAAGTGGGTTGAAGCTGCCTCATACTCAAGCATCACTAGCTCTGTGGTTGCAAAGTTTGTAAAGAAAGATCTGGTTTGTCGTTACGGCCTTCCAAACAGGATCATCACCGATAACGGCAGCAACCTGAACAGCAAGATGATGAAAGACCTGTGCACAAAATTCAAAATCCAGCATCATAATTCTTCCCCCTATCGACCCAAGATGAATGGGGCAGTCGAAGCGGCCAACAAGAATATCAAGAGAATAGTTCAAAAGATGGTGTTAACCTACAAAGATTGGCATGAGTTGCTTCCTTTTGCTTTGCATGGATACCACACTTCAGTGCGTACCTCAACTGGGGCAACCCCTTTTTCTCTAGTATATGGGTCAGAGGCAGTCCTCCCTATTGAGGTTGAAATACCCTCCCTGCGGGTATTGATGGAAACCAAGTTGGAAGAAGCTGAATGGGTACAAGCTCGTCTGGATCAGTTAAATCTCATTGAGGAAAAAAGAATTGCAGCTTTGTGTCATGGACAGCTGTATCAACAGAGGATGAGGACGGCCTTCGACAAGAAAGTTCGCCCTCGAGAGTTCAACGAGGGAGATCTTGTGCTCAAAAAGATATTGCCCATTCAGAGCGATCCCCGAGGAAAATGGACTCCCACTTATGATGGACCTTATGTGGTCAAGAAAGCCTTCTCTGGAGGAGCACTAATACTCACCAACATGGACGGTGAAGAACTCAGAAACCCAGTCAATTCAGATTCAGTGAAGAAGTATTATGCCTGAAAGAAATAGACGAAAAAAGAGAAAGATAAGCCAAGTAAGAATTAGCTCGCTAGGTTGAAAACCTGAAAGGGCGGCCTAGGCAAAATCAGAGCGACCCGGTGGATTAAAAACCCGCAAAGGGCGATCCAGGCAAAAATTAGGGTTAGAAAACTTGGGCATGAAAATAAACAAGGGCATACAGCACTCCTGAATGTTTGGATAGAGGGGTGATCAAGGTCAAGGACATAAATGTTTGGCATTGTTCCACAGAGAAGGACATTTAGAAACTAGCTTTTCTCTCTTTTTCGTGTCTTTTTGCAGTTTAAATTTTCAAATGTATTGAACAGTCGGCGTAACTTTCTGTACGACCGGTTTCCACATCAATAAAGTTCAATTTTTCTCATATCTGTTTGCTTTTCTATTTTCTGCGTTTTCAGCTCAAAATAAACGTTTTATGATGATGGTAATACTGAATTGTAAAACATGTGCATAAATCCTAGAGCATTGCAATCATTGCGAAATCCCCAAAAGTCACGGGAAGGAAGTGATTTCTCAAAAACAAATTAATGTTGCAAGGAAAATAATTGCGCCCATCAATCACTTGAGATGGCAAATCATAAAGCAAACCTGCACCCGGCCCGTGCGTCGCAGCAACTCTAATAAGTTCCCCAGTCTTGTGCCATGAGTGTCACGGGTCGGTCGAACTAGCAAAGAGAAAATAAGTCAAGAGCAAAAAAAAAAACAATCAGAAAAAAGAAAGCTGATCAAGAAGAATCAAAAGAAAATCAAAAGCATTTTCACGGCATTCATCAAATCATCGCATCGCATGCACTCGCATCACACGCACTCGCATAACATGCTTTTGCATAACATGACCCATGCTCCATGTACTATGCCTTGCATCTGCTAACGTATGCAGGTACTGTGGATCAGTGCGGCAGCATTGACCAACGGAAGAAAACTAATTGGATTTGCGGATCCCCCTTTGGACCCACGTGTCCCCCAGAAGATTGACTTCACTTCGTATTCGAGCTGCGAGTAAATCCCTTTGACCTCAATAGGTCCAGTCGAAAAGGATAGTTGTGTCGGCCTAAGACATGGCGCAGTCCTAGGGAAGTATCGAGATCGAGGCTTGGTATTGTACCCCCCCCCCCCCCCCTTGGTCGCTCTGAAGACCACCCCTTTGAGCCCACGTGCTCCCCAGGCCCAAGTGCAAACTCGGATCGTGCGCGGTTCGTTAAAAGGCTTTAGGCAGCCTCTGGTGTCGGCTTATAGAGGGTTGGTACCTTTTTACTGTTTTCTTTACTGCTTTCGTTTACTGCCTTTGTTGGCTTATTGAGGGTTGGCACCGGTTGATTTCCCGCTTGGTTAGCTTACTGAGGGCTAGCACTCACTCAAAGAAGAAAAGCAAAAAGGAGAGAAAAAGAAAAAGAAAATTTGGGTTTTCTCTATAAGTAGACAAAATTGGTATAATTTCTGAATTCTTTATTTTTATTTTGCCTCGGAATATGTTCGGCCAATTCATATTCCTTGTTAAAATCCAAATAAAGAGGGGCAGCTGTCATACCCTAATTTTGTCCGCCTAGGTTTAAAACTCTAATTTTCCACAAAAATAAATAAATTGAGAAGTGTGGCGTTATTTTGAAGAGTGTGAAGAACATTGTGCATGCATTTTTGAGTTTTTAGGGCAAAAGGGCATTTTGGTCATTTTATAAAAATAAGATATTTTCTCTTCAAAAGTCATTGTGCAATTTTTGAGAAATTTATTTGAAGCAAAACATTTTGGTCATGTATATATGCATGCGCATGCATGCATGCATTATGCACACAAAATTCAAAAAGGCATCAAAAAGGAATGTTCTACAAAAAAGTTTCAATATGTGATTTTTATGATATTTTTGGTCATGGTGATCTCATAAAATGGCATATTCTTCAAGATGCTTTGTATGTGGCTCAAAATGGTTAGATTTATGTACAATTATCTTGAAAGGAATAATCAAAATTGAGAGGATAATTGGAGGGTTCATGGATAGTACAATGGTACAATTGCCAACTTGCAAAACTTGGTGACCAAGACCACACCCTACCCCAATGTTGCACCATTCCCTCCCCATTTCCTCTCCAATTTTTCATTTTTGTCCCTCATCATGCGTGTTTCAATCCTCACCCTCCATTCAAATTTTAAATGCAATCCTAGAGTGAGATGAGATGCACAATGACCTAAATACCCTTAAACCTAGTTGCTCTCTATATATACCTTAGAAACCTCATCTCACACACACCTTTTTTTTGGCCTCACAATTCATTCACAAAACCCTAGCACACAAACCTCTCCTCTCCTCTCCTCCTTTGACCGAAACCACCAACAACCATTCCCTCCTCCATTTTTCTTCATTTCACTTCCATTTTCCATCTCATATTAACTCCTACTTCATATATCTTCCATCTCTTCTACCAAGATTCAAGTGTTCATCATCCAATCTCAAGAACAAGGCAACTTGCACAAGGTTTTGTTGAAGATCTAGTTGATTTGTGGGTTTTCTCTTCATATTCTTTATTTATTAGCTTGGGAGGCTTGGGTGTTTGAGAGTGCTTCTCACCCTTGAATAAATTGTGATTTGTGTTGTTATCATTTTGTTTGTTGCATTTTGTGAAATAAAATTGTGTTAGGAAGCTATGAATGTTTCGCACCCTTAGTATAAAATAGGTTTAATCGAGTTTTGATGCATTTCTTTATGCGATCTTGTTATTGAGGCTTGATTTTGAAGTTCCCATGTCCAAACATGTTGTTTGATTTTGCAAATATTCATTTTTCATGCCATCTTACTTTCACAAAAATCAAAAAAATATGACTAGTTGTTGATTTTGGTGTTTGATTGCTTGGATCTTGTGAATAAATGTTCCTAAGTCTTGCTAGTGTCATTTGCTTGCTTGATTTTGTGGATTTGTTGAATGAAATTGTTGTTTGGTTATGTTTTGGTTCGCAAGTTTCTAATAAGTTAGGGTTTTGTTATTTCTTTGTGAAAGGGGTTTGCAATTGTGAGTAAAATGATTTCTCAAATTGTTTTAATGTTGGTCGTTATGTACTTTGCTTGCAAATTATTCTATGTTGATGATTGGCAAGAGGACTCACACTTGTGCCTTAGGCATTTCACTTTAAGTGTTGAGGATTGCCTAAGATGATTCAACACAACCTTGTGCTTTGATTGAAAATTTTGGTTTGCTTGTTAGTAACTTGTTTGCAAAATTATTCTATGTTGATGATTGGCAAGAGGACTCACACTTGTGCCTTAGGCACTTCACTTTAAGTGTTGAGGATTGCCTAAGATGATTCAACTTCCTTTGTGCAATTCTTGTTTTAAAATGCAAATGCTAGTTCTCTAACTTGATTAATCAATTTTGGCTACAAAATGACTTGTTATTGCTTTCTTTTGGTCACTTGTGATCATGCAAATGCGATGTTCATTCTAGGTTAATAATTTGTTTTGTGTTGATGATTTGGTAAAAGGACTAGACACTTATGCCTTTGTGCATTGTCTCAAATGTCAAGGATTACCAAAAGGGATTCAACCTTGTGTTTTATCTTGTGTTGATGCCTATTTGAATAAAACTTTTGCATTATCTATTTGTGTGCCTATTCTTGCAATCTATTTGGTTAATGTTGATCTTGCATGTTCATGGCCATTAAATGTTAGATGACTAAGCGTCATTCTTGTGCACCAGTGTAGTAATGGTTAAGGTATATGCTTACGCTTGCATTGTTGATTGTTTTGCTTGCAACTTGTTAAAGTTTACACTTTGGTTCTTGATTTGGAAATTGATTTGAATTCTCTACTTCTTTTTCTTTTGGATGCCATGCCATCCCAACAAACTTTTGTGATCAATATCACCCTCCAATTCTCTTCCTCTCTTCTTCAAGTCATTTCTTTTTCCAAATTATTTTTCAAATTAAAACTTTTCTTCAAATTGTTTTCTATAGCAATCAAATTTTTTCAAAGATCAACAACAAACCTTTTTGAAAATTCATAAGGAGTCAAGTCGGACGTACGGCCGGTGTTGACTAGCGTCCTAAGATTGGAGTTGTACAGCTCAAACATCTTGGGATACTTATGAGAATTAAAACAAGTAATTAACAACTTGAACCCTTTTTTTTTAAAAAAAAAATGAGTAAGGAATCAAATCGGATGTACATCCGGGATCGGTTAGCGTCTTAGGGTTAGCGAGCTGTACAGTTCGTGCGAGCCTAAGATACTTGCTCAAATAAAAGTAATCAACCTCACAACAAATCCCTTTCTTCAAGTAATTCAAACCATTCTCAAAAAGTAAGGGGCACGTCGTCTGTACAGGCGAGGATGTTTGTTGTTTTAGGTCTAGTGAACTGTACAGTTCAGGACCGAGAACCCCTACAATAAAAAAAAAACCAAAGTTTCTCGACTAAAGAGAACTACGTAAGCTTTGAATTCTCCATCGCACCGGGAGATACGTAGGAGCAAGTCACATCCCGTCAAGCACACTTTTAAAAAAAATATAATAAAAAGATTCTTCTTTTCCCCTGTTTTCAAAAACATTTTCTCAAATAAAAAAAAGAAGTAGAATGAATTGTTTCAAATCAACTCTGTCAAAACCGCACATCAAGTTAAAGGTTCCCTTTCGGTAGAAAGGAGGTGTGGGATGCTAATACCTTCCCCACACCTAACCGACCCCCGAACCTACATCTCTAGTTCTCAAAGGACCACCCGCCTTAAAAAGGACCCTTTTTCAATGTTTTGGTCCCTAAATAAAAAATGTTGATGGCGGCTTCACAAATTTTCACGTTGTACGATGAAAGGTCCAATCCGGATTTTTTTCGGGGTGCAACAGTAGCCCAATGAGCCTGGAAGGCATTCCAAACTTCTTCACTGATGTAGTTTGGCCGCTGATTTTTAGCCCGCAACTTATAAAGCAAATCTGATAACTGAGCGCTCATCCTTCTATTAAAAACTCTTCCCACTTCTTCATCATCTTCTTCGCGCCATGTCACTTTACCCTAAGTAAAACAAAAATATGTATTAGTAATTATATTAAACATTAAATTTAAACTAACAATATAAGTAATGACATAATTGACATTTACCCTAAAGAATTCCAGCAGTTCCTTCTTTTCCTCGTCAGTGACCTTAGTCCACTTTGAACGAAACTTTTGAAAGTACATTTTTCGGATGACACGGGTAATGTTCGATGAAGCTACCTTTGCAGGAAGAAGCGTGCATAATGAAAGATATATCAAACAATCAAATATAAGTCGTTCCATAAATTAACTTAAAAAAAACAAACAAAATACTTACGCGTCACCACTAGGATAAATGACCTTTAGTTTAACACCATCAATAACAACCACCTCCACCGTCTCTTCATCGATGTCAATATCATCCTGCTCGGGCTCAATATCAAGATCAATATCATCCTGGGGCGATGGGGTAGGCATAGATAACCCAACTGGTCTGCCCGTATGTCCAGATGGTGCGCCCATATGCCCTGCTGGTCTGCCATGCCCAGATGATGAGCCTATATGTCCATGTGGTGCACCCATATGCCCTGCTGCATACATATATGATGGGCCCATATAATGTCCATGCGAGGGTAAATGAAAAAATCCGGGACCAGATGGAGACGGAGGTCGTGGGGCAATCGGCTCGGTACCTACTGGGCTCATATATGATGTATGACCCTGCCTCATGTTCCCAATGTTGAGAACCACCTCACGATTACGACGATTACGCCTCCTCTTGGGAGGTTCATCGGCAATCTGCTTCACTGCACGTCTCGGTGGGTCAGAACCTCCTGGATCCATATCTATGAAAAAAGAGAAACCAAATGTGATACTAACAACATTAATGATGTGTATTATAAATAAATTAAAGAAACTAAATTAACAAGAACAATCATGATATATTAATGATTCTAATAAATTTAAAGACAACATAATGAGTCAACATAAGAAAACACAAGAACAATAACTCTAATAAATTTAAATACAACATAAGATTAATAAAATTATTCATCTTCATTGTCTTCTTCATCTTGTTCATCTTCATCTTGCTCATATTCGTCATATTCATTCTCTTCTTCATCTTCATTATATTCTTCATCTTCATCAACGTCTGCTTCAACTTCTTCAACTAGGAATCGATCATCACGTAAGGAGTCAATTTGTTCAACTTCAATTACCTCATTTACTCCCGAAATTTCATCCACCTGATAAGGAATGTCATCCTCCGCATCATTAGCTTCAATGCGACCCCGAGGTTTTGTCTTAATTGCAACACACCATCCTCTCCGAGTTGATGGATATGGAACATAATACACCTCCCTCACATTCTCTGCCATGATAAACGGATCATAAAGTTTATACCTTCCATTCATTCGAATGTCCACGGTATTACATTTTGGATTCAATTTTGTTCCTCTAACTGATGGATCAAACCATCTACAGAAAAACAAAACTATTTTCTTTTCATAGTCTAACCGTGGGTATTCAAGTTCATATATGTGTTCAATCACACCATTGTCATACCCTAATTTTGTCCGCCTAGGTTTAAAACCCTAATTTTCCGCAAAAATAAATAAATTGAGAAGTGTGGTTTTATTTTGAAGAGTGAAGAGCATTGTGCATGCATTTTTGGGTTTTAAAAGTCATTCTAGGGCTTTTAAATTCATTGTTAGAGTGGAAATGCATTTGTTGTTAAAAAACAAGGTTTTTAGGGCAAAAGGGTATTTTGGTCATTGTCAAAAATAAGATAATTTCTCATCAAGAATCATTGTGCAATTTTAGAGAAATTTATTTGAGGCAAAACATTTTTGGTCATGTATGTATGTATGCGCATGCATGCATACATTGTGCACAAAATTTCAAAAAGGATCAATAGGGAATATTCTACAAAAATTTCAAGATGAGGTTTTTATGATATTTTTGGTCATGGTGATCTCATAAAATGGCATATTCCTAAGGTTCCTAGTATGTGGCCTAAATTGGGTGTATTTTTGTACAATTATCCTAAGAAGAATAATCAAAAATGAAGGGATAATGGAATGGTCATATAATAGTACAATAGTACAAGATGACAACTAGCAAAACTTGGTGACCACTCCCACTACCTCTTGGCCGAATTTCACCCTCTCTATTCTCTCATTTTGTGTTTTCTCAATGTCCTCAATCCATGTGAGCCTCAATCCTAGCCTTTGATTCAAAATTAAAATCAAATCCTAGAGCACAACTAGTGCATATTGACCTAAATACCCTCAAACCTAGATGCATTCTGTAAATACCCTATTAACCTTACCTCTCACAACTTTTGGCCTCATTTTCACTCACACAACCCTAGCACACAACTCCCTCTCCTAATTCCCTCTCTTGGCCGAAATCATACCACCTTCTTCCTCCATCAATTCTTCACTTCTCCTTCACCAAATCACCATTTTCTCACCTCATTTCCATTCCTACTTCATATATCTTCCTTCTCTCCTAATTTAATTCAAGCTTGCATCATCAAAGGGCATTTTTAAGCAAGCATTTCGTGGGTTTCATTGAAGTTTGGTGAAGATTCAAGTTGATTTGTGGTCTTGTTCTTCATATTAGTCATTCCTTAGCTTGGATTTGAGGTAAACTTCTTAAAACCTAGCATCATCTTCAACTTTTTTGCATCAAAATGTAGATATCATGTTTCTAATTTTGCATCCTACCATATTCATGCATTTTAGTGTTGTTATATTGTTGATTTGTTGATTGTTGTTGGTGAGAGGTGTCTCAAGCATTTTGACAAACACTGTGGGAGGTTTGGGTGCTTGAGATGCTTCTCACCCTTGAATAAATTGTGATTTATGTTGTTTTCACTATGATCTTGCATTTTTGTTGAATAAAATGATGTGATACTTCGCAAATCATGATTAGAATTAGGGTTTGTTAATTTTCTTGTGAAATGGGTTTGCAATTGTGATCAAAAATGTTTTCTCAAGTTATTTTGATGTTAATAGATGGTATCTTGCTTGCAAGTCATTGTTATGTTGATGATTGGCAAGAGGACTCACACTTGTGCCTTTGCGCACTTAACTTTAAGTGTTGAGGATTGACTAAAATGATTCAACGCAATTGATTTGATGTTTTGATTGCAAAATATTGTTGCTAATTGATTGTATCTTGCTTGCAAATTGTTATATGTTGATGATTGGCAAGAAGACTCACACTTGTGTCTTTGTGCACTTCACTTTAAGTGTTGAGGATTGCCTAAGATGATTCAACACAACCTTGTGCTTTGATTGTAAACTTTGGTTTGCTTGTTAGTAACTTGTTTGCAAAGTTATTCTATGTTGAGGATTGGCAAGAGGACTCTCACTTGTGCCTAGTGCACTTCACTTTAAGTGATGAGGATTGCCTAAGATGATTCAATTTTCTTTGTGCAATTCTTGCTTGAAAATGCAAATGCTAGTTTTCTAACTTGATTAATCAATTTTGGTTACAAAAATGACTTGTTAATGCCCTCTTTTGGTCACTTTTGGTCTTGCAAATGTGATGTTCTTTCTAGGTCAATGTTATGCTTTAATGTTGATGATTTGGTAAAAGGACTAGACACTTATGCACTTGTGCATTGTCTCAAGCGTCAAGGATTACTAAAAGGGATTCAACCTTGTGCTTTATCTTGTGTTGACACCTAATTGAATTGAACTTTTGTATGATCTCTTTGTGTGCCTATTGTAGATCTTACATATGCATGCCATTAGATGTCGATGACTAAGTGTCATTCTTGTGCTCAAATGTTGTAATTGGTAATGTTTATGCTTATGCTTACATTGTTGATTGCTTTGCTTGCAATTTGTTAAATGTTGCACTTTGGTTCTTGACTTGGAAATTGATTGAATGTTCTACTTTCTTTTCCTTTTGGATGCCACGCCATCCCAACAAACCTTTTGTGACCAATGTCACCCTCAAACTCCCTTCTCCTTTCTTCAAATCAATCATTTTCTAAAGCTTTTTCCAAACTCAATCTTTTCTTAAATTGTTTTCATAAGACAATCAAATTCTTTCTAAGATCAACAATAAACCTTTTTGAAAACTCATAAGGAGGCAAGTCGGACGTACGGCCGGTGTTGTCTAGCGTCCTAAGATCAGAGCTGTACAGCTCAAACATCTTGGGATACTTATGAGAATTAAAACAAGTAATTAACAACTTGAACCCTATTTCAAAAAAATGAGTAAGGAATTGAGTCGGATGTACATCCGGTATTGGTTAGCGTCTTAGGGTTAGCGAGCTGTACAGTTCAGGCGAGCCTAAGATACTTGCCAAATAAAAGCAACCAACCTCACAACAAATCTTTTTCTTCCTTAATCAAAAAAAAACATTTTCAATAAGTAGGGGGCACGTCGTCTGTACAGGCGGGGTTGTCTTTGTTCTAGGTCTAGTGGACTGTACAGTCTAGGACCGAAAACCCCTACAATAAAAAACACCAACACAAAGTTTCTCGACTAAAGAGAACTACGTAAGCTTTGAATTCTCCATCGCACCGGGAGATACGTAGGAGCGGGTCACATCCCGTCAAGCACACTTTTAAAAAATAATAAAAAGATTCTTCTTTTCCCCCGTTTTCAAAAACACTTTTCTCAAATAAAAAAGAAGTAGAACGAATTGTTTCAAATCAACTCTGTCAAAACCGCACATCAAGTTAAAGGTTCCCTTTCGGTAGAAAGGAGGTGTGGGATGCTAATACCTTCCCCACACCTAACCGACCCCCGAACCTACATCTCTAGTTCTCAAAGGACCACCCCGCCTTAAAAAGGACCCTTTTTCAATGTTTTGGTCCCTAAATAAAAAAATGTTGATGGCGGCTTCACAAATTTTCACGTTGTACGATGAAAGGTCCAAACTGGATTTTTTTTCGGGGTGCAACAACCATAGTAGTCATTTTCACCTCCTCCAGTTTCCCCTTTAACATATACCCCACTATTAATTGTTCTTTTTCCCTCACTCCATGATTGAGTGTCAAATTTGTAACCGTTAACTAGGTATGTGTGCCACTCGGTCACCTCAAGAAAAGGACCCTCAACTAAGTTCCTCAGGTGTCGGATTTGGGGAGTTGGTTCCGCTTCATAAACCTAAGTAACCACATATGGAAAAAATAAGTCATGTCTCATATCTACTTTAAACATATGACATTAAAATTAGTTTTATCTACTTACTCTAGCCTTAAACCAAGATGGAAAATTTTCATGTATACGAATAGAAGATTCTTCAGCGCCTATACCCTCAATTCGTAAGAATGCACTGCAAAGGAATTATTCATATATTGAAAGTTGGTCAAACCTTGATTTAACTTCATACTCTAAAGGTGTATAGATTAAAAATGAAATTGGAGCATACTTGCTCAAGATATGGTTTAATTTCAGTGCAATTGATCAAGACATGAACATGTGCTGATTTATGCTCTTTATCTGATAAGTAGCTGGTTGACTTCTTTCCTGAGGGGTGACCAGGTTTGCTAAATACAGATAAAGCGAGCGGGTGTCTTTCTTCTTCAACCTCCATTTGGTTTCTATTATTTGTTGACAACATAAAGTTGTTGAAATAATATGAACAAAAATAAATTGTTTCACGGTGTACGTAAGCTGCGCAGATCGATCCTTCAACTCTAGCTTTATTCTTCACCGATTGTTTATAATCACCCATTAACCTACATATATGAACGAAAGACACTTCATTAATCTACATATATATATATATATATGAACGAAAGACACTTAATTGAAATAGATAATTACCTCTCAAATGGATACATCCACCTATAATGAACTGGTCCACCAAGTCATGCTTCATACGCAAGGTGAACCGGTAAATGCTCCATGGAATCAAAGAAACCGGGAGGAAATATTCTCTCCAACTTACAGATAATGAAAGGAATATTCTGCTCCATCTTAATAACATCGTCCCTTCTCAATGTTGAAGAACACATATTTTTAAAAAATTGACTCACTTCAGTAAGCGGTTCCAAGACACACTTTGGTAATGAATCAAAAGCAATTGGAAGCAAACACTCCATGAATACATGACAATCATGACTTTTCATCGCATACATCTTCCCGGTGTTCACATCGGCGCATCTCGCAAGGTTAGAAGAATAACCATCTGGCATCCTCAATCCTTTCAACCATCGACAAACATCTTTCGCTTCATCTGGTGTCATACAATATTTGGCTTTGGGTTTGAACATCTTCCCATTAGGCATTTCCATCAAATTCAAATCAGATCGATGTTTGCTACAATAAAGAGAAGAATCCAATCTTGCCTTATTATTGTCTTTGGTTTTATCTTTCGCATTCATCACAGTGGCAAATACGTTGTCAAAGAAATTCTTCTCAATGTGCATAACATCAAGATTGTGCCTCAACAGATTATCTTTCCAATATGGGAGATTCCAAAATATGCCTTTTTTTGTCCAATTATGCACCCGTCCATAACCATCCAATCGGGTGAGCTCCCCTACCTCTGTGGCTTGTGGCAAATCCATAACTCTGCTCCAGATTTCACCTGATGTCAACAAAGGCGGTGGTCCATCTGTTTCAACTACCCCTTTCTTGAAGGCCTTCTTGTTCTTTCTAAATTTATGATCTTGTGGTAAGAATCTACGATGTGAGTCAAACCAAGAACTCTTACCCCCGTACTTTAGCGTAAACGCCTTTGTGTGTTCCATGCAGTGGGGACATGCCAATTTACCGTGAGTCCCCCAACCAGACAACACACCATATGCAGGAAAGTCGTTAATTGTCCACATCAATGCCGCTCTCATCATAAAATTTTTCTTTCGTGCTGCATCATATGTCAAAACACCCCCCCACAATCTCTTAAGATCATCAATCAGAGGTTCCAAAAAGATATCAATATTAGCCCTTGGATTGTGTGGACCAGGTATAAGACAAGTCAAAAACATATACGGCTTAGTCATGCACATCTCAGGAGGAAGATTGTAAGGGGTAACAATGACTGGCCAACAAGAGTAGGGTGACGCCGATGCTTGGATATATGGAGTAAATCCATCAGAGCACAAGCCAAGCCGAACATTCTGTGGGTCTGAGGCAAAATCAGAATGCACTTCATCAAAGTGCTTCCATGCTTCACCGTCAGATGGGTGGCGTAAAATGTCCGAGGTACACTTATTGTCATAATGCCAAGTCATTTTCTGCGCAATTTCGGCCATGCAAACATTCTTTGCAACCTTGAAACTATAGGTAAATAGAACATCGACTTTATCGGGATTGGTTTATAATTACGTTTTGCCCCTTTACGATCGTGATACCTCGGTCTTCCACAGAATTTACATTCAAGTAGCTCACCATCGTTTTTACCAAATTCGTTGTTGTAAAACAACATGTGCCCTTCTGAACAACAATCAATCTTCTTAAAATTCAATCCCAGCTTCGAAACTAACTTCTTTGCTTCATAATAACTTTTGGGCAAACTATCCTTATTAGGTGTCGCTTCCAACATCATTTCAGTCACATAGTCTAAACCCACCTCAGAAATATTACTCATCGACTTGAGAGATAAAAGCTTCACACACATAGATAATTTTGACTATGGGGAGTCTTCAAACAACGGTTTGTTCGAATCTATTAACAAGTTATAAAATCTTTGTGCTTCTTCATTTGGAAGTTCATCATAATCGTCATATTAAGGCTCATCAAATGGCACATTCACCCTAAGACCATCACAAATCATGTTTTCCATCGACTCAAAAATTTCATTACGTGCAACACCAAAAGCAGAACTGCTTGAAGCCCCTGCGTCAAAATTTGGACGTCCTTTTTCTCCATGTTCCACCCAAATCCAATAATTAGGCTTAAAACCCCAACGATACAAGTGCTCCCTAATTTCATCATCGGTCTTAATAGGTATTCCGCCGCTTTTTAAACATGGACATCTAACCCCCTTTTCCCGTCTAGCCAATTCATGTCGCCACGCTACAACAAGAAACTGTTCAACCCCAATTACAAAACTTTGCTTTAAACCCGCTCTTCTAGGAAATAATCGATCATACACCCAATCACGATTAAATTCACACCAATTCATCTACACATATTTAAGAAAATGTGTTAGATTCCCATAACATTCCCAATAACCTATCAAGTTAGTGGCATCGATATGATCTCAGTGGAGATGATTCCGAGCCGAGTATGGGGGTCAAGGACAGCACAAAACCCTTTTCCATCCAAGTAGTGAAGGAAGTTATTTCATATAACTCCCAACCTTACCGTTGTTAGTATCGTCTCGCAATTATCTCAATGGAGATGATTTCGAGCAAATTATGGGGGTGAGGGACAGCACCTCACCCTTTTCCATCAACACCACACAGTCATCTAACCTAGGGTTCATCAAAACAACAATTAAACAATTTTCAATTAACAACTCTAAAATAATACACTTTTCAATTTCAACTATTTGACACAATTAACAACATACACAATTTTTAATTCTCAACAATTTTCAATATAACTCTTCTCAACAATTTCACTTTAACAAATTTAAATTCATTTTTCAATTACTAACATTCACATTTCACAATATTCACTCAATTTTAACTCATATTTCACATTCAATCCTACAACTCACATTTTACAATATCACTTAACCAATCCTAACCAATTCACAACAACACACAACAACAACAACAACAACAACAACAACAACAAATAATTCAATCCTAACTAATTCAAAACTTAACACACAACAACAACAACAACAACAACAACAACAACAAATAATTCAATCCTAACTTATTCAATCCTAACCAATTCAATCCTAACCAACAACAACAACAATTTATTTTAAAAACAATAATTTATTTTAAAAACTAACTGTTATGAGCGAGATTGACGTCCGGTGCGGTGGTTCGGTGACGGTGCGCACTCCGGTGCGATTGTAGGCTTCAAACACCAAATTTCGATCCTAACAAATTTCAATTTCAAGCAAACAATAAATAAATTAAAACAACTTCAATCAATAAAAAATTAAAATTATAACAATATCATAAAAAGTGCAAATCAAAACTTACAAATTGAGGGAAATGGGAGCTCCGGTGGTGGTGGTGGTGGTGGTTTCGTGGGTGGTGATGGTGGTGGAAGAAGAGGCAAATCATGAGAGAGAGAGAGAGAGAGAGAGAGAGATAGAGGAGAGGAAAGGAATAGGAGCTCCGGTGGTGGTGGTTTCGTGGGTGGTGGTAGTGGTGGTTGTGTGGTGGTGGGGTGGTGGAAGAAGAGGGAAATCGTGAGAGAGGGAGAGAGGAGAGGAAGAGGAGTTCCGTGGGTGATGGTGGTTTCGTGGGTGGTGGTGGTGGTGGTTGTGTGGTGGTTGTGGTTGTGGATTTGAGAGAAGGGGGTGAGAGAGGGGAGTATTCGGAAGGGTGGTGAGAGAGAAGAGTGAAGAATGAAGTGAAGAGTGAGAGAGAAGAGTGAGGAAAAAAAAATTAAAACGGATCATTTATTAAAGTTAGCGACGGATTTTGCGAGGGAACGCATTCCGTCGCTAACTGCCACGCGTTCCTAGGCACTGCAACGGACAAAAATTAGCGAGGGATCCCCAATTTCCGTCGCTAACCTCCTTAATTTTCGTGCCCACGAATTTGAATTGGCACCTAACGATTTGCGAGGGCCAATTCCCTCGCTAATGACCCCTAATTCCCTCGCTAACCTTAAAAAAAATGAGGACCCTATTCCGTCGCAAAATCCCTCGCTAGTCTCTGTTTTTGGGAGGGACAGGGGTTCCCTCGCTACTGTCCCTCGCAAATAATGTCTTTTTTTTGTAGTGATATTAGACTGGAATTTATTATAAATTCCTGATAAGAGAACTTAAACATATTAAAGGTGAAAAACACACAAGGTACAATTTTTTGAAACTAAGACATTCGACCTTTGATAAGGTCTTTGCTAATATGATATTATCTTTTTTTGTTAGATAGCTTCTTATTTGAGCTTAAACAAAAATCACAGTATTTACTAACTGTGTAGAATGCATGTGGAGCCTATCCTACTAGCTCTTAACAATGGGAACCTTGCATTTCAATCAAATTCCAATTAACCCCCATATTTACTAAATGTGCAGAAATTTAACATCCATCAGAATACAATCTAATCCAATTTTCCATGCAATTTCAACTATAACTCGAACAATCTATCAATTTCAAATACACCAATTATGAACATATATGTGAACTGCTCAACTGTATAAACAATAAAAGGACATGAGAACAAGGAAAGTACTTGAACAAGGGGAAGCAACAACGTAGTCGAACTAGATGTTAACTGGAATAAGAAAGAACTCGAAGCTCCGCGAAAAGAACTTGAACTAGATATAACAAAAAGAAGTCTGAGTTGAACATTAGAGAGATATGTCCCTAGAAAACAGAAAAACAAAAAATAGGTAAAACAAAAAGAAAAGCCAAAATGGGGATGCAAAAGAAGTCTGAGTTGAACTGAAAAAGAAATGAGAGAAACAAATCTGTAACTTGAAAGCGACAACAGTGAGAAGTGGCGGCAGCGACGGGACAGTAGGCTGCTGCGGATGAGAGAGAGCAGTAGCAAATGAGAGAGTGAGACAGCAGCGAATAGAGAGAGCAGCAACAAATGAGATGAACGACGTAGTGGTGAGGGCGGCGTGGTCGACGGTGTCGTTGTGTTGGCGTTCGCGTGGGTGAGGAGAGATGAACGAGATGAACGAAATCGTGGGTGAGGAGAGACTGTTGTTGTTCGCGTGAGAGAGGGAAAGAGGGAAAGAGGGAGTACTATGCAACGGTAGGGAAGAAGAAAGAAATAAGAAATAAAAAAACTAGCAATTAAGAAATAAAAAAACAAGCAATTGGGAGCGCCCCTGAAGCTCTCCGTGTTCTAGCAATTGGGAGCACTCTTTAGGAAAGCGCCCCTGAATGTGGTTCCGTGTTCTAGCAATTAGGAGCGCTAGTGAGGAAAGCGCCCTTGAACGTGGTTTCGTGTTTTCAATTGCGAGCGCTCAAAAAGAGGCGCTCCTGAATGTGGTTCCGTGTTTTCAAAGAGGGAGCGCTCGTGCTCCCAAGCGCTCCTTATTGGTTGCGTGTTTCGAAATAAGGGTCGCTTTTAGTATAAGCGCTTTTAAAAGGTGTGTTCTTTTTCCAAGATTTTGTTGTAGTGATTTAAATCATATTAGTAGGATCATCCAAAACTATACTTATGCTATTGGAACATATTACCAAACTATATATCAGGGCCTGTTTGAAAGTGTGATGGTATATAATAAGTTTATCATTTTTTTTTTTTGGTATCGGACCCTCCCGGGAGACCCACACAGTGTCCCAACGCTGTCAACGAAGGACTAATCTGCACTCGCTACTTGGGGCTCTTAATCATTTTGCTGGCCAACACCCTATTTGACGTAGGCGGGAATCGAACCCGAGAGCAAACCGGATCGACCCCCACCACGTCCCAGCAGGAGCCTGAACCACTGGATAAGTTTATCATATTATATTAGTGAACATCTTATCTTCAATATGAGTTGGGTTACCAACTAATAGGATGTGATAATAAAAAAATTTCTTCATTGATGTGATAATAAAAAAAGGTTTAAATATGTATTTAGTCCCTGCAAATGTCCCTGTTTTTCGATTTAGTCCCTGCAAATTTTTTTTTTTAAATACGTCCCTGCAAAATAACTTTTTTTTGAATATGCCCTTCCAAAAATTGTGATATTTTGCAGGGACGTATTTAAAAAAAAAAGTTATTTTGTAGGGACGTATTTAAAAAAAAAGCTATTTTGTAGGGACGTTTTTAAAAATTTTATTTTGTAGGGACGTATTTAAAAAAAAAGTTATTTTGCAAGGACGTATTTAAAAAAAAAAAATTGCAGGGACTAAATCGAAAAACAGGGACATTTGTAGGGACTAAATACATATTTAAACCATAAAAAAATTTCTTCATTTATCGTTATAAAACATATATTAAAATATATGAAAGTAAATTAATAAAATATAAAAAAATATTACAAAATATAATAAAATTATCACATTAAAATCAAATTTTAAAAAATATTATTTAATTTTAAAAATAATATATAATTTTATGACCAGAATACTTGTGTCTTTTTGTATAATATAAAAATTAAAAATCTATTGAAAGAAAAATAATAAAATTACTAAAGTTAAAATAAAAATTAAAAATAAAAGAATTATTAAAAATAGAAAACATTCAGATAGATTCTTACTCATATCTTGTTTATATTCTATCTCAACAATCAAACATGTCATTAACATCTAAAATTCAAACAAGCTGCATGCAGCAGGCCAATTATCATTGACAAACTACATATCAAACACAGTTTGTTTTTTTATTTAAAAAAAAAAAAGAGTTTGTTATCTCAAGCTAGAAACTAATCAAAGCTCAACCAATAAGACTATCAAGCGTAGACTTATATTTAAATGGATTGAATTGAATATTTTAGCTTTAACGCGTTTCATCATTTGGATTATTGTTATTAATATTATTATTATTATTATTATTATTATTAATGAATGATTATTGCCGTTATTGGGATAAGTCATGCAGCAGGTTGGTAAGGTCAAATGAAGACACATTAATTATTTTTTTTCCACATTTCTAAAATATTGCTACCTACTTAAATGATATGTACTAGGAAATTCATAAATATATAACATATTCTTCATACACAAATTTATGAACAAACGTGGGTGAAAATTTTAGATCAAATCCAAAGCTGAATCGGAAAAGTAAGACATGGTTTCATCAGAAAAAATAGAAAAGTAAGACATGGTGAGCAATACCCTATTTTCATGCTTAATTGTCCACATCTCTCACTCTATATAAAGGCACCAAAATTGAGGCCATAAACCCCACCCATTCTCAAACAAACCTTAAAACACTTCTCTAAGTTTTTCTTTGTACCATAGTTTTCTCACTAACTATGGCATCATTTCATTTGCTATCAACCCTTCTAATAATTCCTTTGTTATTCTCCTCTATTGTTTTAAGTTACCCATCAGGTTCCATAAAATCATGGTGTAGCCAAACCCCATACCCTCAACCATGTGAATACTATTTGAGTCACAACAATATCAACAAACCAATAAATAACAAATCTGATTTTTTCAAAGTTTCTCTCCAACTCGCCTTAGAGAGAGCACAAAAGGGACAAGAAAACACACATTCAGTAGGCCCAAAGTGCCATAACGCACAAGAAAAAGCTGCATGGGCCGATTGTCTTGAACTTTATGATTACACAATCAAAAGACTCAACAAAACAATACACACAAAGTGCACTGAAATAGATTCACAAACATGGCTTAGCACAGCTCTCACAAACCTTGAGACATGTAAAGATGGGTTTTATGACCTTGGTGTCCCAAACTATGTGTTACCTTTGTTGTCTAATAATGTTACTAAGTTGCTAAGTAACACCTTGTCCCTCAATAAGGTACCTTACAAAAAACCTAGTTACAAAGATGGCTTCCCATCATGGGTCAAACCGGGCGATAGAAAGCTTCTTCAAACTTCTTCGGCGGCTTCCAAGGCGAATGTTGTGGTTGCTAAAGATGGTTCCGGAAAGTACACAACGGTGAAGGCGGCAGTAGATGCTGCACCAACGAGTAGTAGTGGGAGATATGTAATATACGTGAAGACGGGAGTGTATAATGAACAATTTGAGATCAAAGTGAAGAATATAATGTTGGTGGGAGATGGTATTGGAAAGACTATCATCACTGGTAGTAAGAGCGTTGGAGGTGGCACCACTACCTTTCGTTCAGCAACCGTTGGTAAGTAGATAGTAACACTTTATTTTTACTTTGGAGTGAACATAACACTTTATTTATTTAACATATATTTTTGCTCACCAAAGTTTCTATGCCAATATATTATACTATTTAATGATGATTTTTTATTGTCTTTGATTGAAAAATGCTATAGATAATGGTAGGTACATGAACAAATAATATGTTCCAAATCTATTCCAAGGTTATCAATATTATACTATTATTTCATCAATTTATATATTTTGCTAATTAATAGTTAATTCATCAATAAGATACTTTCCCTAATTAAATATTATTTTACTTTTTTATGTATTATTTTTTTTACCTTTTTATATATATGGAAAAAAAATATTATACGACTTTTGTTGATAAATTTTTTTCAAGCTTAGGAAGCTATTTGGAAAAATTACTAACAAACATAAATTGCATCTTTTATACTGTTATATTAATTCTATTACAATGTTTTTAAATTAAAACAATACATTCACATACTTTTTTTATAAGTACATTCACAAACTTGATAGTAACTAGAATCTAATATTTCCCTCTTCCCCTAAGAAAATAACTTTATGAGTAGGAACGAAGAAAATAACCACTAGGTCTAGATTGAAAGCTATACTTTGAAAATATATATTTTCAAAAAAAAAAAATAGCTACGCTTTGAAATAACATTGGAGAAAAGGGTATAGGAGCAGTTACGTATGATGTTACGGTCGTTGTTCGCCGTTGTTTTGGGTAAGAATTTAATGTAGAGAGACTACAGGAGATTATGTATTAAACAAAATGATATAGATGTCACTATAATATTGACTTCAAATTTCAATTTTTTTACAAAAATAATTGGGGAAAGGGGAATTCTTATTTATAAAAGTGGCATTAATAACCATTTTACAACTGTCACCGAGGGGATAAACTCTTACCGCTGAGCTAATACCTCAAGTGTGACTTTAAATATCTTTCTGCGTGCACCAATTATCTGTAAAAAAAATAGAATTACGCATCCAGTTTCATACAAGCATCTTCTTAATTTGTTCAAGTTAAGTTATCTTAAACTAATAATAATTTCTTTTTATTGAAAATCAAAAATGATTTTACTAGGCACTTCATCTATGGTGAGCTTCCAAAGTCTAACTCATCCAAATTTTATGTAAAAAAGTAGACACTACACTTGATCAAAACTCTTAAACTAAAGTACTTATTATCAGAGTTATTTTCCAATTTAAATTTAGAAAGTATAACCTTTACATAAAGTTTTAAGTTTAGATTAGTATTAAGCTTCTTGTCGAGCTATATGTTGTACGTAGGAACTGGGCAGGGATCAAAATAAGACTTTTAAAAGTCTAAACTGAAAGAAGAGACGTGCGGACTTTAACATTTAGAAAACGAAACATATCCCTCTATATTCTAGAGTTTAGAATGCGTATTTTTTCTACATATTGTTCCAGGCTGGTACCATTCTAACCTATTAAATAGAAGCTATAAACATATCGCAATTTTCAAATCTAAAGCATGACCCACATTGATACTGTATCGCATTTGAAGCTATACTTTAAAGAAAAATGACATAATGGCTACTACTTCCCTAAAGATAGAAATCATTTATCGATTGGTATATGATAATTAAACTGAACATTTAAAAATAGACAAATAAATAAGTTCGGCGTGCAATTGGATAAGACCTTTGCCATTTGGTCGGATGTGAATTACATAATTAAGCAAGAAAGGGACTTTATTAGTAAAATAATAGTTGAGATTAATTTAGAAAAGACTAATGTTTTCTTAAGCACATAATTATTTAGGACAATATAATGTCTCCTGTTGTATTTTTGTGCACTTTTGAAATATGTATAAGTGTAAAAGACAAAAGGTTTGGTGTATTTTCAAAATCTCGTTAATGCAACTAATTGTTCTTTATCTTTCTTACTTTTTTGTAGCTGCTGTTGGCGATGGATTTATTGCACAAGACATAACATTCCGAAACACAGCAGGAGCGGCAAATCACCAAGCAGTGGCATTACGTTCTGGTTCAGATCTTTCAGTATTTTACAGATGCGGCTTCGAAGGTTACCAAGACACATTATATGTCCACTCCGAGAGACAATTTTACAAAAACTGTGACATATATGGCACAGTTGATTTCATCTTTGGCAACGCAGCAGTTGTTTTACAAGACTGCAATATCTATGCAAGAGCTCCACCTCAAAGAACAATCACTGTGACCGCGCAAGGTAGAACTGATCCAAACCAAAACACTGGAATCATCATTCATAACTCTAAGGTCACTGGTGCCTCAGGTTTTAACCCTAGTTCAGTTAAGTCTTATCTTGGTAGGCCATGGCAAAAATATTCAAGGACAGTTTTCATGAAAACGTTTCTTGATAGTTTGATTAGTCCAGCTGGTTGGATGGAATGGGATGGTAATTTTGCTTTGGATACATTATATTATGCCGAATATGCTAATACTGGTCCTGGTTCTTCTACTTCTCAAAGGGTTACATGGAAAGGTTACCATGTTCTAACTACTGCTTCTCAAGCTTCTCCTTTCACTGTTGGGAACTTTATTGCTGGTAACTCTTGGTTACCAAGCACTAGTGTGCCATTTACTGCAGGCCTCTGATTTGTTGATAAAGACATTAGAAACTTTTTTATTAGTTCTTATATATTCAGTCTCATGTTAAATTATTTGTGATCCGAACAAATAAGTTACTTTGTTGTACTAGGAATACGCCAAGACAAATATAAAATCTACTGCTAGAAGAATATGCAATAGCGACCAAATTTATAGGCGGAAATAATAAATTTGGTCTCCAAATTTTGTGTTGTTAGGAGTTAGAGACGAAATTCATGACAGATTTTGTTATTTTTTCTCTCAAAACTTTTTCGCTAATTTATCCTTTTTAGTTGTGTTTTATTGTTAATTGTAATATCTATCTTAATTGTAATTCTTGTTTGAATTGTTATTGAAATAAAGAAGAAGGTTTCATTGAAAGTCTTGCCTACGTTAAACATCTTTGTTCTTCGAGGAAACACTGGTAATTTCTCCATGTTGGCGTTGTAAGTACTTCTTTTATAGAAAAAATATTACTATCCGTTCCAATTTACTTGTGACGTTTTGGCTTTTTACACGTACCAATGAGACAAATAATTCTTGTTACTTTTGATGCAATTAATTTTCTATTACCTATAATACCCTTAATGATTTATTATCTCATTTCATACATTTCTCTCTCTACAATAAATACTTAAAGGTATTATTGAAAAAACAATAATAAATGTTTCATTTAACTTTGAAAATGATAAGTAAATAGAAACCAATTTCTATACAAAAACATAAAGTAATAAGTAACGGATGGAGTAAATTTGAGAAACACTTCAGTTTTGGTAAATTTTGAAAAGGCTTACATTAAGTTAGAGATTGGAATTTGGAACGTGTGATGACGGTCATGGGCATTGACTCTCATACCATTGGCTGTTTCGTGTTAGTCTGGGTATCAACATCATTGACGGAATAATTAACGCACGCAGCATCTCCATTATAGGATTTCTTTTAATTAATGGTTGAAGTCTTTATCTATGTTGCATATGGTGCGAAATTTGATCCTAAACACGTGTGGAGATTAGTCTTTCTTTGAAAGCGTTAAGACACTCCGTTGATAGCCAACAATCATCCGAAACAAAAAAACAATTCTATATTCTTGTGGGGCAAACAGTGGCGGATCTTGACTAAAATGTCAGGGAGGGCCGCTACTTAAAGAGATCTGGAAACTCAAAAGCGCATAAACATGGACACAGACACAATGATACAATTAAAAAATAAATATAACTTAAAATTATTTATAGAGAAAATTAAATGACTAAAACGTGATTTTGATTTCACAGAGGCTCATTTGAAATTGTTTGTAAAAAACATACTTTTAAATTTATTTGTTTCTAATTTTAATATGCTGAAGATATTTTTTTCAAAAATTATTAACCATATATTTAATAATTTCTAATTCAAATATAAGAGGCGTGATAATGATAATAATATACTAATAAAGTTTATATTCCAAAAATATAAAAAAAAAAAGTACCAAACATAGGTATGTGTATATATATCTTGTTATATAGATTACCTATACATTGAGCAAAATAAATATTATTAATATATAAAAAAAAACATAGTTTACTAATGTATTGTATTTATTTTAAATTTATAAAAATGTAGTTTACAAACATTGGTCTAGTGGTAAAGAGTGTTGTTTTGTAATGCCTTGGTCAAAGGTTCAATTCCCCAAATATATATTTTGTTGGCAAGAATATAAATAAGCATGTATTCAGCAATACAAAAAAAAATTAACAAAATAACCCCCTAGGATTCGAACTCGACACCCTTCGGCAACGACAGTAACTCTTAACCAGTTCAACAATCACGCTCGCCTTGTCAATTGTTGCGCGGAGTATAAATATATATTTAATAGTTGATATCTAATAACATGAGTATTTTAGTAATTTCACATTTTTTAGGGCGGGCCGTGGCCCTCCCCAACCCTTGAGAAGATCCGCCCCTGGGGGCAAAACAAGATTGTATATATGTATATTGTTATAAAACTATAGTAAAAGAAGAACCAAAGAATGATAAGAGAATGAGAAAATATGGTAGTCTTTGTATTTCACTTTTCAAGCACATCATTTCACATAAGGGTGAAGCCTATTTATAGGGTGGGGCATTGGAAAGTGGGTGGTCTACATTAATTAAAAAGCCACTACAGTAGAAAGTAATGAGAAGGAGGGAGAAGGGTAGTGGGCATCCACTAATATAAATATTCATAACACTCCCCCTTGTATGTCCACCGAGGATATGTCTCATTAAAATCTTATTAGAAAAAACCCAGTGAGATAAAAATCTTGTGAAGGAAAAAGAGTACAACATCCTGTCAGTGGAACTGCCTCGTTAAAAACCTTTCCAGGAAAATCCAGTGGGACAAAACCATGGCAAAGGAAAACAGAGTGCAATATGGAGCAATCTATTCCGCTGTCACTTGTGATGTAGTGTAACACTCTCAAATTCCTAAGCATGATTTGGACCGAAATAAATATTTGTCAAAGGGTATATCGGATATAAATGTAGTTTCTAATACTTTTTTTTTAAAATATATAAATAAATAAATAAATACAATAGTAATATAATAATAAGGTAAGATATGATGATAAGTGAAAGTTTTATAATAATATATATAATATAATTAGCACTACTCTAAAAGAATCCAGCGTCAGATTTTTTTCAAAAGGCATCTTAGAAGTTTAAAGAGGCACAACACCACAAGCTGAATTTTAAAAAAAAAACACTAGCCATAACTTTAGAAAAGAAAGGAACCAGCGTGAGGGAGAGAAAAGCCACGGAGGAGATGAATGAATAGGAAGGTTATGCATATACACCTAGCAGCCATGAATTAATCAAAGTTTGAAAGGGCAGCAAGTTGGGGATATAGTGAAACGGTAGTCTCCATTCCATCTCAGTGAAGAAAAGTTTAAATAGGGAAAGAGATTGAAGGGTTCTATTCTTATGTAATTGAAACTAAGATACGATAGGAACATCTGTGGTGGGCTTCTTATTTAAGGTAAGAGGAATTTCATTTCCTTGATTATGGAAATTGTATGTTAGGGTTTGATTTTAGGGAAATTGGAGATTTAGACAGATTTGTTAGTTAATGTAGAATACTGATTTACCTTTATCATAATATAGAGTCCGAGAATTCATCCCGTCGGTATCGATCCTCGGCGTCTCTCAGCGGCTTAGAAAGTTGGTGAGTAAATAATGGGACTATAACAAGTCCTAAATACTTCTCTTGACTTATTTTATAATCATTTGACTGAAACTTTCCCTTATACTTGAACACTTTATTTTCTTAGAGGGACATGGTATTATGATCATATATTTTGCCAAATTTAAATACATGAATTTGGTTGGAATATATTGAGAATTATTGATTCGTTATGGATTCATGGACATTTGGTTTGATTTTTATGATTGAGAAACTTTTATCAGTATGAGTTTATGATATCATGATTTTAAAACGTTCTGGGGTAAAACTTTGACAGAACACTGCATGCTAACAGCAGTATGTGTTAGCCTTGGTGCACCATGATTTATCTTTAGGCGGGAAGCCTACTTTCATATTTCGAAGCGGGGAGCCTATTATAGATACTTCGAGGCGGGGAGCCTATTATAGATACTTCGAGGTGGGGAGCCTATTATTGAGATTTTGAGGCGGGGAGCCTATTTTGACATTTCGAGGCGGGGAGCCTTTTATTGATATTCTAGACGGGGAGCCTGTTTCAGTTCTGCATATGTATTACCCTATTTCCTTTTTTTTCTTGTTTTTTTGTATTTTCCTTTTTACATTTGATAATTTCCTAGTCATATACAGCCAATTAATACCAATCCAATCCATTATATACTAACAACATATATATATATATATATATATATATATATATATATATATATAAACTATTTATATATCCCAATGCACCAATATGATCACAAACCAAAATAAACTAGCTAACAAGTTATTATATGTATCCAAAACATAGCAACTTACAATTAATATTAACAAATTAATATGTATCCAAATCAAACTCTCTAACAATATGTATCCAAAACTAGCAAGATACTTACAATATGTATCTAAATTAAAACAAGTTAGCAACTTACATATGCATGAACCAATTCATATGCATGTATCCAAAATTAGCAAGCTACTTACAATATGTATCTAAATTAAAACAAGTTAGCAACTTACATATGCATGAACCAATTCATATGCATGTATCCAATCAATAAAACTCTAACAATTTACAACATTACAATCTATCTAAAATCAAAAGAATTGCGAGACATAATGGCACCACTCTCCTCTAAGCTCATCAAGCTGTGCAGTAGAGTATGTCTTCCACCGACAATCGGGAAAATACTGAAATTATATAATTAAATAAAATTAGAATTGAAATATATGGTTAAATCAAAATAAAAAAGAGTTCTGTAAAGATACCTGTCTGGGGATAACCATTTGATTGTGGGTAATAATTTCCTTCATAAATCTCATTACGTAATACCCACAATCATTGTTATTTGGTTGTTTCGGACACTACAAAACAAAAGATTAGTTAATTGTTAAATTTAATTTAATACATTTTTTTGACAACAATAATGTAAATAAATATATGAGAAGATTGATTACAAACTTACCACTATTGGCACCCATTTTGTCTGTGATTGTTCCAATCCCCAATATTCCTTCAAACAACTGAACACAATTGGATATAACTATATTATTAAAAATACATATAGTTAACAACTAAAACAAAGAAATATGCAGAGTGATCGAAATACACACACCTATTAAATATGACAACCAAGTCTGGGTAGGTGTTGAAATGACCATGCACAGAATCAATGTAGTACACCGTATCTGTGTTAGGATTTATTGCAAGCAAAATCCAATGATCCCTACAAAATAAAACTTTGAATAAGTAATTGACTAGTATTTAAAAAATGCATGTTATATAAGAATAGATTAAATCTCTCACCCTACGAGACACGGTGCCAAAAACATGGTATCGACGCTTCTATGTTGAGCATCCGATAAGCGTCGAGTGATATAATTTGTAACATCTGTCTTGTTTTGTTCCACAAGGTCGTTATAATTAGACAGATCCTCCCTGACATTACGGAGGTGTGTACTATCCGGACACAAGAACACTCTGTGTCCGCTCCGAAGGGACCAAAATGTTATGATACAAGCACCTACAATTAGAGGTATATGTATATACAAATTAAATTAACGATATAATAAAATAAACTCAATGATGTTAAACAATAAATTACATACGTACCTGATATATGCTCTAATACAAACACTGGTTGCCCAATTCATCTGACATAAATCATTAATATCTTGTTTTGGGATTATCAATAGTTGATCGGGATTTTCAAAAATGTTGTCATCCATCTCCGATACAAGCGGGGTTTCATCATCCATCTTGAATTGTGCATGCATTTCGGTATACAAAATAATCCTAGAATCATTAATGGAAGAGGCGGAGGACTGACACACTATTGGAGGAGGGGCTGGCTGAGTCACTTTTGGAGGGGCGGGCTGAGTCACTTTTGGAGCAAGGGAGGACCGAGTCACTTTTCGAGGAGGGGCGGGCTGAGTCACTGTTGGAGGAGGAGAGGGCTGAGTCACTGTTGGAGGAGGAGAGGGGCGAGTCACTTTTTGAGGGGCAGGCAGAGAAACTTGTGTTGAACGGCCGGACCGAGACACTTTCTTGCTAGTAGATTTTGCCTTGCTAACACTTTTGCCCCTAGATTTTGCATTTTGGCGTACCTATATATAAATCAAATAATTCATTAGCTAGCACACAATAAATGACAAAATAAAATAATTAGTTAGTTACAAATATACTGTCACTTACAACAATAAGGTGTCCTGGCCATGCCACAAATGTACCAACTGCATCTTGCACAGTTAGTAAATCTATACTGGGTATTGGAGCAGGCAATGGTGCATCCCCACAATTGCACAATCAACTCTGACTCTAACATGATTTGGAGGTATGGGTAAATTGTGCATCAAAGTTCCCAATTGGTCACATGTGAAGCCTATTGCAACCATTTCGTGTGAGTTTGAGATATACAATTCACACTCACACTCATTGTTGTCCTAAATCTATTATAAACAAAAATTAATAAATACATTGCGTAGAAGAAAGAGAGTTTAATAATTAATTTCTTATTTATCCTCAAAAAAAATAATTAATACCTTAGTTGACGGATTGGTGCAGCTATCTCGTGCGCTATCTGTGGCAGGGGATGGTACTGCAGGCGAAACCAACCCATAGTGCAATTTAATTTGACTAAGTTCAGACCTTAAACCTTCATACAATACCCGCAACTCTCTACTTTGTTTACATGATGCTCCTCATAAGTTCTCTTCTTTGATCCAAGGTAGTTGGATGGATTAACGCCAAATCCACAACCCCTTGTACGACCTGTGTATTCTTCCTTTTCCAAGGCACGAGTAAGGATTTCCTTTTCAGAGCAATCAGTGATCTCTCCCTGTGACACAGACTCTGATATGGTTTCCTGATTCACAAACAAAAGTATAATAAATAAAATTATTATACATTTTAAATATCATAAAAGTTTCAAAACAATATTCGAATTTTGGAAATACTTACAATTATGTCGGTCACCTCCTTAGTTTTTGGATCCACAACCTCTCCATCCTTTTGTCTGGCTGCTACCCACAAAAAATGCCGCTCAATGCTTTCTTTAGTAGGATCTTTCCCACTCTCCTCCAACTATATTTAAATTTACCAAATGTTAAGAAATTATAAATCAAAAGATTTATTAAACAAAGAGAAATCAAGCTTATTGTGTCTTACCAATCTGTCTTCAAAAACATGATATCCACTAGCACCGCCTCTATAAGGGTACTCACAACCAGAAGCTCTCTCTCGATTCGCTTGGCATAGTTCCTATTTAGAGACATAAGTATACATTAATGTATAATATATAATTGTCAACTATATTTTAAGTTATAACTTAATAGATTATAGTACTAACCATGAAATCTTTATCTTCGGTGCGTCTCCTAACAAATGTAACCCAATCCTCCTCCGTAATAAATCCACTATATGGCGTTGGAGGCTTCCATCTGAGGTTTCCACTATTATCAAACAACCATTTTTTTTTAGACTACCCCTGAAATTCCGATGTAGCTTTCCAGCTTCCTTCATGCACCAGTCTTTTCGGGACTCATCCACATCAAAATATTTCTGCATACACATATTCAATGAAAATGATATAAATATATATGGTTACAAATTTATTAAATAAGATTACTAAAGAGATGTAAAATTATATACCTGTATTGTTAACCAAAACTCGTCTTTGTGTTTCCTCAAAACAGCACTTTTCTCACTCCAAGTACTGATTGTAATTGGTATCATTTGTTTTACCTTACTACTGAGGAAGGTAACCAAATCTGAGCGATTATCCCCAATTGGCTGGCCCTTAATATTCCACAACACCTACATTATGTCATTAGTAAATTAGTTAACAAACAATTAAAACTAAGTGTTGAATTAATAAGTTAATTAGTAATTAGTAATTAGTAATTAGTAACTTACTGGTACTTTTCCTTTTCCTTTATTTACTCGATTGATGATATCTTTTTTGACCGTCATTCCACGAGGAGCCTGCTTTCTGATATACTTTTCAACATCACACTAATGATCGCTGTCATGATCACTGTCATGATCACTATGATCCGCCATCTAACCTGCAATAAAACATAATCATTGTTATTGTTATATTTATCTATCCAAAATAAATAAACAGACAAGAAGATGAAAACTATGTAAAATAACTACTTGGAAATAGATAAAAAGCATATGATGTAAGTCTAAATTACCTTTTCCTTTTCTTGGATATAATTGTATTTGCAATTCGCATCTTAGTATTTTTTTTTTGACGAATCGTAATCCCATCACTATGATCGTTTCTAACATACACAAAATCCTCTATAGGAGTACTTTCACCTACAATTGGTAGTGATGTCCCAAAGAAAGGGTCGTCCTCAATACCATCATCATCGGTTGCTTGATCCTCAATGTCATTCACCAATTTTTTATTTGTCAATAAAACAATGGACCAATTTGTATCAACTAGATCAGTGACATAAAACACTTGTTGAGCTTGGGATGCCAAAATAAAAGGCTCATCTTTATATCCTAACTTATTGAAATTCACCCGCATGAACCCCGACTCATCAATCTGTAAACCACTATTATTGTCAACCCACTTACATTGGAACACAGGCTCCCGAAACATGTTGTAATCCAACTCCCATATGTGTTTAATGACCCCGAAGTATGACATATTCGCAT
Organism: Astragalus glycyphyllos; assembly: GCA_963573325.1. NCBI lineage: Eukaryota > Viridiplantae > Streptophyta > Magnoliopsida > Fabales > Fabaceae > Astragalus > Astragalus glycyphyllos. The sequence goes on along the minus strand of OY754310.1, from coordinate 29,380,136 downwards.
ATATGGGATTTCTGTCTTTGGCACTTGATGTATGCAAAGCTTGAGCTACAAGAGTCACCCCACTATTTTGCATTTTACTTTGATCATCATGGTTTTTTTGTATAGAACATATACCCGTTCATTAGATAGCTGGTGTAAGAGAAAACTTGCATATTTGGCCCTTTTGCTAACCATCTCAATCTTTCTGAAATCGAGGAAGGATTCATAGCAAATTCGAAATCAATGTGCTCTTTTAGCCACACTATGAAACTGCGATTATGTTCTTTTGTTAACCAAACTTGAGTCTTATATGGGTGATCACTCTTAAGTATGTCCATGTGCTTGGAAACATATGAATCAACCTCAGTATCATTGTGCAAAACATATAAGTGTGCGTCATCTAGTTCTTTCCTTGATACCATCACTATTTTTGTTCCTGACATCCCTTTACTAATGCTTCCTAAGTGACGAGACCTTGGCAGTCCCACAGAATATTCAAGACTAGATAGATAGCCAGTACAGAACTCAATAGCTTCTTCAACTATGTAGCGCTCAACAATACAACCCTCGGGTCGTGATCGATTTTTCACATAACATTTTAATATCTTCATGTAACGCTCAAACGGATACATCCATCTCATGTAACATGGGCCACACAATTGTGTCTCTCTAATCAGATGAACTATTAGATGAATCATTATGTCAAAAAACGAAGGTGGGAAATACATCTCAAGCTCACACAAAGTGACAGTAATTTCTCTTTGCAATGATGGCAACTTTCCAGGGTCAATCACTCTACTACAAATCGCCTTAAAGAAGAAACTAAGTTTGGTTAGGGTCTTGCGCACTTTCTTAGGCAAAATGGAACGTATACCAATGGGTAGCAAATTCTCCATTAGAACATGGCAATCATGAGACTTTAAAGACTTTAACTTGAGGTCTTTCATCGATACAAGGTTCATAACATTTGAAGAGTAACCCTCTGGAACTTTAACTCCATGAAGAAACTTACAAAACACGGTCTTCTCCTTTTTAGATAAAGTATGAGCTGCCGGAGGTAGATATGTACGTGTACCCTTCTTTATCGGACCTAATTCTGGTCTCAACCCCATACTAAGCAAGTCCAACCTCGAGTTGATGGTATCTTTAGTCTTTCCTGGCATATTGAGCAAGGTACCGATGACACTTTCAAAGACATTTTTTTCAACATGCATCACATCAATGAAGTGCCTTACATATAATGACTTCCAGTATGGCAACTCAAAGAAAATTGACTTTTTTTTCCATCCCCGTTTGGCAAGCTGTCCTGCAAAAGGCTTCCCAAATTTAATGTTCAAACCTCTCATCTTTTCAAATAGTTGTTCACCCGTCAAAGCCATGGGAGCTTTACGGGTTTCGATATTCCCATTGAATGCCTTTTTCAACAGTCGATACGAAGGAGTAGATGGCAAAAACCTACGATGACCACAGTATATATTCTTCCTACCATGTTCCAACCACATCCAATCAGTGTTATCTTCACATATAGGGCACGCACACTGACCTTTGTTACTGTACCCAGATAGATTGCCGTATGCTGGAAAGTCATTAATTGTGCCAAAAATCATAGCCCTCAAGGTGAAAGTTTCTTCTCTGAACCCATCATACACCTCTACTCCAGTCTCCCACATTAGCTTCAAGTCTTCAATTAACAAGCCAAGTATACATCAATATCATTTCCCGGTTGCTTGGGCCCAGAAATTAACAAAGACAACATCATATATTTGCATTTCATGCAAAGCCATGGAGGTAAGTTATAGATCGCCAAAATCACGGGCCATGTACTGTGGGAGCTACTCTGAATGCCGTGCAGATTAAATCCATCAGCAGACAATGCAAGTCATAGGTTTCTTGGATCCAACCCGAAATCAGGATAATCAATATCAATTTTCTTCCATTGCGGAGAATCCGCCGGGTGTCGTAGCATGCCATCTTTAATCCTTTCATCATCATGCCATGTCAAGTGTTTTGCATCTTCTGAACTATGGTACATGCGCCTAAATCGAGGAATTATGGGAAAATACCACAACACCTTTTCTGGAGCAGATTCTTTCTTTTTATATCGCGATGCATTACATTTAGGACATGACTTTAACGATGCATGTTCATTCCGAAATAAAATGCAATCATTGGGACAAGCATGTATCTTCTCATAGTTCAACCCAATGGACCCTAACATTTGTTTTGCATCATACGTCCGAGAAGGGAGCACATTATCCTTCGGCAACATTTCTTTCAACAGTGCGAGTAATTCCGTAAAGCTCTTATCCGTCCATCCGTGGCAAGTTTTCAAGTTATACAACTTTATCACAACCAATAGTTTTGTGAATTCAGTACAACCTGAATACAATGGTGTCTCCGCATCCGTTATCCATTTCTCAAACATTTGAGGACAGTCATTAAGATCATCTTCAACAGCCTTTGCCATCGCTTGAAATTCGCCCCCTTCAAATGTAGGTCTTTCAGTGTCAACCGGTGCACATCTCTCAGTACCATTACCCATATTTGAAGATTCACCTCTTTCCTCACCATGCATTGTCCAACAAGTGTAACTTTGATCTATTACGTAACCCTTTAAATGTCCTGCCAACTTCTCTGCATTAACTGATTTTACATAACAACAACTCAAACAAGGACACTTCAGGTTACTAGAAGTCCCTAAATGTTCAACAGCACACTTCACAAAATAATCCACTCCAGCAACATATTCCTTGGACAGACGATTGGCAGACATCCACTCTCTATCCATAATTTCCCAGTATTTATTTATAATAAAATCCTGATAAGAGAACTTAAAAACCTATTATAGGTGACAAACAACAAACAATTTGCATATTTAGGCATATTTGATTTTACTTTGCTAGTTTTATTCACCACACATATACAAGTTTGCATAACTTATATTCTTGTTCAAGTATAATATATATAATATAAAAAAAGGTGATCTATTTCTAAAAAATAGTAATAGAAGAGCAAAGCCTACATATCAATGCAATATCTATGAAGAAATAAATCATCATGGTTCAATCAAAACAGTTATTAGCAATTGATTTTTAGAATCATTGTTGTTGCCAAGACTAAATTTCATCACAAGTTAGGTATCAATCTTTCATTTCAAGCACAACTAAATGAAAAGGAACACATAAAAAAAATAAATAAGAGAGGCAATTTCAGTTTTAAATAAATAAATAGTCACTCTAGTTTTAAGCAACAAAAGTACCTGAACAAGTGTAAGCAAAATGAACTCCAACCTAGGCAAACCACGCACTAGCAAATGAACCGAACTCTCGAACAACGAATGCAAAGCTCCGACAAAACAAACTCGCAAAACCTAACAACAATTCACATATTCAGCAACAATCCTCAATTTCTCATGTTTAGAAATACATCACAAGTTTCTCTTAACCTAGAACAACATTAAATTAACATGCATTTCACTAAATATCTCAAATTTATAAATATACAACACAAGAATCCCTTAACCTAGAGCAACATTAAATTAACAAGCATTTCATTTGGACATTTCAACAAACACTACACCTACATTTCCCCTCAAGTTTAGAAACACTTCACCCTTTCAAAGAACCAATCAACAAGCATCAAGTTTGAATCATCTAACCTAAGGTTTCAATGCCATTAAAATAACTAGAACAACAAGCAATCCTAATTTCAATCATTCATTTACAAAATTCTTCTGTATATTGAAATTGGTATTCTTTGAGTCAAAAACACAAACACTTTAAATGCAAAGCAAAAGAGACAACACACAACAAAACAACAACATATACACAATGTCACAATATGATAAACCAAGTAAAACAACAACATATATCACAATAACACTTTAAATGCAAAACAAGAAATGAGTTTATGAGTTACCTTCAAAGATGCTTGGCTTGGAGATGGTTGAATATGTCACCAAAACAAAATGGCTTGAAGATGGTTGAGAGAGAGAAACGAAATGGAGAGAGTATGTGAGGGAGAGAGAGACGAAATGGTTGAGAAAGATAGAGAGAGAAACGAAATGGGTGGGTTTTCCTTGAAGAAGGGTTGAAGATGGTTGAGAAGAAGGGTGTGTTTTCGTGAGAGGGAGAGAGTGGGAGCTGAAGAACGAAAGTGTGAGAGAGAGAGAGAGAGAGAGACGTTGGAGGGCTAAGATATTGAAAGAAACGGAAAAAAAGGGCAAAGGGCAGCGCTTTATACTTATAAGCGCTGCTTATAGTGGTACCAATGGACAGCGCTTGTTCAGAGGCGCTGCTTATAGCTTATACGCGCCTAGGCAATAGGCAGCGTTTCTTAAGAAGCGCTGCTTATTGGAGGACGCATTTCTCCTATAAGCAGCGCTTTTTAGGAAACGCTGCCTATTGCCTAGGCGCGTATCACCTATAAGCAGCGTTTATACACTAGGCGCTGCCCATTGCTAATCCCGTTACAACTATAAGCAGCGCTTAGAAGACCAAGCGTTACCCATGCCTATTGTGTTCTATCAATGCGTAGCGTTTTATAAGGAAGCGCTACTTATGGATGCGCTCTTTTCTTCAACATCTGGCGTGGTACGCCAAAATCGACTTAGAAAGAGAGGGTCTCAATCAGAAACTAAGCTGCGAGGAAGTCCATGATATTTGCATATGATATCCAAAAAAATAGTGGCAACCTTATGAGCTGTGAAATGTGTTGGAAGAGCACCAAAGTGAGCCCCTTTTGAGAACCGATCAACAACAACCAGAATAGCGGTAATACCGTGAGAAGTTGGGAGACCTGTTATGAAATCAAGCGATAAATCTTCCCAAATAGCAGTAGGTAAGGGCAGGGGTTGTAGTAATCCTGAGGGTTTCTTTGTCTCATATTTGATGGCCTGACAAACAGCACAAGCAGCCACAAAATCCCTTATATCAGTTCACATTCCCTACCAGAAAAAATTCTGTTGAATGCGTGAGTAAGTTTTGTGCATTCCCATGTGTCCTCCAATGGGTGAGTTGTGGAATTCTTCCAGGATTCTTTGAATAAAACTGTTGCCTGGATTAAGCCAAATCTTGCCTCTGTAATACAACAGATTTTGATAGAGTTTGTAATCAGGATAAGTAGCAGGGTGGATTGAACAGCAGCAACCAGTGTATTAAATTCAGGAGATTGAAGTAAAGCAGCTCGGAGGTCATCAAGAAAAACAAAATGTGGCATGGTTAGAGTAAGGCATGTAGCAGATGTGTCTAAACGAGATAATGCATCGGCAACAACATTTGATTTACCCGTCTTATATTGAATAGAAAAATCATAGCCCAAAAGTTTGGATAGATAAACTTGTTGCTCAGAAGTTTGAATCACTTGAGAGATAAGCTCCTTAAGACATTTGTGATCCGTGTGTATGACAAAAGGATTTCCCAAGAGATAGTGGCGCCATTTCTTCACTGCTGTTGTGATTGCGTGAAGTTCCCGGACATAAGTTAAGGCTCGCAGGAGACGAGGGCAAAATTGTTTGCTGAAAAATGCAATTGGGTGGCCGCGTTGAAGTAGAACGGCGCCCATAGCAGTTCCTGAGGTGTCAGTCTCCAAGTCAAATGGGATCGTAAAGTCTGGTAAGGCCAAGATAGGAGCTGCTGTCATAGCTTCTTTGAGCGTAGTGAATGCTCGTTCAGCCTCTGGTGACCAAGAGAAAGAGTCTTTGCGCATCAATGAAGTAAGCGGCAGAGCCATGGCAGCATAACCCTTGATGAATTTACGGTAGAATCCCGTGAGTCTAAGGAAACCCCTGAGAGCTGTAACTGAAGTAGGAGTTGGCCATTGGAGCATGGTAGTGAGTTTTGAAGGGTCAGCTTGAATGCCCTTATTAGAATAATATGCCCCAAGTACTCCAGTTGTTGTTGGGAAAACAAACATTTGGAATATTTCAAGTAAAATTGCCCAGGGAGTAAGGTGTCAAAAACTTGTTGAAGATGGTGAATGTGATCTGTGAGTGTGGAGCTGTAAACAAGGGCATCATAGTTGCTTGAAATGTCGATGGGGTGTTACAGAAAAGCTACACTAAAGCTAATACACTAAATTGAGATAATAATGCTTGCCTTCATTCATTTACTGCAGTTCATTTATACACAAATCTGCTAGCTAAGGGAAACATCTAGAATGCTGCCAGCACAATGAGGGAATATTCCCTAATGGTACAAAATAAAATGGCAAAGCAAAGGACAATGACCAGCTATAAAATAGAATCCTAGGTACAAATTCTGACTAGCTGTAAAATAAAGGATCCTAGGAATTGTTTTCAGCATCTAGAAGGAGAACAAAGTCTTTCAAATAATTGGGCTTGGGTGCATTCCTCTTGGGCTTATCAGAATTGTTAACACTAACTAAGAGGAAAAGGAGCGGCTAGATGCGTTGTGGTGGTGGTCGAAGAAGCCGAGAAGGTTGGATAGTGGTCGTAGTTGCTGGCACTAAATAGCGACTAGAGCAAAGATTGCGGAGAGATCTGTTGTGAGCAGAGGGAGATACCAGCACTGTACACGTGATGGGCGGTGTCAAGGCTGCGACAATGGGTGAGAGGGTTGAGAGAGAAGAAAATGTGAATGAAATGAGAGAGAGAAAGAGAGAGAATAAAACATGTGGGGCGAAAGAGAGAGGGTTGTACCGTCTTTCGTGTAGCAGTGAATGGTTGTTGGAGAGCTAAACGTAGGTTGGTGGCCGGAGAAGGATTTTGTTTCTGCCTTTGAAAAGAAGAAGAATAGGGTTTATAGGAGAGAAGGCATGAGAGAAGGGTGGGAATGTTCTAATTAGTGGGGGGTTTTTTGTATATCAAATTACGGTCTCAAATAAAGGGTATGGAGGAAACAAGAGTGGTGGAGAAAATTCTAGAAACAAAGAGAACTCTATAAATTTCTCAAAGAAAAATCTACATGAGTATCCTCCATGTGGCATCTGCAATAGGACAAATCATGCTGAGAAAGACTGTCGATGGTGTGAAAATCCACAATGTCGTCACTGTAAGAAATTTGGGCATGTGGAGAAGAACTGCTACAGTAAAAATAAACATCAAGCAAATTTTGGTGACAAGGATGGAACCTGGTACCTAGATAGTGGTTGAAGCAAACGCATGGCTAAAGATGAGAGCATCTTCAAGGAAATCGATGACTCTGTCAAATCGAAGGTCCGACTAGGGAATGGTACTACAGTGGAATCGAAAGGAAAAGGCCTTAAAGTTGTTATATCAAAAGAATATGGTGAGAGATCTACCATGCCTAAAAGAAGATAATGGAGCATGTGAAGGATGTGTTCTCGTAAAGCAGCACAGATTTCCATTTTCAACAAGCAATGCATGGAAGGCTAAAGATTTTCTAGAGCTCATCCACACAGACGTTTGTGGACCGATGAGGACGCCATCACTCGAGAACAACAGGTATTTCATCCTCTTCATTGATGACTTTTCTAGAATGACTTCGGTATATTTCATCAAGGAAAAATCAGAAGTCTTTGGAATATTCAAGTTCAACGCCCTTGTCGAAAAGCGAAGTGGTAAACACATAAAGAGGCTCAGGAGTGATCGCGGCAAAGAGTACAACTCCAATGAGTTTGATAAATTCTGTGAGGATGAAGGCATCGAAAGACAACTTACAGTCGCATATTCTTCTCAACAAAATGGATTATCTGAAAGAAGAAATCACACAGTTATGGAGATTGCTAGATCGATGTTAAAAGAGAAAGGACTACCAAACACTTTTTGGGTTGAAGCAGTTTATACGGCTGTTTACATTATCAATAGATGTACATAATGGGAAGTCCATGACAAGACTCCTATTGAAGCTTGGAGTGGACAGAAACCTTCTGCTAAACATTTAAGGGTCTTTGGATCAATCTGCTACATTCATGTCCAGAACAAAAGAGGCATAAGTTCGAAGACAAGACAGTTCAAGGCATATTCTTGGGGTACAATACAACCAGAAGCCTATCGAGTCTACAAGTTACAAACAATGAAGATCATTATTAGTAGAGATGTCAAACTTGATGAAGTTGCAGCTTGGAATTGGGACAAATAAGAAATTGAGAGAAGTAACATTTCCCTACCAGTACAACAACTCCACAGAGAAGTTGAAGAAATAACAGAAGTTTCAAGTATGCCTCCTTCTAATCTGAGACGAGTTAGATCTCTAGAAGATATAAATTAAACTTGCTATTTGGCCATACTTGAGCCTGAAAACTATGAAGTAGCATCTAAGCAAGAAGGATGGGTCAAAGCAATGGAGGACAAGATTGAATCAATTGAGAAGAATAACACATGGGAGCTAGTAGACTGCCCAAAAGATAAAGATATTATAGGATTCAAATGGATTTATAAGACAAAGCTTAACCCCGACGGCTCAATACAAAAAACACAAGGCTGGGCTTGTAGCAACATGGGGTTGACTACAACGAAACATTTGCTCCAAATGCTCGTCAAGATACAATAAGAGCTTTAATAGCTCTTGCAACACAAAAAGAGTGGAGCATTTATCAATTTAGATGTCAAGTCTGTCTTTCTAAATGGGGTACTAGAAGAAGAGGTTTATGTTGAGCAACCACAAGGTTTCGTCAGCAAAGGAATTGAAGATAAAGTATTGAGACTAAGAAAAGCTTTACATGGTCTCAAGCAAGCTCCTCGAGCAAGGCCATCGCCTAATGATAGAATGTAGTTCGTCTGCTACAGAAGCTGATGCATCACGCTACAAAAGTTTAATTGGAAGTCTATTATATCTTACTACTACACGACCAGACATCATGTATGCTACTAGCCTACTATCAAGATTTATGCAGAAGCCATGTCAAATTCACTATAGAGCAGGAAAAAGAATTCTAAGCCACTTGCAAGGCACAGGGGAGTTTGGTACATGGTGCACAACCACGACCAACTCAAGATTGCTTGGCTACACCGAAAGTGATTGGGCAGGTTCAATCGATGACATGAAGAGCAAATCAGGCGATGCATTCTCACTAGGATTGGGATTTTTCTCTTGGCGTCTAATTAAGAAACAAACAACTGTTGCACAATCAACCACAAAGGCCGAGTACGTAGCAGTAGCTGAAGCGACAAATCAAGATATATGGCTTCGAAGAAAACTTGATGACATGGGTGAACAACAAGATCGCCCTACCATAATCTACTGCGACAACAAGTCAGCTATAGCAATGACAACGAATCCATTTCATCATCACCGAACTAAGCATAAAGCAATTAAATATCACTTTATCAGAGAAGCTGAGAGGACTAAAGAGATTCAACTCGAGTACTGCACAATAGAAATCAAGTTGTAGACATATTTACGAAGGCATTACCAAGAGTCAAGTTTGAGGAAGTAAGGACAAAGTATGGGGTTTCTGAAAATCGCATCAAGGAGGAGTGTTGAAGTTGAAGCAATTTTCTATATTCTTCCACTAAGGTTCTGAAGATCCTATAGTCTAGAAACATCTAGTATGATTGATGATTTGTAAAAGTCTTTAGCTATAGAATTATCTAGAATGTGATGTAGATACTAAATAATGCAAAATATTCTAGAATGTAAGGAAAATGCCTAATAATGTAGAAACTTCTAGCACCATCCTCAAGCACCTAAAAATAGGCAAGCTTAGGTGCATTTGTAATCATGTCATTTGAGAGCAACACTATCTATTCCTTTGCTCCAAACTTCACACTATTAACTACTATTATCTTTCAATTATCAGCTAAAGTCTTTTTCTAGTATCCAACTATTTTCTAAACTACCATTACTACCCTACATACTAATACATTTCAAGGCTAAAAAAAACTTTATTGATCCTAATACGAATCAAAACTGCATTTTGCAGTTGGCACTTGCAAATTCAGTCATCCACCACCAAAGACACCTCAAAGAACTTTGGTTCCCTAGCAAACTGAACATATTTGGCTGCATATTTACTAACAAAAGAAGAAACAAAATAGTGACATGTTAATTACAAAACCCAAACACGTGACAGTAATAGTGGACTCAAACAACACAAATAATTAGCAAGAATTATATCAAGGAACAACATTCATTAACAGAACTTTACTAGTAATAAAGCTGCAGAAGAAACATATGCATATCTTCACATATTAATGAAAGTACAAAGGAGCCACTTATGTGTCAGAAAGCAATGGAGAAGAGTTTACGATATATAACTCAATCTACTGAATAGGTCAAACAAACAACCAAGATAATATTTTCCAACTCATGTAGAAAGGTGACTATAATTGGAGTTTAATGTCATGAAGATGTGCATCACAAGGCAACTAAAGGTGGGATAGAAGACAACTTACAAATGTTTGGCATATGTTATGGATACTTGGGTGCGAGCATTGCAGGTTCACCTTCTCTGGTTTTCAATCTTCACTTCATCGATGCTTGCCAAGAAGGATCTCTAGACGCTACAAAAATCGCTTTGTCCAATTTATCAACCTTTCTATCAAAAAGTTAACACAATATTTTTGCAGTTTGAATAGATTGTATTGCAGCAGAAAAAACCACATGTGTTAAATATTCAAACTGCTAAAAACTGGTTCTTCGTCTTCTTCCTCAACAGGTTTTGGGATGTCTCTAGCACGGATTTGGCCTCTTGGCCAAAGTCCGGTACAAGTATTAATTATTTTTTTACATATATTGTTGTTATCTGTTATTGCTTTACAACTTAATATAACTGTTTATGTTTTTTAAAACAATTTTTGTAAGGAGGTTGCCAAATATAAAATAAATAAATCCATGCATTCTTGTCAAAAAAAAATCAACGGCCTGGCATGTCAGTAATAATAAAACATGTGAGGAGAACCGACAACCTTGCCCTCCTTAAATTTCGAAGGGGATAAACCCTCACAAAATACCTCGTCGGTAACCGTCAAGATTTTCCTCATGCACGGGTCGATATTTTCTTTTAACTTAAAATGCAATTTTTTAATTTGGGACTCAAAAAAGATTCAATTGTATACTTAATTGTAGTATGTGATATATTAAATTCTTTGCACCCCATCTAAAATAAACATATTATGATATACACTATATATAGTTAACCTATATTAAAAACATGTAAATTTTGTTAAAAAAACAGTTTATTAAACAATTTAAACAATTTTCTTCAAATTTATATAATATCTATTTAATCAAAACACTCACTATTACAATCTCTATTTTATATCACTACAACAGATTTGGGGATGGGCAGCGTTTTTTTAGTCATGGGCAGCGTTTCTGAGCGCTGCTAGATTTGGCGCTGGTGATTCCTCCCCAAAAATGGGTAGCGTTTGAGAAGCGCTGCTCATTAATAGTCATAGGCAGCGTTTGAAGGGAGAAGCGCTGCTCATTCACCTAGAGCGTTTAGCAATGGGCAGCGTTTGGTAAGGGGAAGCGCTGCCCATTGCTAAACGCGCTAGGTGAATCAGCAGCGCTTGGTGGGAGAAGCGCTGCTCATTCACCTAGCGCGTACAGCAATGGGCAGCGCTTGGTAAAGGGAAGCGCTGCCCATTCACCTAGCACGTTCAGCAATGGGCAGCGCTTGGTAATGGGAAGCGTTGCCCATTTCTAAACGCGCTAGGTGAATGGGCAGTGCTTCTCCCACCAAGCGCTGCCCATTCACATAGCACGTTTAGCAATGGGTAGCGCTTCCCTTTACCAAGCGCTGCCCATTGCTATACGCACTAGGTGAATGAGCAGCGCTTCTCCCACCAAGCGCTGCCCATTGTTTAATTTTTTTTCCTTTTTTTTCTGTTTTTTTGTATTTCCCTTTTTACATTTGATAATTTCCTGGTCATATACAGCCAATTAATACCAATCCAATCCATTATATACTAACAACATATGTATATATAAACTAGTTATATATCCAAATGCACCAATATGATCACAAACCAAAACAAACTAGCTAACAAGTTATTATATGTATCCAAAACTTAGCAACTTACAATATTAACAAATTAATATGTATCCAAATCAAACTCTCTAACAATATGTATCCAAAACTAGAAAGCTACTTACAATATGTATCTAATTTAAAACAAGTTAGCAACTTACATATGCATGAACCAATTCATATGCATGTATCCAAAACTAACAAGCTACTTACAATATGTATCTAAATTAAAACAAGTTAGCAACATACATATGCATGAACCAATTCATATGCATGTATCCGAATAAAACTCTAACAATTTACAAAATTACAATCTATCTAAAATCAAAAGAATTGCGAGACATAATGGCACCACTCTCCTCTAAGCTCATCAATCTGTGCAGTAGAGTATGTCTTCCACCGACAATCGGGAAAATACTGAAATTATATAATTAAATAAAATTAGAATTGAATTATATGGTTAAATCAAAATAAAAAAGAGTTTTGTAAAGATATCTGTCTGGGGATAACCATTTGGTTGTGGGTAATAATTTCATTCATAAATCTCATTACGTAATACCCACAATCATTGTTATTTGGTTGTTTCAGACACTACAAAACAAAAGATTAGTTAATTGTTAAATTTAATTTAATACATTTTTTTGACAACAATAATGTAAATAAATATATGATAAGATTGATTACAAACTTACCTCTATTGGCACCCATTTTGTCTGTGATTGTTCCAATCCCCAATATTCCTTCAAACAACTGAACACAATTGGATATAACTATATTATTAAAAATACATATAGTTAACAACTAAAACAAAGAAATATGCAGAGTGATCGAAATACACACACCTATTAAATAGTTAATTGTCTGGCTGCTACCCACAAAAAATGTAGCTCAATGCTTTCTTTAGTAGGATCTTTCCCACTCTCCTCCAACTATATTTAAATTTACCAAATGTTAAGAAATTATAAATCAAAAGATTTATTAAACAAAGAGAAATCAAGCTTATTGTGTCTTACCAATCTCTCTCTCGATTCGCTTGGCAAAGTTTTTATTTAGAGACATAAGTATACATTAATGTATAATATATAATTGTCAACTATATTTTAAGTTATAACTTAATATATTATAGTACTAACCATGAAATCTTCATCTTCGGTGCGTCTCCTAACAAATGTAACCCAATCCTCCTCCGTAATAAATCCACTATATGGCGTTGGAGGCTTCCATCTGAGGTTTCCACTATTATCAAACAACCATTTTTTTTAGACTACCCCTGAAATTCCGATGTAGCTTTCCAGCTTCCTTCATACACTAGTCTTTTCGGGACTCATCCACATCAAAATATTTCTGCATACACATATTCAATGAAAATGATATAAATATATATGGTTACAAATTTATTACATAAAATTACAAAAGAGATGTAAAATAATATACCTGTATTGTTAACCGAAACTCCTCTTTGTGTTTTCTCAAAACAGCACTTTTCTCACTCCAAGTACTGATTGTAATTGGTATCATTTGTTTTACCTTACTACCGAGGAAGGTAACCAAATTTGCGCGATTATCCCCAATTGGCTGACCCTTAATATTCCACACCACCTACATTATGTCATTAGTAAATTAGTTAACAAACAATTAAAACTAAGTGTTGAATTAATAAGTTAATTAGTAATTAGTAACTTACTGGTACTTTTTCTTTTCCTTTAGTTACTCGATTGATGATATTTTTTTTTACCGTCATTCCCCGAGGAGCCTGCTTTCTGATATACTTTTTTTAACATCACACTCATGATCGCTGTCATGATCACTGTCATGATCACTATGATCCGCCATCTGACCTGCAATAAAACATAATCACGCACTATTCGCATATTTAGGCATATTCGATTTTACTTTGCTAGTTTCATTCACCACACATATACAAGTTTGGATAACTTATATTTGATAGGTATCAAGAAAACAAAGCCTACATATCAATGCAATATCTATGAAGAAATAAATCATCATGGTTCAAAACAAACAAAAGAAATCAAAGAAATCAAACTAAAGAAAATAATTTTTTTGAAGCTAATACATTCAACTATTTTAAACTAAAGAAATCAAAGACTTTGATGTCTTCTATATTGTCATTCTTCATATAATAAATACAAGAAAACAACAAAAGTACCTGAAAAAGTGGAAGCAACGATGAACTCCAACGAATGCGAACCACGCACTAGCAAATGAAGCGAACGAACACGAACTCGAGCTCGAACTCACGAACCAACACGAACTCGAAGGAAGTATTTTCAATTCCTATAAACAATTCATTAATTAAATTACTAATTAAAGAACCATCATACAAATATGGAAGACAAAAATACAATCAATTTTTGTGACATTAACAAAATAAGACAAACACTTCGCCATTTCAATAAACCAATCAATAAGCATCAACTTTGATCATCTAACATAAAGTTCCAATGCCATTAAAATTAATAAAACAATATGCAATCCAAAATATTCAAGTTTATAAAATCCCTTAACCGAAAGCAACATTAAATTAACAAGCATTGGACATCTCAACAAACACTAAGCCTACATCAAATTAAATTAACAAGCATTTCATTTGGACATTTCAACAAACACTACAACTACATTTCCCCCAAAGTTTAGAAACTACATTTTAAAGAACCAATCATCAACCATAACCTTTAAATCATCTAACCTAATGTTCCAATGCCATTAAAATAACTAGAGCAACATGTAGTAATACTAAACTTTGTGAAAGAGAAACGAAAATGGGGAAGAAATCACCTTACACGAAAATGGAGAAGAAATGGAGAAGTGTGGAAGAGATGTCCTTTGGGAAAACGAAAATGGGAGAGAGCCACGAATATGAGAGCTTGAGAGGACAAAGATGAGAGCTTGAGAGGAGTGTGTGTCCGTTTGAGGCCAATGGAGGAGGAGGAGGAAGAGAGCTTGAGAGAGTGTTAGTGTGTTGAGGAGAGGACTAGAACGAAAATGTATGTGTTGAGAGGGAAAAAAATAAAAAAAATAAAAAACACACCAATAGGCAGCGCTTCACTAATAAGCGCTGGCCATTGAGAACCCGTCTACCCAAAAGGTAGCGCTTGCTGCATAGGCGCTGCCTATTGCGCAGCGCGTCTAACCCAAAAGGTAGCGCTTGCGGCATAGGTAGCGCTTGCTGCATAGGCGCTGCCTATTGCGCAGCGCGTCTAACCCAAAAGGTAGCGCTTGCTGCATAGGGCTGCCTATTGCGCAGCGCGTCTAACCCAAAAGGTAGCGCTTGCTCCATAGGCGCTGCTTATTGCGCAATGCGTCCTGCCCAAAAGCAGCGCTTGCTTCATACGCGCTGCCCATTGCTCCGTGTTTTAGCCAAAAGCAGCGCTTCTAGCATAAACGCTGCCCATTTTAGCGCCTTTTTTTTCAATATCTGTTGTAGTGTATATTCTATAATCTATTTAATCAAAACCCTTACTACTAAACTATCAATTTTACCACCAACATGGCATTCGACGAGGGGTATATATTTAGGCTCCTTTACCATCTGGTCATAGGTTCGATCTCTGGGCGGTCCGTATGAAAAATATTTGGTGGGAGAGGTCAACCCCTTATATGAATCTCAGTACCTTGATGGATTAGTCTCTACAGTTGCGTGCATAGGATACCTTGATTTACCAAAAACAATCTCTATTTTACACATTATTATTCTTTTGTGACATCACAACATTTAACGGCAAAGTGGCATATTTAATAAAATCAATTCACAGGGCTCACAATGTTATTCTTTTGTCACACCACCACATTTGATTTGAGTTTCAGCGAGAAAACATTTGAGGTTGTGTTGTTAAATTTCATTACTTTTACTTCCTAATCGCAAAAGATTACATCGATATATTGGAATAATTATATTTTATTTTACAAATGTTTTTATTTTAATAAATGATTATTTTACTTTTGAGTCTCAACGGAAAACAATTACATGTTAATGGTATAGATATATATATATATATATATATATATTTTATATTTTTGTCTTCATGAACGTCTTTAATTTTTATTTTTGAATATTTATTTTTGAGTCAAGTTGAGAAAATATTATATGTTTTCGGAATAATTATTTTTCATATTATGCTTTTGAGTTATATCGAAGAAACATTACATGTTGTTGGAATAATTTCTTTACTGTTAAAATGTTATTAAACCTCTGATTTTATTTAAAAACACTATAGAGATATTTGACTAAGAACACATCAGTTAATTTATTTATAAAAAGCCAAATAAATTCTTTCAATAAAAGACAAATAAGTTTGTTTTCATTGTGATCTTTGATATTAAAATCTTGTGTGTAGATAGATAGAACATTTGCACCCATGGGTGAACCTAATATTGTCTATTTGGAAGGAGAAAAAAAAACTATCGTGCAGGACCGTAATACGAAAAGTTGGTGGTCCAATATGGTAAAGTTGGTGATGTATTCCTTCCAAAGAAACTGGAAAAACGTGGAAATGAATTTGGTTTTGTGCGGTTCTTGGAGGTGAAAGATAAATTTAGGCTTCAAAGGCAGCTTGATAATAATGTTTTCATTGGTGATTTGAAGCTTTGGGTAAATCTGCCCAAATTTGAGAGAGGAAAAGTGAACAAGGGGAGAGCGATTGGCGGTGAACCTAGAGATAAAACTCGCATTGCGAATCACAAGATGAAGGGTATTCTGGATGAAGCACCTGATGTCTCAAAGTTTCCTGTGTCTAGGAGGGTTTGGCATGTCCAAGAGTCCAAGAAGGATACCATGCCTTCTCCATCGTCATATTTCCTTAATGTCCCTGTCAATGAGGAAAAGATTAGGACTTTTGGAAGCTGTTTGATTGGTACTCTGAAAGATGAGGTGGGAATGCTGGAAATTCAGGATCATTTGGTATTACAAGGCTACTCTGCAATCAGAGCTATTCCAATGGGGGGAAATCGTGTTTTGCTATGGCCCTCCCCCCCGGTTCTGTTCATGACGCGGTCTACAGTAATCGTGAATGGTGGGCGACAAGGTTTGCGTGTTTCGCTAATTGGTCTCCCTCGCCTGAGAGAATTGTTCGTCATGTCTGGTTACGACTCACAGGGATCCCTGCTCATGTTTGGGAGACTGAATTTTTCATTTAAATGGCAGGCAAGTTTGGAACCTTCATCTCTGTGGATGAAGCTACATCGAAAATGGAAAGGTTGGATTTGGTTAGGGTAAAAGTTTCTGTTCCTATTTCTGCTACAATTGATACTTGCGTTCAAATTAAAATTGGTGAATTCATGTTTCCAATAAAAATAATTCAAGAAAGAGAGTTTGAGAATGAAGTTATGTTGAACAAACCTGTTCTCTTCTGCAACAACTCTGTTTCATCTTCTTCTTGCTCCGGGGACTGCTCTTTAGCGGACGCGGCAGTGGCGGGTTCGTCGGAGGACCTGATTTCGAGCGTGGACGACAATCACGAGGTTGACCAACAAATCGAAAATCTCCTAAGTCAACGTGACAACTTTTTTGCATCGCTAGAGGTCTCTGATGCTGCAAATCGATCTGATTCTGGGGCTATTTCACGGAATAGGATTGCTCAGATGCAGGGACTGGATAAAGATGAAGAGGGAACTCCACATTTTCGGCTATCTCCTCGATCGCAACAGTGTTGCAGTGATTCTATGACACGGGACGGGATTTGCTGTGGTACGATTCCGGGATTTGCTCCGCGATTAGCGCTAAAGATTGGAGAGAGAGCCGCGTGACGATGCTGGTGATCATGGAGCGCTAATTGTTGACGATCCTCTGGCTAGGTTTTCGCAGGTAAGTATTTCGCCTGTCCATGTGAACCGGGTTGGAGCGACCCAGATTTCTCCTTTGGGAAAGCCCAGCAATGTTGGGCGTTGTGTTTCTACAACACAACATGGCCAGCCCACTTGCGAGCCCATTTCTAAATTGGTTGGTGCTGGTCCTAATTTTACTAATGACACCCCTCCACCCTTTCCTAATTTAGGAATGATATCAAAGCCTAATAAATTTGGACCGAATTTAGATGTTGGTACTACTCACGTAGATCAAGTTGAGGGCTCTGATTTATTGCCTTTAGAGGATCCTCTAGGAAATAAGGAGGGGAGTGATCTTCCTCCATGTTCAAACATTTTCGGTGTCGATGCTCTACCAAGTCACCCGCCTGGTGTGGCTATTCTCACTCCTAGAATTTTTCGGTCTTCGTTTTCTTCTATCTCTTCTCCCTCTACGGCAGGATCAGATCCTGTGCCTGTGGACAAGCCTCGTGGAAAAGCTTACACTATTTTGAGGAGGAAAGGGAAAGGGAAAGGTAAAGCCTCGACCATGGCAACATTTTCGGATTCTAAGAGTATAAAGTTATCTAGTTTGAAGAAGATATATTCGGCTTCTTCCTTCCTCATTAGCAAAGGTATAGGGGCTGTTAATCTTGGCGAGGATTCAATGGGGAGAAAGAAGAGTACTGGGGGCAGCGGAGTTGAGCTTTTGCTGAATGATGCTTGGCTTCATCAAACGCCAAATGACGCTGGGACTTTGTGTAAGGGTGCTGCAATTGTTCCCCCTCATTCCTCTAGGCTTGTGGATGAGCTCAATGGAAAGAAAATTGTGGATTCAGAAGTGCGTGATCGTACTCGAGCTAGAGAGAAGGAGTTGAAAAAGGTGGACCAATGAGGTTAATATCAGAGGGTTGGGGACGAGGCCCAAGCGGAATAAGATAAAGGACCTTGTTCGAGATCATAAGTTAGATTTTATTGCTATTCAAGAAACAAAGTTGGAGGATATTCAGGCTCTTTTGTGTCATTATATGTGGGGGAATCAATGTTGTTCTTGGCACTTTGCTCCCTCTGTTGGAAATAGTGGCGGTATGCTTTCTATGTGGGATGCATCTAAAGGGAAGCTTCTCTTTCACTTCTCTTTCACTTTGCTCCCTCTTTCACTTCCATGTGGGGACCTGAGCATAAACCTTGTTTTGTGGTAAATGTTTATGGCAAGCAGAACCTCGTAGACAAGAGACAAATGTGGGGGGATCTGATTATGTCTCGAAGGGGTTTTGGGGATGGTCGGTGGTGTGTATTGGGTGATTTCAATTCTGTCTGCTATTTGGCAGAGAGGAAATGTATTAAGGAGACTGACACCAATGGGGATGGTCGTAAGTTCACCTGGTTCCAACCTCACGGGCCGACAATGAGTAGGTTGGACAGGATGCTGGTGTCAGATAACTGGTTTGAAACCTGAGGTGATGGTTCCCTGTGGGCTCTGGAACGTGATGTATCTGACCATTGCCCATTGGTTCTCAAGGTTTCAGAAGACGGGTGGGGTTCTAAACCGTTTAGATTCAATAATCATTGGCTGGACCACAGGGATTTCAGTGATCTAGTTTAGAGCTCTGTGTGTGCTTCCCCACTTGATGGCTGGATGGGATTTCGTCTGAAAGAGAAACTGGAAAGATTGAAAGGTACCTTGAAACAATGGAATAAGGAAACCTATGGGGAAGTAGATTTGAAGATAAAGCTGTTGGTGGACTCTATCAAAGCCCTGGATCTTAAAGGCGAGGAGGTTGGCCTCTCTCAGGAAGAGATGAATGAGAGGAAGGACTGTTTTGTGCGGCTTAAACATCTGCTTAAGAGTAAGGATTCCCTGATCTTCCAAAGGTCGAGGTCGAGGTGGCTAAAGGAAGGGGATGCTAACTCTTGCTATTTCCATTTGTGTGTTAAGTCTCGAGGGGCTAGAAATAGACTCTCAGCTCTTAAGGTGGGGAATGTTTGGGTGGAGAAGGTTTCAGATATCAGGACTGAAGTAACTCGGTTTTTAGGGAGCAATTTTCGACCGAGGATTGGGAGTGTCCCCGTTTGGATGGTATTTCTTTTCCCGTTCTCTCTCATGTTCAGGCATTTGCCTTCTCCCAACCCTTCTCCCTTGAAGAGGTGGATAGAGTGATGGCTGACTGTGATGGCAACAAGAGCCCGGGGCCAGATGGTTTTAATTTTTCCTTCATTAAGGCCTTTTGGGAGATGCTACGTCCAGATGTGGGTACTTTCTTTGATGAATTCTATCGTAATGCAAAACTTCCAAGATATTTTACGTCATACTTTGTGGCCTTAATCCCTAAGGTCCAGTGTCCTTTCACCTTGGGGGACTACCGCCCAATTTCCTTACTGGGCTGCTTGTATAAGATCCTTGCTAAGGTTCTGACAGCTAGGCTTAGTACAGTGATGGATCACCTTATCTCTCCTGTTCAGTCTGCTTTTGTTAAAGGTAGAAATCTGGTTGATGGTGTGATGTGAGCCCACATGCTCGGTGATTGGATGAAGATCACGAAGATAAAAACCAACTCTAGTGTTTCCTATGCTTTATTTTTCTTTCAATAAATTGCAAGACACTTTTAATTGAGTCATGTTGGCATTAGTTAAGTGGCTATGGCCTAGTAGCTTAGTTTGTGGCCTTGGGCCTTGTTTTGTGTTTCTTTTGGACTTTGCTTGATGATGAATGAAATCACTTTTCACATTTGAGCAATTATTGAGAGAGAGCCGTGAGACCTAAGAGAGAGGTGAGAGGCTAGACTCCATTACTAGTGTGGTGAGGTTCATCATAGATTCTCCAAGGTTTCTTGAGATGAGAACCTTGAGCACACAACCTTGAGGCTAGGAGAGCTCAAGGATAGTGTTGTGCTTATCATCTTTCCAAGGAAGAAGTGGTGGACTTCCTTCTCTACTTTCATTTCTAGCTTCTCCACATTTGGTATTTCTTCTCTTTACGTAAGTGTTGCGTCTTTTCCTTTTGTGTTATTGAGTTTTATTCATGAGTTTGTTGTGAGAAATTGTTGATTTGCCATTTTTCAAGATCCTAAACTTTAAAGATCATGTTAGATCTTATCAAATGGTATTCAGAGCTAAAAGAATTTTGGCAATATTTTTTCTCACACTTTTGTTACTGTTCACGTTTTTTTCTTTTTGTTGTCCAATTCAATTCTATTATTGGTTGAGTTTCTTGAGTAATTCTTGATTGCAACTTGTTTCTATTGTGATTCGAAACATACTACACACTTGTTTCACGGAATTTGAGCAAGATTTCATCAATTTCGAGTTCAAAAAAGAGTAAAAGTTGTTCTTAAAGTTTCCATTTCGTTGTCTATTGTGGATCGTTTTTGATGAAATTTATTGCTTGGAATCATTTACTGCAGTAATTTCGCTCCTATTGCAAGTTGTTTCATGAATTTTGGTTGAGTTTTGAGCATTTGCCTAATTTACAAACCCTAAAACGCTTTTTTTTTTCTGAATTTTCGCATTCTGAGCAAGCTCTTCATCTTTTTTGTGCAAATTGATGATAAATTCGAATTCCTTGTGAAATTTCGCACGAAATAGACTATTCATTTGTCTGATTTGGTTGAGTATTCATTGAGATAATCCACTTTCAAGAAATCAATGTTGTTCTTGATAAAGTGCTATTCATTTTCTGCAGTTTGATTCAAAAGTATTTGTTCAAAGTTTCAAATTGTGTTTCTGGATTCAATATAGCTCCTTTTTCAGTGATTCAAAAGCCAGGTTGTTTGTCTCAAAATCTAGTATTTTTTGAGACATTGAAAAAAAATTTAAAAAAAAAGGAAATACTGATAAATAGCAAAAAAAAAATAGAAAAAAAACATTTAAAAAAAACAAAGGCATCAACCTAATCACGGGAGCATAAAAAAAAATTCCAAAAATTTCAGAAAAATTCCCATTGTTAGTAAACATTATTTGGATCATTGAGAAATTTTCTCAAAATCTTTTGGGGACATTTGGACCATTTTGCCCTTGGAGGCTTATTTGCTCATTTTGTTGCAATT
Organism: Astragalus glycyphyllos; assembly: GCA_963573325.1. NCBI lineage: Eukaryota > Viridiplantae > Streptophyta > Magnoliopsida > Fabales > Fabaceae > Astragalus > Astragalus glycyphyllos. The sequence goes on along the minus strand of OY754310.1, from coordinate 29,358,417 downwards.
TCTTTGGTGCATTGCTACCATTCTTGTTGAGTCTCTTTTTCTTAGTTTAAATTTGTCTTTAAATAATCTATATTTGGTTTAGCTTTGTTAAATTTTTTTTTTGCTTTTGATTTTTGTCTTCAAAATTCGGAAGTTTGTCATAGTAGTTTCTTTCCTTTTTTTTTGGCATTCTTGGTGATTGGCAATACTCTCCTTGAGAATCTATAGTAATATCAACGTCAAGGTTGGGAAGAGGCTTTTGAGGTTCACTCCTAAGAGATCATTGGAGAATAGAGTGATTTGAGTGGCCCTATTTTACACTTGTGTGTCCAAAAAATCATTGAGTAGAGAGTATTTTTCCTAAAAAAGCCTAAACACGAGTGGAGTGACATTTGGTGAGCTAAATACACTTGTGAGGACTTATTGGTGGCTGTAAATTTTTGTTATTTTCTAACTCTTCTTGTAGGTACCACATTTCACTTGAAAGATGGATGAATGGTACAAAGGAAGCCCAACGAGACATGTTCACCAAGAAGACATCTTTCTCCTAAGAGACATGATTTCCCTCATGATTTCCCTCATAGAAGAGATAAGTATATTGAGGAGAAAGAACATGAAAGGAGACATAGAGTGAGGGATATGAATGCAAAAATGGAAGAAGCTTTTCAATCTAACTTTGAAGATGATAAAGCTTCGGCCATGGTGCCAAATGGTAAGGAGAAAATCTCTACTTCTACTCCTATTGCTATTACTTATTCTTTGTTCCATGCAAGATGTCGTGTTCAAAATAGTATATGTTGTTTGCAAGTGGTTGGTGAGAGTTGTATTAATATGGCTAGCACTCGTTTAGTTACAAAACTCAACCTTCATACCCTTGACCATCCAACACCATATAAGCTCAAGTTGCATAAAGATAAAGAAATAATTCTTGTGAATAAAAAAGTGTTTGCTAACTTTTCCACCCATAAGTACAAAGACATAGTCTTATGTGATGTTGTACCTATAGAGACCGCCCACCTAATCTTAGGTAGGCCATGGCAACTTGATAAGAAAGCAATCTATGATGGATATGCTAACAAGTACTCTTTTAGGCATGAAAATTTGGAAATTCATCTTACTTCTCTTAGCCTTCATGAAATGCTTAAGGACCAAATTGCTTTGAAGAATAAAATAGAGGAAGAAGCAAAGGAAATGAATGTTAAAATCAATGAGGAGAATGTAGCAACTAGGGTTGGCCGAGAGCCTCTAATAATGGAAACTTCTAAAGAGATTCCTAAAATTGGAAGTGGGGAGGAACTTGAACCATTGTTGGGAGAGTCATCCAAACTCCCATCTTGTAATGATTTTGTTTGCTTGACAACTAATGCTAATTTTTCTTCTAGTTTTGTTGATTCCTCTTATAAGGTGAGTGAAGGTGATGTTGCACTTGAGGCACTTTAAAAGAATGAAGAGCACCATATTGCCTCTATACATGAGAATTGTGAGGTACATGAGGAAAAGAGTTTTACAAGTGTAATTGTGGTAGACAACTCTAATATTGATGGTACTTCCAAAGGTGCACAATTATTTGGTAAGACCAAGGTAATGGAGAATGTGCTTAGTATTTTTAAGTTGCAAAGGTATAATATTTTCCCTCTTTTCCCCAATCCTTTCTCTAGGTCTTTTTATTTTGCTTGGAAGTTTACCATGCTTTGGTTTGTGCTAAAACTTGTGTTTGGATTTTTCATGATAAAGCTTTTATTTGGGGTCACTCACTTTCCTTTTGATCCCGGCGGAGCCTAAGAAATTCTAGCATTAGTTTAGGTTTTTTTTGTATTTCAAAATAAATGATTTTTATCCATGTTTGATGTAGGTTTCCAAGAGGGGGAGTATGATGTGAGCCCACATGCTTGGTGATTGGATGAAGATCACGAAGATAAAAACCAACTCTAGTGTTTCCTATGCTTTATTTTTCTTTCAATAAATTGTAAGACACTTTTAATTGAGCCATGTTGGCATTAGTTAAGTGGCTATGGCCTAGTAGCTTAGTTTGTGGCCTTGGGCCTTGTTTTGTGTTTCTTTTGGACTTTAGTTGTGGGCCTAGGATCCATAAGTCCACGAATATAAATACTTGAAACCCTAGTGTAATCTTAGAATTTTGATGATGAATGAAATCACTTTTCACATTTGAGCAATTATTGAGAGAGAGCCGTGAGACCTAAGAGAGAGGTGAGCTAGACTCCATTGCTAGTGTGGTGAGGTTCATCATAGATTCTCCAAGGTTTCTTGAGATGAGAACCTTGAGCACACAACCTGGAGGCTAGAAGAGCTCAAGGATGGTGGTGTCCTTATCATCTTCCCAAGGAAGAAGTGGTCTTCCATTTCTAGCTTCTCCACATTTGGTATTTCTTCTCTTTACGTAAGTGTTGCGTCTTTTCCTTTTGTGTTATTGAGTTTTATTCATGAGTTTGTTGTGAGAAATTGTTGAGGAGCTTTACCTGTCACTTGCTTCGATCTCTCTCTCTTCGGCTCTTGATGTCTGGGTATGGTCCCCGCATAGCTCTGGACTTTTCTCGGTTGCCTCGGCTTATCAGGTTCTCATGCAGTCGACGTCCCGTGTCACAAGGCTCTCTGATCACATGCTTGGGATTCTAACCAAGGTTTGGAAGAGTTTTGCTCCTTCCAAGGTAGTTGCATTTTCATGGCAGCTTCTTTTGGATAGAGTTCCAACTCGCTCCAACTTGTTTAGCAGATAGGTAATTACAGATATTGGAGCTACGATGTGTATTTTCTGTTGGAGTGTATATGAGTCCTCTCTTCATCTTTTCAGTTCCTGTGTTTTTTCTTCTGCGATCTGGTACGCCATTGTTAGCTGGTTGGGTTTTGATTTTGTGATGCCGCAGGATATTCCATCTTTGTTTCTTCAGTTTACCCATGTGGGAGGTCCAGCGAGATGCAGGCGTGGTTTGAGTCTTATCTGGCATACTGTTCTATGGGTTATTTGAAATCTACAGAACAGTTGTATTTTCTCTGGAGGTATACCTGACTTTAGGGGATGTATTGATCGGATATTATCCCTTTCCTGGCGATGGTTTCCGGCTCGAGGCTCTTCTCCTTCATGTTTATTTTATGAGTGGGCTGTAGCTCCTATTGACTGTATTTCTAGGAGGTAGTTTTGTTTTTTTCGTGTTGTTGTCCTCCTCTTTTGGAGATGTTTTTCCAGATGTATATGGGTGAGTACCCCTTGTGCTCAGTTTTAATATATCTTATTATGTTTGCCCTTCAAAAAAAAATGAAAAGTTGGTGGTTGGCGTTTAATAATGATCATATGGGATACGGGCTAGCTTCAGTATTCACCTACCTAAGGAACGACAGTGCCTCAGCTATTGAATGAGGAGGAGAAATTGTTAACAGGGAACCTAATGGTCATCACACCTCAACACAAATGGGAAGTGGCCACTTCCCTTATGAACGTTATGGCAAGGCTAGTTATCTTAAGACAATAAATCTTGAGGAGTCTTCGGCTCCAATTTGGCGCCAAGACTCCCCACCCCCATTCCCCTCTCATTTTTTTTTTATGTTTTTTTTTATTTTATAATATCCCCCTCCTCACATTTTCCCTTAATATTTTTTTTACTTTATCTTTTTTTACTATAATAAGAGTGCATTAAATTTTAGGAAAAAATAGGATCTATAAATACGTGAAGTTTATTCACGATAGTTGGTTTGGTGACAAATAAAAATTAATTTTGTGATAAATTATGTAAATTGTGATGTTAGCCAATGTGTTTTGAGCTGCTTTAGAGTCTGAAAAGAAATTTAGTTGTTCATATACGCAAAGTTTGTTCCTCAGTAACTGGTTTGTTGAAAGGAAATGATAATTTTGTAATAAAGTACGTAAAATGCAATGCAAAACAGTGTGTTTTGGGGTACTTAAGCGGTCGAAAAAATTTACATGTTCAAATAGGCATAGATCGATCGAGTGAATCTAAGTCATCAAAGCTTGATAAAGAGGGCCTTGGATATGGATCCAAGCAATTGGGCTGATCTATGTCCAATTTGTTGATTGGCCTCGTGGCCCAGTCTGAAATCAACGTCTTGGATATGGATCCTAGCTATTGAGCCGATCCAGGTCAAGTTCGCTTAGTGAGTCTCATGACCCAGTCTAGAACATATATACATAGGCCAAATATTCTGAATATAATTCATGATTAGTCTACTTATTACTCCCTCCTGACCTAATTATAAGCAAAAATAATTATCCCTAATTAATTCAGGGAAAAACAAATAAATTAGGGATAGTAGTTTTGTACATTTAATTTTCTTGAATTCAGGGAAAAACAAATAAATTTACTAAACTATCCCTAATTAATGGTCATCTTCTCAAAACATTAATGAGCTAATTTAAGGGTAGTTGTGGAAAAATAGCATTAAATATGGGTATGTTAGTTGCATGGGTCCAGATCCTCTCCAAATGGAGAGGAAATGGATATGTCCATTTTATTCTATAACAACGTGACACGTGGTATTATTCAGATCCAACGACATATTAAAAAAATTAAAAATTCAAAAAAGCCAAAATGAATTACGTAGAACTTCATCTTCCCCAAACCTCTCACAGTGCAGCGCTGCTCTCGCCTTGTCCTCTCCTACTGCCGCCCATCAGCACCGCCGCATAGAGCTGAGCCTCTGTCGCTTCCGGCATCGCCCATCCGCGAGTTCGACGTCAACCATTTGTCTTGCATCGCCCTATCATTGTGTATATACTTATTCCTTCGATTTCCATCCAGAGTAGAACACTTTAACCTTTACCTTAAATCCAATTTCAAGTTTCTTCTCCAATTGCTGCAAGCACTGTAACCTTACAAATGCTTCACCCTTTATACTCATATGACATTTTTTATTCTCTAATAAAGACTAACAACAAGCATTGCACACTGGAGTAAAAACATTGTTGTCGATTGAATTAAAAAAAATTGTCGAAGTTGGGAATCAACAGGGAATGACTGGAGTACATGAGTTGGGATCTTCTCCACTCCTTACGATGCACAGAGACGGGGCAGTGCAGTGGCAATTGACAACGACACAGTGGTACGGTGGTGGTGTCTGGGGTAGCAACCAGGGAAGTGGTTGGGTCGGCGACAGTAATGGACGGCGGTGGGGAAGGCTTTGGGTGTGGGTTGGAGAAGATGAACCTTTCGTTTTCCTCATTTTTTTAATAGTTTTTTTACAACTTTTAATCTCAGCCATTGGTTTGAAATTTTGACACGTGTCACACAGATAATTTAGGGAATGGAGATGTCCATTTCCTCTCCAAATGGAGAGGATCAACACCCTATATATATAAGCAAAAAGAAGCCAATGTGATAAACAAGTCCATTGTCCTCAATTTGCTTCTTCTTCTACTCACACACTTAAATTATACTCAGCAACATATATACAAGAATCATATATATAATTGAATCGTCGATCATTCTTCTTATTCTTTGTTTCCTTACATGCCTAAATACACAATAGCAACCAAAGCAAATTCAAACTATGTTTGCCTTGCTGTCAATATTAGTGGTGATATAGGAGTCTGGTTGGACGCCAGATGTTGAGAATAAATGGTAATTTGATACTATAACAAATTAGACATTCAGTATTTGAGTTCAATTATATTTTGAGCTATTGAACTCATGAGAACTAGGCTTCTATGATTATCTTTCAACAGGTGGGAATTGGCTGAAGACATCCATCATCATTATTAGTATGATTTTTTTTATGGTTTTGGAACACAACATGTTCACTCTCATCTCTGTTTTGTAGCAATAAGAATGGCAAGAGAGAAGATAACTAGGTGTACATTGCACATGGATGCAAGAGCTCAATTCGAGCCAAACTAAAATAATAGACTTTTCTTAATTGGAGTGTTGTTTGGTAAATGGTCAACAATAGAAGAGGCTAAATCCTTTTAAATGTATGCAGTTCGTTGGCGTGAGCATTGAGATGTGAAGAAGCATGTGTATTTGTTGGTGGTGCGTCAAGCCAAGAGTGCAACACACTTTGTGAAGCAGCTTGTCATACCCTAATTTTGTCCGCCTAGGTTTAAAACCCTAATTTTCCGCAAAAAAAAATAAATAAATTGAGAAGTATGGTTTTATTTTGAAGAGTGAAGAGCATTGTGCATGCATTTTTGGGTTTTAAAAGTCATTCTAGGGCTTTTAAATTCATTGTTAGAGTGGAAATGCATTTGTTGTTAAAAAACAAGGTTTTTAGGGCAAAAGGGTATTTTGGTCATTGTCAAAAATAAGATAATTTCTCATCAAAATCATTGTGCAATTTTAGAGAAATTTATTTGAGGCAAAACATTTTTGGTCATGTATGTATGTATGCGCATGCATGCATACATTGTGCACAAAATTCAAATTCAAAAAAGGCATCAAAAAGGAATATTCTACAAAAATTTCAAGATGAAGTTTTTATGATATTTTTTGGTCATGGTGATCTCATAAAATGGCATATTCCTAAGATTCCTAGTATGTGGCCTAAATTGGGTGTATTTTGTACAATTATCCTAAGAAGAATAATCAAAAATGAAGGGATAATGGAATGGTCATATAATAGTACAATAGTACAAGATGACAACTAACAAAACTTGGTGACCAAGGCCCCAAAGGTGGCGCCATTCCCTCCCCATTTCCTCTCCAATTTTTCATTTTTTGACCTCAATCCATGTGTGATTCAATCCTCACCCTCCATTCAAATTTTAGATGCAATCCTAGGGTGAGATGAGATGCACAATGACCTAACTACCCTTAAACCTAATTGCTTTCTATATATACCCTATTAACCTCACCTCATAAAAAAGGGAGAAAGCCCTTGGCCTCATTTTCACTCACACAACCCTAGCACACAATTCCCTCTCCTAATTCCCTCTCTTGGCCGAAATCATATCACCTTCTTCCTCCATCAATTTTTCACTTCTCCTTCACCAAATCACCATTTTCTCACCTCATTTCCATTCCTACTTCATATATCTTCCTTCTCTCCTAATTTAATTCAAGCTTGCATCATCAAAGGGCATTTTTAAGCAAGCATTTCGTGGGTTTCATTGAAGTTTGGTGAAGATTCAAGTTGATTTGTGGTCTTGTTCTTCATATTAGTCATTCCTTAGCTTGGATTTGAGGTAAACTTCTTAAAACCTAGCATCATCTTCAACTTTTTTGCATCAAAATGTAGATATCATGTTTCTAATTTTTCATCCTACCATATTCATGCATTTTAGTGTTGTTATATTGTTGATTTGTTGATTGTTGTTGGTGAGAGGTGTCTCAAACATTTTGACAAGCACTTAGGGAGGCTTGGGTGTTTGAGATTGCTTCTCACCCTTGAATAAATTGTGATTTGTGTTGTTATCATTTTGCTTGTTGCATTTTGTGAAATAAAATTGTGTTAGGAAGCTATGAATGTTTCGCACCTTTAGTATAAAATAGGTTTAATCGAGTTTTGATGCATTTCTTTATGCAATCTTGTTATTGGGGCTTGATTTTGAAGTTCCCATGTCCAAACATGTTGTTTGATTTTGCAAATATTCATTTTTCATGCCTTCTTACTTTCACAAAAATCAAAAAATATGAATAGTTGTTGATTTTGGTGTTTGATTGCTTGGATCTTGTGAATAAATGTTCCTAAGTCTTGCTAGTGTCATTTGCTTGCTTGATTTTGTGGATTTGTTGAATGAAATTGTTGTTTGGTTATGTTTTGGTTCGCAAGTTTCTAATAAGTTAGGGTTTTGTTATTTCTTTGTGAAAGGGGTTTGCAATTGTGATCAAAAACGTTTTCTCAAGTTATTTTGATGTTAATAGATGGTATCTTGCTTGCAAGTCATTGTTATATGTTGATAATTGGCAAGAGGACTCTCACTTGTGCCTAGTGCACTTCACTTTAAGTGATGAGGATTGCCTAAGATGATTCAATTTTCTTTGTGCAATTCTTGCTTGAAAATGCAAATGCTAGTTTTCTAACTTGATTAATCAATTTTGGTTACAAAAATGACTTGGAAATTGATTGAATGTTCTACTTTCTTTTCCTTTTGGATGCCACGCCATCCCAACAAACCTTTTGTGACCAATGTCACCCTCAAACTCCCTTCTCCTTTCTTCAAATCAATCATCTTCTCAAAACAATTTCAAACTATTTTTCACAAATCAAACTTTGTTGAGGATAATGCGAAGCCTTTGCTTGCACGATTGTCAACAATGGGGTGCTAGTGGTGATCACTTGGAGTCTTTGCTCAATTGATTATCATGAACACTCATTTTTCAAAAGAACTCTCATTTCACAAATTAAAAACTTTGTTGAGGATAATGCGAAGCCTTTGCTTGCACGATCGTCAATAATGGGATGCTAGTGGTGATCACTCGAAACCTTTGTTGTTTGATCACTGTGAACATTCAATTTTCACAATTAAACAACTAAAAAATAAAAACCTTTTCTCGACAACCGAGAACTACGTAAGCTTTGAATTCTCCATCGCACTGGGAGATACGTAGGAGCGGGTCACATTCCCGTCAAGCACGACAAATGAAAACCATTTTCTTTTCAAAAAAACAAACCCTTTTCCAAAACAAGGCAATTTCTAAAAACAAAACAATTTTCGAAAACAAGAACTACGTTGCTTTGATTCCCTCCCCAAGATACGTAGGCACGGTGCCCTCCCGTCAAGCGCAAAAGATTAAATTTTCCTTAAGTTTTTCTATAAAGTAAGGAGAGATAAAGAGAGATAAAAACAAAGCATTTCTTAAATCAACCTTTTAAATCACACGTCAAATCGAGGTTCCCTTTCAGTAGAAAGGATGTGTGGGGTGCTCATACCTTCCCCATGCATAACCGACCCCCGAACTCAAATCTCGTGGTTCCAAGGACCATTGTCTTTCAAGAAAGGTTTTTTTCAATGTTTTACCTCTAAAAAAATATTGGTGGCGACTCCAATTCATGTTTTGCGAAGAGAAATCCCTCCAAAGGATTTTTCGGGGTGCAACACAGCTTACATTGAAATTACTTTATTTATTTTCACTCTGTTAATCTTAATTTCGTTGCTACCCGTATTCACAATGATCAGATTATGGAGTTTTTTCTGTGATATTAACAAATATCAACTTTGTTTAATTGCATTCATTAATACTAGCGCTCCCCGTGCATCGTACGGGTAATGAGGCTGTTTCCATAAACTTCAGATTGTTGATGCTGACAACCATCTTATAGATCCCACATACCTTATCACTACTCCAGAAAAAAACTGCTATGGTATCAAAACTGGTAATTCTAAGCTTCGAGGCCGATATTTCTATTATGGTGGTCCTGGTAGAAACCCTAATTGCCCTTGATCTTTCATGTTAAATCCTTTACAAGCAATGAGGAAAAACGAAAAATTATATATGGTGTTCCTTTTATCAACGGTAGCTAGTAAGTAACAGGTTGCCTACACCTTAGATTTATGGTGGTGTATACTCAAAATTTTCTTTAAGTTTTCCAAAATCTTTTGAGAAAAAGAGTGATGAGTTTAGTAGATTGAGAAGTCCACCGCAAAAACATATTTTTTTACGAATTTTTAAGGAAGTAAACTACCAGTGAAGTAGAGTAATATATACATTGAGAAAAGATAAACAACACATAAAGAGAGTAATCTTTCGCTCCATGTAACGCTAATGTGTGATCAGCAACTGCAGTAAAAGAATGGCAACAAAACAGAACACAAATACAATGAAGAACAGCAAACAGGAAGAACATTAAGCTCACTCACATTAGGTTCAGTCACGATGAACTCCACCATATCCATCTTCCCCTTTCACAACTATCTGTAATTGCAAAAACGACAATTAAAATGAGACAAATTAAACGTCAAATAAAATGTGACAGAGATAGTATAAAGTGTAATGTTTTGAATTTTACTTCTTCTTCATCTTCTTCTTCAGGATTGCTACTAGCAGTTTTATTAGTTTCACCAAAATCATCATTCTTTGCAAACCTTCCTCTAACACGAGGTCGGCTATCAGCATTTAGCAAGAGTTTTGCAGAGCCAGCATTATTGGATGTACTTCAAAATATGCAGTAACAATTGTGGTTCATAAGCAAGGAATTATACCTTGAAAATCCATATATAACATGATAAGATTAATTTCAATGATGTTTTTTGAATGGGGGATGCTTGCGATTTTGAAGAGAATACCTTCAGTTTCTTGTTGAAGTTTCTTTCATTTCTTTTGTTCATATATCTATGAATTTTTTCTTTCCTTTGCTCAACAGAAATTTTTCCAACCTTGAAGGATGAGTCCTCCAAGTTTGATATTTCTTGTTGACTCTGCAAATCAAGATAAATCTGATGAGCCACTTTCTTTTAGTGATGCTGTCCAGGGATATAGAGATGCCCCTACCCCCCTTTGGCTCTCATACCAGGATACTACCACTAGGACACAGAATCATACATTGAAAATGCACCAGATTCAGACTCATGCACCAGATTGAAGCTAGTGGGATGAAAAACATAAAAGATTTAAAGCACAAGGAGACATATTTAAAACCTCGGTAAGGGGGATGCAAATCAAAATTACAAGTCGACGGTGATGATTCGAGATGGCGACAATATAAGACAGCGACAATACATATAGCATGCAAGAATGGTCAAAACCCTCAATTAGGAAAAGTTCCGTACAAGCCAAAAACACAATAAACAACCAAAATCCCAAGAACAAATAGAAAATATCAAGAAAGAAACAAAAATCTCAAGAACAAGCACAAATCTAAGTATATAAATCAGAATCGAAAAAATAGGATTTCTTGATATCTTTAACGTCAGAACTATACAAGTATTTTTAGGATAGGAAAGAGCAATGAAATCATACAAAATATCCCGGATTAAGAACCCTGATCTCAGATAGTTTCAATACAATAGAGAATTCAAAGAAAAAGAACCAACTAGGTTTTTAAAACAACGTCTTCAAAATTAAAATTTCCCAATATTCTTCAGATTGTTTTATTCACATACATCAAAAGTAAAATGCACAACTGTGGGAACAGATGGCCCGAGTATTCACTGCCCGCTTCACGACCTCAAGGGTTAAGCCTAAGTCCCAAGATATCCTGATCGCAATCAGGCAAAGACCCAACGAGTCTTTACGCAGCTACGTGGAACGATTTAACAGGGAGGCTGACCAAGTAAGAAACCTGGATGACAACCAACGATTATTTTTCTTAAGGACTGGGCTCCTTAGAGGAAGCCGATTCGAAGTGGAGGTCGGCCTGCACCAGCCAAGAGATTTAGAGACTTTTCTTCGAAGATCTCAAAGATTCATGAATTACGAAGAAAGTACTATGGCCATTGAAGCCGCAGAAGCAGGAATCAATCAAAGACCACGTGCAGAGCAAGACCAGAGACCAAGAGATGATTTCGGCCGACCACCCAGGGACCACAAGACAAGAAAATTTACAGAGCGTACGAAGTTGAACACCTCCTATGCGAATATACTCGCCGAATGCGCTAACACCGAGTTCAGAGGCATCAAAAGACCAGAGCCCCTCGTCCTCAAAGAGGGGCAGCGCCCGTCCAAAAAATACTGCAGATACCATAAAAGTAATGGTCATGACACCAATGAGTGCATGGCCCTCAAAGATGACGTAGAGGCATTGATCAGAAAAGGAAAATTGACACAGTATGTGAAAAAGAATCCAGCAGAGGGCCGAGAGGACAAGCCGGTGGCCAGATCACCTAGGAAGGGTAAGGCACCAGCCGAAGAAGTCGCCAAAATTGTCGAAGAAGGTGACGATGAAGAGGATATGGTGGACACCAGCAAGTCAAAGGGAAGACCAGTCGCATTCGTGATCACAGGAGGAATCCCTTCAGACGCCTCAACCAACAAATCAATCAAAAGAAGATGGGATGAGATCATGAACATTGCCTCGACCTCGACCCCAAGACCCCCTTCCAAAAGACCACCCATATCTTTTGGGGATGAAGACCTCATTGATGGGGCTCCCAATTATGAAGTGCCACTCGTAGTGGTAGCAGTCATGGCAAACATGGAGGTCAGACGCATACTGGTAGATCAAGGGAGTTCAGCAGATATCATCTTCGAAGATCTCTTAGACGTCCTGAATGGAACCATAATGGTGGGCTCATGATAAACATTTGGGGGCCTATGCTAAGGGCTCATGGCTTCCCTCGCACTAGTATGCTAACCTCTAGAGGTCGTCACCTCGACTCGATATAATTTATATATCGTGAACCATAAACAGTCTTAGATGAATAAAAGTCATCCCATGTCAGTCAAACAATAATAAGTTGAACATATAGTTCGTTTACTTTTCAAAATACTTGTCCTCTCACGTAGACTAGATTTCGGTTTTTCGAAATAATTGTATGTTCAAAACATTTATTCCAAAACCACAATGAAAGTGTTTAAAACCATGTTTTTATCGATCACAAATCATTACAATTCGTTAAAAAGAAGATTAGAAAAGGTTTGGAATCGAAAGGAATGACGAAACGACATTTTAGGCAACTTGGACCTGAAACATTGCACGACCCGTGCTAAAATCAGCACGACTCGTGCTAACTGGAAATTTATTTTCCAGTCAACCTGAAAAGTTGGCACGACCCGTGCTAAAATCAGCACGACCTGTGCTGCCTATAGCTGATTCAAAATTCGCTCGCTTGTGTCGTTTCGCTTCTCCAATCGCGTCCAATCCGTAATCCAATCAAAATTCCAACATTCAACAGAGAACAACACACAACATTCCAGCCAATCCAATACCAATCACAATCCACATATAATTTGATAAAAACCGTAAATCATAGTTTTTCCGAAAAACGATTTTCGACTCGATCGTTAAAATCTTTCGAAATGAAATAACTTCATAAAACCAAAATTTCTAATCATTCAAAAACAATATATTGAAATCCTAAACGTGAGTAAAACTCACCTATCGTGATGAAAATCACGAAACACCAGACTTTCGAAGTTCGACCATTCCGAAACCTCACGAACTAGCTCCAAACACTTCCAATCTCTTCAAAACTGAACCAACCACTTCTAATCTCGAAACCAGCAACTACAATCTCTCTCCACTCGTCTTCAATCAAAAATATAAGCTCAATTTCACTCTCACACATGACCCAAATGCACATGTAAGCACTTTCAAAGTTCCATCTTCACCAAGAGTCAACTTTGAGCTTTGAGTACTGACCAAAAATGGTGGAAAAGAGATGAAGAGGAATGAGTAGATGAAAGTTATATCATTGGAAAGAGGGTGGAAAATGGAATGGAATGGACCAAGAAAAACTTACATGCAATGATCACGAGTTACCAATCTTTGCTCCAAAACCCACATGCAACTTGAAAATAAGGTGGTCAAAGAAGATAGCATGAAATTTGTTGATTTTGGATTTAAGAAGAAATGGGTATTGAGATGTGAGGATAATGAAAAGAAATGGAGGAACATTTTCAGTTTGAAGAGCACACAAATGACTTGAGTTCTCAATTTCTTGAATCTCTCAACTCTCTCTATCTTCGAGCTCTCATCTCACCTCTCTCAATGTGTCGTTCTTTTTGAAAATTAATAAACTGTGTGGAAGTGAGGTGGTGTGGGGTTTCAGCTGAAAGTAAAAAGGCTTGTAAATGACCATTTTACCCCTACTCTAAGCACACTCCCCTATTACTTATACACTACCTCATGGTAATGAAATTAAATTATTAGCAATCAAGCACACCACTAAATCCTTTAATCAATTTGACAATTGTAATTATCAATCATCTAGAATAGACTCAATTGAATAATGATTAATTGAATTCACCTTATAATCTCAATAGTTTGAGATTAGTCATCTTAGGGATGTTACAAAATGCATGTATAAGTAAATAGCTGAATTTTTTGTGATTTGAAGATAATATTTAATTTAAACTATAAAAACTTTGTATTTATTTGTTAACTTTAAGCACAAAGGATATCATTTTGTGGTCATTAGAGTTCTTCATTGCATACTCTACTTTGAATACGACGATGTTAATGAGCATATCCTTACATGGTCATATTCGGCCATATATTTGGTCAAGGAAATGCACAACTTTCGAGTCTCCTACCTCCAGTCTCATGTCCCTTACTTGCTCCATTTGCACAACTTATTTTGCGGAACCTTCAGTCAAGACCGAGTAAGAGATTCGAAGCTAGCTAGCAGAGTAGTGCTTGTAACAGAGATTCCTCAACATCAACCCTGGATGTTTTTGAGTTCTTCCCCTTTTGCATTTTTGCTATGTATCATTTTTCACACATCCTACTAACTTTTATATCCGATATTGCAGCAGCCACCATAGAGAATTATCAAATTCAAAATCCCCCTCTCAAATGTATTGAGTATCTGCTAGATAACTCTTTGGCTCGTTGTCTTCTAAGCAATATTAGCAGTACTCGTAAATCAATCATGCAATGCACCAGCCTTTCAATTTCATCAACTTGTCACTAATTCCTGTGCAAAGTTTCAAAAGAGCATGTATGTAAATATCATCTTGTTGTTAACCAGAAAATTATACGGTTGATAAAAAGTGGATTTCGCTAAATTTTACAACAACTGAATTTAACAGCTGGTCATATAACATTTTCTTTCAGATACTATATGTGAAGAAGACATGATGAAAGAAAACATATAATAACAATTGATAAATTAAGCTGCCATAAGTGAAAGAAGACATATTAAGCATTTCTTTAAAGAATAGCAAGTGATCACCATAATGCGGCATCTAAAGTAGCATTAGAAATAACATTAGGAAAAGTAAAAATAAAAAATAATACCAACCTTCAACTTTTCTTGCAAAACTTTCTCGATGTGAGACTTAAGATATAGCTTATTTCCTTTGCTTTTCTCCATCGTCTTCTTTGAAAAATGAAATCGACCACTATCTTATCACATCCAATCATGTTGATTGCCTATCAGACCAACTCTAAAAAAACTGGGACGGGACCAGTCATGCTGAATCACAAACTTTATCCTTTCAATCGGAGAGGGCTCTAGTACCCCAGTTCTATTATGAAATGCTATTTGTTTTTATTTCTTACCAAGGTAGTTTACTTGCTTACTTGTTAGAGTCAAGAAAGCAGACATATATTGTAGACTTCACTTCAATCATAGGAAGCAGGGAGGCCAACAATACTCCAAATAAATGGGTGCTATATGAAATTGAAAACAACTAAAAAAATAGATTTATAAATCGTAGAATACACCTTAAAAATAAAAGAGAAAATGAAAATATATGATCAATAATATTAGCAAGCCATAGTCAACTTTCCCTATCCTTACCTTCTATTGCATATGTAAGAAGGCGACAATAATATATGTGATTCAAAAAGGATCATTATTTAAAACGAAAATATTTAGCATTTGTCCTTATTTACATAGTCAAAAAAGTATCAGCTAAAAAAATTAATTGGTGTGCCAAAATTAGGGATTTCCTTGATTGAATTCGTTTTTATACTTGATTAAAAGTTGATTTTCTTTTATTTCTAGGAGTTGGGGAATACATACATTTTATAGGTGCAAATGGAAATAAGTAGATTTGATTATCATCTATTTTTATATAAAAGCATAAAATGACTATTACTACAATTTGTAAAATAACTGTTACTATATTTTGATTTTGGAAATATGTTGCTTTAATTTTGACAGTCATTTTGTTGACAATTTCTAAAATAATGGTTACTATATTTAAATTTTCAGGTAGTCATATTTATAATTAGCCATTATTTTGAAGCATTTATAATTAGCCATTAATATTTATTCTTTAGCAAATTTTAAATTTTGAAATACAAATAGATTTATTAATATTTTTATGAGTACATGCGCACATCATTTACTATATTGTTTTATATATACTATTGTAGTCTATAGATATGTTCTATATTAAAAAGTTGTGTTTTTCCTTGTGTTTTCTTTAATGATGATTGGCTGTGCGATTGTACCGAATTATTATTATTATTATTATTATTATTATTATGCTATAAAATTTATTAGGAATAAAGATATAACATTAATTAATATTAAAAAATTTATTGTAATCTTTTAAATGCAATTATTAAAATAAATCAAATGCTTAGGATATAAATTAATTAATATTAAAAAATAAATTATTAAATGCTTAGGATATAAATTTATAAGAAATCAAAATACTAAAAGATATAACATTAATTACATATTGAACATTAATCACAAAAATTACTAAAATAACATTGATTACAAAAGGATATTAATTACCAAAATGCTTAGGAGATGACACATGGAAGAGTAATAAATGGGATTTATTCTCAAATGTTATATATAATATATATATATATATATATATATATATATATATATATATATTAGCCAATTTACAATATCGTCAAATTGTTCTAACTAGTGTGGATGACCTGTGCGATGCACGGGTATACACTATCATTTTTAATGATTCAATTAGTAAATAAATAAATAAATAGTTGATGTAAATATAATCTAATTAAAACTTGTTGGCTTCATATATTTATAACTTCCATTAAGTTAAAGTGTTTAAGTAAAATGAAGTTGTGTTTATCTTCCTCAAAAAAGGAGTTGTGTCTATCTTTCCAAACTATCTTATTAGGCATTTCTTACATGTCTTGTGTGAGTTATGCGCTTTGATATCATCAACATTGTGTTAAAATATTTATATTTGGTCCAAAGATAATTTAATTGTTATGCTATCAACATAGGTAGTAATTTGATGTGGCACGATTGCGCGCTAAGTGTTAACTTTGAAACAAATGATGTTTAATGGCATCATGTACACTTATTTCTACTTATTTTTAAAAGGCTTAAATATCATTTACCCCCTACAAATATCACCAAAATCTATTTACCCCCTTGCAAAAAAAAAAACTCTTAAAATAAACCCTGCAAATATTAAGTTTTTCTAGTTAGGTCCCTCGGATAACTTTCCATCCAAAAAAGCTGTTGTGGCTAACGGACACACCACGTCACCACTTATTGTCACCACTGCCACGTCAGCAACCAGTAAATGGCTGCCACGTGGCGCTTACATGGAAATGTGGTGCACCTCTATTACTTAAAAATAATACTTTTGTTGGGGACGGGTATTGAACTTGCAACCTCTTACTTATCCCCACTCCATTAAACC
Source organism: Astragalus glycyphyllos (assembly GCA_963573325.1). Taxonomy (NCBI): domain Eukaryota; kingdom Viridiplantae; phylum Streptophyta; class Magnoliopsida; order Fabales; family Fabaceae; genus Astragalus; species Astragalus glycyphyllos. Next base: position 29,341,282 of record OY754310.1, on the reverse strand, counting down.
ACTTAACCCACTGTTGAGTTGTTATTACAATGTCAACCATAAATATATTACATAAAATCTGATCTAATACTTCATCTTCTTCCAAAACCCATTTCATCTTCAGAAACCAAAAACAGATCTGGAAACCTAGAAAATAAAAAAACGAAGAGGTCCAATAAAACGAAAATTCTGGGAATCAGATCTTCTTCCTAATCCGTTTTACTTAATTCGTTTTACTTAATTCAGATCTTCTTCCTAAACCCATTTCGTTTTACTTAATTCGTTTTTAACTTCTATCAGATCTGCAACTTCTACAAGAAATCGTTTTTAACTAGTTCATATACCATTATTACCCTTCAATTGCCACAAAACGTAGGCGCTCAGATGGTTAATAATTAGGCATTGGATAGCAGGGTCATGAGTTCAATCCCTATATTCCCCAAAAATCTTTATTTTTTTAAGTAACAATGTGCCCCACTTTGCCATGAGAGCGCCACGTGGCAGCCACGTCAGTTTTTTTTGACAGAAAGTTAACGGCAGGGGGGCAACTAGAAACACTTAATATTGGCAGGGTTTGTTTTAAGAGTTTTTTTTTGCAAGGGGGTAAATGAATTATGGTGATATTTGCAGGGGGTAAATGATATTTAAGCCTTTTTAAAATTCATCTTTTTTTTGCTTGTATGTGGTTAATTACGTAAAAGGAAAGAATCACCATTTTTTTGTCTAAGGTGAAAATTATATTCCATTCCTCTTGCTTGGATGTATCTAATAGAAATTTAAGATAAGTAACCAAAAAAAGAATAACTAAACAATTAACAACATAAATGGATCCGTAGGAAAGGGAAAACACCCATATATATTTTCTTAACCCGTGGAAAAAACATGTATACGTGCCAATGAAAGTTACAGTATTAAATACTTATGTAAGCACTCAAAGAGCCTTGAGACCTCAGTGATTGTTTGGGAATCTACATTCCCCGTTGCACAATTTTCATATGGCATTATGTCTTTCACCATCTCAAATAGATCACCAGATTCTTGTGTATGTCTGTTTAACTGATACAGATAGAATATATTTATTGATGCAATGATATTTTTGCAGGTGAATCAATTGTTAATTAGTTTACTAACATATCTTCTAAGACGATAATGAGGCCATTGTTAGAGGAATTCATTGATAATGTGTACAGGTATTAATGATTTTATTCTGTATTTTTAATGTGATTTGTTCATATTAATGTGTGGTGCATTAATAACATATATTGGGATCTATTGGTGTGGTCGAATTTGGGTAAAGCTACAAATGATATTCAAGTTTCAAAATAAATGATTGATAAAAGAGTAAATTACATTACTCTCCCTTGAGAGAAGCTTGAATTACACTTCCCTCCCCTTTTATGTTAAAATATACTCCCCTCTCTTGAGAAAAAAAAACTTAGAGTAAATTATAATCTCCTCCCCTAAGAGTTGAATTACAACAATATGTACTACACTTTAACCCTTTTTAACATAAATAAATCTTTATATGATATCTACTAACTTTAAGCAACCATTTAAGAAAAAATAATTCATTTCTTTAATTCAATGTTAATGATAAAAATTTTAATTTTTTATGATTAATTTAATGATTTAGAATATAAAATTCAATTTTTAAATAGCTATATTTTTTCGGCTTTAGTAAATTTTCAAGATTTTAATGTTATTTTCCAGTGTTTTAAATTTTATAATAGGATTTAAAATTATATCATAATGATTTTGTGAATCAAAAATAGAGAAAAATTGCATACGAATTTTAAATATCTAAAAATGGACTCGCAATATTCTTTTTTTTTACACTTAGTGTGTTAAATTTGTATTGTTAGATTTTAATTGTTAGATTATTAGAAATTTAGAAAATAATTAAGAGAGGAAAGTGTAGATTTTGACATAAGAGGAGGGGGAAATGTAACTCAAGCTTCTCTCAAGGGAGGGAAATGTAATTTTTTCTAACATGTTTTGCATAAGAGGGGAGGGGAGTGTATATTTTAATATAAGAGGGGACGGAAGTGTAATTCAAGCTTCTCTTAAGGGAGGGGAATGTAATTTACTCTTGATAAAATATCACGAAATTTAATGATTTCCCTATATTTTTGTGTATAGTAGTACATTATGGACCATTTTTTCTTTGGTAAACCAAAGTATCCCATGCACGTGCACAACTGCAGAGATTAATCCTCTGAGGTACTGAGATCCATTTAAGGGGTTGACCTCTCACCAGGTATTTCTCCATACGCACCGGTCAGGGATTGAACACTTAACCAAATAGTTAAGGAGCCCCAATATCTACCACTTGTGCTATACCATGTTGGTGGACCATTTATTAATTTACCATGATTCAACCTGATTTTTAGTCTACAACGATTTTGCAGGTTGAAACTTTGTGATACAACAACATATGGTAAATATAATGTTGACCATGTTGTCATATCAAGATTGTGATATAGCTTTTGAGAAAGTGGTCATTTTATTAGTGAAAGTAATCTTGAGAGGTGAATTAAGTAGTATATAATCTTGATGGGTATATTTGCATGCATAAAAGAAAGAAGTGAATTAAGTAAGCACTCACAATATGTTTATGCTTCACATTTTCACCGAAAACTCAGCCATAAGAGTTGAGTTTGGTGTAGAAGAAAGATATTTGAAGTTTTGCTAAATTTGGTGAAGATTATAATGAGTTATACTTATTAGATTGGTTAATAAATTTATCAAGTTGTTAAGGATTATAACCCGATGACTGAATGAACAATAGGCTATTGGACATTACAGAAACCAGTTATAAAAACACATACAGATCTAGAATCTATCCGAGAATTGACTCAAGTAGCATCTTTGCAAGGTTGCACCACCAAGTCAGATCAATGTATGTTGTAGCAATTGATGAAAAGCTTGAGGTTTAAAAAATGCTTGAAGTAACAATTGATGAAAAGGTTGAAGTTTCAACAAATTTCATCATATAATAAAGTGCAAGATGACGAAGATGATCTAGAGTCAGATTGTGAGAGACAAAGTAAAGCAATAGGAGGTTGTGAAAAGAGGTGCCAGAAATGGTCCAGAATATTAGGTAATTATTATGACCTACTTAATAACCCAAAATATTAGTGTTACTAACATTGAAACATGAATGTGATGTACCGGATTTGGTTTACTCATGCATTTTTTCTTATAGTTTGTTGTTTATGGATAGTTTGTTGTACCTACAGAATCTCTTATTACTCAGAGAAAAACTTGATAATGTTAATATTTGCAATATGCAATAAAGACAAAATCAACTTTCACTAAAATTAAATTTAAATTTGAAACAAACTATCAAATTTATTCACAAAACCACAATGGTAACAGACCACAATAAAAAACAACGTCAAAGCATGACCAAAAGGAAAATAGAACTTAAGAAATATGGTCCAATCCTAAGATTATCTTAAATTTGGAAATAATTTTGAAATATGGCATGATGTCCAGCAGATAATTGACTATTTCTCCTCCTTCTTGATTTCCTTGATAAGCTTTCAAGACACACATTTATTTTACTATAATTGTTGTAGGTAATAGATTGATGCTCTACCCGCGATTATCAATTTCAGCGCCATTCTTGACGTACAGACGCTGCTTTTTTTAGATAAGCAATACTTTCATTGAAGGGAGCACAAGGGGTGCCCAACCCTTACAATAAGGATAAAGGAAAGGGCGAGGGCCTCCTCAAAACCTCCCTAAGCCAAAACCCATTGGGAAAAAGACTCAGGGAGGAAAAAGAGTACCTCGTACAACCTGCACTACAATGGGGATAAGCAACCTAACTCACTGTTTCTCCCCCTAAAGACTACAAATTGTTTAAGCATTGTAGTGGATTAGACCACCACATTGAAATGGAAAAGGAGGAATTACAATTCAATCTATAAATACACCAACACCAAGATAGACTTTTAATACGATTCACCACCGTCTCGATATTTGGCTCCTCATTATTGAAAATAGCTCAATTCCTCGCCAGCCATATGCTCCAACAAGTAGTTAACCAAACCACGTGCTTCGTGCATTTTGCTTTCTTCCCCTTACACAAGCAGCAACAATGGTGAACAAGACCAACAACATCCAAAGACAAATCAAGAGCAACACCAATCCAAGATGTAACACACTTCCATACCGAATTCGCGAACCCGCAATGGAGGAACAAATAATTCACGGACTCATGCTGAACGTGACAGAATGGGCAACGAGCGTCGTCTTCCAAGTGGAGAACATTCCTGCGCAATAGTTGCTCGCGCACCGGTAACACATCCAACAGCAACCACCAGCCAAAAACCAACACTTTCGAATGCACTATCGATTTCCATAAACTTGCAAAAAAATTCTGCTGCACCGAGACATTAGAGGATAAATCACCACGGACCAGCTGAATATAAAAGGTTTTAATCGAATAATTCTTCGATTGATCGAGCGGCCAAATCCAAGAGTCCATCTTCATTCTCGTTGGAGCCACGGGCTGGAGAGTATCTCGCAGAATGTCTGCCTCAGCTGTTCGGACAACATCATTACCGAGATGCCAAGGTTCCAACCAACGCCAAGAATCATTATGCCAGACACCGGATTCAGCCACCGTTAAATTCTGCTGTCCTACACCATTATACAGGAGAGGAAAGACCTTAAACAAATGGTCAATCCAAAGCCATTGGTCTTTCCAGAAATTAATTGAAGCACCATCACCCAAACCTCTTCTAACACACCAAGCAAACCTTCTTTGTTCCTCTACATTAACATCCAAGTTCACCAAGTCCCTCCACCAAATGGATCCCGTGTCCCTACGACGATTACCTTCCACCAAATCCTGAACTAATGAAGAAGCCAAATCTCCGTACCTACAAGATAACATACGACTCCAACTCACACAGGGATCCGATAAAGTTCTTCATTTCCACTTAGACAACAAAGCTATATTAAATAATTCAAGGTTTTTGATCCCGAGACCTCCCTCTTCCTTTGGTTTACAAATACTATCCCAAGCCACCCAACACATTCCCCTCTCCCCCTCTTTGATACCCCAAAGAAAATCCCTTTGGATTTTAACCATCTTCTTGATTACTACATTCGGAGCTTTATAGAAAGAAAACATATATAGTGGCATGCTATTAAGAACGGAGTTTATAAGAGTTACCCGGCCTCCAATGGATAGAAAACGACCCTTCCACAAAGACAACCGCTTTCTAATTGCTCCTAAAACATAGCTCCAAGCTGCTTCCCTCCTCGGATTAGCTCCAATTGCGATTCCCAGAAACTTGAAGGGGATGGATTCCGTTCTACAAAATAGGAAAGTGTTAGCTCTCTCCAAAAACCCATCCGGAGTGTGGATACCTATAAGCTTGCTCTTGTGAAAATTTACCTTCAAACCGGAAACAAGCTCAAAGGATCTCAAAATAGACTTGATACTCCAAAGATTTGCCCAAGAAGCTTTGCCCACAAACATTGTGTCATCCGCAAATTGAAGAATAGAAAAGTTCAAATCCTGATTGAAAGAAAAACCTTGATAATCACCAATATCCACCGCCTTCATCATCAACACCGACAAGGCCTCAGCCACTATAAGAAAGAGGAAAGGCGACAAAGGGTCCCCTTGTCGCAGACCAAGCTGAACTTTGAAATCTTGAGTTGGGCTACCATTCACTAGAACCGACATGGAGCTAGTACACACACAAGACTTAATCCAAGCAATCCAACGTTGGGGGAAACCCATTCTAGTCAACATGTAAAACATGAAATTCCAAGAGATGGAATCATAAGCTTTTTCAAAGTCCACCTTGAACAATATACATTCTTCTTTGCTTCTTTTGGCATAATCAACCAACTCGTTCGCCACCACTACACCGTCAAGAATTTGCCGCCCCCCTATAAATGCTGATTGATGATGAGAAATAATATTTGGCATAACTTTCTTGAGCTGAGAAGCTAAGACCTTGGCCAATATTTTGTATATGCACCCAATCAAGCATATAGGCCTAAACTCCCCCAAACCTTGTGGATTATCGTTCTTAGGAACCAAAGCAATGAATGAAGCCGAGATAGCTTTGGGGAGGAAAGTATTCGTGAAAAACTCATTGAAAAAATCTACCACATCCTCTTTCATGAAACTCCAACCAGACTTAATGAAGTTGAGATTGAACCCATCCGGACTCGGACTTTTATCCCCATCACACTCCCAGACACCCATCTTTATTTCTTCCTCAGTAAAGGTTGAATCAAAGAATCCGCGTGAGATAAAGTCAAACGCTTGAATTGAAGACCGCCCAAAAGTGGCCTATTATGATTTGCCTCAGAAAAGCACTTCTCAAAATGTTGTTTTACAAAGATTTTCACCGCATCCACCTCCCTCCTCCACTTGCTCCCCGTTATCTCTAAGAATAACCACATTACACCGTCTTCTTCTATACCCCATTAGAGAGTGGAAGTATTTTGAATTCATATCCCCCTCCTTTATCCACCTTGCTCTAGATTTTTGAGCCAAGAAAGACTCCTTCGCACGAGTTTCTTTCCAAAGCGAGGCAGAAACTTCTCTTCTGTTCGCCACAACATCACTATCCCACCCTTCACACAACATATCGTCCAACGAATTCAGATCCCGAACTAGAGTATCAATGTTCAAGTCGACTTTACCAAAAACCACTTTATTCCAACTCCGAATGCTTCCTTTGAGAGACTTCAACTTTTCTTTTAAAACAAAAGCCTTATGACCTATATTGCTAAAACCATTCCAACAAGATTGAACAAAAGGTAAAAAGTCATCATGACTCAGCCATGCGTTGAAGAAGCGAAACGACTTCGGGCCCCAATCATTCGATGACCGAAGAAGCCAAATAGGTGAATGATCGGAGATGTCCCGATTGCCAATCCACTGACCTGTGATCCCCCAATCAGCCATAAGACCCTCTGAAATCAAAAACCTGTCTAACCTGCTCATAGAGATTCCATCTGAGCAAAACCAAGAGAATTTCTTCCCCGACACCGGAACATCAACAAGATCCATGTCTACAATGAAGCTGTTAAAATCGTCTAACTCTACTTGAGAGGTACTCCCACTTCTACCCCTTCTTTCAGAACTGCTAGAAACAACATTAAAATCCCCTACAATACACCACTCTCCAGTCCCTAGACTTTGTTTGACAGCTACCAACTCAGCCCACACTCTTCGTCTCACACCCGCAGAGCACGGTGCATAGATGTTTACCACATGAACAACTTTATTACGAACAACCGCACTAATGCCAAGAAAATCAACACCAGAAAAATGTGACATCACCAAACAGACCCCTTAAAGCCAAGAACAAAGAATCCCTCCCGAAGAACCACTTGAGGGTTGATGAAGCCATTGGAAGGATCGGTTCCCCCATAACATTCCAACCTCACCCTCTACCATCACCTCCCTTTTCGTCTCCTGAATGCAAACAAAATCGAAAGAACCTGAATTTATAACAGAAACCAATTGGCGACGCTTCCCGCGGTCACCCCACCCTCTAATATTTAAAGATAAGATATTCATGGATTCAGGTTGTTATGCACCCTCCTACTACTCTCTGCTTCGTCTCTTCTTTCCTCGTTTTCAATCAGCTCAATATAATGATCATCCGATAAGTTACCTTCAACCCTTAAGCGCTTGGCATTTTCCCAGACTTTTCTTGCTACCCCCTTACTCTTGAGGGCCCAGAACTTATTGTTGCACAAACCAATGTCTCCACTCGAGATTGAACCCCCACATAAAACTGTGCCAGCTGAAAACAAAGATGAATCATGCTTACTTACTTGATGGGATGGTTGCGGTTCAACAGCTGCCTGGTTAGACTCACCCGAGACTTTGGCAAGCTCTCGGGTAGCTTTCTTCAGTTTACCGGACGACGGTTTCCTTTTGACTCCTACTCGTAACAATTTTCTCTGCTTTCTTTTCGGTAATGCATGACCTGGATTTGGAGAAATAAGCACATTTGGAATTGAAGGGAGATCTAGAGATTGACAACCTGTGAGATGTTTCGATGGGCAAGATTGGGGAACCACTTCTTGAGACTTAACAACACGTTACCCTTCCACGACAGTACCACCCAGCTTGTCAATAATAGATGGATTTGTTTCCTGCACAAAACTACCAATAGAAAGAACAGGGGAGCATCCGTTGGACGGACTAACTCCATTGGACATTCTTAGAACTTTGTCGTTGGAGACTCTTACTGCTTCCGTCAAAACGTTAACCATTATGTTCGGGTCAACCTTCCCGGAATTTCGCACAGCATTAAACAACGCATTCAATTCCAATTCCCCTAGCTCTTCCTCACCATGAACGTCTCCGGTGCCTGCGTACATATGATCTGAATAATCATCACCTGAACTTGAGTCAACGTCATCCCCCTTGTCATAATTTTGTGCCTTGTTACGCCATTCAACCGGACCTCCCCAATCCTCCACAACTTTGATAGAGAAAGGAACATTGTTAATAACCACGTGAATCTCCATATTCACCGTTCTCGGCACCTGAGTACGAATCATAATCCGTGCGACATCATAGGATCTCTTCTTCTCAGTGTTAAGGTCAGCACAAACAAACTCACCAACATGCGCAGCCAACTTGGAAAAAAATAGCGAATTCCAAGCGTGCACCAGAATGCCATCGACACCTGTAAGAATACCAAAACTTGATGCTATTAGAATTATATAGTAATATATGTGTCCAAAATAACACAGTAATAACACAAGCAACACATGATTATTAGGTGGTGTGTATGGTGGAAAATGCATGAAGGTTATTTATAGATGGGAAAATGCACGTATGGTTGAGTGGTGGTGTTTGAAAATTTGAAATTTGAATTTGAATTAGTATCAATTAAATTGACTATAAATTTATGGTTATTAGACCATTTGTGGAAGAAACGTATTTGGTATTTATTGAATTGCTATTAAAAAGGATATATTAATTGAAGAAATAAATGTTTGTTGATAACGAATTTGGACATGATTGTGTACAACTAGTATAAAACCCATGCGTAAATTATTTTTACTTTTCATAGAATCTATATCTTAAACATTTGGGAATGCATCTAATTTAATGCGTTGCCACATGTCATTTTCTTATTAACCATACATTAATGATATTTACAAAGTCCAACCTATGAATTTCAGTTACAACAATTTAAATAATTACGTCAGAATGTGCTGGATTTATATTTCAGTACATCCTCACTATATACTATATGTATCTATATAACATATAATTAAATTTACAATATGTATATATTTATCTCTAATCTCTCTATTGAACAATAATATAATCTGACTTCTATTGTGTGCCTCATTAGGTCCAAATTAAATTAATAAGCCAGCCATTGCATAGCCCCCTACAAAACAATATCAACAAACAATAGTTAGTAAAAAACTTTTAATAGTTTTTATTAAATAAATAAAATAAAATGATTTACATTTACAACAATTTAAGTAATTTCGGCAGAATGTGCTGGATTTATTACTTCAGTACATCCTCACTATATATATATATATATATATATATATATATATATATAATTAAATTTACAATATGTATATAATTAGCTCTAATCTCTCTATTGAACAATAATATAATCTGACTTCTACTGTGTACCTCATTAGGTCCAAATTAAATTAATAAGCCAGCCATTGCATATCCCCCTACAAAACAATATCAACAAACAATAGTTAGTAAAAAATTTTTAATAATTTTTATTAAATAAATAAAATGATTTATTTATTTCTGGGTTTTCTCTAGAGTAATGCCATTTTTCAGATGAGTTTAATATTGATTCTGAACGTGCATAGTAGACAGGTATAAATCCACATTACACTATTAATCCTAATAGTCTAATACTATTTAATACATAATTATATTTAGAAAATAAAAATGGCAGCATATTAATTCCATTGAAACATAATAGGCAATTCAAAATTCAGCAAATACTCTGACAACCACCAAATATTTCGACTGCCTTCCTTCAGATATTCAAAAAATTAAATATGCATTATAGCATATCAGAATGTCAACATATAGCAAATTGGTATGAATTATATACTACCTTATTACTAATTTCGAAATTTAATTTTAGGCTCTTATAATTGAAATTTTAAATTGAAATTTGGGCCTAATCTTCCCTCCAAATAGCAGTGGCTGGAAGGCTATATCTTTGCAGTGTGTGTGTGAAAACCATTCACTATTCACCATTTTGTTTTCCTTTCCTTCCGTTTTCAAGCATTTTTAGTGTATCATGGATGTTAACGCTCAAATGGTTGAGGAATTCCTGTTGATAAACAGGAATGTAAACCTTGGTCAACTAATCCATTGTGGAGCACATGTACACCATGATACAACTCTCCGTTACTCCTTTCTTTTTCTTTATGAATGCGTTACTTTTCATAGAAACACTATGCTTTTAACATTTTTTCGGTTTTTATTTGTAGTTTTAATAAATCCAATGATTTTCTGATTTTTCTTTTTATTGTTTTCATAGGATTCAGATCATATAGTTATGGCTTATGTCACTGAAATCATTTCAGCTGATTGGTGAGGCTATTGTTATAATTTCGAATCTGAAAGAAAAACAGTTTTTTTGTTTATATTTTAATATTTTAACATTGTGCTTTTTTTGTAGGTTTGGAATCAAACTTCGAGTGACGGATCACTCGGGTTTTGCTATTTTAAATCTGAAGGGAGAAGCTGCTTATCGGTTCTATGGAAGGACTTTGACTGAAATTGTGAACCACTATCATTTTGTTGCTTTCAAGCTTTTATATTATACGTTGTAATCAATACATATGTCTAACGATTAGTATTGTTGTTTGTAGGTTTGTGGTGCATTTCATTTCAATGATCAAGTCAAACAGAGTTTTCTCTTTAACATTCGTTGCCCAAGCACCCAAACAATTGCTGCTGACCATGTTTATGTCGTTAAAAACATGTGTCAATAAGGATATAATAGACAATTTTCAATATAGAATGGATATAGATGTAAATCACTAGCTTACTAATTCTCTAATTTTCTGTATATCTTACATTTATTTTTATTCCTAATTACTAACTTTTGTTTGTTGTCACTTGGTTTTTTGAATATAGGAATACAATTGCTATCATGCCGCAGTTACTTATGCCCAGTCGGCTACAATTGACAAATCTGGAACTTCAACAAACAATGATACGGCAACATCATTTTTTCCCATGGTCAACACAACCTTCAAGAAACGAATTTACGGAGGTTCCTCAGACATGGATCTAGCATTGCAGTTCTCCACTCTAGATATTTATTAGATAGAATTTATATTGGCTGGATTAGTCTTTAATTTCATATTTAGTTTTTCTGTTTGTTTCAATTTTGTTTGCAAGGTCATGTAATACCCTGTTACTATAGACCTAATGAAGTTTTGGTTATATTTTGCCTTTTCTCAGTTTATGGAAGTTGTATTTCGCCCCTCTTTACTGTTTCAATTTTGTTGTTTTTTGAATGCCCAGCGCCAATTACTGACTCGGTTATACACACTCTCTATATTATAAACTGTATTATGTTTATTGGTCAACTTAATTTCTAACATATAATAATTCCTGTGAATTATTATATGGATTTTCTACTTAATTCCATAATCTGATACTAACTCAGAAATTAAGTTATTAAGTTGCGAAGGTAACTATTGATATATAAACTACATCGATGGTATTCAATTAAATCAGAAAAAATCAGTACCTTATTTCCATGTGTTACTTGAGTCCAGTGCATCAAAACTTTTGGAATGCGGCTGTAACAGTGAGAGAGCTTAAAATATCAGTTTACTATTACTTAGATACTAAATAAGAATATCAGTTTACTATTATTTAAATTCGAGATTCTAAATAGCAGTTTACTCTTATTTAAATACTTGAATTCAAACTAACATTACAATACCAATTTACTATTATTCAAATACTAATTAAGAATTAAACATGGCATTATTGTTGACCAAAGTTTTTTAATTGCTGCAAACGAAACTGTGCAGTATATTATAGTGGTTTAAGTTGAATACCATACAAAACACAAGATAAGTTAGTGTTCTGAGCATAAAAATGCATTAGTTGACTAATTAATCATAGGGAATACGGCTAACAAATACATACTCATATTTTAAACGGTGGTGAATCAATATTTCATATGAAAGTGTTATTTGTCCTCACAAACGTGTTCTATAATGTCTGTTCTTTTAACAATATTGAAAATAATTAATTGGTCATATCAGTAATTTTTATTATGTCAATTTGTTCTCCCAAATAATGGATACAAATTAGTATATTACCTTACAAAACTTTTGCATAATGTAAAAAGCCCTTTACTTTTGGAGGACATCATCTGCACCATGAAATAAGGGATTATTAACTAAAAGTTTGTCTCTGTAAATTAAGAAGTAAAACAGGAAAAAAAATCAAAAAATTGATTGATATCAATTAACAATAATTACGAATTAATAGAGATTCCTATCAGTGGTTGACTTGCTGATTGTCACACAATACTATTCCTCAATATAAGTGTAATTATGGTTATGCTGATTCTTTGTACATTAAATGCATTACAATTATTGATATCACAAATTAATGTCAATTGATATGATATCACAATCAGCAAAATTGATTTGAAATAATTGAATTTTCTGATTCCAACCAAAAAATAACACTAATTACCCATTTATACGAATTAAATGCAATTCTAATTAGTGATATTAGAATTATTGTAAATTGATATGATATCACAAGTTTTGTAAGGTAATTAGTCTGCATATATTTTTCAGATTCTGAACAACTAATTTCACCTGTATTTCCAATCTCATACGAATTAAGTGGTATGCAATTAGTGGGACACAATTAGTGTAAATTTAATTGTGTGAATTGAATATTCAGATTCTGGCAAAATATAACACCTGCATACCCACTTATAAATAGAGGTATTGACAACCACATATCACACAAACCTCTCTCACACACGTATTTCATTCTGCATTCTGTTCCTACTGAAAAACAGCCTTTTTTCCGCACATTGGCTCCCAAATATGACATGCTCTCTACCATCACTGCTAAACCTTCAAACCTGAATCTCCTTGTGGGCATATCCAGGATGTGGCAAGTTCCTGATCTCAACTCCAGTAAAATACCTTTCTCTATTGAGTTGGTCCTAATTGATCGAGAGGTACTATTGCTATTAACATTCACAGTTTTTTGATTCCTTATAAAATCTATTTCCTCTCATCTGATTTTTACCTATGTTGTTTTTTCTGATATGATTTTTGATGGGTATATATGTTAAAACAGCTTCCTTTTAGTATAACCCTAAACCAGATAAATAACATTTTACGTATTGTTATATATGTAATTATAACATGTAACCAGCCATATTATCCAATATATCAAAAAAATGATGATTGTTGTATCAATCCCCACTTGAGTCTTACCCTTTACAAGAGCCCTTTGATAACTATCATATTGCTTGCTGCTTCCACGTTTTCGCTATGTCTTTGTTGGTTTTCTAGATTTACACATGACCTGCGCATCATTAACTCAATAATTACATGATTGTTATAATACTACAATTCACAAACGAGTAAGTAACTTTTTTGTGAAGACTAACTGAATGTTACAGGTGTTTTTTTAGCATGATGTGTTTTTTAATGATAATGCATATGCTACTAACTATAGTCGACTGCAATATTGATTTTTCTGTTTAACACATAAACTAAAGAAGGATTAAAATTAAAAATAGTTAACACCTATGATGTTTTGATAATCGCAATTCTGGTGCAGGGCAACAAGATTCACGCAACCATTCAGAAACCCCTGATCTACAAGTTTGAGTCTCTCCTGAATGAAGGTATTGTTTACAATATCTCGAACTTTGATGTGGCAGCAAATTCCGGTGCTTACCGAACAACCAGATAACTTTCTCTTTGGGATCGAAATGATAGTGGTCAAAAATGTCAACTTGGATTTTGACGTTTTCAAATTCACACCACCAACTGATTGCTTCAAAAGTAATTTTGATACTGATTACTTGATTGGTAAGATACTATTCTGTTACATATTGTCTTAGTATGTATATTATATAATTACCTAACGAATAGCACACATTTATCCTTACTTTGTACTAATCTATACATATATTCACATTTGTAGACATCATTGGTGTACTCACTGGAATTGGTAAGGAGAGGGAGTATGAGAGAAATGGAGTGAAAACTAAAGTGGTGACAATGGAACTGGATAATGATGGGTAAGCAATAAAAAAAATTAGTATTTGTATTATTCATAACTAAATTGCAATGTTTAAAATCTGTTCACTCGAGTGTAATCTGTTTTCCAATGATATGCTGCTTTATTAATATATGCTAATTCAAAATATCATTTTTGCTGGAAATATATTGTTTTTTATACCTATTCAATTTAGTTTCTTTCATAGTGAGTTTTGTATTTTTTGTTGATTTTTTATTAATGTCAGTGTCAATATTTCCACAATCATGTTTTTCATTGGAATTAATATTATTTTATTTGTCTATTCTTAATGTATATATTAGGTATCGTTTTCAAGTGACTTTGTTTGGAACCTATGCTGATGAACTTATCTCATTCATGGCATCTGGTGAAGCAACTAATGCTGTTATTGCTGTTTTGTTTGTGAAGTGCAAGACTTTCAATGGTATGTCATGTTCTGTATCTATGTATGTATTTTAGAAGTCTGGATATATATGTAAATGTATATACAACAATAAACTAAATAATGTTTTATATTATATTTTATATGTTGACATATACAACAGGTAGCCCTTCCCTTCAAAATTCAATCAAGGCATCAAAGATTTTGTTCAACTCTGGTGGTCCTGTCGCTGCTGAAATGAAGAAGAGGTAAGATTTATATTCACGATTATAGTTTGTATGATTTACTACAACTTGATATGTTAGTTATAATGTTTTAATGTATTTTTAATGTTTGTATCACTTCTCAACATGTTAGATTCACTGACAATCCGGAATCACCTAATCTGAAAGTGAGTCAAATCCAAGAATTTTCCCCAAATGTTCAGATAGATGAAGATCTGCTGAAATTGACTAAGAGGATTACTATTGATGAACTGAAGGAACATAAAGAGGTAAATGTACTATATATATTTATGGGAATTAGTAATTATAAACATAACTGCTTGACAACATATTTTCAGGAAGCTCAATTTGTTGTGTTCTGCAAAGTGGTCTGTGTTGTCGATGAGGATAACTGGTGGTACACAGCGTGCCACTGTATGTTGACTCAGGGATGTACTATTGCGAAAAGTTCAACCGCCACGTTGTGAATGTCGTTCAGAGGTTGGTGATGTGCTGAATAATCTGGTCCTTTTGATTTTAGCGTTACGTTATATTCTTTAAATTTAATTGATCAGGTACCGTTTGCAACTGCGTGTGATTGATCACACCTCATCGGCAACATTTGTTCTCTTTGATCGAGAGGCCAACTCAATGCTGAACAAAACATGTGCTGACCTGATTGAGGGAATGAATCTGGTAATATACATTAAAATATTTGTTTATACCACCAATCTGAACAATAAGTTCGTTAAACTAATTCAGTATTCGATTCAAGATCCTGAGCACCCATCAATTCCCAAAGAAATTGCTGATTTGACTGATAAGGCATTTTTGTTTAAGATTGAGTGTCCCCGTGAGAACGGATCCCGTTACGAGCGCTCTTACCGTGTGAAGCGTGTTTGCTCTGACCCCGTCATTATTGATAAGTTCAAGCTTCAATACAATGATGACGTTAGTTCCTACTGTATAATTTCATTGGGCTGTTATATACATAATAGGTTCATAAATGTTTTTATCCTTCATGGCATTAGTATTTATTTCCATTTGTTAATTTTCCATTTAATATACTATCTGCAGAATGGGCAAAACGATGGTGAAAATGGCACCAATGAGGGAGAGCTGGCTGTTCAAGTTACAAAGGTATAACCCCAGTTATAACTATGAGGCTGTACTTAATAATTTATATAGGGGATGAAAGTAGATGTGCTTTGTATTTTGAGGGGTATAATTCTAATCAGAAGTTTTATTAACCCGTGTAGGATTTGTACGGTGATTTCAAGGAGAGTAGCACTGATGCTCCCTGCGTGAACACTGCTACTGATGTTGTTGACCTCTCTGGTGATACGAATGAGACTCCTCCAATTACCAAGTCTTGTCCATTTACCCAGGCTGAAACACCCATTAAGCCAACTCCAATTCCAAAGATGAAGATCAAAATTGAGAAGGAGTAGTGCTATCTACTTCAACTATTTTCAGTCTTCATTTTCATTAGACTAAGTTATTTAAATGTCAATTTTATATGGTTTGTACTATTTGCGTGAGTGTTATCTCATGCAACGATTTCTGGTTTTGCATCTTTTAAAGTTTGTTTGATTTTGACTTAAGTTGTTGCATTTCCATGGAATTTACATGGCTTTAATTAAGGCTTTCAGTTTTTTAGTATATCTTCGTCTCATTATATTCATCAATATTATGGTTTTCTGATATAGTTATATCAATATATAATGTAAATGTAACATATAACATGTAAACATGTTATTATAATGATTGAGTATATTATTCTACGTAAATGTAACATGTAAACTATAGTAAATTAGTTCATGATTGTTCTAATACTAAAATAAACAAACAAGAAACGTAGCTTTTTATGTGAAGAATAACTTAATGTTCCAGACATTTATCCTAAGTGTGTTTTTATTGATAGTGCATATGCCACAAAATATAGTTTACATGTTATTCATTTTTCTATATAACACATGAACTAAAAATACATTTGAATATGCATAGTGTTTGGTTCCATGTTATATTAAGCCATACATAAATAAGGGTGTATATGTTACTATATAGAATGACTAAACTGACCTTTATCAATAGGCATTGGCTGCATGGAACCATGCTTGCTGCTTCCTTGATTGTCAAAGACGTATGTTCTTTTCCTATAATAATACACAACTTGCAGATAAGCTGTCTACCTTTAGATTATTTTTCTAATATTAGAATAAACAAATGGTCAAACAACTTTTTATGTCAAGAAGCAATTGATGTCTCGACACTTGATTTGCTCTCTGTTTCAAAATGATGATTTATATGCCGGTATACAATCTCCCTATGAGTAATTCATTAGTAGAGGTACAAACTATTTGTATTGTTCTAGAAATTCTTAAAAGTCGTAAGAGAGCATTCATACCAAATTAGAAATACTTTAACAAGTGTATCTATAAATAAAACTCTCATCAAAGCAAATTTTCCCAAATATAACAAATCATCTGTGATACATGTCTGAGGAAACAAAACTATAAATTGTCAAACGCTGCAACAGATCTTTGTAGCAAAACCTAAATTAATTCTTAGCAAAACGCCAACCATTTGTGGGTTTAAATTTCGCACTGTGCCCATATAGCCTTAACAACTATCACTAGACAAATCCATCCTTATGAAGTCATCGCTACTTGCAAAGTAGAACCTTACTTTTTTACCAACACCCAGTTTAAACTCCTCCAAGAATGAATACCATTCATCACCAATATGGCGCTCATATCCTCCGTCTTCTGGCCAAGTAAGCGTCTATCTCTTTATGTCTCCATTTGGGTCCATAACGTCGATGAATTCTAGTTTGGTGCATAAGTACCTCCTTGCAACATTTGGAGGGATCGACTGCACATAATAGTTTATAAAAGTTTAAGTACGCATTGAATAATGTTATACATGAAATTTATATGCAGTTACTTCATTCTTCGCATATTACTAAGATAAGAAATACTAACCATGAGTTTCTATTTATTGTAATGTGATTCTGAAATGGTATCAATCCACATCGTTGCATCGGCCAGTTCCATTGGAACTGTTCGCCATTTGGAGCAAGTACAAACAGTGGTGACTTTACTATTAATTTGCTGGACCAGAGTAAATTCCATATCTGAACTGCCATCATATTTGAAAAATACGAAATCTCCTAAAGTGATCGAATAATTCAAAATAACATCCCACCACCCTTCCTTTAGTTGAACCCCATTGTCTATATATTTCCAAAAAACTGTCCATTTTCTGTTGTCCATAGCGACCAACGTAATAGGATTCGGTAATGACGTGCTGAATCTACTTGAAAATAATTTTGGCAAGTCCTGTACAATAAAAAACCCATTAAACATTCCAAAGGTATCATTTTTTTACAGTTTAAATTTAATGTAAGTTAATAGTTAATGTAATCCCTGCAATTTCACGTACCATGCTATCAAATTGTTTGCCTTTCTTCACTTGAACAACAAAGTGAATTGGAGCTGTTACTGGAAACGATCCACCGCACACTACCTCAATGCATGTCTTGCTAAATATTACCACATCAAAGAAAGAGTTACCCTGGTACTTGAGTAAAACGGCATCTCCTTGCTGAACTTTAAACATTCCTGCAATTCTATTCCAACCTCTACCGAGCCATAAGCCATTGTTTGTTGCATAATAATCAACTTTCGAAACATTCCCATCTCTTGTCCTCATTGAGATTGGAGATGAAAAGCTGTGACTCCACACGGCAGTGAAATCCTTAGGAAATTTCTATTCAAAGAGGTAATTGTCAACAAATTTACACTAGCAAATAACTGTATACTTATGTCCATCTGAAATTATATTTGGATTTCAGAATTTCCATATTTAAAATTATATAAATTGTTTCAAATATTTGATATAATTTATATAATTAATCAGTCAATATTTATGTGGGTTTTTTACAACTACTTTTAATGTGGGTTAAATACATAAATTCATGGGTGAAAATTGGACTATACATAAGTTAACTTCTATAAATTACAAAGCTAAAATGGTAAAATGTGTACCGAATAATTCGCTCTTTTATTTAAATTTTTTGCTAAGCATGTTATTTGTGTGCAGTATTCATCGACTTTGTCAGTGACTAATCTACCGAGGAACTTGACTGGTCACGTGTACTCGACTTTACTGGTTTGTGTGGTCCTCCCTCACAATAGAGTTTTATTAATGTCATGCGAATATCTACATTTACTTAAAAAATTAGCTTACTTGAAATTGACTAAATTTTTACGGGACAAAAACAAATTCTACATAAAAATAATTATCTTGTGAGGGTCGTTGCTCTCAGTCACCTTTATATGGATCGTCTCTGCATATTGTAGTATAGTCTTACATTATGTTTGTCACTCACTTCTAATTCTTTAAAGAAAATGTTGGTTACGTGATTTTTTTGCAACAAACACAATTAAAGATACAACCATGCAGAAGAATTTCTCGCACTTCAGTATTATTTATTGTGGATGAAATTAAACCAACCTGGGTCGAACTAGAATCGCTACACGTATAAAAGATTATTTCAAAGTAAGGATACAAATATTTTTTATCATAGTAGTGAAATATATATTCCTTTTAACACTCAGACCCCGTCGTAAAATTGTCTCAAGATCTCCAATTGTGTGCATATGAATCAATATTTATTTACAAGCTACTTATTAATTTTATTTAATAGTTATAAATTAAATAAACTATAAAAAGGTATACGTGTAAGATTGTACAAAAGTTGTATATAGTACAGATAAAATTATTGATTCATCCATCAAGACTATATCCCCGTGCATGGCACGGGTAGGAAATTCTAGTTTATGTTCATTACATATTTATGTTTGCAATTTACAAATATAATTTATACTAATTTTCAAATTTTCTTTTTGTATTATTTAACAGTAATATACTCACATTCAAAATCATCAATTAAATTGTATTATAGAGAATATCTGACTTGTGTTTTAAACATGATATAATCAGTTCATATCATAAAAACAATGATGCTACAGTAAAGTTATCTTATTTTTTATTGGTTGAAACAATTTATATCTGAATTGTAATCATGCTATAGTTTATAACAAAGTAGTTCCAAAATAGTCTTCTAAACACTAACACAAAAGTAGTTCCAACATAGTTTATAACAAAGTATTACTAATTACTATTAGATAATGACACATATTTTGAAATATTTATAATAGAGATGAAAACGTCGTAAAGGTAAATAGCTGCAAGATAATATAAGCAAGCAAAATTAATAAATGATTTTTATATTCCTCGAATTGATATTCATAGTGGAATATGAATACTTCACACAGAAACTATTGGTACAACAAGTGCCCGTGCTTATTTTGAACCGTACCAAAAGAATCCAACAATAAGTGTGAATTCAAATACGTCTTATTCAGCACATTAATCCAAATAATATATTTTAGATATACTTACAAATACGTCATGCCCGTCCTTACTGTAAACTACAACGAACGAATCCAAATAAGTCATATTCAGCGCGGTATTGTAAAAACCCAAAAACATATTTAGTCACTAAGGTTAAAATTATATACGTGGCATCCACCTCAGCTTTTATTAAAAATATATATAAATATATATATATATATATATATATATATATATATATATTATAATTCAATTAATTAATTGGAATGGAATAATTTCGGATCTCTACTAGACCTCTCAGTAGGATTTGAATCCAGACCATCTATCAGAGAAAAAAGAATGATTGTATCTGTATCAATGGAATCTCATCATCCATACATAACGAATTGGTGTGGTATATTCGATAAAATATATATGAACAATAAAAAAACTAGTAGTCTTATTGAGACTAGAACTCATAGGGAAGAAAATATATTAGATATATTTTATTTGTTCGGGTCCATAAGCAGTAACAATAGCCCTATGAAGACTCTGCTTCATCTTCAAATAAAGTATTTTCTACGGTAGCACCATGAATAGCGCATAGTAGGGCAGCGCCCAATACACCAGCAACTCCCATCATATGAAATGGGTTCAATGTCCAGTTATGAAAACCTTGGAAAAAGAGAATGAATCGAAATATAGCTGCTACACCAAAACTAGACGCAAAGAACCAACCAGACTGACCCAGTGGATAAATTAGGAATATAGAAACAAAAACAGCAATTGGACCAGAGAATGCGATTGCATTATAAGGCCGCAATTGAACAGATCGAGCAAGTTCAAATTGACGTAACATAAAACCTATTAATCCGAAAGCACCGTGGAGAGCAACAAAAGTCCACAGACCACCTAATTGACACCAACGGGTAAAATCTCCCTGTGCTTCAGGACCCCACAGTAACAACAAAGAGTGTGCTAAACTATTAGCAGGAGTAGAGACTGCAACAGTTAAGAAGTTACAACCTTCCAAATAGGAACTTGCCAATCCATGGGTATACCATGAAGTTACAAAGGTGGTACCTGTGAACCAACCCCCCAGGGCGAAATAGGCGCAAGGAAAGAGCAATAGACCAGACCAACCCACAAAAACGAAACGGTCCCTCCGTAACCAGTCATCCATAATATCAAATAAATCATTTTCATCTTTGGTAAATTTACCAAGAGCTATAGTCATAGTGATCCTCCTATTCAACTACTTCAACCATTTCCGAACACCTCATAGCATTTTCAGGGATGGCACCTTCGAGGCATTTTTCATTTTATATATGATTTCTCGTAGACTGTCCCTTCTTTATCTAATAGGTTTCGAATAGAAAAATCCTTTTTTAGTCTGCTGATACCTAACCTAGGTCAAATCCATGAACTTAATTCCTTTCTATTCTTTTAAATACCCTAAGCCATGAATCAGTAATTGTCTTATGACTCGTAAACCAGATAAGATCTACTACTCTCCTTTTATCAAATAATCTTACTTATTCTTGAATCTTCTTCGTGAAATAAAAAGAAATAGTTAATGGATTTTTCTATTATTTCTATAGATATAGATCAGAAAATCAGAAAATAAATAATAGAAATGTAATTGGATCTTTTCTTGTATTCGGAAAAAATATATTTTAAAGTCAAATGAGTTGTATGTTGGAACTTACAAAAAGCCCTTCTGCGTGAAGTAGGGGAGTAGCAATTTATTCCTATCGGAAAAAAAAACCTCTAGGAACAATAAGATTTAATCAGAAATATCAACAGATTCTTACGGAGTCCAAACCAAAGAGATATTAAAAACAAAAAAAGATCCACTGTTCGAATTTGATTTCTATCCAATTTGAATATCAGAATAGTAGATATAGTTCTGATTCAATGGGTTAGGCCCACTTACTTTATTTTTTAGAATTTTTCCCATTTTTTTTATTGCAATAAAAAAAATAGGACTATCTGACAATTCTAGGAGATATCACATTCTAAAAAAAGAATATATATAAAGAATATATATTAAAGAATATATATATATTATAGAAATAATTATATATATAGAAATAAGAATATTTGACTTTCTAATTAGAATTAAAGATGATCGAAAGAAAAAATTTCTATTTTACAGGACTTCTTCCTATACCTATGAATTCCATTGGACCCAGCAATGATAATAGATTGGAAGACTCAAAAGATTCAACCAATATCAATAGGTTGATTGTCCCGCTCCTGTATCTTCCAAAAGGAAAAAATATATCTCAGAGATCTTTTTTTTCTGATAGATGGTCAGAACTTAATCTGGATTCAAATCCTACTGAAAGGTCCAGTAGAGATCAGAAATTATTAAAGAAAGAACAAGATGTTTCTTTTCTTTTTTCCACGCGATCGGAAAATAAAGAAATAGAAAATATAGGCAAAATAAGTATGTATTTACAAAAGACTGTCTCAATTCATCCTATTTCATCGTATCCAGGATGTAATATGGTTACGAAGGATGAACTTGACAGTTCCAATAAGATTTCCTTATTGAACAAAAACCCACTTTTTGGTTTATTGCATCTATTCCAGTACCGGAACAGGGGGGATACATGTTACACCACCACTATTTGGAATCAGAAGAGAGATTTCACGAACTGGCGGATCTATTGAATCTATCAATAACCGAGCCGTATTTGGTGTATAATAAGCGATTTTCTTTTTCTATTGATTCTTTCAAATTGGATCCAAAACGATTCTTAAATGAGGTATTCAGGAATGAATCAAAAAAAAAAATCTTTATTGGTTCTACCTCCTCTTTTTTATGAAGAGAATGAATCTTTTTATCAAAGGATCATAACAAAATGGGCCAGCACCTCAGCTTTTATTATAAATTAATTTCGAAATATATCTTAAAAATGAAGAATCAGGGGATCGAACCCCCTTCCTCACACCCACACATTCCAACACTAACCATTTGAGCAACCACGTTTTGCTATAACCGAAGCATATTATAGAATATATACCTTTTTTTTCTTTTATTTCTAGCAAAACCTATTACCTACTAACTATATTTATTTATATGTATTTTAATACTTATTCAAATTTGTTATTAAATATGACTAATTTTGTAATTCAAATTACTTATGATATATTACATATTTATATATCATATTTATTTGACATCTAATATTTACTTTTTTTTTTACAATGACATCTGATATTTACTTATGATATATTACATTTATATATCATATTTATTTGACATCTAATATTTTGTAATTCAAATTTGTTATTAAATATGAGTAATTTTATTGATTTTCAAATTTGTTTTTAATTCAAAATTATACTAAATGTAAAAATATTGACTTATAATATATTACATTTTTGAATTCTCATATTAATTTAATACCAAATTTATTGATATCGGGTCATGCGGGTCAATTAGTGACCTGTCGGTTCGACCATTGACCCAGTGACCTGCTCGGGTCGATCACCGGGTCGGTTTTAATAACATTGATTGTAGCTAACTGTTTCAAATAAAACAAAAACAAGTAAGGAATATAATGCTAATTTTGTGGATCTAGTAATGAATACAATGCTAATTTTGTGGATCCAATCTCTCTCTCGACAATCTCTCTTCATCTCTTATTCGCACATTCCTCTTCCTTCTTTTTCTCTCATTTTCTATCACAAAATTTCAATCTTTTTTTGATGAACTACAAAAGTTTGTCCTTCATCTCTTCATTCATCTTGATCAACTCAAAACGCAAAGCAACGAAAGAAGAAAATCAGAAGAAACAAAGCATTGCATTTCTCTCTCTCCATGGACCATCACTCCTTCTATCTTCCTTCGTTAGGGTTTCATTTTTCCCTAAATTTCTGAAGAATTTCCTTCGTTAGCATTATAACAAAGTTGGCCACGATACTGTGTGAAGGATGAAGAACGATATTCGCCACTTCCACCGCCCAAAGACGCCGACGTTCTAAACCAACACAACTTTTTCAGCACCTTACCGTGATTTGTTTTTTATTCTATTTCTTCTGTTGTAAAGTTTGTCTTTTTATCTTGTCAAACTAAATGGGGTTTCTTTACTTTTGCTTGGTAATATTTTTATTCTTTGAAGTTTTTGAAAATTTCTTCAATCATATTCAAATGGTTTTTTTCCCCTTCGGCTTCTGTGATCATAAAGCTTTAGAGGAATTTTGGCAGTGCAGTATCTTTATGGCTAAAAAGATTCAGCTTTTGAAATCATAACATTGTTTTGCAGTACTTCCTAAGTTTATCAATTTTGCAATCATCTCATTTCAATAAATAGATTGAAGACTGTGCCTACAATATAGTCAACCTCCATAGTGAGAAATTAAGTATATAGTTGTTCTTACGTTTGTATTGTATACAGGTATACTCCCCAATATATATAATCAGACCCAGAATAGCAGATGTAGAAAATAGGTGAGATATTGCTATAATAGTAACAAAAACGTGATGATGCAGTGATGAAGATACACCTATTGTTGTCCGGTTGCGGAAGTGTTATTGTCACCCGTACAACAATGTGGTTTTTTTCCTGTTTTGATCACTGTTGTAGCTTTGAAAATCCTTTCGGCGGGAACCACTATCGAGAGAAGATGGAGACTATCAGAAGCACAAGAGCAACAAGGTAGCCGGGTTTATAATGCATTTCATAAAACATTTCATGTTTGAGGGATTATGATTGATTAGGACTTGCTTAAAAAGTTCAAAGATAAATCAAATGTTGTTAAGGTGAAGCGTAAATCTTAATTTTCAATAGCGTTCGTAGTTTTAAGCTAAGACTTTCCAACAAACCATAATGCATAACATTACTTACACTGTTAGATACAATGTCTCGATCGTCAATGCAAGAAGGTTTCGTGGATACAATTTCACAGCTTTCACCAAGAGAGAAACCCTAAGATAAAATAAAATTTGAACTAATGGTTGTTTCTTCGCACAGTCACTATATCCCACTAAATTTGGTACTTCTCTCAAACCCTATCGCGTGATGTGAAAAGCGGTGCTGCTCTGTATTCCTTTTGTTTACTCTCAATCTTTTTTTTATCATCACTCTCAATCTTATTCCTAATAGTGAGTAATACTAATTAGATTGCAATAGATCGTTCCATATTTAGTTTTTTTTACAAAATTAGATTAGTCGCTGGCAAAGTCGTTGGATACTAACAATATGATAAAAAAACCTAATCTAATGCATTATTATGCTTTTATCGATTATTAAGTAAAATATTTACCATTCTCCAACTAATATTGTATATCGCACGTATGATAAAAAATTCTAATCTAATGCATCATTATGTTTTTATTAATTATTAAGTAAAATATTTACCATTCTCCAACTATTAATTATTTTTGTAAAAAAAAACTATTAATTATTCAGTCATAGATGTTACAATAGAATGAATAAGGTTTAATAATAAAAAAAATAGAATGTTCATATTAAAATAAAATATCATAATTTATTGTCAATTCTAAAAAAAAATTATACCTCATTAATTTTGGAACTTCATAGGCAAATAAGATATGGGAAATAAGTCCCTTTTAAAAAAGAAGATATGGGGAATAAGCAATACTAATATTGATATTCTAATTTCTTTTTGTATCTTGCTTTCAAATTGATAACATCAAATATTTTAGGTTTAATTACATTTTTGGTCCCCCTATAATAGTTCATTCACGATTTTGGTCCTCCAGCCGAAATTGGTCAAACTAATGGTTGAAGTGGTACTAAGTTAAATGATGTGGCATCCCATGTTTGTATCACCTGGAAGCTGTTTTTAATTAAAACATAATATTTTAATATAACAATTTGTTTTTTAAATAAGTAATAATAAACATCCCAATATCTGGTAATAAAGTATTTGTTAATCTAATTTTTTCCAACTTACTGACTCTCTTTCTCTGCGATGAAGGTTCGGAGATAGCAAATCTTGGTGTTACTCAAGGTGGAAGTTTGATGAAGATCAAGAGGAAGATCTTAGAGTGACCAAAGGATCTATGTTATGTATACTTATGGATGGATGTATTGTTTCATCCTTCTCTGACAGTCTCACACTCGACTAAACGAGTGCTTTCTACATGTACGTCGGAATCTCGATGGGGACTGCCCACAGTGGAGCGTGAATGAGGAATTTTTCCATGTGGAGACGGGGACGAGAGAGATAATTCCCCCATTGTCAACTCTGGGATGAGGATGGGGACGGGGACCATTCCGCTATCCGAGTACATTATATGTGTTTTTTAATTAAAAATATTAATAAAAAATAAAAATGTGCTAACTGTTATCTTTTATTCTTAATTTTATTTTTTGAATATCAATAAATATAAGGAGGAATAAATTTTATACTAATATATTAAACTATGATTTTTTTGTTTAACTATAATATTTTATAGTATACAATCTAATCTAATAAACGTGTCCTACTAAAATTTGTCATGGTGGATTTATTTTCTAAGGTGTCCAAAGTAGTCAATTTTTTTGACATAATATACGTAAACATTCAACTGGCTCTTTTTTAATCCCCAAACAACAATTTGAAAATTTAAGTTAAAAGGAAATGTATACCCGTGCTGGCACGGGTGATACATACTAGTGTACATCAAGTGTGGATGAAATGACATTAACTGGAAACCCATCTGACAGTATATAATAAACTCAATCGACGTAAAAGAGGTATCTTTTATAGCATAAATAAAGGATTTGATAACTCGATTCAGTGCTTTGATATATATATATATATATATATATATAGATATAGATTCCAGACATACCTTTGATAAGCAGAATTCTTTACAATCTGTGTGATGAGGAGATGAACAATAGTCAAACCTGCGTTTAAATGAGCAATATCAATGGCACAACCGGTTATTGTAAACGATTATAATTATAATTTAGGAAATTAACAATTACTAATTAATACCGCTCTACATAAAAATAAATATTGAATTTTTAATATTTTAACTCATATAAACGAATATTTATTTTTGGTATATGTTATTGGAATCAGATCATAATCCACTAATTATGCAATATTCACTACGTATTGTCAACAGGAATAATCTGCTAACATTTAGAAAAAGGAATCTAATATTTCTAAATTATCCACAATCCTGCTTTACCATATATTTTGAATACGGAAATAGTATTAATTAACCCAATATAAACAGAAAGACATTAAAGCCTCCAATCAATCAGATTTGGCGCCATTAATAACCAGATTTGGCGCCAGTTAACTATTTACTTATTTGAGTAAATACAATTTATTAAAACAAACTACTATTACGAAATTTACAATGAATGCAATGAAAGCCCAAATCACAAATTAATTGAAAATTGAATATTTCCAAATAGAAAACAATCAGGCCTATTATTGTATCCAATCAACACTGACATAATACGTGAGCCATATAGAAATACCACATACAACTATTTTTGACTTTAGAAACTAATCCTGGTTTAACTTTAACATGTCTATAATTCGTACTAGCTGAAGCTGATCTGCTGATGTAAAGTGGTATTTACAACCAGTTTGTGGAAGTCACTATGGATGGTGGTAATAGGCCAAACAAATCACATAGCAGAGAAATGGATGATCAGGTATCGTCCAGACAGAACAAAATCCAGAAAACAACAGGTATTAGATGAACACCTGCCCCATGAACTATATTAAAAAGGTATTGTATGAATCTATCTATGTGTGTGTTTATTTAACAGTTTTTTTATACAAACATTACAGGTGATCCAAGTCCATATCAAAATCAATTGTCAAACAATATATTTTCATCAAACAGAAGTAGAACACCGTTGTCTCACTTATCGCAAAGTATGATTCACACACCTGCATACAAACATATATATCTTTACAAGTATATTTAGTTTTTCATGGTTTACTAAAAGATCATTGTAATCTTAATTATTATTTTTAGATAATACCAACATCACATCAACTCCAGTAGTCAACGGAACAAGTCAGAATAATGGAAGTTCGACAGGGAAAGAAAATATCATTGGTCATAACAACCTCGGCAAGTTTTCATAGCAAGCAAACACTATTATATATACTGCATTTGATCACACAAAAAATCATGACAAGTTAAATTTTATTATGTTTCACAGGAAACATTATTGCCCAAAACATCCGTCCAACTTCTGTTGGAGGTGATCAGACACATATAGTTCACAATACATATACAGTGGCTCCTACAACACTTCCAATTGGTCCGTAGTGGACAGTTAGATTTGAATGATACACTTACATAATTTATGTTCAGTATTATATCACAACTACGGTTTTGCTGAAATATCTTTTATGTCTATAGGTAATGGCAATGATAACATACATTTTTGGTGGAGACAATCAAATGCATTTGGTATCAACATGTCTAATCTTACGTGTCAAAGATCACAAGTGGATATGCTTCAATCACAAATAGCCAGTCATTGTAATGTTGGGGAAGTTCAAAAATATATATTGCATAACTATATCAATTATTTACCTGCCAATCTTATGTCATAGGGATTTCTAATTATATCAGTTATTTACTTGCCATTCAATAGCTATTTACCATATGAAATATAAAAATTCACAGGTTAATTGAAAAGCAATTTAATTATATTGAATTATAAACATATTTTAACACAATTGTGTTTATTGGCATGTCCTTCTTTTTCTGTATTTATTCAACTATTAGGACACATTGATCACAATGGTACTGTAACAGTGAAATCAAGCAGAGAAGCCAATAATACTTATCATTCACAAGCATCTTCGTCAAGGTCTATTAGGAAAAATATCATCAATGCAAAGAAG
Source organism: Astragalus glycyphyllos (assembly GCA_963573325.1). Lineage (NCBI taxonomy): Eukaryota > Viridiplantae > Streptophyta > Magnoliopsida > Fabales > Fabaceae > Astragalus > Astragalus glycyphyllos. The sequence goes on along the minus strand of OY754310.1, from coordinate 29,312,154 downwards.
ACTTCAAAACAGGCTACATCAAGTCAAATTTTATCCAACAATACTAATGTAATTTGCTCACGGTGAAATAGATAAATATATATAGATTCATTAGTGTCTACGTATTCTATATTCTATATAATGAATAATTCTTTCTTTGGTGGATACAGTTAACATCTAATTTTATTCATACTTAGTAGGTGGGACAACCAGAATAAGTGATAATATATACAGCATGTCTCCATTGTCAAACTTGACCAACTTGGGTTCAGCAAATCTACCCTCATCTGGTATGAATTGTCTTTTATGTACTTATCTTAAGTGTGGTCAAAATCGTTTCTAATCTTCCTAAAATTCTGCCAAAATTTCCTAGGTGCAAACTCCAACAGAAATCGTCCAACAACTACACAAAATTCATCTCCAATATCTAACTTGACAAATCTTTAGTCTGCCAGGCCATCATCATCTGGTACAAAAGTTTTATATACGAAAACATCTATATATTAAGTCATTTATATTTATATATATTAAGTCATTTATATTTATATATATATATATATATGTTGTACTTACCGAGCTTCGACGTTTTATGACCTTATATTTGCTATACATTCTTACTATGAGTATTAAATTTGTATTCTTTCTCACATTTTCTATATCAGATACACATGAAGAAAATGTACATTATTGGTGGATGAATAAAAACAATTGGAATCCAAACATTGGTGAGCAACAGATACCATAGTAATACATTTGTAAAATGATTCAAGTTGATATGGAATCTATAATGGCACATCAATGACTTTCAGTTGCATATATGCACTTAATAATTATTTTAACAATTTGCTTCACAGCTCATGGCTCAGTAGATGCAAGTCGTATGGAACAAGAAAACATCAATGTCACACATAGTGGTGTGAATCAACGCCTTAAACGTATGCGGCAACCAGCTGAAGTCATACAATCATTGAGAAATACAAGGATTACATTTGACAGTGAGGCTGTGAATCATGAACCAGGTATTTATTGTAAGATGGATGGAAACTATAGTCCATTATTATTGGAAAATATTGAATCCATGTATTATATTAATTTTGAATTAATTTACTTATGTCCACATTGTAACTAATAATGAATCCATTTTACTACAGGTTCTTCGTCATCAATGCAAGTTGACCGCACTAGATGTCATTTATATGATAAAGGCGAGATGGAACGTACATACCCTAACTCCCTATTTCAATGAAGGAATATATTCTAATATCTTAACTGGTTCATTTTTTTAAATATATTTAGTATTCAATAACGCAGAATGAAATTGTGAGAAAACGGATGGAATATTAATGTAATGCCTTTTTTTTCAGCATGTCTCGACATTGGTGATATGTCCTATTTTTGTAAGCATTGTCATGCTCGGATTTTTAAATCTGAGAAGACCCTAAAAGGTAGCAACTCAACAATTGCGGAATCATCGGTTTGTTGTATGAAGGGAAAGGTTGTCATTCCACTTTTAAAAGAGCCTCCAGGTTTGTTACTAAACTTTCTCAACGGTCAAGACCCAAGAAGCAGTAATTATTTGGAGAACAATAGGGCATACAACAGCATGTTTACATTTACTTCAATGGGTGGCAAGATAGAAACAGCAATAAATGATGGTGGTGGTCCACCGCAGTTCATCTTAAGTGGCCAAAACTATCACCGGATTGGTAGTCTGCTTCCCCAACAGAACTCTAAGCCTAAATTTGCTCAGATATACATTTATGACACAGATAATGAGTTGTCACACAGGATTTCCAACTTCGGGTACGGTATCTAATTTTCTTATCGATTGGTTCAAATAAATTTTAACTAACATTTATGATTTACATAAATTCCACGTTGATGTTTACAGGGGTGAATCCGGCAAGAGCAGGTTTGATGTTTCACTGGTACAAGATCTTACTAAAATGGTTGATGAACTCAACCCGTATGCAAAATCGTATCGGAAGGTTGGGGATTTTGTTGAACAGAATACAAACCAGGATTTTTGTTTGCGATTGATACGAAATCGTGATAAGGATGCAAGGATGCACAATCTGCCCACATCAGACAAAGTAGCTTCTCTTATTGTAGGTGATGTTTCAAGCATAGAATGTGGGAGAGACATTATATGCAAGAGTATGTCAGGAGAACTCAAGAGACTATACGAAATAGAAACAGCATTCATCCCGCTACAATACCCACTTTTATTCCCACTAGGAGAGGATGGATATCAAGAACACATAAAGTTAAGTGAGGCATATGCTTGTGATGATAGTAGGAAGAGACAACGAATTTCATTGAGGGAATTCATTGCATTCAGAATTCAGGATAGGGCAGTTTAGTTTGGTAACTTGGTTAAAGCAAGAAGACTTTTTCAACAATTTGTAGTAGACTGTTACACAATGATAGAATCCCAGAGGCTGTCATACATAAGGAACAACCAGACAACGATAAGATGTGATGCCCTAAATGGTTTGATGGATGCTGTGAATCGGGGTGACACCGAACCGGCATCAGTAGGGAAACGTGTCATCCTACCACCATCATTTACAGGTGGTACTCGGTACATGCTCAATAATTGCCAGGATGCAATGGCAATTTGTAAACTGTATAGTTATCCTGATCTCTTCATCACCATTACTTGCAATGCAAATTGGAGGGAGATTAAGGAATTCTTATCAGAACGAAATCTTAAGGCTGCTGACAGACCAGACATCGTTTGTCATGTATTTAAATTAAAACTTGACCAATTGATGAAAGATTTGAGTAAGGGAAAGATATTTGGTCAAACCGAAGCAGACAAGTTAATACAAACTCTATGAAATTTCAGTTTTGAATTATTCTATCAGTATTTTGATGTATAATTTGTGTGAATATGTATTTATTACATCAGCTTACAATACCTTATTGTTTTTTGCAGCCATGTACACAATCGAGTTCCAGAAGCGAGGTCTTCCACATGCTCACATACTGTTGTGGTTGACCAACGATAATAAACTGAGAATTGGAACCGACATTGATAGAGTTATTTCGACTGAGCTTCCTCATCCAGATTTGTACCCAAGATTGTACGATGCCGTAAACAAATATATGATACACGGTCCATGTGGGGAGGCAAATCCAAAGTCCCCTTGCATGAAAAATAGGAAGTGCACAAAATTCTATCCCAAGCCATTCTTGCCAACCACTTCTATTGACGACCATGGATATCCAATGTACAAGAGGCGTGATACAGGTATTACAACTGAAAAAATGAAATTGAAGTTTGATAACAGGAGTGTTGTGCCCTATAATCCAAATCTCTTAATGCGATACGGTGGACATATTAACGTAGAATATTGCAACAAGTTCAACTCAATCAAATATCTATTCAAATACGTCAACAAAGGTCCTGACCGAGCTTATTTGAAGATTTCCAACAAGGGTGATGATAGTCAGAGTGAAAAGCCTATTGACGAGATCAAACAGTACTATGATTGTAGATACGTATCACCATGAGAGGCAATTTGGAGGACATTTGCATTTGACATACATCACAAATGGCCACATGTACAGAGGTTGTCATTCCACCTTGAAGGTCAACAGCGAGTCTTCTTCAATGCAGGCAAAAAATCAAAGATGTTGTGCGTAGGAATGAGAACAACAGTACTATGTTTCTTGCATGGTTTGAAGCGAATCTGAATCACGTTGAGGGAAGAGATCTTACATATGCAGAATTTCCTACAAGGTTTGTGTACAACAATGAGCAACAGAAGTGGAGGTTGAGAAAAAAGGGAAAAAGTGTTGGCAGACTTCAGTACATTCCACAAGGAGTTGGGGAACTATACTACATGAGACTACTACTTACAATTCAGAGGGGCTGCACAAGTTATGCATCTCTACGTACAGTAAACGGAGGTGTAAAAAATAGTTTCCAGAAGGCATGCGAAGAGCTCAGATTGCTTGCCGATGATAAAGAGTTCATAGATGCATTGAAAAAAGCAAGCGGTCTTGGTTCTGGTAATCAATTGCGTCGATTATTTGTTACAATGTTGTTGATGCGCACAATGAGTAGTCCAGTACGGGTATGGGAATCCACGTGGAGACTTCTATAGGATGGTATCTTATTTAATAGGAGACGTGAACTCGGTATATGTGGTAAGTACAACATTTACTTTTTGCAAAGTATATTAAATTACGAAAATTTTAATTTATATCAAATAACGAGTGCATATGTATTGACTCATTTGTTTATATTCCAGACTTGCAGATCTCTGACGAAGACATGCAGAATTTGTGTTTGCTTGAAGTAGAAAATTTGCTTCGGTCAAATGGGAGGTCCCTTGCAGAGTTCCCTTCTATGCCATTTCCAAATTTTGCCAATATGGATGAATTTCACAATAAACTTATTGCAAATGAACTCAACTATAATAGAGAAGAGATGGAAAAGCTACACAAAACTTTATTGGAGCAGTTGACACCAGAGCAAAGGAATGTATATGAAGAAATAATGGAATCAGTCATGTCTGGTGAAGGTGGATTCTATTTTCTTAACGGATACGGAGGAACTGGCAAAACTTTCCTATGGATGTGTTTGTCAGCAGCCCTCCGTGCCAAAGGATTCATTGTTTTGAATGTCGCATCCAGCGGAATTGCTTCATTGTTGTTGCCGAGAGGCAAAACAGCACATTCTACTTTCTGTATTCCATTGAATGTAGACGAAGAATCCACATGCAATATCCAACAAGGAAGCATTAGGGCCAAACTTCTTCAGCAGGCTAAGTTGATTATTTGGGACGAAGCTCCAATGTTGAGCAGATTTTGCTTTGAATCATTAGACGGCACACTGCATGACATTATGGGATTTCATAATATAAATCTTAGCCAAAAACCATTTGGTGGAAAATCAGTTGTGCTCGGCGGTGATTTTAGGCAAATTCTACCTGTCATTAGGTATGGGTCAAGAAATGACATTGTTTCAGCATCGATCAATTCATCAAAGTTGTGGTCGCATTGCAAGGTATTGAAACTTACTATTAACATGAGGCTAATGAGCAACATGACAAACAATGATGTCGATTCTATAAAGCATTTTGGTGAGTGGATTCTTCGTATAGGAGACGGTGACAAAGATGATGATGAGTACGGTCACAGTCGAGTGGAATTTCCCACTGACTTGCTGATTCATGATGCAGTACATCGCCTACAATCTTTGGTAGACTTTGCCTATCCAATGATTCTTGATAATATCAACACTCTTAATTTTTTCAATGATCGTGCAATTCTTGCCCCCACACTAGATGCTGTTCAACAGGTTAATGAGTTCATGCTTTCATCGATACCCGGTGAAGAGGTTGAATATCTTTGTTCAGATGAAGTATGTCGTTCTGATGAGAATAGTGAAGTACATGGCGAATGGTTTACACCCGAGTTCCTAAATGATGTTAAGTATTCTGGGATTCCGAACCACGTATTGAAATTGAAAAAGGGTGTCCCTGTAATGCTTATGAGAAACATTGACCAATAATAAAAGCATATAACTCCTCTTAGTTTCCTTCTATGTTTGGTTACCTTCTCTAATCAAGGTGTTCCATTGTGAACTTCAAAGACCAGATTCATAAAGAAAATGCTATTCATCTCGAACAGACTTTGTGAAAAGTGACCTGACGTGTTGTGTTATGTGGTGAACTTCAAAGACACAAATTCATAATGAACTTTGTGTCTATCTCTCCAAATCGAGCCCTCCATTTCTCAAAAGAAATGGAGGACACCATTGTCATGTGTTATTATTGAAGCATGGATTGCGGACACATCATTCGTTGGTGGTTTTAGCGAAAAGTTTTCACCTTAAATAGCAGTGTTGAATTCATAATTACAAAGGGATCAAGTGTAACTCTAACCAGATGAAAATACTAGTGCAAAAAAGTGAATAAAAGTGTTAGATGCAGTGAAAGACGAAAATAGAATAGTCATTTAATAAGTGGGCGGTTGTCAAATCTATGAAAATTGGTTTGCAGTTTTATAAGAAAAATTGAGCACTACTTGAAGAAATATAAGAAGTATTTACGTTAGTGTTTTAATATGATTCAATTTAGAATAATAATGATAACTAATTCACTAAATATAATATTAAAAATAGCATTTTAAAATAGTATTTTATTTTGAGAAATTAAAATTTAATATCCATAAACAATTTTGCAACTAGATAAGTTGTTCTTAGAATATACTTTATCACAACTACTTCAATTGTTGAGATATGTTAGTTTTGATAATAAATTTTGTTAATGGTAAAAAACTCTATCGCATCGACTTTAATTGTTGGGACATGTTAGTTTTGACAATAAATTTTATTATTGGTAAAAAACTCTATCGCAACGACTTTAATTGTTGAGACATGTTAGTAATCGTGACAACTTTAATGGCTACCATAAGTTAGGCGCATGGCAACAATAGATTGTCCAAATAGCAGAGACAATTGTTGTTGTAAAAACATGAGTTATGACAACAACATCAAATGTTGCTACGAAACTTTTCGCAACGGGACTTAAGGCAGCAACATGCAGCGACTTTTTCCTTGTTGAAAAAAGCAAATTTCACAACAACTTTAAACATTTAGCAAAGACTTTTGTTGTTGCAAAACACCTTTTATCTTGTAGTGTAATGTAGACCCATCAGATTATTGCATTTTGTTTTTAAATTATTTTTATATCAAAATAACAGGTGGCAATGATGTGTCACTTGAGAAGGTTAGGTGGGCCATTCATGAGTTGACTTGTGTTGTTTTCCAATTTGAGATTATTCTCAATTGTATAATTAATAGAATAGATGATAATTTACAATATCATTAATGATAATTATTAATGATATAGATAATGTAATTGAATCAAAAATTTTAGTATCTTTGTGAATTAAAATTAGTAATGACTTGTCATTAAAAATTCAAATACTCACTAAATAATTTTTTGACTTAGAATTTCTAACTACGATATCAATTAATACTTTTTGACCAAACATTTATATTTAAAAGTTGATATATTTAATATTTCATATAGCAATGAAATGATGGAATTAGTCAACTCGAGAAATTGGAAAGTTTTAACTCATATATTAAATATATTTATATTTCCTTTATTATCATGTTATTGGTTCGTAAATGTATTTATATTTAATTAATATTTAATTAATACGAAAGTTAGAACCCATTTCTCTCACTTTGTTTACTATGTATATCTACCAAAAAACCAGTCTACAACACCCACTTGAGAATTCTGAGAAGGTTGCTTGCTGTGGTATTAGGATTCTGTAATTAATGGATGCCAATTTAGGATTTGGAAAAAACTGTCTACAACACCCGCGTAAGATTGTGTTGTGCATGTTCTTATTGTTGGCTTTGTTGGTTCCATTGAGTTGTGAAGCCATCAGCACAACCAGCGATGACGGTGATTGGTCAATGCAGAAGCTTGACGTTCAAAAGCACTTAAAAAGATTAAGCAAGCCAGCTGTTAAGTCTATTAAGGTAGAGTGAATTTTGCATTTTTCTTCTACTTGTTTAGATCTTTCCTTTAATCTCATACTTGTTTCCGGTCCTTCATTTTCATTGATTGCGTAACGATTTTATAATTCTCATTTGTAACAAAGAGGTCATTTTTTGTCGTGTTATTAGTGTGTAGTATCTCCTCATTTTGCTGATAATTAATCTACGTTGGGGAATTTAGTTAGCTACGAGTATACCCGGCTTTGCCGGTCTGTGTTTTCTCCCACCAACTGAGTCTCGGCACATCCAAGATTCGAACTTGAAATCTTGAAGTACGAACTGTGCCCAATTACCGCTCCGACCAACCTTATTGGTACAAAGATATCTTGTTAATAAGAAAGGAACTTTAATAATGGATATGTTTATTTATTGTTTGTTAGGATAAAAAAGTATTAAATAATTATTTAAGTATTATATTCAGAGACTTTTATGTTTATGTTAGTTTAGAATACTAAAAATCATTTCTTTTAATTTTCTATCAGACACATTAGAAATATATTATTTTCAGAAGACAAATTTTGATTTTAATATGAAAAATTATAGATTTAGTCAATTTAAATAGTTTAGACACTCTCATCTAAAAAAGCATATAAAGAAAAAAAGGAATTTTCAGAATATTCCTAAACATAATGCATCTAAAATAGTTTGACTGACTAGTTTTTGTTTTTATATATGTGCTTTTGCAAACAGACTGTTGATGGTGATATTATTGATTGTGTCAATATCTTATACCAGCCATCTTTTGATCACCCTGACCTCAAAAATCATGAAATTCAGGTGAATTGTTATGATTTGTAACCCAAAGCATTACAATTAAAAATTCTCAAATTGATTAACTACTCTATCTTAACTTGATTAACTTCTCTATGTTTCCTTTTTTTGTCATTTGGATTTGTTATGCAGATGAGGCCAAGTTTTTATCCAAAAGGGATCAACAATATGTCTTCAAATTCCAACCCTTTGAGACAACTTTGGCAGAAAAGTGGGAGGTGCCCAGAAGGAACAATTCCAATCAGAAGGACCAAAAAGGAAGACATATTAAGGGCGAAATGTATCAAAAAATTTGGAAAGAAGGAGCAAGGAAGCTTCCCTCCGCCAAAATCTGCACAACCTGCACCTAGTTTCTTCAATTGGAATATGACTCACGAGGTAATGATAATGCATCAGAAGCAAGGTCAAGTGACTACTACTGACAAAACATTGTTGGACTTGGATGTTCTTCTTCTAACTCTTCTTCATCTCTCTTACGCTTTGTATCACTTTCGTAAATTCTTTCACTCTCTTACTTTTTATCTCTTTTTTTTAAAAAGGCAAACTATGTGTTTATATATATATATATATATAGGAGATGTATAAGGTGAGAGGAGAATTTATTGTGAGAGATGAGAGAAGTAAATCTGGACTCTATAACACTACATGGGTGGTTGTGATTAAAAGGTGGGTAGTTACCAAGTTGACTTTTTGTTTTAATCTCTCATAATATACATTCCCTATATATATATATATATATATATATATATATATATTAGGGGAGTACAATGTGTACCCAAACCCAACCTATACAAGAGATATCATTAAAACCTTCTTAGACCAAAACCCAATGAGTAAAAGACCCAAGAAAGAAAAATAGTACCTCCCCAAATGGTACAACAAGAATTTGAAAACATAAAAGTAGATGCAAAGCAGTTTTCATTGGATCCCCAAAAATAGCACAAACCGCAAGGGATTGATCTATAAGTACCTTTCGCCGGAGCAAGTTACCCCTAGTGGGGATACAGTCCAAGAGGAGCTGTCAGGAGAAAGCAATAACCTTCGACAGGGTGAGACTTCGCCACAACAGCCCAAATAAGTCACTTGATCGTCCGAAATACCGACAATTATCGATGAGCCCTCCAAAAGTTTCACGGAGGTAGATTTGACAGAGAAAAGACCGGACGGGTCCCCCAGCCAAACCCAAACATCCTCTACCTAAGAAAAAGTGACTGCATGGAGAACCTCCATGATATCTGCCACAAAGCCTTCTCCCACACGAGCAAGCCACGTCGCCACCCAAGCTCCCACAACCATGGCCCATCAGCCCAGCTACCAAACTCAACAACTCGACCCTCCTGACAATTAGATACAAGAAACAACCTTGGGACTCGTCCCGCAAAGGTTTATCCCTAATCCAGGTGTACAACCAAAATAAAGTCGAATCCCCCATCCCCACCATCTGAGCACACATATCCCTAAACCAGCCACCATTTGAACCCAACCATGTCTCAAGCAGGCTCAAATGCTTCCACCAAGTAGAGGAAAGTCTTGGAGGAGAGAGACAAGACAACCAAACATTCCTTTGGACCTCCACCCCATACTTAGCCACCAGGACATCAAACCAAAGGGAAGAATCACCTACTAGAAGCCTCCACCGCCACTTACACAACAGACTCAAGTTGAAGACTCTCAAATCCTTCACCCTAGGGCCACCTCCATTCTTCGTCTTACATACTTCTGACCAACTAACCCAAGGAATTTTCTTCCCCTCCAAATAGCCTCCCCAAAGGAGTTCCCTTTACAACCGAACCAACTTCCGTCACACCCCTCTAGGCATCTTAAGATATGAAAAGAAGAAGATAGGAATACTATATTAAGGACCGAATTCAGAAAAGTAATCCGACACCCAAAAGTTACAAATCTATTCCTTCCAAGAACGACTCCTTGGACGCAACACCCACCAGTGGGTCCCAGGCCGCTTACCTCCTATGATTTTCCCCCACCGGAACACCAAGGTACTTAATCTGGAGCCCCTCACTGTGAAACCCCTAAAGAGATCAACCTCTGCTACTTGTCTAGTCAGACCACTCAGACCTTCCGCCACCAAAAGAAACACGAATGGAGCTAGAGGATCCTCCTGTTTCAAGTCTCTCCTAATATGAACCTCCTCCGTCAGGCAACCATTAACCAACACCGATAAGCTACTGGAAGACACACAGCTCCGTATCCACTTCCTCCATCGGAAATCAAACCCAAACCTCTGTAGCATATAGTCTAGAAAACTCCAACTCACTGAATTGTAGGCATTCTCAAAATCAACTTAAAAATCAGACACTTAGCCTTGGATCTCTTAGAAAGACCCATCACTTCATTTACCGCCACCAATTAAAGGCTGGTAGGTTTTCGGAGATTAGAGAATCAATAACCACCACGAGCCGACCGGCTAGAACATTAACCACCCCTGTTTTTATCTCTCTTATATGTCTATTTGGAGTTCGTATTTATATAAAGCAATTTAGGAGATCTTAAGTTACGATTAATTTATTGATAAAATATGGAAAAAAAAAGATCATACTATGAGGGAAGATAAACCAAAACCCCTTGAAAAAAAAATTAAGCAACTATGTGTCAATAGTAAGTAAGATTTTATGCCAAAGAAAAAAGATGTTGGTACGGTCGCAATACTATTATTTAGCATTTGATATGATTATGGTAGGATTTTTCAATGTATGATTTGATATATGGGTTTGGATTCTCTCCCACCTCCTGATATATAATATGGTATATATCCCACCTCCATGATTTTATGTAATTTTTTTTATTTCCTTTGATTTTGTATGTGAGCAATTAATTAGCATGCATTGGCTCATGTGAAAGGAAGCAATTTCTATGGAGCCAAGGCAAGCATAAATGTTTGGAACCCCCAAGTTCAACAATATGATGAATTCAGCCTATCTCAAATCTGGGTTGTGGCCGGTTCCTCTAAGAATAAAGATCTAAATACCATTGAAGCAGGCTGGATGGTAGCAATCGTATTATTTTTTCACATTCAGTAATCGTTTTTCAAAGACATGATTTATCACTTTTCTTCTTATCTCTTGTTTTTCTTTCTTTTTCTACTTTGGAAATTAGGTTTATCCAAGATTGTTTGGTGACAAAGAAACTAGGCTCTTCACTTATTGGACAGTGAGTTCTCGATTCAATGACTTCAATTTGCTATTTCCTTATACTAGCTATTTTCTAAATCTTGTTGATTTGTTAAATTATATCATCGTTGTCACAGAGAGATGCATATAGATCAACAGGTTGCTATAATTACGCTTGCCCTGGCTTTATTCAGACTAACAAAGATATAGTCCTGGGAGCTAGATTCAACCCAGTTTCTAAATATGGTTCTACTCAATATTATATAAACATCACGATCTGGAAGGTATTGTTTTCTTAGACACGAGGGGACATTAATTGAAATATTTTTTTTATATATTTTTTACCAGATAATTTATTTTTTAAACTATATGTATGTCATTTCAAAGTGAAAACCATTTAATATTGGGTTAAATATGGTTTTGGTCTTAAAAACAAAATTCGCAAATTTTATGGTGATCGATCAAAAATATATTTAACCTTTAAATTTAAATCATATTGATTTTTAGGTATATATATATAAAAGTTAGGATATATTGACACCAAGTGTCAAACTTAGTGAGTTACACAACTAATAACTTTGCGTATATCAAATTTCATAAAAATCCAAAATTATTTGATAGTCCATCTCAGTACTCAATTATGATGGCTAATATGTTATTTAAAAAATAGGTAAATGTGTGTTGTTAGATAACACACGTATGAGTATCCAATTTTTTTGAAATTTGTTATACATGATCACAAGGATAATATGATGTTATTCAACGGTCGGAATGATAAATATCAATGTTTATATATATTGTTTATTTGGGATTGTATGTAGATAGATAGATAAGAACATTTACACACATGGTGAACCTAATATATATTGTTTATTTGGGATTGTGTAGGACCCAAATACGGAAAATTGGTGGTTAGCATATGATAATCATAATGTGGGATATTGGCCAGCATCACTATTCACATACCTAAAGGATGGCGGTGCCTCAGTTACTGAATGGGGAGGAGAAATTCTGAACAGTAAATCTGGTGGTCATCACACCTCAACACAAATGGGAAGTGGACACTTCCCTTATGAACGTTATGGCAAGGCTAGTTATTTCAAACATATTCAGATTGTTGATATTGACAACCAGCTTAGAGATCCCACATACCTTCTCACTACTCCCAAACAAAACTGCTATGGTATCAAAACTGGTATTTCTAATATTATGGGCCGATACTTCTATTATGGTGGTCCTGGTAGAAACCCTAACTGCCCTTGATCTTTCGTGTTAAATGCTTTACAAGCAAAAGAGGAATAAAGAAAAGTTATATATTGATGAAGTTTGTAAGGGTTTGTATGAAATGGCAAGAGTGAGATACATGTTGGAATTTATGTACTTCTTTTCAATGCATTTGTTATTGATGAAGTTTGTAAGAGTTTGTAAGAAATAGCAAGAGTGCTGGTCTAGTCATATGTGAGAGTGTGACTACCGGTAAGATCCCAACACACGACAAGCAACTTGCAAATTCAGAAGATTGATAAGTCATAAACCTACATTTTTCTGAAGCAATTTCTTTGATTGGCTTCACACAAATAATTCATTGATTAACAGATTGGCTTCACACAAATAATTTCTTTAACCCTTGTTTATATATTTTCAAAATGTGGCCTATCAGCATGCTTGTTGGAACGTGACCTAATACGTATATCATATTCGAAAGTTGTAAAACTGTGGCCTCTTCAATGTACAGGCCACAGTTTTTTAGCCGTGGGAATGAATGGCGTGGCCTAAAGTCAAAAATGTTGTAGTGACTTCACATGATAAATGTTTGTGAAGATATTTTCTGCCGCTTAACTTTAGCATTTTGACGATACTGCTTTAACACTTTAATTTAAAGTGTTATCAAACAAATCCTGTCTATTAGAACCAACAAATATCATGTTCAATGAACTCACATAGAAGGATACATAATTACTACTAGAAATCTCGATATTACCTGCGGAAATTTTTCGTAGGTATTTCCTGAGAACATTTCTACCAATCCATAGATATGTAGAATCTTTGCTGCCATTCTTTTTTTCGCAGGAAAGGTTTAGGTTTCCTGCAAAATTTCCTAAGAACACAGTTCCGTAGGAAAGTATATTTGATTTTATTAATTAAAAATACAAATTGTAAAAAAAAATGTGGCCAAAAAAAGTTGTAAATTTTTTTAAAAATCTGAAAAGTTTTTGTTCCTGGTAATATTTTTTTAAATAAAAACATTTTGCCCAAAAAAAATTGTAAAAATATTAAAAAATCTGAAAAGTTTTTTTGATATTAAATAAAAAACTTGTAAAATAAAAGTGAAATAGAAAACTCAAAACCTTTGTCAAAAAGAAAAAGAAAAATTAAAACTCTCTTCTCTCTTCTCGCGTCAAAACACCTCTTCTCGGCAAAAACCATTCTTTCTTTGTTCTCTCGCAGCCACACCATTCTTTCTCTGTTCTCTCCACACCACACCTGAAATGCTTCTTTCTCTCTCATCGCGAATTAAGCTTCTTTCTCTCACACATGGAACCCTAATCGTGTAAACAGAAACGCGGATTAAGTTAAATCCCTAAAATAGAGAAATCAGCAGAAATCAAGAATCTGAACCTTCAAACCCTAATCGTTTTTCATCTTCGCCGTTCGCTCTCATCGCTGGAAATTGAGGCTCTCAGTTCTCAGTTCATCTTCTCAGTTCGCTCTTAGTTCTCAGTTCATCTGCTCGCGCGTCGTCTTCTAAGTTCGCTCTCGTCTTCTTTGATCGTGTTTCATGAAGGTAATCCAATTAGAACCCTAACGTTTTTTCTTCAACATTTTGAGTGATTTTTGCTGTGTATATTGATTGGATGCTTGAGTTTTGATTATCTTTTGCATTTTTGCATTTAGTGTGAGATTTTGAGTGATTTTCAGTAATCAGATGAGTGATTTTGCAATTTTGTTGTTCTTTGCCCCTTCACATTTTTCAATTGAGTTGTCACCTTATGCTTTTTGAATTTGTTTTTGGTTTCTAAAGGTTTCTAAAGGTTATGAGAATTGAGAAATTTGATTGTTTGTGTGTAATAGAGTCGGAGGAAATGATATTTAAAGAGGTTTTACTATGTCCATGAAATTATCTCTCTTTTGGCTATGGTAACTAGTAGATTGTAGTATATTGAACTTTATTTGCAAGGCTGAATATGTGAACAACTTAACTTCAGTTTAGAATTCATCTTATGCAAAATGCTTGTCAGGTTCAAAAAGAACTTATATATTGAAGCCAATAAACATCTTATGCAAAATGAGTTTTTTTTTGACCTGAAAATGAGTTTCTCATGTTTACCTATGGGAATTAATTTTCCTTCTATGTTGGTTCTATATTGCAGCCAATAAATATATACTATGTACATGCTGATTGATGACTCTTTGTCATGTTGAATGGTTGATTGATTACATTGGTCAGCTTATGTTTTTAGTTTTTTCAGAAGCCAAGGTGGTTTTCACCTGTTGATCATGAGTTACTAAAGCATTTGTTGTGATGTTGTCAATCTCCACTGGTAAACTTCCTGAGAAATTATTCTTCTACAAGTCAAGAAATTCTGCAATTTCCCAATCTCTTTAGGAAGCTATCTTGAAAGCTGGTTTTCTCCAACCCTCAACCTCACCAATGACTGGCAGTTTGCAACACTTGGTGGTAATCTTCCTGATATATTAGCTCCTATAAATTACAATGTTTAGATACGTTTTGTTCAGCCAATGTCATTTATCATAATGTTCTTTCATGATATAGGTTGTTGTATAACTGTATTCTTGTGTTTAAATAGGCCCCTTTACTATTTGGTTGTGATATTCAAGCAATGGATAATACTACACATGAATTGATAAGCAACTCAGAGGTTATTGCAGTAAATCAAGGCAAGTAGACTTTCTCTAAAGATAAAAGCATCGCTTTCTTCATTGCAAAGTGCTTTGAAACTTACGGGCTTGTGGCATTGGAGATAAACTTGGAGTTCAAGGAAAAAGGCTGAAAATCAACAATGATTTGGAGGTAATCTCTTTTCCCCCTCTATAATGATACTACATGCTTTCATGTTTCACTACAAAACTAGGATGTTGCTACTGAACTGTTTTTAAGTCCATCTATTTATCTCATCCAATCACACACAAATAGAGGAAATTCAAACTAATGTAACCTTGGAATCAAACTTCACACACACAACTAATTAATAGAAAGGTTTTGTGGCATGTGTGGGCAGGACCTCTCAGTGGTAACAGAGTCTAGTGGTGCCATTGGTATGTTACTAAATACTAATCGAATAGGGTTCACCTCTCATGGTACTGGTAGTTTTAATTTACATAATGGTAATTTCTCTTTCTTTTCTCATGTTTTATGTGCTGCAGGAATACCAAAGTGTTGAAGAGCTAGAAGTTCAGATCTGTGATATCTGTAGAGATGTGAATGTAGTACAGTCAGTATGAAAGAGAAGTTGGCAACTGGTTACTGCTGTGATATCGGGTAATTTTATTCACACATTGAGCTTGCATTTACCCATTGAGCTTGATAAGGAGTTGTTGATTGACTTGGTTTGTTTGAACATTGCCAATGTTGTTTAGTACCTATTTCGTTTCCATTTGACAAAAGACCAAATATCAGCTTCTTTTGATGTTTGGTGTTATGCTTTGTTTAATTTCCTGCATTGCATTTCATGGAAAGGGCAGGGCTACTATGGTATTAGTGAAATTGGTCCAAGCTTATCAAAAGATCTATATGATGCGGACCTCATTAATGAAGGACAAAAGGGTAAAATGCAAATATTTTGTAATGAAGGGCAGAAGGGTAAAATCATTAATGTTTTCCACTATTCTGATGTAACAAACTACTGCCACGTTGGCAGTAGTCACGTAGGGAGAGTGGGAATGTTCTGGTCAGTTAGAGGGGAGAGAATGGGTATAAGAGGGGGGAATTAGTTACTGTTTCAGGAGGCTTGGATTGGGATAGGACTTGGGGTGGGCATTGGCATTGTTCTTGCCATTTCACTGTTTCTATCTTTTCATTCTGCATTTCCTTGTAAACACTTCATCCAATTCTGAGAGATCCTCAGGATTGAGTAAATAATACAAAGGATTGTTCATTTTGTTGTTCTATGTATTTGGGTACTCATCAAGTGGTATCAAAGCACTCGATCCTAAGTGCTCAAAGGAATGCTGCCATGGAGTTTAGAGAAAAACCATCAGTTCACAATAAACCAGAATGGGTGTCACAGCTTGAAGAAATCAAGCAACTCTGGAAAAGAAGAACGAAAGGAGACCGACATCGATCCCGTCGTGATCATGCTCCATGTAGAAGGAGAAGAAGCAAAGAACTCTCAGAGAAGGATTATGTGATCTATTTAGATCAGAAACTGCAGATGTTGCAACAATTTTACGTGAAGACAAAAGCAAGACAAATGGAGGATTCAGAAGGAAGAAGGAACGACGTCGTAGGAGAAACGGAGGAATCTGATAAGGAACCGCTGTCGGAGCTGAATGGTGATGATTAGGAACCGCCGTCGGAGACGTCAGACATTGACGCAATAGCAACACAGGTGCGGCCAGAAGTTACGTCGCCGGAAGAAACATCGTCGGAAGGAGAGTCATCGGAGGAAAACGAAGGCAAAGCAACTATAAAGGAGGTAGTTCCAGATTTACGTGATGAAAAGGGAGTAGAAGAGAAAACGGGAAAGAACGCCAAAACAGGGGAGTGGTTCACCGGAAAACTCCATGCTCGACCACCGGATTTCACAGATCGAGACAAGTTCACAGAAATTGAGAACTGCGGTGGACAAGGTAGAGTAGAAGACACTGACTGGGGACGACCGCCGGAGGCACCGCATTTGGGAAGAACGGTGACGGTGGTGCAGCTACCTTGCGATTTGGAATTCACTCTCTCTGTTGTGACGGTGACAGGAGGTGGAGCGAAGACGAAGGGAAAGGGCGATTGGGAATTAATGGAAGTGGACTTTGCTTCTGACCGAGAACCACCACCGGAGGAGAACGTCGGCGGAGCGACGACACCGGACGACGAAGTGGAGCTGTTGGCGCGCAATGGGGAAGAACTTCTCTCTCTTGCAGTGCTGTTGAAGGATCGAGAGTGGGAAGAGAATGAAGTTAGGGCTGATTGGATCTCATGGGAATTGGGTTTCTGGGCTGATTGGATCTCATGGGAATTGGGTTTCTTGGCTGAAGCAATGGGCCAGACCCAATATCTATTAATTACATCCCCGCAGCTTACTAATACTAGAGGGGTGTTTCAAGAAGAAAAAAAGGGAGTACAAAATATCCTGGGTTTACTTCCTCCTATTATGCCTTCGCAAGCATTCCATGGCCACCTTCCACTGCTGGTAACTCATTTAATTAATGATCATCTTCTACCACCAACTCATGCCATTAAAAGGTTAGAAGAATTGTCTCTTGCAACATTTTTATTGGTTGTTAAAGATGGAAATGGTTTGAGTTATATTAATAGCTTCCAGCTATTACTCAAAGGAGTGACCGAACTAATTAAGTGGCTAGTGGAGTTTGGTTTTGGGCAATTAATAAATATTCCAATCTTGGTAATGCATCCACTTGTCCATAAGTGGGATCCAGGTGGCCTCAAACAAGATGAGGAGAGTGGCAGCCTAATGATCTTGATGTGTTTTATGAACAATGAGGTGTTAGAAAAAGAAGAGGGAATATACAAGGAAGGGAATAGAGAGGCAGAAACTAAGGCAAAATGGGCTCTAAGAGGATTGGATATCTATTTTAGTCTAGTGAGCCAGGCTCAACATGGTGAACAGGTTTGTTTAAGGGTTATTCTTGCTATAATGGATTTGGAGAAAATGATTTTAGATGGCCCAATTAATGGTTTAATTCTATTGAGCCCAATCCAAAACCTCTTAAACCCAAATAAAAACCTAAAAGACTTTGCACATGGTTTTTTAGTTACTGTATTAGAAGAACACCAACCTTTTTATAGCAACATTTACTGCAAAGCCTTAGAGCCTGCAATAGACTGTGATTGGATTAGTGTAGATGCTGAAAACAATGTACACACTAGTCCACACATACAGTTGCCTTTTGTGGGGTTGGATGCATTTGGTGTGTGCTTAGTTGAAGTTGCAATCTCACTGTTTCACTCAAGATGGAAAGGTTTTTTGGAGAATTATTTAGTGTCTAATGATAAGTATTCACTTGTAACAAAGGCTAAGGAACCATTGTTGTCAGTCTTGTCAGACTTGATCTTCCTCAATAATATTTTCATGAGAACTACATGTGATGATTTAGTGGTGCTGCCAAATGGGACAGAGATGGAAGTGCAGGTGTATGTTGCGGGATCTTAGGTTGATGGGAATGACTTTTTGGCAACAACTTTGATTGAAATATGTAAGAAATATGGGCAGGAAAGTATCAGAGAATATGAATTTGTTGCTGCTGCAGTGATGTGTTGGCATTTATCAATTTTGATCAGACAATGGGATCCGGGACAACTCACTTGTCCTATGACAGCTACTGCTTACGGATATCATTGGAATGTTTTCTTCGATTTCCTTCATTCGCTCAGCTTTCTATTTGACAGAGGCAGTTTGTCAATTTCTTGCATTGCTTGGTCATCATACTTCCAGTTACGGGATCCTGGAGGAAGACTTTTACTAATGTTAGGATACCATTGTCCGATCCAACAAATGAAAGTACTTGAGTTAAGCCAAGTTATGCATGAAGATGTGGAGGTCTTAACCAAAGGGAAGCAACACCCCACTTGCGAGCCAATGGAGTCACTAAGGAATTTTCTGAAATCTCACCTTGAGGGCAAGGTGAATTTTGAAGGGGAAGGTGTTGATGCGGACCTCATTAATAATGGACAAAAGGGTAAAATGCAAATATTTTGTAATGAAGGGCAGAAGGGTAAAATCATTAATGTTTTCCACTATTCTGATGTAACAAACTACTGCCACGTTGCAGTAGTCACGTAGGGAGAGTGGGAATGTTCTGATCAGTTAGAGGGGAGAGAATGGGTATAAGAGGGGGGAATTAGTTACTGTTTCAGGAGGTTTGGATTGGGATAGGATTTGGGCTGGGCATTGGCATTGTTCTTGCCATCTCACTGTTTCTATCTTTTCATTCTGCATTTCCTTGTAAACACTTCATCCAATTCTGAGAGATCCTCAGGATTGAGTAAATAATACAAAGGATTGTTCATTTTGTTGTTCTATGTATTTGGGTACTCATCACTATATTACACATTCATCCATCACTTCTTCCAGATTTTCATGGAAAGGGCCTACTATGGTATGAAGATGCAATGCATAAAGCAATGATTGCTTCTTGAGCAAGGTGATACTTTACTCAGAATATGACACAGGGCGTATCCTTGCCCAATGTGTTGCCCCTGTGCTTTGCTAATGATACTGCATAGGAGTTGGCAGTTTATATCATTAATCAGATCTCAAAAGATTATGGCATTTTAAGCACATAAACAACTGCATCATTTTTTTTACTACAATGCCTTGCATATGATGAGACTCCATTCTTGTGGCAGGGGATTTCAGTTAGAGATTTATGTATAAAACTTCGCTTTATCAAATGAGTAGCTAAGTACTGCAGTGTTACCTCCCATGTTAAAAACCATGTTTATTTTTCCTAGTGTCATAGCATGATGATATAAAAGGGTAGTTTAGTAATTGTACATGCTGACATGATAGGTATAGTTAATAGTTAATAATAATAATAATAGCCAGTTCATTGGATGAGAGACAAAATGCTCTTTAATACTTTTCATTTTTGTATAGCATACTAGGTATCTATATGTCCATAGATCCATTGCTAAAATTATAGAAAGGTTAATTTTACACCATAGTTTGTTACAGATTCTTTTAAAGCCAATGAATAATGGTTACAACTTACAACATTGAGATAATTATGTATTTATGTCTCTCATTTCCACCAATCTATTTAACTTTATAGTATTTGTTTACCTAGATCTCCCAATTCTAAAACTCAAGGAATTTATAATATTCTTTTAGGTAATTGCAAAGACTTGGCTCAAGGCTTACAGAGGGTGAAGTTAAGCAACTTGAAGCTGTTCTCATGCTTAGGCCACTATGTCTTCTTTTTGTTGTTGTTGAAAGTTTTCTTTAATTACATAACTTCGCATAAATTGTAGGCTGATGTAGTAAATCTTTATGACAAATTCAGTTTTAAGAATTTTATGATCTTTAATTGCGAAAAAGTTGTGTTGATTCTGATCTATGATGTAGTTTATTCGAGTTTGTATATCAAGCTCAGTTTCAGGAAGCATTTTATGACAAACTGGGATTTTTTGGTAAATAGACAATTCCTGTGGAATTTTCTGCGGAACTTTCCTGCGGAATTTTCTACGGACTTTCCTGCCGACTTCCAGCGGAATTTCCTGCTTAAACTCCTGCGAAATTTCCTGTCGATTTAAAATTCCGCAGGAAACAATTATCCACGAACGAAATACCTGAGAATCGTAATCCGCTGAAAAATCCGCAGGAAACAGGTTTCCTGCGAACTTTTACTGAAAATCCGCAGGAAGCGATGAAAATTCTAGTAGTGTTATTTTGTCTTCCATGTACAAGCCCACTGATGTAACCTTCCATTACTCCATGAACAGCACTTAGAGCAAGAAGTGTGCTGTACACGTTGGCAGAATCATTGCTTGGAACCACTCGGATCATACATGCTGGATTCGTACATGTCATACCCTAATTTTGTCCGCCTAGGTTTAAAACTCTAATTTTCCACAAAAATAAATAAATTGAGAAGTGTGGCGTTATTTTGAAGAGTGTGAAGAACATTGTGCATGCATTTTTGAGTTTTTAGGGCAAAAGGGTATTTTGGTCATTTTCTAAAAATAAGATATTTTCTCATCAAAAATTATTGTGCAATTTTAGAGAAATTTATTTGAAGCAAAACATTTTGGTCATGTATATATGCATGCGCATGCATGCATGCATTATGCACAAAAAAATTCAAAAAGGCATCAAAAAGGAATGTTCTACAAAAAAGTTTCAAGATGTGATTTTTATGATATTTTTGGTCATGGTGATCTCATAAAATGGCATATTCTTCAAGATACTTGGTATGTGGCTCAAAATGGTTAGATTTATGTACAATTATCTTGAAAGGAATAATCAAAATTGAGAGGATAATTGGAGGGTTCATGGATAGTACAATGGTACAATTGCCAACTTGCAAAACTTGGTGACCAAGGCTACACCCTACCCCAATGTTGCGCCATTCCCTCCCCATTTCCTCTCCAATTTTTCATTTTTGTCCCTCATCATGTGTGTTTCAATCCTCACCCTCCATTCAAATTTTAAATGCAATCCTAGAGTGAGATGAGATGCACAATGACCTAAATACCCTTAAACCTAGTTGCTCTCTATATATACCTTAGAAACCTCATCTCACACACACCTTTTTTTGGCCTCACAATTCCTTCACAAAACCCTAGCACACAAACCTCTCCTCTCCTCTCCTCCTTTGGCCGAAACCACCAACAACCATTCCCTCCTCCATTTTTCTTCATTTCACTTCCATTTTCCATCTCATATTAACTCCTACTTCATATATCATCCATCTCTTCTACCAAGATTCAAGTGTTCATCATCCAATCTCAAGAACAAGGCAAGTTGCGCAAGGTTTTGGTGAAGATCTAGTTGATTTGTGGGTTTTCTCTTCATACTCTTTATTTATTAGCTTGGATTCAAGGTATACCTCAAAACTCTTGCATCATTCACTAAGTCTTTTTTGCATCAAAATGTAAAAATCATGTTTCTAATCTTGCATCCTACCATATTCATGCATTTTAGTGTTGGTATATTGTTGATTTGTTGATTGTTGTTGGTGAGAGGTGTCTCAAACATTTTGACAAGCACTTAGGGAGGCTTGGGTGTTTGAGATTGCTTCTCACCCTTGAATAAATTGTGATTTGTGTTGTTATCATTTTGTTTGTTGCATTTTGTGAAATAAAATTGTGTTAGGAAGCTATGAATGTTTCGCACCCTTAGTATAAAATAGGTTTAATCGAGTTTTGATGCATTTCTTTATGCAATCTTGTCATTGAGGCTTGATTTTGAAGTTCCCATGTCCAAACATGTTGCTTGATTTTGCAAATATTCATTTTTCATGCCTTCTTACTTTCACAAAAATCAAAAAAATATGAATAGTTGTTGATTTTGGTGTTTGATTGCTTGGATCTTGTGAATAAATGTTCCTAAGTCTTGCTAGTGTCATTTGCTTGCTTGATTTTGTGGATTTGTTGAATGAAATTGTTGTTTGGTTATGTTTTGGTTCGCAAGTTTCTAATAAGTTAGGGTTTTGTTATTTCTTTGTGAAAGAGGTTTGCAATTGTGAGTAAAATGATTTCTCAAATTGTTTTGATGTTGGTCGTTATGTACTTTGCTTGCAAATTATTCTATGTTGATGATTGGCAAGAGGACTCACACTTGTGCCTTAGGCATTTCACTTTAAGTGTTGAGGATTGCCTAAGATGATTCAACACAAGCTTGTGCTTTGATTGAAAATTTTGGTTTGCTTGTTAGTAACTTGTTTGCAAAATTACTCTATGTTGATGATTGGCAAGAGGACTCACACTTGTGCCTTAGGCACTTCACTTTAAATGTTGAGGATTGCCTAAGATGATTCAACTTCCTTTGTGCAATTCTTGTTTAAAAACGCAAATGCTAGTTCTCTAACTTGATTAATCAATTTTGGCTACAAAATGACTTGTTATTGCTTTCTTTTGGTCACTTGTGATCATGCGAATGCGATGTTCATTCTAGGTTAATAATTTGTTTTGTGTTGATGGATTTGGTAAAAGGACTAGACACTTATGCCTTTGTGCATTGTCTCAAATGTCAAGGATTACCAAAAGGGATTCAACCTTGTGTTGATGCCTATTTGAATTAAACTTTTGCAATATCTATTTGTGTGCCTATTCTTGCAATCTATTTGGTTAATGTTGATCTTGCATGTTCATGGCCATTAAATGTTAGATGACTAAGCGTCATTCTTGTGCACCAGTGTAGTAATGGTTAAAGTATATGCTTACGCTTGCATTGTTGATTGTTTTGCTTGCAACTTGTTAAAGTTTATACTTTGGTTCTTGATTTGGAAATTGATTTGAATTCTCTACTTCTTTTTCTTTTGGATGCCACGCCATCCCAACAAACTTTTGTGATCAATATCACCCTCCAATTCTCTTCCTCTCTTCTTCAAGTCATTTCTTTTTCCAAATTATTTTTCAAATTAAAACTTTTCTTCAAATTGTTTTTCTATAGCAATCAAATTTTTTCAAAGATCAACAACAAACCTTTTTGAAAATTCATAAGGAGTCAAGTCGGACGTACAGCCGGTGTTGACTAGCGTCCTAAGATTGGAGTTGTACAGCTCAAACATTTTGGGATACTTATGAGAATTAAAACAAGCAATTAACAACTTGAACCCTTTTTTTTAAAAAAAAAATGAGTAAGGAACCAAATCGGATGTACATCTGGGATCGGTTAGCGTCTTAGGGTTAGCGAGCTGTACAGTTCGTGCGAGCCTAAGATACTTGCTCAAATAAAAGTAATCAACCTCACAACAAATCCTTTTCTTCAAGTAATTCAAACCATTCTCAAAAAGTAGGGGGCACGTCGTCTGTACAGGCGAGGATGTTTGTTGTTTTAGGTCTAGTGAACTGTACAGTTCAGGACCGAGAACCCCTACAATAAAAAAAAACACCAAAGTTTCTCGACTAAAGAGAACTACGTAAGCTTTGAATTCTCCATCGCACCGGGAGATACGTAGGAGCGGGTCACATCCCGTCAAGCACACTTTTAAAAAAAATATAATAAAAAGATTCTTCTTTTCCCCTGTTTTCAAAAATATTTTCTCAAATAAAAAAGAAGTAGAATGAATTGTTTCAAATCAACTCTGTCAAAACCGCACATCGAGTTAAAGGTTCCCTTTCGGTAGAAAGGAGGTGTGGGATGCTAATACCTTCCCCACACCTAACCGACCCCCGAACCTACATCTCTAGTTCTCAAAGGACCACCCGCCTTAAAAAGGACCCTTTTTCAATGTTTTGGTCCCTAAATAAAAAATGTTGATGGCGGCTTCACAAATTTTCACGTTGTACGATGAAAGGTCCAAACCGGATTTTTTTTGGGGTGCAACAGTACACACAAAATTGTATGATAGACCATTACAAAATCTTCTTTGTGGACTATTTTATTCTTTGCAAATTTTCACTTCACCTGACCTGATTAATGTTTGTGAAGACATTTTCTGTCGCTTGACTTAGGCATTTTGATTTTCCAGGATCATTTTGCCAAAGAGAAGTCACTTTCCATAACTCTCAAATATATAGGTTTTTTTATGCTTTTTTCCGCCCTGCACATCATAAGTTAGTTAACATGCATTAGTTGCCAGTATAATCATATAAGGATTCAAGCTAACAGAATTGCATAAGGCAAGACAATTCTCACAGAATGTCATATCTATAAAGTTGTATTGATAACTATAAACTCAAATAAGCCGGCTATTAAATGAAACCATTATCCTTTCAAAGCATGGATAGGGAATTATTGTATCGCATGCTTTCTAACTATGAAGCAGGTAGTACACAATCAGATTATAGGTAAGAAACAGGATATTATGAGCCATCATAAAAATTAAAAAAGCTTAATTTGGGTCCCAAATTCTTTACTAGACATAGAAAAGAATATATACCTGAAGATGACTTGCCACATTTTCCCGAGTAGCCCTTCCACATTCATAAGGTCAAGTAATTTCTTAGGAACAACCTCTATAATTACAGGCAAGGGAGTAAGAGCTGCAACCACACCTGAGATTTGAAAGTTTAATCAATAGTTAATCCCAATAAGACAGTTGGTCTTTGAGGAAATTATACAAAAAGCACAATTAAAGTAAATTATTAATGAGATTACACTTATTCAAATATCAATAACCTTTTTTGTTAATATGGAATCAAAAGTTGCTAATATGGCAGCAGAAGCAATTATAGATTGCCTTTCATCTATCAAATTAACATCTGCAAAGAAAAAATCACCTTTAGATTCATTTTCAATCTCTTAATACAATATTTTTAAAATTGCACTACAGATAAATGATAAATGAAAATCACCTTCGATGAGACCATTAGATAAAGAATATTAAATACATGAGAATGAAGAAAACAGATGCTGAACACATCTAAAACACAAACACTGAGACCATACTGTTGCAAGTACAACAGAGCAAACAGAAGCTGAAAACATCTAAAACACAAGATAAGAAATAAAAAATATTAAACACAAGATAAGAAATATTTAATCATAATCATATCAATGGTCATTCAATTGAACCATAGTGCAAAAATGCTATCAATGGCTTGGTTTTAATCATATTCATCACAGAGAGATCTGGATCACATCAAGTGTCTTCCTCTACCAAAAACATTGATAACATGGAGCAAATGAAAATTATAGTATCTACCATCTACAAGAAATCAGAAAGTGAATTGCAAGAAAAAGGAAAATGGACCAAGAAAAAGGAAAATGGAGCAAAACCTGATATCAATCACATATACACCTTGACATACGGCACAAACAAAAAGGCTAGATGTTCTTAATTGCCCTGAGTTGTCATCGTTTCCTAATCTGCAATACGCATACGCAAGTTTTATACATTTAGGAACCACGAGTTTCAGAAATATTTCAAGGAACATGGATAGAAAATTGTCCTTGAAGTAAGCCAATATGTAGAGGATCTTCATGGGATTTCCCAGTATTCGTCAATTGAAAACATTTTCTTTTAAAAGAGAATGCAAGGTTACCTTTCAGCTAGCATTGCTGATCCTTTTTCAAATAGTTCCTCCACAATATTTATAGCTGAAAGCTTCTTTGACAGCTTAACAGCAGAATCACGGGACCTCTTTCTGAATAAAATATCTCTTAGCTTGTTTCGCTTTCATTACAAACTCACATGCAAGATCTACTTCAATTAAACACGCCATCAATGTTGTTAAATTGTCAATACTCAGTTAAATCCAATGCAATAAGTTCTCAAACAGAAGGAAAATATGTATAGCTATTAATGAATTTAATAGCTTCTTACAACATTAATAGCTTCATTTTGCTACATTAATATGAACATTATATATTTTTTTATTAAACCTTATATATTCATTCTATTGTAACATCTATGACTGAATAATTAATAGTTTTTTTTGACAAAAATAATTAATAGTTGGAGAATGGTAAATATTTTACTTAATAATCAATAAAAGCATAATGATGCATTAGATTGGGTTTTTTTATCATATTGTTAGTATCCAACGACTTTGCCAGCGACTAATCTAATTTTGTAAAAAAAAACTAAATATGGAACGATCTATTGCAATCTAATTAGTATTACTCACTATTAGGAATAAGATTGAGAGTGATGATGAAAAAAAAGATTGAGAGCAAACAAAAGGAATACAGAGCAACACCGCTTTTCACATCACGCGATAGGGTTTGAGAGAAGTCCCAAATTTAGTGGGATATAGTGACTTTGCGAAGAAAGAACCATTAGTTCAAATTTTATTTTATCTTAGGGTTTCTCTCTTGGTGAAAGCTGTGAAATTGTATCTCGAGACATTGTCTCTAACAGTGTAAGTAATGTTATGGATTATGGTTTGTTGGAAAGTCTTAGCTTAAAACTATGAACGCTATTGAAAATCAAGATTTACGTTTCACCTTAACAACATTTGATTTATCTTTGAACTTTTTAAGCAAGTCCTAATCAATCATAATCCCTCAAACATGAAATGTTTTCTCAAATATATTCTCGATGAGTCCCTCACATGAACTTTGAAGAGAACCTACCAATGAGGTTAGATATGTTCCTAGGAAAACCCATTGGATTTATATTCAACATTATTCAATAAATAAGTATTAGATATTGTTGGATATTCAGTAGTATCCGTATTTAAAACACTAAAAGCTCCTCCGAGAATTCAAGAAGCTCTGAGCAAGACTTTTCAATCAGGCTCACTACTTTTCAAATTACTGTTAACTAATTGACCCGCATGACCTGATATCAATAAATTTGGTATTAAAGTAATATGAGAATTCAAAAATGTAAGATATTATAAGTCAATATTTTTAAATTTAATATAATTTTGAATTAAAAACAAATTTGAAAATCAATAAAATTACTCATATTTAATAACAAATTTGAATTACAAAATATTAGATGTCAAATAAATATGATATATAAATGTAATATATCATAAGTAAATATTAGATGTCAAATAAATATGATATATAAATATGTAATATATCATAAGTAATTTGAATTACAAAATTACTCATATTTAATAACAAATTTTAATAAGTATTAAAATACATATAAATAAATATAATTAGTAGGTAATAGGTTTTGCTAGAAATAAAAGGAAAAAAGGGTATATATTGTATAATACGCTTTAGTTACAACAAAATGTGGTTGCTCAAATGGTTAGTGTTGGAAGATGTGGGTGTGAGGAAGGGGGTTCGATCCCCTGATTCTTCATTTTTGAGATATATTTTGAAATTAATTTTCAATAAAAGCTGAGGTGAATGCCACGTATTTATTTGGAGATGTGTGTGGCTTTTTCTGATTGGTCCTACTTGTCAGCCTATGTGGACAAAGCCATGGTTTATAATACTTATGATTATGATATATATATATATATATATATATATATATATATATATATATATATATATATATATTATCAATGGCCCACAAGTGTATTAGTGTTGGATAGGGAAATTTAGTATTTCCCCACCCTAACTGTCACCGAACCTGTCACACCAGTCATGTTAACCTTATAAATGTTTGGTTTATATAGCTTTTACCGCCTATAAATATCACAAGAATCCATATACCCCCTGCAAAAAAAAAGTTTTAAAATGAACCTTGCAAAATTCAAAACGTTTCTAGTTAGGTCCCTGCTCTTAGTTTTTATTAAAAACGTTAACTTAAACTGAGCTGGATGTACACGTTGGCATAACACGTGGCTAATTAGGGCTTATATCATCATCACCAACATCATTCATTCATCTGAAACTCTTATTCTCACTGAAACTTGCCTCATTCATCAACATAATTATTGGCGAGTTTCAGTGAGAAGAAGAGTTTCAGATGAATGAATGATGTTGATGATGATGATGATATAAGCCCTAATTAGCCACGTGTTATGCCAACGTGGACATCCAACTCAGTTTTAGTTAACGTTGTTAAGAAAAATTAAGAGCAGAGATCTAACTAGAAACATTTTGAATTTTGCAAGGTTCATTTTAAAAGTTTTTTTTTGCAGGGGGTATATGGATTCTTGTTATATTTGCAGGGGGTAAAAGCTATTTAAGCCTAAATGTTACTATGCAACAAATTTCCTTCATCAACCTAATAAAAGCAATTAAAATAAAAACAATTGCATATCAGGTGTACATCTTTGATCTAGAAAATACTCCATATGATAGTTTAATCAATAACCCATAAAAAAGTCCCAAAAGTATGTGATGAAAGTAAGCTGAGATACAATAAGAAATTTATATTGTAAAAGGATAAAAATATCTCAAAACTCAAAATATTACTGTTAGTGAGCAAATAATTTTTTTTAAAGTCAAACTTATAGATATATTAAATATAGATGAGCACAAGGGGTACTCGCCCATATACAATCGAAAACAACCGAGAAAAGACACACGGTTCAAAAGGAAGAACACGAAAACCAGAATCTATCTCCTAGAAATGCAGTCAATAGGGTCAACATACCACTCATAAAATAAACAAGAGGGATAATTAACCCTAGCCTGGAACAACTGCCAAGAGAGAGAAAGAATCCCGTCAACGCATCTCTCCAAATCAGGTACACCTCCAGAAAAAATACATTTGTTTCTCAGGTCCCAAATAACCCAGAACAGAGTGCCAAATGAGCATCAAACCACGCCTGCACCTGGATGGACTGCCTACATGAATAAACTAAATGAACAAGGACGGAAGATTCTGCTGCATGCTGAAATCGTAGCCCAACCATTTGATGATAGCATACCAGATCACTGAAGCGTACCTGCACCTACAAAAGAGATGGAGGAAGGACTCCTAGAAATCCCCACACAAGATACAAACAGTGGCATCCAAATCTGAGATCACCCCTCTACTAAACAGATTAGACTGAGTAGAAACTCTATCCAAGAGGAGTTGCCATGAGAAGCCAACTACCTTAGAAGGAGAAAAACTCTTCCAAACCAAATTTATTACCTGAAGCACCTGATCAGGCAACCTCAAAACACGGGACAACGGCTGAGATAACAGATGATAAGCAGACGCCGCCGAGAAGACACCAGAACCATGTGGAGACCAAACCCAACAATCTGGCGCCGCTGATAAGGAAACAAGTCCTAGTTAAAGAAGTAGCTCCCTAAGCATAGCCTCCTCCCAAACAAACAAACAACGTCTCCAACGGATAGGCCAAACCCAACCCCCACCTGACCAACTAGTATAGGAACTAACTAAAGCATTAGGGTCTTCTGCTACAGAGAAAAGTCTAGGGAACCTAGACCTAATAGAAGTATCACCCAACCAAACATGGTGCCAGAATACAGCAATATTAACATTTCCCACTCTCATCCTAGTGTTATCAGAGATCCAATCCCCTCCCTCTGAACCCTAACTACCTATGTGACAGAGATCCTTCCACCAAACTGAAGCAGACTGAGGAATACTCAACTGGTAAAAGTAGGACATCGAACCACTAGCTTGACCATACTTTGAGACCAGAACTTTCCTCCACCAGGCATCCTCCCCCGTGAGGAGCCTCCAACGCCACTTACCTAACAAACTAACATTAACACACATGAGGTCCCTCACTCCGAGGCCACCACCACTCTTAGGCTTACAAATATCCGACCACCTAACCCATGGGATTTTCTTCACCCCCGAAGCCCCCCCTAACAAGAAGTTCCTCTACAACTTAACAATCTCCTTCCACACAACCTCTGGCATCTTCATAAAAGAGAGGTAGAAGATTGGAATGCTACTCAGGACCAAATTGAGGAGGACAATTCTACCCCCTAGACTAATAGACCTATGTTGCCAACTGTGGAGCCTTCCTAGGACTACTTGAAGCATATGGTCCCAAGTGGAAGCTTTCTAAGGATTTGCCCCAACCGGAAGCCCAAGATATCTGAAGGGGAGAGATTCTCTCTTACAGTTCAAGAATCTGGCACCCATAGCCAAGAAGTCCTTAGAGACATTAACTCCAATCAAACCGCTCATTGCGAAATTCACTCTAAGCCCAGAGACACTACTAGAAAAACAGTTTTTAGCGTCGGCCAAAAGCGGACGCTAACAGGCCAAAAGCGGACGCTAACAGTGAATTAGCGTCGGAGTAGCGTCGGCCACGTGTTGAGGCTAAAATGCTCGAAGCTAAATGTAGCGTCCCGTAATTTAAGCCGACGCTAAATGTAGCGTCGGCTAGGCCCACGCTAAATTCGACGCTAGGACTCCGACCGACGCTAAGGTCAACATATTGGAAAGTCAACTAAATAGGTTAGCGTCCGCTAGGCCGACGCTAAAGTCAACGAAGAAATGTCAACAAAATAGGTTAGCGTCCGCTAGGCCGACGCTAATGTAACATTTTAAAAAAAAATAAAAATGCACCTGATTATATCTACAAAACTACAATGTCTGCATAGTTTTTTGTACAAAATACTCTTTCTACATTATATCTGTGAAACCCGATACTTAAGAAACTTTAAAAGCAAGAATAACATCAAAATGAATAATGGATTAAACACATGAAACTACAAAATATCATAACAAGTTAATCATCCTGAAATTACAACTTATATAACGTCCATCCTGAAACTACAAAATATCAATCTGAGTAATTGGTACCAAAGCAAAGCCTAAAAGTTGATCCACCATGAGGGGTACTGACCATATGTTCCCTTGCATTGCCTGCCAATAACATAGTTGACATAAAAAAGTACAACAATCAATGGAGGCAAAAAATAATATATAGAACACAGAAACACCTAGTTTCATTTTTTCCAACTATAAATATAGCATATATACTAAGATTTGTGTTTCTATGACATTGAACAAATTTTGAAAGTCAGTATATATGCTTTCCAGAGATGTTGAAAAGCTTGATAATGACTATTTAGATTTACCTTCCACCATATATACACATAAAGCAAACCTTTTCTAAAGACAAAACTCCAACCTTTTATTACTTATGCTGACCCATACCCATATGACTTTATGATCTATATGTAACCCAATGGATATACACTTTAGAAGATATAGTGCTATACTGTCATTCCTTATGCAGTGAATTGATGAATAGAAGATAAAGGACCCCATTTATCATGATTCATTCATATTAAACTTAAGCTCTGTTTGATAGTGTTGTGTCGTATCCCATTCTAATAAGTTCTGTTAAACTTAGTCAAGGGTTTTCATCATATTTTTGTTAAACTAATACCACAATAACTTTCTAATGAAAATTTTCAACTCTTTGGTGCTGTTCCAACTAAAGTGATAAATAACTCTTTCAGATCTTATTTAAATGGAGAAAAGAAACATACCTCTGATTTGGTTATCTCAAGGACTGCTACTACGAGAGCTTCTACTTCACACAGCTCCACATCTACACTCAAGTTAGAAATCCTCTAATTAGATATTCTAATACCTTTCTGCATCCTGGGTTGGAGAAATTTGGGAGGGTTGCCGGAGAGTCAGCCTCAAAACCTCTTCCAAAAATGAACGAAGAACTTGAGATGATGACAAACATAATTGAAAGGCTATCTAATTTCTCAGATAACCTCTTTCAAGCTACTGCTGGTAATAGACATGCCAAGATAATTGAATTCTTGAAGCAAGCTCCCTTTCGATGCTCCTTTCAACACACATTTATATAAGTAAATTGCATGGATGTTATTCTCGGCCTCCAGTACAAACTTGATGCAGAAACTAGCTAGCTGAAATAAAAGGTCTAACGAAATACAGGCGTTTTCCTAAGGATAGTACATGACTTGATACTTGGATTAAACAAAACATTAAATCTATCACACTAAAATAAAGCACCTATCTATCTATAGCTATCTATATATCTAGGATTAGCAAAGTTATAGGAAAATACTAATTTCCACCTCCTTCTTTAGGGATGTCAGAAGTCCACAAGGTGAGGTTGTCCCTCAGGAGCTACATGATCAGTGGACTGTCCTTGTAAGACTCCTCATTGCGAGAGAGTAACACGTTAAATAAGTTACACAGTCTGACATAACATGAGCACATGAAAATAGTGGGATAAACTTCCAGTAAGAAGGTAATATTGTACATACCTTTCAAGAAAGTTCAAAATATCATAATAGAAGACAGAGAAGTTCAAAGCCAAGCTCAATCTGACTGGATGAGTTGGAGTTAACTCAACCTCTGCTGCAGTAAAAGCCTCCTACAATTATTTTGATGTATGAATTATTAAGAGTCAAGAAGACTAAAATGAACTAATGAACTATTAAGGCATATGATATGTCAAGTCCCTGCTATGGAGAAGAAAGGATTTCATATCATTCATTAACAATATCATTGACTCACAATTATTAGCTTAATATTCTTGAGGCTAAAATGAGTTCATCATTCATTAACAATATCATAGACTCACAATAATTAGGGAAGAAGAGAAAGAAGACCATATCAGGGAACTGAGGGTACCTACCTTTCCAAGAAGTAGCCTATTGGGGCTACTAAAATGGTAGCAATTGAGAGACAGTATTTGATTAAAACCAAATGGTTCATTCATTCCCCAAGGACTTTCTTGAGAAGAATATTCACTGCTGCAAAAGAAAAACCAATTGCTATAATTACCATAAAAGGTTTCCATTCATCACAACTCTTCGTTTCAACTCTTCATCAAAAGTAGAAGAAATGACATTTAGTCATTGAACTAACACATTTTTCATTTCATTTATCTGTTTTAATCTCAAGACAACAAAATACAAACCTGAATCAAGCTATTCAAGTATGATTGCATGATATACTTTCTCCAACACTAAAGTTCACATCAAAGGGATCATTGAAATATTGCTGCATGCTAATTTTCAAAAAGTTAATAATAATCTTCATACAGCATAAAACTCCTTAGTTCCATAGTCCAATTCTTTATAGTTGTTTTACACCAGACAAAACTCTCCTTCAATAAGTGAAAAACTTAATAATATAAGTTAATCTATATTAGTATCCCAATTTCAATTTCCCTGCTTTAAAAGGCTTTATTGGCACAACTTGGAACCAGAATATACATTCAATTCTCCTCCTGCTTGCTTACAGACAATTAGCAAGAGCCATAATGCAAATCAAACAATAATAGCAAATGGGTTTCACAATAGGACTGGTGTGAGAAACAAACATGAAGAGGATACAATTTGTCAATCAAACAATAATAGCAGATGGATTACACAGATATTGATAAACTCTAAATACACAAAATCAACAAAACCCTAGATACACAAATCAACAAACCCTATTAACCGAGGAAAATTTGTCAAAAAAATTGTTTTGAGAGAGATAGAGAGAGAGAGAACAAACCAAAAGAGAAAGAGAGAGAACGAACCAAGAGAGTAAGAGATAGAACCGACAGAGAGACGAATCCAAACGAGTGAAGCTTCGTAAGTGGAAAGAGGAGAAACGGCTTCAACCCAAAAAACCATGAGAGCGGAATGATCTTGACTGATGAGCACTGTGAGTGAAATGGAAAGAGAGTGAACGCTGTGAGTGAAAGGGAAAGAGAGTGAGAACGCTGTGAGTGAAATGAAAACAGAGGGAAGAAAGAGTGGCAAAATTAGGGTTTTTTGTAAAAATAAAAGGAAGTAGCGTCCGCCACGTTCGACGCTAAAAAAATTATTAAAAAACAAATGGAGGTAGCGTCCG
The DNA here is from genome assembly GCA_963573325.1 of Astragalus glycyphyllos. NCBI lineage: Eukaryota > Viridiplantae > Streptophyta > Magnoliopsida > Fabales > Fabaceae > Astragalus > Astragalus glycyphyllos. The sequence goes on along the minus strand of OY754310.1, from coordinate 29,277,768 downwards.
CCACATCCGACGCTAAATTCCTTTTTTCAAGAACAAATAAGTTTGGGGGTAGCGTGGGCCAATCCGACTCTAATCTGACGCTAATAGCGTCGGTGTCGAGGCCGACGCTAAAAAATGGACGCTAATAAGCCATTTTCTAGTAGTGAGACAAGCACAAAGGTCCGCAAAATAGTCTTCATGGCCCACAAATTATTTGCCGAGGCCTCTCCCATCAATAGGGTATCATCCGCAAAGTGAAGGTGGGAAACCATCGGGCCCTAATCCCCCACCAACACCCCAGAGAAGAGACGACTTTCCACAGCCTGACGCATCAGCCCACTCAAGCCCTCTGCAACTAAAAGAAACAAAAAAGGAGCATGGGGGTCGCCTTGCTTTAGGACCTTTTTAATATTGACCTCCTCAATCGGGGATCCGTTGAAAAGAACTGAAAGATGTCCAGAGAAATCGCATGCCCGAATCCAAGCCCTCCATCTATCATCAAAACTAAAGCGACCCAACATGTAATCCGGGAAGCTCCAACTGACTGAGTCATAAGCCTTCTCAAAATCCACCTTAAAAATAAGGCAATCTTTACGGTTCTTCTTGACAAAGTCGATCACCTCATTCACAACTAGAACACCATCGACTAGGTTTCTGCCTTTGATAAAGGCAGATTGCACCAAAGAGATAAGGGAGTCCATAACAGTACTGAGGCGAGCCGACAAAACCATTGCAAGGATTTTATACAAGCACCCCAAAAGGGATATCGGTCGATAATCCACCAAGGTGAAAGGAGACTTGACTTTTTGGATCAGAGCCACAAAGTAGGACGGGAAGGCTTTTAGAAGCTTTGCATTGAAGTAGAACTCCTCAAAGAAGGTGCCTAAGTCCGGACACAACAAGTCCCAAAAGGCATTTATGAAAGCAAAGTTAAAACCATCTGGCCCAGGACTTTTATTACCATCACACTCAGCAACCACCCTACAAACCTCCTCAATCGTAAAATGCCAAGACAGAGAAGAAGACTCCTCTAGCGACAGAACAGGAAAGGAAATTCCATCTGGGAGAGGTTTCTCCCAATCACCCTCAGCAAACTACTCTCTAAAAAAACAAGTATTCTCCGTTCGAATCTCAGAAACTTCATCCACCCATGTGTTCCCTACTCGTAAAGCAGAGATTCTATTTCTAGCCCCTCGAGCCTTCATACAAGAATGGAAATATCGAGTGTTCGCGTCCCCTTCTTTTAACCACCTTGACCTCGACCTTCGGAAGGTCAACCTGTCCTTACTTTTGAGAATGTGCCTAAACTGTAAGAAGTTTTCCTTCCTTGTGGCCATCTCTTCCTGAGTAAGACCAAACTCCTCACATCTCAAGTCAAGAGCTTTTATTGTTTCCACCAGCACTTGGATCTTAGCATCCGTATCCCCATAAATATCCTTATTCTAATTTTTCAAGATCCCTTTGAGGCTCTTCAATTTCCCTTTCAAATTGAAACCCATCCAACCATTAGAGGGAAGATCATTCCAGGATCTCTTAACCAAGTCCCTAAACTCCCTATGCTCTAGCCAATGATTACTAAATCTGAACAGTTTAGGGCCCCACCGCTCACCAGAGTACTTCAGGCCCAAGGGGCAGTGATCTGAGACATCTCACTCAAGAGCCCACTAAGAGCCAAGACCCAAATATTCAAACCAGGTATCAGACACTAGGATTCTATCCAGCCTACTCATCATCGGGCCATTGGGTTGTACCCGGGTGAATTTACTACCCAATAAAGGAAGATTATTCAGGGCCATATTATGAATAAAGCCTCGAAATTCAGTGGCTTCGGTCTCAGCACCATGGGGGTCAGTCTCTCTAATCCCCTTCCTTTCATCGGGATTGCAAACTGAATTGAAGTCACTCAACACACACCATAAACCTTCCCCAAAAGCCCTCCTAGACATAACTAGATCACCCACATCTGTCTCCTCATCCAAATTTTGGTTGCCATAAACATTGACCACAAAGCAGATTTTGTGCTCAAGCTCCCACTCTAGACAAAAACCCCTATAAAGCCCACTCCGGAGAAATGGAATAGGAGGTTACATTTTGAAGCATCCCAAATGGACAACATCCCACCACTATTACCTACTGTCGGAGCAACATGCCATTAACAACATTGATTCCCCCTCACATAGTGACATAAAGAAGCTTGAATATCCTCCATCTTAGTTTCTTGGATTCCAATGAAGTCCAAATTATTTTCCCGGACAAGGTCTCTAATTTTATTCCTCTAGAGCCTTGTCCCCAGCCCTCTAATATTTATTGAACCTATAATCATTGAGTAACCTTTTTCTTTCCCCTATCTTCAGAAGCCCCTATTTTCTCTAAAAATTTATCTTTCTCAAGGTCAAGCCCCATGGCCATTCCCAATTCAATGATTTTCTTCCCATTTAATTCATCTCTACACTTAGATGAAGAAGCTTGTTCAGAATTGCCACATCGGGCAACATGAGCTGGCCCATCTTTTAGCCAATCATCATCCAACAAAAGCTCCACACCACTACCTCTTGGACACTTCTTCCTTCGAACGGATGTACCGTCAAGAGGAACACCTTCCTTATGCTTATACAAAACACTATGTTGTTTAACTTGAGACTCAGAATAAGTTTTCTCTAAAGAGGAGTACTTCCTACCCGAAACCCCTTGTCGGGAAAAAGGAGCCAAAGCTTGGCCTTTCCCGCTCTTCAAAGAAGCCAAGACCGGAGGAGCACTAGACCCACTACTTAATACCAACCCAGGGCAATGAGAAGAACCCATTAAACTTCCCAAAGGAGAGTTAAGGCAATTGGAAACCCTAACCTTCTCCTCCAACATCAGCGGCGCTGAAACCTGTAAGTCGGCCCCAACGTTCTGCAGTTCCTCGTTCATTTGCAGCGCATATTTCAGAATCAAGCTCTCGTCCATACGACTCCAAGCCCTTATCCACATCTATTGTCAGAGGCTGTCTACTCTTGTACTTCGATTGAGGGGATTCACGAAAATTGGACCTGATACCGTCCTGCTTATTCTGTGTGTGACCTGAGCACTCCACCATTTGAGATGAGCGCCTGAATCCACAAGAGAAGTCATTATCATTTACCTGCAATTGACTTGGTAAGCTAATCTGTTGTCTATTTTTCTCTTCTCAAAAATCACCCTCTTTTCTCAAGGATTCCTCATTTTGTGATTGTTCTAGAGAACCAGAACCTAGGTCAGTCAAAGCATGTTTCTAACTTGCGAATTTGTTTGTTTGATTTACCAAAAGCAGAGCAATCTTTTCGTCAACTTCAATGTTTTCATCTTCGCCGCCGTCGTCGTCTGTAGAACCCATAACCACCGCGTCTTCTAAAGACCACTCTCCAGAGCAGAACAAGGACGAAGTTGATGCCAAATACGAATTAAGAGGAAGAAGTTTAGAGGACAGGTCCTGCTCCATAAATATCTCATCGGATATATTGATCGGGTAAGTGAAATCACCAGCCTGTATAAGAATAGAGGTATCAATTGATTTAGAAATTAGGATTGCCACCTGAACCCTAGCAACATCAATTATTTCCATATTAGTAGTAGAATCATCCACTGAAATGAACCTTCCAAATTTTGAAGCAATTGAAGTGAACAATTGAATGTTCCATATATGCGCAGGGACACCCACTATCCTAATCCCTATGTGCCTCTCCTTAGCAACCATGGATAGATCCCAGTTCTTGAAGGAGTCAAATCTTGAAGCCCACCAAGGTCTATTACTATAAACTGCTTCATGAACAACACCTTGCTGGGAAGGCTGAAGTAGGACTAGTTTTCCACCCATTGGAATCACCTTAATAGATGAACACCCCTGTAGGCATAGGTGATCCTTGATTTCCATGACATCAATATTATCATGCAATGCTCCAACCAAACACCCCCGAAAGTTTTTAGTTTTTCCTCATCTACATCAACTTTCACATAGTCAGGTTAGCTTTAAAATGCTCTTGGTTGAACTGCTTCCTTAGAAATATTTCCACTCCTCTCAAAAGCTTCACCTTCCTTTGAAACTCTGTACTCAGCTTTCAGAATTGTTGGAATTGGTAAATTTCGCACTCCAGGTCTAGTAGCATTGAGTTTCCTTTTACCTTGGTGGTCTAGACTACCCACTTCTCTTGAGAACTTAGGCAAGTTCACCCATTGCTTATAATCCCCAATTAGAATATTGTCCTGCCTTTGAAGTCTTAAGTTGTCCCCCACGTTTTTGAAGCGAACGAACCCAAATTCTTTACCCAATTTATCCACCCTATTTGGAATGAATACATCTACCCCCTTCCCGTAGACACCAAAGATATTGCGAAGGGAAGCCAAAGATATCCCATTGACCCCCTGGATCCTCCTCATACCTATCAAAACCCTTAAAATCCCCATGTTTAAACCCCATACTCTCATGTACTCTCAATTTTTTTGGATTGTCACCCATTCTGAAATTATCTTCCAAGCATAAGCACTCACTAGCACCAAAAGGACAAGGACAGCAGAATGTTAGGCTCAGAAGGCATAACAGGTTAACCAAGAAGGTAGGGGGTTGAAGGGATAAAGTATGTGGTCATGGCAAGGAAGGCAAACGTCTAGGAAGGGGTCAAGTGTAAGGAATGTGGTTGGGAATTAACAGTCAAGGAAGGGTTGAAGTCAGAAGATTATATGCAAAAAGAGCATTAAAAAGGTTTTCAACAAATACAGATAGGAGGGTGAACCAAGCAAAACCTTGATTCCAAGGTCTTTTTTCTTTTTTTTTAACATTCTGATGTTTTCTATATTCTTTTTCTTTTCTCTAATGTTTATTATTCTTATATATATGTTTTTTGGTTACCTCTCCAAAAGGTGATATCTGTTACACAGGAATTATGAGCTCTGTTGCATAGGAGCAGGGTAAGGGTCGGTAGAAGGATATTTAAATTTTAACACACCATCTTAGGATTCTTCTGCCGACTCCATAGTGAATTTGACTTGGCTTCTGCATGAATCTTGGAAGTAGACTAGTAGCATACATGATGCCTAGTCACGTAGCAGTAAGATATAGTAGACTTCCAATTAAACTTCTGTAGCGTGATGCATGTGCTTCTGGCACTCCATCTTCCTTTTGCAACTTCTCATTTGTAACGAGCAGAGTAGCTATTGGCTTGCTTTCATTCTTGTTGAAAGTCTTCAATAGTTCTTCAGTATATTTCTTCTGACAAATGAATATCCCTTGGTCGACAAAGTATTGATCAATTTGGCTATACCATGCTCGAGGAGCTTGTTTGAGACCATATAGAGCTTTTCTCAGTCTCAATAGTTTTTCTTCATTTCCTTTGCTGACAAAGCCTTGTGGTTGGTTGCTCAACATAAATTTTGTCTTCCAGTACTCCATTTAGAAATGCAGACTTGACATCTAGTTGATAAATGCTCCACTTTTTTTTGTGCTGCAAGATATATTAAAGCTCTTATTGTATCTAGACTAGCAATTAGGGAAAATGTCTCATCATATTCATCTCCAGGTTGCTGAGAGTAGCCCTTTGCTGCAAGCCTAGTTTTGTGCTTTTGCATTGAGCCAACAGTGATGTGAGCCCATATGTGGATCACATCAATCAGTGTTAAACTTTGTCTTATAAACCCATTTGACTCCTATGATAAATTTTCTTTTGGACAGTATACTAGCTCCCTCATTTTATTCTTCTCAATTGATTTAATCTCGTCCTCCATTGTTTTGACCCATACTTCATGCCTTGATGCTACTTCATAGTTTTCAGGCTCAAGTATGGCCAAATTGCAAGTTTCATATATGTCTGCGAGAGATCTTACTCGTCTTGGAGTAGATTCTGGTGAAGAATCTTGTTGAAGAGAAGGCGTAGGAGGCATACATGAACTCTTAGCTACTTCTTAAACTTCTTCTTGAGGTTTGAATGGAAGGGAAGTATTGCCTCTCTTGATTTTTTCTTTATCCCAATTCCAAGCGGCAACTTAATCAACTTCAAGATCTCAGCTAATAATGAGTTTCTTTGATTGTGTACTATATCCCAAGAAGATGCCTAGAACAGTTTTGTCTTCTAACTTGTGTCTCTTTTGTTTTGGGACATGAATGTAGCAGATTGATCCAAAGACCCTTAGATGTCTAGTAGAAGGTTTCTGCCCACTCCAAGCTTCATTAGGAGTCTTGTCTTGGAATGCTTTAGTTGGACATCTATTGATAATGTAAACACCCGTATAAACTATTTCAGCCCGAAAAATGTTTGGTAGTCCTTTCCCTTTTAGCATCGATCTAGCCATCTCCATGACTGTGCGATTTCTTCCGGATACTCCAGCTTGTTGTGGTGAATATGCGACTGTAAGTTTTCTTTCGAAGCCTTCATCCTCATAGAATTTATCAAACTCATGGGAGTTGTACTATTTTCCACGATCACTCCTAAGCCTTTTTATATGTTTACCACTTTGCTTTTCGACAAGGGCCTTGAACTTCTTGAATATTCCAAAAACATCAGATTTTTCTTTGATGAAATATACCCAAGTCATTCTAGAAAAGTCATCAATGAAGAGGATGAAGTACCTGTTTCTGTCGAGTGATGGCGTCCTCATCGGTCCACAAACGTCTGTGTGGATGATGTCTCGCACATCTTTAGCCCTCCATGCATTGGTTGTTGAAAACGACAATCTGTGTTGTTTACCAAGAATACATCCTTCACGTGCTCCATCATCTTCTTTTAGGCATGGTAAATCTCTCATCATATTCTTTTGATATAAAAACTTTAAGGATTTAGAGTTGAGGTGGCCCAACCTTCGATGCCATAGCCATGAATCATCAGCTCGTATCTTCATGGCAATATTAGTAGTGTATTTAAAAATTATCGGGAAGTTTTTGTTCCTCGTATCCATCTTTACTTGAACTATCTCGATCCTTTTATTAGTGTTATCATAGACTGTGCATTTATCTCCTTCAAAGGGAAGGATATTGTGATACCGTTTACCCCGAAAATAATTATAATTGAAAAAGTACGAAAATGAGTGAATTTGTTTTTCAAATAAGATTTCCACTTTATGACAATAAGAGTACAACTCAAATCCCGATGTCACATAATCAGAGCAATTTAACCTTTAATACAATTAAATTAAAAAGTATTAACAACACGTAGTATGATACTACAAGCTCGGTGATCCGTAGTGTTCACATCTCCACTGCTGCACTGCTACTCAAACGACACCTGGAAGTCAATCTAAAAAAGTGGTGCACGAGTGAGAAAGAGCGTCCAAACTATATAAGCAACATAAGACCGAAACTAAAACAGCAAGACTACCACAATCCATCAAATCAAAATCAAACAGTCAATCAAAGTGAAGAGTGACAATGAAACATGTATAAACGGCAAAATGTCACAAAGTGGAGCCACGAAGGCTCGTACATAAAAAGTGATGAGGTCGCATCAAACGACGAAAAATCACAACAATATATGCGAAGAACATAACCTGCATACCCAGTCAATCATCAGCTGAGATCATCCTCTTCAAGGAACAGAGAATACCACGCCAGTGAATCCAATAAACATGCCACATGTGCTCAGTCATTCATCAACTAATGTCGTCATCCTAAATCTGGTGGAACATCGAGAAGATCCTACCCACTACTCTGCGATAAAACTGGATCCATCTAACTCTGGGTAAGCGGATGCAAGTGCCCTCACATTCCGGGAAATAGCTAGAGTCTAGTCAGGGTACCCCCGTGTTTTATAGAACGCCCCAGCGGTATCCCGCTTAGAACGCCCCCACTGGGCCTACCCACAAGGCCGGGTCGTGGCCGTCTCTATCTCTACTCCCATAATCGTTTGCTTACCACCCCACCTATCATCATCCCTATCATCCTTGAGGTACGGCTCGCCCATACTGCGACGAGTCCTTGCCCATACTGTGACAAGGTTCCTCCTATACAAATTTCAACTATTGAGGTACGGCTCGCCCATACTACGACGAGTCCTTGCCCATACTGCCACAAGGTTCCTCTTACAATCATCAACTTTTAAGGTACGGCTCGCCCATGCTGCGACGAGTCCTTGCCCATGCTGCGACAAGGTTCCTTCAACAAATCTCGATCACGGAGATACTGCTCGTCCATACTGCAACGATTTCTTGCCCATGCTGCGACAAGATTCTTCCACACGAACAAACTCGTTAATCATCGACTAAAGATAACTAGCGCAATATGCGACAAGTTTCCGATAACAATACCCGCAAACCAACCAACAATCAAAATAAATCACGAAAGTCCAATCACCGAATGACTTTAAAGATTCCAAGTCAAATTTGGCTACATTGACAGATATTAAAATATCGATCGGGAACTTAAAACTTCGTATCATTTAGTCTTACCTATCGTTCTAATCCATGAGCCCTTCATTTACAGATATCTAAATTATTGCAGTCATCCAGTGTAATTACAGTCCTCTAAATCATCTACAGACATTTAAATTATTACAGCCATCTAATTTAATTATTTACAGACCCTTAAATAATTACAATCATCCAGAATAATTACAATCATCTAAACGAAATAGATAATATAATTAATAATTAATAAATACAAGCAAAATAGGAATAATGATAATTAACACCCTTCTAGTCCTATCCCATATTCCCCATATAGAATAGAAACCCTTTCCCCCCGTACCTGATATCGAAGCGTATCCAACTAAGGATTAGCGAAAGTCAATGACGAGCTTTGGAGCTTGCAATAAATCCGATGACATGACAGTTGACTCGAACACATATGAGGTCAAAAGAACATTCAAAAAGTTAGAAATACTTAAACGTTCGTTTCAATGAATTAATGAATTAGTCGTGTTTTTCGACGTACCTATTCGAAGGATACAAAACAGTGGCCACAATTCGAAAACGCCAATCGAATGACCCAAAGGACCAAATCATAGTGACACGGGGTCTTCCTCAATAGGTATCACGGCCATGGAAGCAAGGGAATTCGAAACTGTGTAATTGGATGAAATAAACGCATGGTGGTTCGATTCTGGTGAGAAGAATTCAAGTTTATGCTTGGTTCACGCAAAGAGTGTTTGAGGGGGTCGGAGATGGCGGAAAACCACTCGCCTAGGGTGCTGGTTTATGGTTCGTCCTCGCAAACAGTAACCTGATAGGAGAAACTAATGACATATTCGGAACTAGTGGCAGAATCCGAGTGGGAAGGTGAAATTTGGCGGTTTGCCGTGGAGAGAGGAGGGAGAACGAGATGGTGGAGGAAGAGACGTTAGAGTTTCGCAGCTGGTTTTGTTTCAAGGAAGAAAGACCGACGCTGGTGATGACAACCTAGGATGGATTCCCTAAAATAAATAAAATCAAGCCTAAGATGGAAAAGTTAGATTGTTGAAAATAACACATCTGTCTTGTTTTGGTCATATCTCAAGATCTAGAAGTCCTATTGGCACGTTTCTTGATGCGTTGGAAAGATAAGAAAGATTCCTACAGTTTTATTTCCAGCCATAATTTCAGATTCGGTTACTAATATGATGCAAAATGGGCAGGAAGTCGAAGACAGATCTTTAGATAGGTTTATGCTTTCTGAATATCCACTTATAAGTTCTATTTGATTAGTCATTTGTTAAGGTATTTGTACGCAACTAAGTAAAGATAGTTAAGATTATCATTAGGAATAACGTCACTTACGAGTGACCTTTTGTTTATATCTCCATGCTTCCCAAAACGGCTATATATATGTGCCTATCTAGAATGTAAAAATGAGATTTGAATTATGAATGAAAATTGAGTTTCCTCCATTTGTGAGAGCTTCCCTTGCGTTCTTGGGTCAAAGAACCAAATCCGATCTTATCAAGGCAACTTGTGGCGATCAAAATACATGACTTATCACTCACTTTCTCATCCATTTCTTGAGTGTGGCGTCAATATCCTTCTCTAAACCTCCAATTTCAACACGGTCTCTCTTCTGTTCTCATCGTTTGGTATTCAGAGCCAAGTTGTCGGTTTCCTAGTCAGGGTGATATACGCAGCGATTGGAAAGGTCTGTTTATTTTCAATAATATTATTTTATTTTCATCATGTGGAATTCTAGAGACATGTATTATAAAAATGAGTGTCTTGAAAATTCACTTGAGAAGTATAAGGTTAGTGATTGGTTGAAGAATACACACGAGAAAATAGATAGAGAAAAGGAGAAAATACAAAGAGAAAAAAAGAGGGCTGAAAGAGAGAGTGAAAGAAGAATGAGAAGAGAGGAGAGAATGGAAAGAGCGATTGCTGCTAGTAAGGAAATATTCTGGGCGGATATCCGTAAAGCACAAGAGAAGTATAAAGAAAAAAATATTCAAAAGAAAGAGGAATTGAGAGAAAAAGAAAAAGAGAGTAAAAAGAAAGTGGAATCGAGAGAAAAAGAAATTGAGAATAAGCATGTCATTTTGGATTATTGTTATAATCCTAACCTTTTTCATAAGTGTGATGATTTCATTATCAAGATGGTTGTGGATGATATTTCAACAGAAGAAGCTTGCAAGAAGGAAGATGAAGAAGTGCTTCCAAAGACACAATGTAGTGTTTCCACCGAATTGCAAGAGATAAACATTAGGAAGTCGTGGAAAACTACTACACTAACACCTTCCTCAAAGTTGGTTTGTGTAGTCAAGTGTTGGGTTTCATCTTACTCTATTCATTTGCCTAACATTTCTTTCTTATGTCATGAAAAGTATAAAGTAAATGAAGGAGAATGTTCCCTACGAGTGGCTCCCTCTCATGAGGTTGACAAAGATGATTATGTGTTTGAATCCAAAAGTAATGCGGGGCAAAGAAATCTTTCCAATGAGCTTGCAAAATTTTCAAAGGTGAAAAATATATATGATGGATTCTTTAGGCTTGTTTTTGACCACGGAGGTATTAAAGATAAGAATTCGAGGTCGAATTCTCTCGAAGAACGAGGGAATGATGACAACCTAGGATGGGTTCCCTAAAATAAATAAAATCAAGCCTAAGATGGAAAAGTGAGATTGTTGAAAATAACACATCTGTCTTGTTTTGGTCATATCTCAAGATCTAGAAGTCCGATTGGCGCGTTTCTTGATGCGTTGGAAAGATAAGGAAGAGTCCTACAATTTTATTTCCAGACATAATTTCAGATTCGGTTACTAATATGGTGCAAAACGGGCAGGAAGTCGAAGACAGATTTTGATCAATATATTAATGTATTTATTTTAATTTGAGTAATAAAAAGAGGAAACCCTTGGCTTGCATGCCTTGGTGACTCTTTAGATAGGTTTATGCTTTCTGAATATCCACTTATAAGTTCTATTTGATTCGTCATTAGTTAAGGTATTTAACAACTAAGTAAAGATAGTTAAGACTATCATTTGGAATAATGTCACTTAGGAGTAACCTTTTGTTTACATCTCCATGCTTCCCAAAAAGGCTATATATATGTGCCTATCTAGAATGTAAAAATGAGATTTGAATTATGAATGAAAATTGAGTTTCCTCCATTTGTGAGAGCTTCCCTTGTGTTCTTGGGTAAAAGAACTAAATCCGATCTTATCAAGGCAACTTGTGGCGATCAAAATACATGACTTATCACTCACTTTCTCATCCATTTTTTGAGTGTGGCGTCAAGATCCTTCTCTAAACTTCCAATTCAACATGGTCTCTCTCAATTTTCATTCATAATTCAAATCTGATCTTATCAAGGCAACTTGTGGCGATCAAAATACATGACTTATCACTCACTTTCTCATCCATTTCTTGAGTGTGGCGTCAATATCCTTCTCTAAACCTCCAATTTCAACACGGTCTCTTCTCTGTTCACATCAGCTGGGTTATGGGCCGGTTCAGAATCTGTGGGTTTCATGAGTTCAATAAGCTGGTGCGCGTGGACTGGGTCAGGGGGCTGCGGGATCGATAAACATGGGGGTGTGCGAGTAAAATAAGCCAAATACTCAATTTTAAGCAATTTTCAAAGACCATTTTAAATATACATAATATTTAAACACATCTATAACTCAAAATAATTTCTCAAAGTAAATTATACTTAAACACTAATATTAAAAAAAATAAAAATAAATAAATACATAACAATAAACACATATTCCCAATAACCTATAAAAATACAATTACACGTGATTTCAACTAATTTTAATAATTCAAACACGCAATAAATAATAATAATTTAATTTTATCAATTAAAAATAATTCATAAAACAATAACATAATAAAAGGATCACAATGCACGAAAATCGGGGTGTTACAATTCAACCCCCCTTAAAAGAAATTTCGTCCTCGAAATTTCATAAGCTCAAGGACAAAATAAAAGAAGCAATACTTGAAGAGTTCAAACATTCGGGAGAAAAATCTAAACCTTGTCAACGTCACAAGAGATGATGAGTCGACGACATCAAGGCAAGAAATGGAAGGCATCAATGAAAGAAAAGACAAAGTGAAAATTTTATGACCAGGAATTGTGAACATTTAATGTACAAAATATCTTCAATATATTCCGGATTGTAAATAATGTGTCGGCCTAACACATCCTTACAACCAAGACTCTATCGAAGTTTATTCTTCCACGTAAGCATTCACAAGTGTCACCACTCAAGAAGAATAGTCGTGACACACTCTAACAAAAGCAAAGAACTCAGACTAAGAATGAATAATGAACTTTGTCTCCTAAATTGCCTAATACAATCTTGAGTAAAAGAAGAGTCAATAAAGAAGCATTTAAATTGCAAAGAATCAAAAACAACACGAATAGACTAACTCAAAAGAAGGAAAGCTGAGACAACAACGACAATTATACAAAAGTATCAAGTAGAACTCAAGTATTTATTCATATGAAAATGCACAAAAGAGAATTAAGGAAGGAGTTGGGCTTAGATTGTTGGGTTTTGCACCCACTAGAGATATTGAGTCACTGGTCACTATAAGAGTGATAAATGGACTCGGGTCACACAGTAAAACATATTGATTCTAAAACTAAGAACATTACTAACAAGCATAAAAATCAATCCTAATGATATTATATAAAACTCACTAAACGTAAATAGTACAAACAAAGTATAGTTATGTTGTCACGACAACACAGACAACACTGTAGTACAAAATTCCGGCAAAACAACAGTCACACAATTCGCATAACTAAGAACGTAAAGGTCAATCAATGTAGATCTCAAAAAAACTTAATACCTAAACAAAAACAAAAACAAAATTACAAGGAAGCAGAAATCATATGAGTGACCTTACCCAAGTCTTTTTTGATTGTTAATTAAATTAAGTACGGATATACGTGAACTTAAAGTAATAAAAACAAGTTAAGAAAACAAAAAAATCAAGCAACCTCAATAGCTTTTTTTTCCATGTATCTATCTATTTTATATATGTAAAGGAGACTTGAACTATTTTTAGTGAAAGTTTCAAGTGTAAACCATTATTTACCTTAAATAGTCATTATTTACTTTAAATAGTCATTATTTACTTTTAGATTGAAAGCACAAAGCCACTAACTTATAATTAAATGATGTTTTAGTCGAATAATACATAATTACTTATATTGTATGAAAAATGATATTTTGCTCTATATTATATATGTAAAGGAGACTTGAACTATTTTTAGTTAAAGTTTCAAGTGAAACCATTATTTACCTTAAATAGTCATTATTTACTTTAAATAGTCATTATTTACTTTTATATTGAAAGCACAAAGCCACTAACTTATAATTAAATGATGTTTTAGTCGAATAATATATAATTACTTATATTGTATGAAAAATGATATTTTGCTTTTGAACATATAGAAATTGATTGTTGTTTCTCCATATTCCTTTAATTTTTATCCAAATGATTTCAGTTTACAAAAGAAAAATCCATATGATTTCAGACGTTGCCAATCAGTGGGTGCGCTACATATTGAGCTGAAGTCATTAAACTTTGAAGTGCAATGGTTGATTCATTCGTTTACAATAATTAAACATTTCAAATCCAATTGTCCCTTCGATTTTTTCCCAATTAAATAATACTTGAAGCTTCATGTATTATGGGCTTATGGCACAAATGCTTTGCCCTTCCATTTCTTTATCGCTCTGTGATTAAAATCTTCATATAAAGCTTTATGTGTAGGAATATTCTTTTTTACTCTCTTTTCATTTTTTCCTCACTCACATTTATTCTTATTTCATTTTTGCTTTCTAAAATAACGAATATGAACTCAGCAGATTGGAAAACTGATGGAATATATAGTGATTAGTAGTATATTACTACTATTAATTAATATTATAGGACTCTAAAAGTCATATTCCTACTCACTTTATAAACCCTATCTACTTACTCACACATCCAACTTACTCACTCTTATTTTCAGCTCTATTTTTTTGTTCTCATCTTTACTATAAATCATGGTTGCTCTTTGTTGGTGTGCTATTGCCACTCTGAAATTTATGTGCTTTTCCTTTCAATTGGCTTTCGCACAAGCATGATTGTGTGACCTCTCAAATACATTATAAAAAGGTTGGTAGTGTTCACTTCTTTTTGCTTATTAGAAAAAACAATTCTTAGTTTTGTTTTTTTGTATAAAATGTGGTTAAGCCCCAGCAATACTTTCTTTTTACTTGACGAATATGAAACTTTTTTTTTACATGTAGATTTTTAATTTATCTTATATTTAATCATTGTATATAGATAGGAAATTAAATTTACTTTTCAGGGTTAGCTCATTCTGTTGCTGTGAAAATGATGAAGAGACGCCAAGGAAAGCGTGTCAGGCTCTACGTGAAGGGTACAATCCTTGGGTACAAAAGATCCAAACACATCTTTGATACAAATTGAAGGAGTGAACACCAAGGAAGAAGTAGCTTGGTATGCTAGCAAGATAATGGCTTACATCTAAAAGGCCAACGCCTCATGGTAACATTGGTGTTGTTTGTGCAAAATTCAAGTCAAACCTTCCTCCTAAATCAATTGGGGCAAGAGTTCTTATGTATCCAAGTAGCATATGAGATTCAGGGGATTAAAAACTCGGTAGAATTCTCTACTGGTTTTTAGCCAGAAGGGTTTTTGTTTAATATGAAATAGATAATATAATTAATATTTAATAAATACAAGCAAAATAGGAATAATGATAATCAACGTCATTCTAGTCCTATCCCCTATTCCCCATATAAAATAGAAACCCTTTTACCCCCTACTTGATATCGAAGTGTATCCTAAGGATTAGCGAAAGTCAATGACTAGCTCTGGAGCTTGCAATAAATCCAATGACGAAACTGTTGACTCGAACACATATGAGGTCAAAAGAACATTCAAAATGTTAAAAATACTTAAACGTTCGTTTCAATGAATTAATGAATTAGTCACGTTTTTCGACGTACCTATTTGAAGGATACAAAACAGTGGCCAAAATTCGGAAACGCCAATCGAATGACCCAAAGGACACAATCATAGTGACACGGGGTCTTCCTCAATAGGCATCACGGCCACGGAAGCAAGGGAATTCGAAATTGTGTAATTGGATGAAATAAACGCATGGTGGGTCGATTCTGGTGAGAAGAATTCGAGTTTATGCTTGGTTCACCCAAAGAGTGCTTGAGGTGGTCGGAGATGGCGGAAAACCACTCGCCTAGGGTGCTGGTTTATGGTTCGTCCTTGCAAAACAGTAACCCGATAGGAGAAACTAATGACATATTCGGAACCAGTGGCAGAATCCGAGTGGGAGGGTCAAATTTGGCGGTCCGCCGTGGAGAGAAAAGGGAGAACGATATGGTGGAGGAAGAGAGGTTAGGGTTTCGCAGCTGGTTTTGTTTCAAGGAAGAAGAAGACCGGCGCTAGGTTATGGGCCGGGTCAGAATCTGTGGGTTTCGTGAGTTTAGTAAGCTGGTGCGCGTGGACTGGGTCAGGGGGGTGCGGGATTGATAAACAAGGGGTGTGTGCGAGTAAAATAAGCCAAATACTCAATTTTAAACAATTTTCAAAGACCGTTTTAAATATACATAATATTTAAACACACCTATAACTCAAAATAATTTCTCAAAGTAAATTATACTTAAAGACTAATATTAGAATAATAATAATAATATTAATAATAATAATAATAAATATATAACAACAAACACATATTCCCAATAACCTATAAAAATACAATTACACGTGATTTCAAATAATTTTAATAACTCAAACACGCAATAAATTAAAATAA
This sequence comes from Astragalus glycyphyllos, assembly GCA_963573325.1. Classification (NCBI taxonomy): domain Eukaryota; kingdom Viridiplantae; phylum Streptophyta; class Magnoliopsida; order Fabales; family Fabaceae; genus Astragalus; species Astragalus glycyphyllos. The sequence goes on along the minus strand of OY754310.1, from coordinate 29,261,585 downwards.
TTTAATCTTATCAATTAAAAATAATTCATAAAACAATAACATAATAAAAGGATCACAATACACGAAAATCAAGGTGTTATAGATATTCTTTAAGAGTGGGAACTAGTAAGACATCTTTAATGAGTTGATAAACTCCAATTATGTGCATTTTTTTGATATGTTTTTGAGTCATCTTTAGAGTAATTATTCTTGATTAAATAACTGACTTAAATTACTCTATATTTGCAGGAAGGTAGAAAAAGAAAAAGGATACAAATATGGGCTGAAATTAGAAAAAAGACTAACAAATAAAGGAAAACAAACCCAAGCCCAAGCCCAATAATGCAAGAAGGCCCAGGGTGATAAAAAGAAGAAGATCCTCTTGGTGATTTCAATTGAAAGTGATGCACATGTGACTTGGAGAGAAAGATACAGACATGAAGTGGATAGCAAGCAACACATATTTAGGAAGGATCTAAATCCTAATATTTATGGTTGGCATATCTTGCTATTAAAAGTGGTAGCAATCTTGACTTGAGGAAAAAGGAATATCACACTACCCTAGCATGGGGAGAAAGAAAAGGAACTAATATAAATGGAGAGCTTCCCTTGTGAAAAGGGGAGTCGCACACCACATAAACAAATGATAGCTACACGAACGCTGCGGAGGGAGAGAAGAGTTTTTTGACACCGTTCTTGACACTTTGAAAGAGCTTTGGAGTAAAAGAAGGAGATTAAAGACAAAGATTAAGACTTTCTCTATTTCTGGGTTATTCTTATTTCTGTAATTCATGAACCTTATTTTTCTTGTATTGTTCTTTATTATTATGGACACCTAAATCCTCTTCTAGGGTCTTAGGTGGATTTTGCAAGTTTAGAGACTTTTATGTTCTAATTTCATATTTGAATTCTAGTTTTTATTTCAATTAATATTGTCCTATTGTTTTTATCACATAATTAGGATTAGCTACCCTTTGCATGTTCATAATCAATTAGTTGATCAGCGACCGTACTGCAATTAGTTGGTGGACCTATAAGATAATTGGGGCTATAATTAATGCATGACCAAACTTTAATTTAGTCTTCCAATCATTCAACCTTTTTCTACTTTATGTTTTTATTGAATTTAAATTCTAGCATGACCAAACTAGGGTTATTTAGGAAAAAGAATATTAATCGCGAATGTCCAAACGGATTAGTAGCTTTAGTAAAGGGAATGGTAATTGAATAAAATAAGGGAATTCAGGTAGAATTAGAGATAAGGGAATTGAAGCATGCAAGTGAAACCGCAACCCTAGATCTCTCTCCATCGATTAAACTTAATAGTTTAATTCTTGCTATTTAATTCTCTTTATTTCGTTTCTATAACATAAAACTATTTGTTCGTTTAAACATTAAATAATCTTGAATAGTTTAGTACTTGTTAATTAATCTCTGTGGATACGATATTCTTTTATACTACTTCTGCGAAAGAGTACACTTGCTCTGAGTGTGTTTTTAACGCAACAAGTTTTTGGCACCGTTGCCGGGGATTAATTTAGCAATATTAAACGAAATAGATTTTTATTGCTTTAGACATTTTTTTATGCTTTAGTTTTAATTTTTTTATTTATCTTATTGAAAAAAAATACAAAAAAATTGCCAATACTTTCCTAATAGACCGCTGCAGTTCACTTTTTTGCAGAAAAGTTTAAATCATGGTTAAGACTCTTGGAGATTATATTAGAGAGGCAGAGGCGAAAAGGAATTCAGAAAAGTCATGTTGGTATATGCCTCAATGTGAAATCCCATTTTCTCCTCCTCCTTTTTATGAGCCTTATTCAAATTATTGGGATGAGCCACCTCCTTATTCCTCCAACTGGGATAATTATGAGTCACTACAAGTGCAGAGGAAAGAGGAGGAATCTGATATTGATGAGGTCTTGGCCAAATTTATGGAGCAAACAAATGAAAGATTTGATAGATTTGAGAAAAATATGGATGAAAAATTTGATACCCTTGGGAGAAGAATTGATACATTGGGGGATACCATGACAGATCAAATCTCAAATATCATTGCTTTGTTGTCTCAAAAGGCCCAACAAACTCCTTATTCACAAACTAAGTCTACCCCAAATGAAGAATCTGAGCAATACAAAGATAATATTCTTAGTAATGATGAAGAATTCTCCGTAGAAGCTAATTTAGAGGAAGAAGCTCTCAAGAAAGATGAAGAGACTCCTACCGAGGGGAGTCAAATTGAGACAACAGATTCCACTGACGAGAGCGGTTGTGAGGAGAATGAGAAAGATCCATTGGTTCATGAGTTGGAGAAAGAGGAGAAAACCCAAACTTTTGGGCAAATTGTTTTAACTATTGGTGATGCTGTGATTGAGGTTTATAAGGGAAATGTAACTTTAAGGAGTGGTAAAGAAGATGATGTTATTAAAGCTTTAAATTCCAATGATTTTTTCTCTTCTTTAGCTTCTCCTTATTATAATGATGTGGTTGAAACTAATATTTTTAGTGATTTAAAGATGCAGGACCTTTTGGAAAAAGTTCTTATTTTGCAGGATCCTAGCATAGTGGTAGATGGAGGTAAAATTAAAAATCCACAATCCTTTGAAGTTTAACCACCACGTGGAAAAAGAAAGAACAATGTCAACCACATGGTTAGACAACTAAGAAGGTGCACTGCATTAGATGTAAAATTTGCTCTTGGAGAACCCCCTGATTGAGCATCAACTATCGTCAGACTCAAGACGCTAATCAAGCGCTTCGCAGGAGGCAACCTGTGTTTAATTTTCAACTATTTTTATTTTGCTTTTGTTTTGTTTTTTTTTTGGAAATAAGCTCCAACTACAAGCTCTCTCAGGGAAGTCTCTCTTACTCTCTCTATGCATTTATTTTTGTTCCTATTTGATTATTTTGCATTGAGAACCATGCTTCATGCTAGTGTGGGGGGAGAATATTATATCTTGTCACTTGATCTCTATTAATGCACATACCCACAACACGTGTTGATAGCATTTTTTCTGGCTTGTTTTGAATGAACTACGCTAAAAAAAAATAGAGATTTTGCCTTTAGGGGATCCCATAATTAATTTACTTGACAGACTTGTGCTTAATTGTAACTGTGGGGTTGTCCTTAGGAAGCTGATAATTAGCATTTGTCCCTCTTGAGTACTTTTGGTGAACTAGCTTCTAAATGTGAGATTTGAGCCTTCATAAGGGGATTGATACTAAATCATAAATTTCTACCCCTTTTCTTTCGATGAGTGTGTTTCCCAATTTGCTACATTCTAGAATTTGTCTTTTGACCATTTCAAGGCGAAAATTGATTTGCATCATGTAAAAAGATTTGGGAAATTTAGGTATTTTTCTGGCCTCAGAGTTGTTTGTTGAATTTATCCCTTAGTTTCCCTCTTTGAGCCTATTTATTATATTTTTTCTTTGGTACCCAGATATAATTTTTCCTTTTTTTGTTTGTGGTAACCATTTGAAATTAAATGTGGAGCAACTATTGAAAATTACAATTTCGTCCTATATTTTAGTTGTCCATATTGTCAGGACTAAAATTTCGTCCTATACTTTAGTTATCTATCTTGTCAGGATGAGGAGAAAAAATGGAGTGAATCATGTGCTTACAAAAATATTTTCATACAAAGGAAACAAAATAGGAATTTTCATGTACTTACCTTTTCCTCCTATGAAAAAAAATAATAGAAAGAAAATTTGAAAAAAAAAAGAAAGCAAGAAGGAGGAAAAGGCGCATCAAATGAATGAAAGAGCCAAAGGGCAAATCCAAAAAAAAACGAAAGAGTCTACTAAAGAGAAAAAAAAGAAATCAAAAAGAGTCGACTCAATAGGAAAAAAAAATGAAGAAATGGAAGTGAAATTAGTTTCGAGTTTAGACAAAAAATTGTAAAATAGATAGGAGCTCCATATTTGGTTTCAAAGGTTACTATTTGTTTCTTGTTTTTTTTAGCCCTTTGATTATCCCTTTCTTCTTGTTTCCTACCCAACATGAATTCACCCCTGGCCCCATTACAACCCATGAAACCCCATCTTTTGCATGCATGTGAACTATTTAGTGGAGATTTGGTCAAATTACAAGCTTATGGTAATGGGCATTTTGTTGAATCTTGAGTGTATTTTCCCTAGTTCCTACATATTTAGAGAGATTGTGAGCGAGTGCCCTTGTTCACAGAAATGTATTCTTTAGGGACATGAGCCTCTAATTGGGCAACCTCTTGACACCTCAGATGTGCTATATTGTCTATTGCCTGTCATTGTGTTTCTAATTTTGGGTCCCTTATTTGGCTGTCTCTATTACTTAATTGAAAATTTTATTGAGCCAGAAAATTTGCTTGAGGACAAGCAAAAGTTAAGTGTAGGGGAGTTGATAAACTCCAATTATGTACATTTTTAGATATGTTTTTAAGTCATTTTTATAGTAATTATTATTGATTAAATAAATAACTGACTTAAATTACTCTATATTTGCAGGAAGGTAGAAAAAGAAAAAAGATACAAATATGGGCTGAAATTAGAAAAAAGACTAACAAATAAAAGAAAACAAGCCCAAGCCCAATATTGCAAGAAGGCCCACGGTGATAAAAAGAAGAAGATCCCGTTGGTGATTTCAATTGAAAGTGATGCACATGTGACTTGGAGAGAAAGAAACAGACATGGAGTGGATAGCAAGCAACACATATTTAGGAAGGATCTAAATCCTAATATTTAGGGATTGACATATCTTGCAATTAAAAGTGGAAGCAATCTTGACTTGAGGAAAAAGGAATATCACACTACCCTAGCTTGGGGAGAAAGAAAAGGAACTAATATAAATGGAGAGCTTCACTTGTGAAAAGGGGAGTCGCACACCACATAAACAAATGATAGCTACATGAACGCTGCAGAGGGAGAGAAGAGTTTTTCGACATCGTTCTTGACACCGTGAAAGAGCTTTGGAGTAAAAGAAGGAGATTGAAGACAAAGATTAAGACTTTCTTTATTTCCAGGTTATTCTATTTCTGTAATTCATGAACCTTATTTTTCTTTTATTGTTCTTTATTATTTTGGACACCTAAATCCTCTTCTAGGGTCTTAGGTGGATTTTGCAAGTTTAGAGACTTTTATGTTCTAATTTCATATTTGAATTCTAGTTTTTATTTCAGTTAATATTGTCCTATAGTTTTTATCACATAATTAGGATTAGCTACCCTTTGCATGTTCATAATCAATTAGTTGATCAGCGACCGTACTGCAATTAGTTAGTGGACCTATAGGATAATTGGGGCTATAATTAATGCATAACCAAACTTTAATTTAGTCTTCCAATCATTCAACCTTTTTGTACTTTATGCTTTTCTTGAATTTAAATTCTAGCATGACCAAACTAGGGTTAATTTAGGAAAAAGAATATTAATCGCGAATGACCAAACAGATTAGTAACTTTAATAAAGGGATTGGTAATTGAATAAAATAAGGGAATTCAGGTAGAATTAGACATAGGGGAATCGACGCTTGCAAATGAAACCGCGACCCTAGATCTCTCTCCATCGATTAAACTTAGTATTTTAATTCTTACTATTTAATTTTCTTTATTTCGTTTCTATAACATAAAACTATTTGTTCGTCTAACACTATAAGAAAAATTGGTTTTTCCAGCGACCAAAATCTGCCGGAAATTTGGACTTTTCGGCGGATTTTATCCGCTAGTAAAACCGTGTAGCAAACAGTTTTCGGCGGATTTTAGCCCCTCGGAAAATCTGCTGGAAAATAAGCCAAATCCGCCGGAAAAGCACCTAAATCTGCCGAAAATACCAAAGTCAAAAAAACGAAATTCAAAAAAATCTGCCGGAAAGTCCTCAAGTCCGCCAGAAATTAATTTTTTTTTTAGTTTTTCTGAATTTTAAATTTTAATATGTATTTTAATAAAAAGTATAAAAAAATGAAATTGAAGTAAAATATTGAATGGTATTGTTGAAGTAGGAAGGAATAAAAGACAATATGAGAAGAAATAATATAGGAGAGAATAAGAATGAGGAAGTATGAAGAAATAAGAATGAAGAAGTGAGAATGAAGAAGAAATAAGAATAAAGAAGTGAGAATGAATAAGAATGAAAATTTTCTCATCAATTCTTTTGTCGAGAATATTTTCCCGATAGGCTCTCATTTGAGAATCAATTTATTTTATCTTTGTATTTTATCTTTTTCGAGAATCATTTGAGAATAGTCTTCTACGGTCTCCGACTCCTTCATATTTAATAATTCAAATTTACGCCTTAGACTTTGGAGTTTGCCGGAATGTACCTTGGCGATTCCTTGAAACTGCTCTTGTAGTATACTCCATTCATCCTTGACAGTAGAAGCTCCCATTATCCTCGGAAAAATAGAGTCACCAATAGCTTGTTGCAAAAAAAATAACGCCTTTGAATCTTTTAGTTTATTTTCCTTCAACTCTTTCTTTTGAGCTACATTAAGAGTTGAAGTATCTGCAGGAACGGTAAATACTTCCTCTACAACTTCCCATAGAACTTGAGAGCAAAAAAATGTGTTCATTTTAATGCTCCAAAAATCATAGTTTTCACCGGAAAAAGTAGGGACTTGAGTATTACATGATGATTGGGTGTTACTAGCCATAGGCTAAGAAAATTATGGAAGCAGTGTAGAATGTCGGTAGTGATTCTTAGTAGGTAGTTGGGTAGTTTATCAACGCGCAATACATGACCAAACGTAGCTCTGATGCCCGTCTCATGCTCTCTAAGTATTTCACCAATATATTCCCAATCACTATAACTCTCATTTGCTAATTGGCCTCTACCATCCCACGACTTTGAAAAATTTTACAACAAAAACAAAATACTCTATCAAGCTCATTCGAATAAACAAGCGAATTACTATTGCACTTCTCTTTATTTTATAAAACTCTAGTATACAAATTAGACGTAAAACATCTAAAACATATATCTTTAGGACCATTCATAATATCTCGTTTAGGACCTTTATCAACTAATAATTTAATCATTTTAGAATCTAGAGCATTCCATGTTCTTGGATCAAATATATAAATGGGATGTTCAAATGGCTTTGCTTGCTCTACATTTTTAGTATCTCTAATTTGAGTTTCAACATCAACATTCAAATTATCCTCCTGTTTACCTTGGATTTTGGTAAACACCGCTAGTTTGAAATTGCTTCTGTTTGCAGGATCAACTAGTAAATCCTAAGACCATTTGTGTTAAAGTTTTCCCCATAATTATATGTGCTTTTGTAGTTTAAAAGTAAAAAGAAGAAGATAACCGTCGATCTCGCGCGAAACCGTCGGATTTCCTCAATGAGGGAGAATAAAACAAAGAAAAAATTGCAGAAAAGCAAAGAAGAAAACAAATTAAAATTGCATTAATTGTAAAGAAAGTTGGTGCACAGATCATACATTCTTCTCTTGGCTCGTTTTCTCTGTAATGTGTTGGAAGTTAGAGCGTGAGAATTCTGTAATGAGATTGTGACCCCTTTTTCCTATGAGAAACTCCTATTTATATGAGGAGGGAAAACGCTAAAACTAACTAACTGTACAGAGAATTTAAAAAAAAAAGGAAACTGCTACAGCCTTCGACTAGGATAACTACCAAAGCTTCGACAGCGAGCACTTGCTTTTGACTTGCTATTGAATTCAATTTTCTTCTCGCCGAAATATCACCCTTCAAATCTAGTTAAGTTTGAAGCTTTGTCGAATTTGCTTTCTGATACAACTCTTCTGTGTTGAAACTAACACATTCTTCTAAGAAAACCAAAGTTAAACTGCGTTGACTGCATTTAATTTAGTCTGTCGAAATTACAGGCTAACACCTCCATATTAACATCTTCAACATTTTCAGGATCAACATTTTGAGTTTCAACATCAACATTCAAAATAGCATTCTAATTAGCATTCTAATTGACATTTTGAGTTCCTTTCATTGTTGTCCATTTTGGGTTTTTGGTGTAACTTTGGTTCATGCTTATGTTGTCTTTAAATTTATTATGGTTATTTCATTCTGTTTTTCAGTTTAGTGCATAAAATGAACATGATTTGATTAGGCCAAAATGTATTGTGAATGATGATATCACTGAACTTGCAATTAATATGCATGAAATTTTCCTAAACAATGAGACTGGTGATTTAGAGAATGATAGCTAAGAAAACTTTCTCTAATTTGGTTCACTTAATTTATTGATGTTACAAAGATATGTATTTTTCCCACATTATCAAATATTGATGTATACATATCTCTTTCATGTTTCCAGAAATGAATGATAACAAGAACAATTTTCAGACTTGAGTATTTGAATTGAGTCGCTTTGCTCCTTTGTGTAACATCAATGAATGATAACAAGTATCAGACATGATCAAGGTGATGCAGGTTGACTTGTCAATAAGAAGTGTATTGGAAGTGTATTGGCTCCTTTGTCGCAGTTCTTGTTACTATTAAAAGCTATTCGAATGGTCCTTTATAAGGTATTATTGTATCAGGTGCATAACTTGTCTACTAAATACCTTCCTTTTCCTATGTGCTCTGTTCTATCCTAAGGTATTAGCAGGCATTTTTGTGGCAATAGAATAGAGTAGATTTGAGCTGGAGTTTGAGTATTAGATAATTTGTATACTATTTAGAGTACATGTTACTTGGGATTTGAGTATTAGATGATTTTTCCTCAATTATTTTTAAACTAACTGAAGCAACTCAAAACATGGTGAAGCGTAAAAAGTTGATTACTGCTTGGATAGTCGAGTGGCAGTGCCAGTGAGGCGTAAAAAGTTGATTACTGCTTTCATTTTAAACTAAATGAAAGCTCTAATGCTTGTGGCAGTGCCAGTGAGTGTTTGTTTTATTAAAAATATAAATCCCATTAGGAAATTTTTAGTTAGTTAGTATTCTCTAGAGCTCTTTATATATAGCACATTGTATTCACTTTTAGTCATCGCATATGCTCTTTACCTCTCCGATGAGTATGATCTATGCCTATATAATCCTATGATTCTTAATATGGTATCAGAACGATACCCTAGAGATGAGGATGACGCTTCCGACTCTGATTCTGATTCAGTTACGGATGAAGATTTCAGTGATGCAGAAGATGGTGTTCCACCATTGTTGTTTGCAGATCTAGAAGTGCAAGATGCTTCACTGCTTTGGCAAGGAAATGAAATGACCATCTCGAAATTGTTTCGGTAGTTTCAGTCAAGATTCTATTTTTGATATGATTTTGTCGCTCCGCCAATTTCAATCGAACCAGAATCTGATGGATCCAACATCAAGATTGGTGAAATCATATGTCTCTTACAACCTTCAAACAGATGGGAGCAAAAGTCCTTCGCGCTGGGTACTACTGGACCACTTTGCAAGCCAATTGCCTATATCTTACGTTAGTAAGTGCGATAGGTTCCAGAGGCACGCAAAGAAAGCTCAACCTCCCCCGAAGAAACTGCATGAGAACGTCGTACCATGTCCCTTCAACACTTAGGGGCTAGACTTGCTTAGACCCTTTCCCCAGGCTGTTGGACAACTCAAATACATAATGGTGGCAGTCGACTACTTCACTAAATGGACATACAAACATGGGCTGCCACACACCATCATTACAGACAACAAAACCCAGTTCACAAGAGCAGTTTTCCAAGACTCTTGCACAAAACTCAAAAATTACTGTCAAATTCGCCTCGGTAGAAAACCCACATACGAACAGCCAAGTAGAGTTCGCCAACAAGTTTATCCTAAGTGGGCTCAAGAAGCACCTAGATAAGGCTAAATGAAAACTGGACGAGGAAGTCAATGGGGTGCTCTGGGTTTACCACACCACCCAACAGTCGGCTACGAGGGAAGCCCCTTTTCGACTCCCTTACAAAATGGAGGCAATAATACCAGCCCATGAGGTGATATCCAGGAGGATGAACTTGTCTTGGGGATCCATAAACAGGCGAAAATAAGAGAATTCAAAAACTATACGCCTAGGAATCGTAACCACATCTAGAGCAGAAAAGAAAGATCATAGACCAATTGCTCCTAAAACCAAGAGATACCAAAGGGTCCACACACCATCCATAAAACAAACTATGTCTACACTCGGCCTTAGCCAAGAGCCACTTCCTAGAGAAGTGCTTAATCACAATGATGGTCTCTGAGAGATCTATAGATTTTTGGGAGAATATGATCCCATTACGAGATTCCCATATTGCACAAAGAACCCGAGATCATGATCAGACCCTTCTTATTTCTACTGGAAAGATCTCCATTAAATAGAGTTTAGAATAGAGTAGGAAGAATAGGAGGGAGAACAACTAATACACCTAGCCACTTATACACCTAGCCACTTATACACCTCATACCATTGACAAATGGAAGATTCACGCATGAGAAATTCATGCCTCTCGAACTTCTGATGAGAATTGTAATAAACTCACATGGTTGCGCTGAAATCAAATATAACCCCCCTCCAGAATAATTTCATCCGAGAAGGGAGCCTATTCAGGACAAGGCGCCATGCAAAGGAAACCACCTTAGTTGGAGCAACACTCTTCCATCGAATATTTAATATGTGCACCTCAAGGAGCAACCCCAACGACATTTACCTAAAAGATTGAGACTGAAGAGGCAGATGTTCTTCACACTCTCAGACCCTCATCAGATTTAGATTTACAAACACATACCACTTTACCCACGATATCTTTACCCTCAATCTAGTTTCATCTGAAAAGGAATTCTCTTTGATTACGGACAATCACTTTCCACGACTTCACCGACATCTTAAGGAAAAATAGGTAAGAGATAGGGATATTGTTCAGCATCGAGTTTATAAGGACAATATGTCTCCCAAAACCCACATACTTACTACCCCAACCCTTAAGACGCCTCTGTATTGTTTCAATAACAGGCTGCCAATTAGTGCTAAGGCACCTCAGGTTCTCCTCCACTGGTAAGCCAGTGTATACCTAACAGAAAAATACCAAATCTACAATGGAGAAAACTCGTAGCCATTGTGATAAAAAAAAACCTGAACATTCACACTATTAAACAACTCTTTGAGAAGTTTACTTCGAGCCCTAAAAATTAATAAAAACAGAAAAAAATATCTTTATTATTTAATTATACATTAAAAGCTCAAGTTAATATTTTCTTTATTTGAAATTCAAAAAGAAACATAAATATATATTAAAAAATGGAGGAGCATTTGATTATAAAGTGGCATCTTAATTTTCTTTATGTGAGTCATCATTTGATCGTTATGACGAATTTCAAAAGGCAATTGAAAACAACAAATTAAAACCATAATATCTAATTATTAATTTATATTGAAGGATCAAATTAATGTTTTCTTTATGTGAGATAGGAATTTCAAAAGGAAAAAATATTTAAATTTTAGTTATGTATTGAAGGATCAAATTAATGCTTTCTTTATATATATAATATAAATTCAAATTATAGTAAATAAATTATTGTCATTATGAAATTGTTTACTAGAATTTCTTTTTTTGACTGCATATATCTTTGTTTGACGGCATATATCTTAGAATCTTTAAGAATGAAAACTTTTTGACCGAAAGTTTAGATTTAACAATTGATATATTTAATATGTCACGTAGTAATGAAATAATGTAATTAATCAAGAGGCGAAATTCGAAAGCAACTCAGATATGAGAGTAAATTTTTATTTAATATCAAAGATTTTATTTTGACTCAATTTAATATGATAGTTAGAAATAAATTCTCTTTTACCACTTGGTCTACTATATATCAACCAAAAAAAACTGGTCTACAATAACAATACCAACTTGAGAGTTCTCTAAAGGGTTTGCACGCTTTTGCCACAGAAGGTTGTAATGGAGACCAAATTAGGATGTGGAAAGAAGTGGGTGGGGAAGATTCTGTTGTGGATGTGCTTGTTGTTGGTTATGTTGGATTGTGAAGCAACAACCATCAGCGACGATAGTGCTAGTTCAATTCAGAAGCACTTAAAAAGTATGAACAAGCCACCTGTTAAGTCCATTAAGGTAGAGGCAATTTTGATTTTTTCTTCACCATGCCTTTTTCTTGGACTTTTCTTTTTATTTTTACCCTTTTCCTCTGCGACATTTTCATTGAATGCGTAACGGTTTTTTTAATTGGCTAAATTACGGTTTTAGTTTCTCAAAATTTTCATAAATTTAGATATTTAGTCCCTTTATTTTAAAACTCAGACAGTTAGTCTCACTATATTCAAAAACTCTGATGTTGGAAAAAGAAACCTTTTTTAGTCTTGGATTCCCTTGTCTCATTTAGGAGCTTCAATTAACACATGTTATGTCCATTAAGGTAGAGGCAATTTTGAATTTTTTTATGCTTTTTATTTGTTCCCCTTTTCCCGAGATTCCATAAGAAAAATAATTAAGTTGCTTTTAAGAATTTTGAGAATATTCATAAACATAGTACGTATTTACAAGTTAACTTGTTTTTACGTTTGGGTTTGTGCAAACAGAGTGCTGATGGTGATATTATCGATTGTGTCGATATCTTACACCAGTCGGCTTTCAATCACCCTGACCTCAAAAATCACAAAATTCAGGTATGCTTTGTGACCCCAAAAATCACAAAAATCACATGCATTTACTTTTATTTTTGGTTTGTTGGTCATTTGGGTTTGTAATGTAGATGAGGCCAAGTTTCCATCCAAAAGGGAGCACTTTTGAAGTAAGCAACATGTCTTCAAATTCCAAGCCTTTGAGACAACTTTGGCACAAAAGTGGGAGGTGCCCAGATGGAACAATTCCAATCAGAAGGACCAAAAATGATGAGATATTAAGGGCAAAATCTATCAACTTCCATCACCCAAAATCTGTACAACTTCCATCTAACTTGTACAATATAAGTGCCGGTCATGAGGTAATGAATAATGATAATGCAGTGTTTGACTTGGATGCTTAACTTCTAACTCGTCTTCATATCCCTTACACTCTCTATCTCTCTCATTAAACATTCTACTCTCTTACTTTTTCTCTATATCTCTCTCTTGTAATAAGTATAGTATTATTTTATGTATTTCATGAGAGAATTTGATGTAATTTATTTATTCCTTTGGTTTTACTTGGGAGCAATCAGCATGCTATAGTTTATGTGATTGGAGATAAATACTACGGAGCTAGAGCAACAATAAATATTTGGAACCCCCAAATTCAAGAACCCATCAATGAATTCAGCTTATCTCAAATCTGGGTTCTGGCTGGTTCCTTGGACAATAAGGATCTCAATAGCATTGAAGCAGGCTGGATGGTAGCATTCTAATTTCTTTTTATTCTCATCTACTCATCTTCTATCTAAATTAAATTTCACATTCTCTAATATTATTCTTTGAAACACATTATTTGTCGCTAGCTTGTCTTCTAATGTCTTGTTTTGCTTTCATTTTCTACTTTGGTAATTAGGTTAATCCAAAGTTGTTTGGTGACAATCGAACTAGACTCTTCACTTATTGGACAGTAAGTACTCAATTCAATATTCATTCCAATATGTTATTTCTTATTGATTTCATAAATTAATATTTGATTATTGTCGCAGAGGGATGCATATACATCAACAGGTTGTTATAATATCCGTTGCCCTGGCTTTATTCAGACTTCCGATTATATAGCCTTGGGAGCTACCATCCACCCAGATTCTATATATGCTTCATCCCAATATCATATAGACATCCTCATCTGGAAGGTATATTTCTTTTTCCTACTTTCCTATAATAATATCTTCTATTACTAGACATTGTTGAAAGAAAATAATCCCCACTTTAACAAATGCTAGAATCATATTTTTTAAACTCTAATATTGTTGTGAACCTAATATTATTGTCATTTTGGAATAAAATTATTGTGTAGGACCCAATATCGGGAAACTGGTGGTTGCGATACGGGAATCATAATCTAGGATACTGGCCAGCTTCACTATTCACCTACCTAAGGGACAGTGCCTCATCGATTGAATGGGGAGGAGAAGTTGTGAACACTGAATCTGATGGTCATCACACCACAACACAAATGGGAAGCGGGCACTTCCCTTATGAAGGTTATAGGAAAGCTAGTTATTTCAATAAAATACAGATTGTTGATGGTGACAACAAGCTTAGAGATCCCACAGACCTTAGCACTATCATTGATAAAGAAAACTGCTATAGTATCAAAACTGGTAGGTCTAGTCATTGGGGAAACTACTTCTATTATGGTGGTCCTGGTAGAAACCCTAATTGCCCTTGATCTGTCATGTTAAAAGCTTTACGAGAATACAATAAAAAAGAAAAATTATGGTATTCCTTTAATCTAGTGTAGCTAGTAAGTAACCTATTACTTTCTTTTTTGACTCGTTCAAATCGATGTATTACATCAAAAACAACACAATTTCCCTGTTCATAAAACTGAAAAGTATTACATCAAACTCTACGTCGCACAAGACGACCAACAAGTAACCTGTTACCTACTACTTAGATTCATATGGTTTATGCTCAAAATTATCTTTAAGGTCTCCAAATATTGTTCTAGAAAAAGAGTGATTGGTTTAATAGACTAATAATGAAGTAGAATATTGTATCTTCGTTTACTTCATAAAGTTTAAGATTTCACAATATATTTTTTTAAATACATTTCACAATATCTTCGTTTACTTCATAAAGTTTAAGATTTCACAATATATTTTTTTAAATACATTTCACAATAATAATAATAAAAAAATAGTTGTGACAGCCCGACTTCATAACTATGTTTTTAATTCGGACAATAAGCGACCAACTTTAACTGTCTGCGTATGTGCCTCTGTAAAACACTTTTAAAGTCAAATTACAGTACCAACAACAGCACACTTGCTGTAAAACTCCTTCAGATGGGGATGAGAGAGAAGCTCTCACTTCTCTCTAGAACCATCCTTTCTCCTCCCAACCCTAGGGTTAGTGGAGGTTTTCCCCTCCTTCTTGGAGGCTCTTTTCCCCTCCGGTTGGGGTTTACCGCTGCTCTCCACCGTTTTCTCCCCATAGTGACTGAAGGGGCCTATGTGACTAGCACCTTTTGCTTTAGTCTCTCCAAGTATCTTTCAGCTATCGAATACCAGGGAAATTGGTTGAATCCTGAGAACAAATATAGTCAAAATGTGCCTTTCATAAGTCAAAAATCATCCGGATTGGATTTGGAGAAAAAGACGAGAGTTTCTCTTTTCGTGTTTGCCAAGGACTGGGAGAGGAAGCTACTGATAGTTTGGTTGTTAGATTGGCGTGATTGGTTTGTCTATGTTCCCATAGTTTCTAAACAATCTATGAGTTGTGACTATAATGTTTATGTTGTTTTCATTGAGATGATGATCTTAGGTTGTGGATGGGAAATGTCCCAACACATTTGCTTTCATTCTACTTGTAATGTTGGCTTTGATTTCTATTGAATGAAGATTTCTTACCTTTCAAAAAAAAAGTCGAATTACAGTAGAGCCTAACCTTATAAGTGACCTTTTAAAGTCAGATTCCAGTGATGCCAGACTTTAAAAGTTTATTTTTATTTAAAAAAACTTGCATGGTTCACATGGTTTGGATATTTCTGCACTGGTTCACTGGTTCACATTTGACGAAGTCCAACCGGCCAATTCTATGTGGGTTTATTAATTACCATGGTGCGAATATATGAATTTCAAAAGCATTTTAGACTGTAGAAAAGAGCATGAAAGCATTGAAATAGTGCTTTAATAAACAATAATTTATACCATGATCCAAATTTTTTGCAGAAACGCCATTAATGAATGGAGATTTGAAATGACAAGTTTGACACAAATTTAAAGGAAAAAGATAATAGTGTTCCGGATCGGCCAAACACTTGTAGGCCCAATCTAGCGAAGCCCACAATCCATCTTAACAAGTCGTGCTGATGCGTCCTCTCCATCAAATGATCGAGACACTCTTGTAGAGCACCCATCAAAACATGCCACGTGTTGACACTAATTCCTATAAAAGCACTGTCCCATCAATGTCACAGGTACAAATTTATTACCTCCCATCACGTATTCCATATGCTATCTTAAGCATCAGAGTGTGTGCACGCAGCACCACCCTCGTCGGATCATTGCGCGCAGGATCATCTCGGCCAACAATCAGCACTAGTATTAACAACCAACTCGACAATGACTTAGAACGAGCTAGCTTCTCAGCTTGGTGAGAATCTCGGCTCTCATCCCGACCGAGACTCGCAACCACTACAGTTCACTATCGACCAAAGTGGGAGTACATCTCAACTACTTGTGAATCCGCTCCGAGCATTACGATACCTCCGAATCATCAAACTCAACAGTGAATGAACCCGATGAGAACCACCCCCCAGGTTCGCTCTCAAGTTACTATTCCACCGCCAAGAGACGAAACACCAGACAGTCACGTCAGACATTGCCACTAGAGTAACTCTAAAATCAGAAAGGCCAACATGTGAAAACCATCGCAACGGCAGGACCCATCCAAATCGGTGCCTACTGTAGCAGCCCCATCGGGGGAACCATTGGTGCCTCTTCCGTCCCAAGCTATCCAGAACCTCATCGCCCTACTCAGAGATAAAGCTAGGAGCCTTGCCGACCACAACGCTGGAAGAGCCAATAACTAACAAGACGGATTTAGGAGTATATATCCCAAAATCAGAACATGGAAAACTTCAGAACGTTACCTCAAACGGCGACGTCACTCTGTATGTTGGAGGTCTGAGGGTTCAGCATTTTGTTGCACAACAAACAGAGATGAGCCGAGCACGCAGATCGAGATGACGAGACGGGATGCTGATTTCGGGAACAAACAACACAAAGACTGAACGAAAATAAAAGTGAGGGCATGCAGGATTTAAAACGAAAAGAAAAGGGCTTTTGGAACCAGAAGAGGGACATTCATCCAGAGAAAGCGTGTAGGGTTTTATGTCCTAAAGGTTTGTTGCTAATTACTTTTAACGTCAGAGCATATACATACACGCCCGACTTCAAAAGGTGCACGCCAGATAATTTTTTTCATCTTTATTACAAGTTTACCACCGCGTCTATATTTTAAGTCGTCTGAGCGCCCAACTTTAAAGGTCTAATTCTTTTCCTGATTTTGCACTAGTGATGGTCTCCTTAAATTTTTCTACCATCCCCGATTTCGATCTGTATGAATGGGTGCATCAAAATATAAAAGCATAATGAATCACTAGTGCAAAAATTGGAATAGAATTATGCTTTTTAGTCGGATGTCTTATTATCCAACAAAAACGTAGACACAGTGGCAATTTTGTAATTAAGATGGAAAAAATTCCAACGCGGTACCCTTTTTTGTCAGGTGCATGATACATCTGATTTTAAATGTTCCTGGCGAGTATATTTGAAATTTTTTTGTATTACTTAACTCACATAGTGGTTCAACTTCTTTATTTCTCTCATTACTTGTGCATGTCTGTCCAACCCACGTCTCTCTCAAAATCTACCTTCTCCACACCATCTCCTTCTTCGCTCGACCACCCACAACCTCTCTCGACACTCACGTCAGTCTGACGGCATCTCAACGATGTCTCCTTTGCATTCTCGGTTCCCTCTTCTCTAACGTTTTCTCTCGTCACACAATCTCGAGTAGCTTCTTCTCAAGTTAGCCATCTCCTCTAGTATTGGTATACTATTACTACTGGGGTTTTGTTTTTGTTTTTATTTAAAAGTAATTTTGATTTGGTGAGTGTGCAATAGGTGAAGTGGATGTTCTTTCTAAAGTTGTATGCGGAATGTAAGACAATTGCAAAGAGAGAATGAAAAAACAGCCTAAAAAGACATGTCTCTACAACTATCACCAACAATTGGAAAAAGATAATTGAATTTTTCAACTTTTAAGATGATTACTAGATAATTAAAGTCGGAAAGTCGGAAAGTTTTAGTTCGACCTTAAAATGTACTTTTTAAGTCATAATATTATCCGGCTTTAAATCTCAAACTTTCTAAGTCGCCCTCAGGGGCGGATTTAAAAATGTGCACTGTTGTGCTAAAAGCGTGATAGTGCAAGTGTACACTGTCAACAACTAATAAAGTGAAAGTAAAGTTCGTTCCCACGAGGATTAGCACTTAATCAAAGCTTAATTTAATCAACAAATTAGTGATATTAAAAATAAAGTAAATGACACAAATATTTGGTAACATGCAACAATATTAAAAAGTATCAGAGAAAATAAGATCAGATATTTGGAACAAGTTGAGATGCATTCACTTTCAGTAATTTCATTAAGGTGTAAAAAAATACTATGTTAAGTGCTGTAGCACTAGGTGCTGCCGCAATTGCGTATTTTCTCAAATACTAGACACTAGGTTTTTTTTCCTACTAGTTTATCTCTAGACCAGAAAGAAGTATTATCCTAGGCTGCTGAAGCACCCGCAGTGTTAACCTCATGGCTTATGCCTCCCCTATCTCTAGGGTTAAGACAAGGAACAACAATATCTCTATTATGCAACATACCATGTTATCTTGTGGGGTAAATTTACAAACCATCTCTCTGAATATAAATGCTACTTAGATTAGATGGTCATTCCTAATCTAAGATGGAATAGTAAAAGCACACAAGATAAAGTACTCAACACTTAAACATAAACATTAATAACACAATAAATTCATTACATTCAGTTTTGCATCCCAACTACAAGAGTTTAGCTCATGTTGAGCTTTGACAACAAAGAAAATAACTTAAACATTAACATAAATGAACAAGTCATGAAAATCTCAAGGAGAGAGTTTACACTACAATCTTTGAACGTGAGAATAGCTCCAATGAAGATCAAAGGAACAAACTCCAACCCTCCAACGTAGCTTCTTTCAAGAGATGACACTTCAGTGTTGCTGCAGCAATCAATATCCAGCAATTGATCTTTTTGTAACTTCAAGAAGGCACGAAGCTTGAGGCTATCTCTATACCTCAATTCCAGCTTAACCTAATTCTGGGAATGTGGTCCTTTATATAGAGGAGGCTATGGATGAGAGGTAACCCTAATTGGGGAGGAGCTTTTTGTCCTTTAGTGAGGGCAAAAGGTCCTTTTTGCCCAAATCCCTAGGTCATCAGCGAATACTCCATGATTGGCACGCACACCCACGCTTGATGATCACTGACAGCTGTCCTTTCCTCAATTTCCGTGTTTCTTATTGCTTTCTTTCTCATGTTGCGCAATTTGGCATTGCTGCCACAATAAGTGCTGCAGCAATTAAGCAAACACATTAAACCACAATTGGGCACCAAAGTGCCAATTATAACAAATTCAAGGTTACATCTTAAGATAGTCAAAACTAACATATTTACAACATTAATTACTATATTGTTTGAGAATTAACAATGATTTATGCTTGAAATAAGAGGTAATAAAAATCATATTTGATTGTTATCACACCCCCAAACTTGAACCATTGCTTGTCCTCAAGCAATGACACTTGACAGAGACAAGCACTATACCAGCAATCAAACCAGATAGTTGAATTATTCATAAATGTACACAAACAGAATGTTAAGCTGAGCATAAAACTTTCAGATTGGTCACTCAATTGCAAACCCACTGATAGTAAGTTTCCTAAATTACTCCTGCTTAAAAGTGCGTGGGTGACACTTAACTCAGTTCAGAACATAGCAAGGTTCAAAATTTCACTTAACTAAAACTAGAGAGGCTTTCTTTTGAGACTGCCAAAGATGTTTCAAAACTAAGGGTAGACTAACAATTCAAGTACAGAAAGGGGGAATAAGCATGACAAAGGGCTTTGATTTAGCAATTATTACAACTCAACTTAAGTGCTGCTGCAACAGTTGCTGCAGTTGCTGCAGCAACACAGACTAGAACAAAATTCAACAACAATCAATACTAAACACTTGTGTTGCATTGCCCTTATTCTTTGAATTTTTTTTTCATAGCTTTTTGCTTTTCTCTTTCTCTTCTTTTTTTTTTTTATATATGCTTGGGCAATGACAACAATTACAATTGTTTACAAACATTAGTGCTTTATAACATAGCACTTTACACAATACACTGACTTTAATTACTAAACTATGTGCACTTGGCCTAATTCCATTCCTTAATGCTTTGCCTTAATATAGCTCAAAGAACCCCCAAACTTAGTTTCTTATGCTACCCTAAGTTTTTAGTAAAAATTTAGCAAGTCTCTAGGTCTACCAACACTAGCCTAGCCTCAGATCATTTCTAATTCAATAAGTCTTTCCTAAGTTTCATGCAAAAGTGTAGGAACAGGAGCAATAGAGTTCACTCACAAACATGGGGCACTAATCACTCAATTCTCACCATTTCATCACTATGTTTTGCTCAACTCAACTTCTAAAATTTAAACTTTTCATTCAACTAACTAGTAAACATGCTAGTACAATACATAGACCATATGTCCTCCCCCCTACTTAAGACCTTGCAGTGTCCTCACTGCTCATGCGTACTAAGGGGAGGCCTATTTAAAAGTAAAACAGACATAACAACAAAGAATTACCACAACTATTGAATGCTATCACAGAACACAAACATTCAACAGGTTTATTCACCAAAATCATTAAAGGACGGAATTTAAAAGACATGAACTAAAAGATTAAGGTGCAGAGGCTCCTGATTTTGCCCTTGGGCTTTGTCTTGTGGCTGTTCCTCTTCTAGCTCTGGCCTTGTAGACTCTTGGAGATTTAAGCTTAAGATTTCACAACTGCCCTTCACTGCTGCAGCAACGTTGCTAGAAGCAATGTTGCAGCAACAACTGCTGTCACACCCTCAAACTTCAAATTGCCTTGAATTAATTCCTGCAAAACAACACTGAAACAAACAAAACACTAATTTATTAGATGAAACTCGGGGCTGCCTCCCAGTAGCGCTTAGTTTAAGGGTCCTCAGCCTGACTTCCTTCAAAATCATGGGTTCTAGAATTTAGTGGTGAATTTGCTCCTCACCACTGGTTCTCCATAGTATTTCTTCACCCTTTGACCATTAACCTTGAAGGTTTGATTTCTTGCATCATCATACAAGTCCACAGCTCCATGAGGGTACTCCTTCACCAATTTAAATGGCCCAGACCATCTAGACTTGAGTTTCCCAGGGAATAACTTGACTCTTGAATTGTATAGTAGAACTTGATCACCTTCAACTAATTCCCTTTTTTGAATCTTTTTGTCATGCCACGCCTTGGTCTTTGCCTTATACAATTCAGAACTCTCATATGCAAAGTGCCTCATCTCTTCCAATTCATTCAGTTGTAATAACCTAGCTTCCCCTGCCTTTGTATGATCAAGATTTAACTTTTTGATTGCCCAATGGGATTTGTATTGAAGCTCCAAAGGCAGGTGGCAAGCTTTGCCATAAACAAGCCTTTAGAGGGACATTCCCAAAGGAGTTTTGTAAGCAGTCCTATAAGCCCATAAGGCATCATCAAGATGATTTGACCACTCCTTTCTGGTAGGCCTTACCATTTTCTCCAACATTCTTTTGATCTCTCTATTAGACAACTCAGCTTGACCACTAGTTTGAGGATGATATGCTGTTGCAATCTTGTGCTTAACCCCATACTTGGCCAAGAGATTTTCAATCACTTTGTTGCAAAAATGAGATCCTTCATCACTGATTATTGCTCTTGGAGTCCCAAACCTTGTAAAGATGTTTCGTAGTAAGAACTTGCTAACATATTTTGCATCATTGTTAGGTAAAGCCACTGCTTCAACCCACTTTGATACATAATCTACAGCAACAAGGATGTAAGAGTTGCCAAAAGAAGGAGCAAAGGGTCCCATGAAGTCCATACCCCAAACATCAAAGAGTTCAACCTCTAAGATGTTTGACAATGGCATTTCATTTCTATTTGATATATTTCCACTCGTTTGGCAAATATCACATTTCTTGACCAACTCCTGAGCATCTTTGAAAATTGTAGGCCAGAAATACCCAGATTGAAACACTTTTGCTGCTGTCCTCATTCCCCCAAAGTGTCCTCCATATGTTGCAGCATGGCATTGCTGCAGCACCTCTTGTTGTTCTTCATCAGCCACACATCTTCTCAGTAACTGATCAGGGCACTTTTTGTACAAGAAGGGCTCATCCCAAAAATATTGCTGGACATTGTGGAAGAACCTCTTCTTTTGCTGATAATTCATATCACAGGGCACCACTTTGCTAACTAGGAAGTTGACAATGTCTGCATACCAAGGTGCTGCAGCATCAGATGCTGCAGCATCAACAGCTAACAATTGCTCATTAGGGAAGCTTTCCTTGATTTCTCCAAAATGATTACCTGCATTATCTCCTTCCAATCTAGACAAATGATCAGCAACTTGGTTCTCCATCCCCTTTTTATCTTTAATTTCAAGATCAAATTCTTGGAGTAGGAGAATCCATCTTATTAACCTAGGTTTTGCATCTTTCTTAGCAATCAAATACTTAATGGCAGAATGATCAGTGTAAACAATTACTTTTGTGCCAACTAAGTATGATCTATATTTATGAAATGCAAAAACCACAGCTAATAATTCTTTTTCAGTGGTAGTGTAATTTGATTGAGTTTCAACAAGTGTCTTGCTAGCATAATAAATAGAATGAAAAACTTTATCATACCTTTGGCCAAGGACAGCACCTATGGCATAGTCACTAGCATCACACATGAACTCAAAAGGCTTGCTCCAATCAGATGTCACTATCACAGGGGCAGTAACTAGAGCACTTTGTAGTTTCTGGAATGCTTCTTTCACAAGTTCACTTTTATCAATCTCAGCAAGAGCCTTCACCAAATGATCATTCTGCTTGTGGAAGTGTTTCTGAACCATAGAATCAAGAGTCATAACAAAGGAACACTCCTCAGTTCTTTGATCAGGATACTTGAGAGCATTCATCACATTGAACTTGATTTCTTGATCATTGACTCTCATAGTCAATTCTCCTTTTTGCACATCTATTAGAGTCTTCCCAATAGCCAAGAAAGTTCTTCCAAGAATTATAGGCACTTCCTTATCTACATCAAAATCTAAAATCACAAAGTCAGTAGGAAATACAAATTTATTTACCTTTATCAAGACATCTTCAATGATTCCTTCTGGGTATGCAATGGATCTATCTGCAAGTTGGAGAGTAACAGTTGTTGGTCTGGCAACCCCTATACCCAACTGAGTGAAAACAGACTTAGGCATCAAATTGATGCTTGCACCTAAGTCACAAAGAGCTCTGCCAGTATAGGTTTCACCAATTGAACAAGGAATAGTGAAACTGCCTGGATCCTTCAACTTGCTTGGAAGCTTGCTTTGCATGATCATACTACATTCCTCTTTCATAGCTACTGTTTCAAATTCTCCCAGCCTCTTCCTCTTGGAAAGCACATCCTTCATGAATTTTGCATAGTTGGGCAATTGCTGAAGTGCCTCAACCAAAGGAACATTAATGTGAAGCTGTTTTAGCACCTCTAGAAATTTGCCAAATTGCTTGTCTTGCTGTGCCTTCTTCAACCTTTGAGGAAAAGGTGGAGATGGAACAGGTTGATCAGCAACTGGTGATGGAACTGGTGCAGCATTAGATGCTGCAGCATCAACTGTGACAGCATCTGTTGCATTCTTTTTTTCATTTTTCTGATTTTTTTGGTTTTTGTTAGTGCCATCACTAGGATCAGTAGATGGTCCACTCAAGTCCTTCCCACTCCTTAGAGATATAGCCTTGACTTGTTCCTTCCCCTTAGAAGATGATGGTTCAGTAGTGGATGGTAATGCTCCACTAGGTCTTTGGGTAAGAGCAGTGGCTATTTGACCAATTTGATTCTCCAAGTTCTTGATTGCAGCCCCTTGAGTTTGATACTGAGTTTTAGTTTCATTCATGAAAGCCTTAAGCATGGCCCCCATTGAGTTTTCAACAGCTAGTGCTGCTGCCTTGGGTTGAGCAGGGAATCCTGGTGGTGTTGCAGGAGCTGTAGCAGGTGTTGCATTGTTGCTCCATTTGAAATTAGGATGGTTCTTCCACCCAGGATTGTAGGTATGAGAATATGGATTATTGTTTTTGTCATATCCCACATAGTTGACTGAAATAGGGTTTGCAGGGCATTCTTCATACAAATGGCCTCCTCCACAGTACACACAACTAGCAGAACCCACTGGTACTTGTTCAATTGCTGCCATTTTAGTTTCTGGTATAGTTTCAGTTGCTGCAGCAGGTGTTTCACTCATATTTTTGATCATGTTAGACAAAGATGCAACCTGAGCAGATAAAGCAGCAACTTCACTCACTTCATGCATACCAGCAACTTTCTTCTGAGCACTAACCCTGGCTGTTGGCCATTGATAACTGTTTGCAGCAATAGTTTCAATAAGATCATAAGCATCTTGGTAAGAGCCATTCAGCAAGACTCCTCCAGAAGAAGCATCAAGCATCAGTCTAGTTTGAGGTTCCAAACCAATGTAAAAAGTTTCCATTTGAACAACCACAGGCAACCCATTATGTGGACATTTTCTTAACAATTCTTTGAATCTTTCCCATGCTTCAAACAAAGTTTCAAATTCAGTTTGTCTAAAAGATGTAATTTCAGTTCTCATCCTGGCATTCTTGATAGGTGGAAAGTATTTTGTCATAAATTTCTCAGCCATCTCATTCCAAGTAGTGATAGAGTTAGGTTCCAAGGAATTCAACCAAACCTTAGCTCTATCCTTCAAGGAATGAGGGAAAAATTTAAGTTTAAAAGCATCATCACTTACACCAGGGAGAATGAAATTACTACAAACTTCTACAAATTGTTTTAATTGCAAATGTGGGTCCTCAGTAGGTCCTCCACCAAATTGCCCTATTGTTTGAAGCATTTGAAACATCATAGGCTTAAATTCAAAATGAGTTGTGGCAAGTTTAGGCCTTACTATGCTAGTTTGCATAGTATGAGGGTCAAAAATTGCATAATCCCTCATAGGTCTGTCCCTGTCATTAGCCATACCAATGACTGTTTCATTCAAAACTTGTCTCACATGTTCAGGGTCCACACGGTGTTCAGTGGCAACTATAGTATGTCTGTCAGAACCATGGTTGCTAGGAGGTGGTGTCCCCCCATGGTTAGAAGGTGGTGGTGTAGCCATATTGACATCTCTGCCCAATGATATAAGTCCTGAGTGATCTTGATCCCTTCTCAAAGCCCTAAACAATCTTTCTATTTCAGGATGAAGTTGAAATTCTGGTGAACTGCGCCTGTGCATATGCTGCAGCAACAGTTGCTGTAGCAATTCTAATACTGAACAAACAGAAACAGAGCACCAAAATTACCAACAAAAGACTATTTTGCCAATTAATTAAACAGTGTTCAAGCTATTTAATCTCCGGCAACGGCGCCAAAAACATGTTGTGCTAAAAGTGTGATAATGCAAGTATACACTGTCAACAAGTAATAAGTTAAAGTAAAGTTCGTTCCTACGAGGATTAGCACTTAATCAAAGCTTAATTTAATCAACAAATTAGTGATGGTAAAAATAAAGTAAATGACACAAATATTTGGTAACTGTTAGCCTGTAATTTCGATAGGCTTCATTGAAAATGGTCAACAAGGCCTGACTTATATTTCGACAAAGACCACATTATTTCGACAGAGAAAATGGTCATGCGCAAGGTAAATTCGACAAGCTTCCGGGGAAGCAAAAGCAAGAGAGAGGAAAATGGACACAAGCTTTCGAAAGACAGAAAACAGAGCAGTTATGCGCTGAAGAACTAGCAGTTGGTCGAAGCGTGATGAAGCGGTTCTTGTCGAAAGTAGGAGTAGCAGTTATTAATTTTCAAATTTCTAGGCAGTTACTTAGTTCAGTTTTTCCCCCTCTTTTCCTTTGTATAAATAGTAGTTTCTGAGAAGAAACAAGGGACACAAATCACAATACACAATCCGATTCCTGAAACTCTAACTTCCAAGCCAGAGCGAAAAACGAGTGGAAGAATCATTGTACGTGATCGTGTACCACTTTTACAATTCAATGCAACTTATTTGTCTTTTCTTTACAATTCACGCACCATTTACTGCTTCTTTTCTTTTCAATTCTGTTAATCATTGCAAATCGTCCCCTTTTCTACATTTTCTGAAACAAAAACTACGCGCAATTCAAAGGCAATGGCTTTGAGATTTTTCTAGTTTGATCTCACAAACCTTCTAATAAAACTAGTGATTGTTTGCTAAAAACACCAGCAAACAAATTGGCACGCCCGGTGGGACCTTGCCTTTGATTTTTTTCATTTTCGTACTTTCTTATTTGTATTCGCTGTTGTATGCACTTAAGAAGTGGTAAAATGGTTCGTTCTAGTACGAATAATGCGTCTAGTTCCAACCCTGTGGTTTCACAAGGGCAAGGAACAACAATGGATTCTGCGAGCATTAGCGCAGGACCATCATCGTCAACAACTGTTCCTTCATTATCAATGACTAATGTTGGTTCAACGCAGTCAGAAATGGCATCTTTGCCTATGTCTTTGCCGTTAAGTGCAGGGCTTCATAGCCCTTACATGGCAATGGGGAACGGTTTAGACCCACGTTTGAATAACGTGCCTCTACCCCCATTTCCTTTGGGAATGTATGGCATGCCTACTGGAATGCCACATATTTCGACCTTTTCCCCTACACATGTCTCTTCGGAATCCCCCAGCATTAACCAATACGTCTTTGTTGGCCTTAAGACAGCAAGTAGACGAGAGTAATCACGATATGGTTAATATGCTTACCCAACAAATTGGTACAGTTTTCAATCCATTGATTCAAAATACCAATAACAGTTACCAAATGTTGGCAAATCAGATGAGTAGGATTGCAGATTTCTTTGGGGCTCCAACGGTTAATAGTAGGCAAGTTCCTATTATTGCGGGTAATGCATCGCCAGTTAACCCCCAAGGAGCAGTTGCAGTCGAAGCGTCCACAATTGTAGGCGAACTACAAGGGGTAGTAAACCACGTCCCTGAAGTAGTTTTGGTAAATAGACACCAGAACGCTGATGAAGTTGTTCGACAAGTGCAACAACACAATGTTGGCGCTGAAAACAATATAGCTACTTTAGTCGAAACTATTTTGGCGCAAAATGGCCTTAACATAGGTTTACAAAGGCCTAACTTCGTATCACCATTAGGTGAATACGTATTACAAACTGAGTTACCAAGGGGATGGAAAGTTCCCAAGTTTACTAAGTTTGGTGGTGATACAAATGAGTCCACAGTCGAACACATTGCTCGTTTCTTGACTGAGGCTGGGGACTTAGCACAAAATGAGAATTTGAAGATGAAATATTTTCCAAATTCTCTAACTAAAAATGCTTTCACTTGGTTCACGACCTTACCCCCTGGTTCTATGTTCACATGGGGGCAATTAGAAAAGGCATTCCATGCACAGTTTTACATGGGCCAGTCGAAAATTAGTCTTAAAGAATTGGCTAGTGTTCGGCGCAAAATGCCTGAAACTATTGATGATTACTTAAACAGATTTAGGCTGTTGAAATCTCGTTGCTTCACACAAGTCCCTGAACATGATCTTGTCGAAATGGCTGCTGGTGGCCTTGATTACTCAATTAGAAAGAAATTAGACACATCTCATTTGAGAGATATTGTTCAATTGGCTGATAGAGTTCGACAAGTTGAAAGGCTTAGAGAAGAAAAATCTAGGTCGAATAGGTATCATAAAAAAGAAAAAGTGGCATATGTCGAAGAAGAATTCGACGTTACATATGGTAATGTCGAAGAAGAGGAGATAGACGTGGCTGAACTTAAGCCTGGTCCTCCTTATACTTGTAAAGTATTAAGGCCTGCGAATGGGAATAACCCTGTAGAGCCTAAGAATGATAGATTTATGCCTAAGACTTATACTTTTGACGTTACGAAATGTGATGAAATTTTTGATCTTTTAGTAACTGATGGTCAAATATTAGTGCCAAAAGGCCTTAAAGTACCAACTCTTGACCAAAGAAAGAAAAAGGGTTATTGTAAGTTCCATAATTTTTTGGGACATAACACTGACCGTTGTGTGCTTTTCAAGGATATTGTGCAAAAAGCAGTTGACGAAGAAAGACTCAAATTTGCTGATAAGAAAATGAAAGCTCCTATGCAGATTGATGTTGATCCATTGCCTAAGGCTGAAGCTATGTATTCTGAACCTGTCGAAGCTGATGTAGGCATGGTGGATGCTCAAATGGCAGACCCTCCTAAGTATGTCAAGGCTGCCACCGAAAAATTAAAAAGTTTTCTGTATGCTGAAGGTAAGAACCACGAAGTGACCCTAAAAGAATATGATGGGAAGATACATGTTGTGTATCCAATGGCTGAGGAAGAATTGATAGATTTCCTCAATCGGTGTAAGTGGAATAACTCTGAAGTTATGCTTTACCCAAGATGCAGCGCTGTCTTCGACAAAGAAGCAGCCAAAGCTGTCGAAGGTTATCAGGATCAACAACAACGTAAAAGAAAATGGCTTGATAACAGGCCGAAATTTGACTTTGCAAAAGGAGATATTCCTGGCTATAAGGCTAATGTGTCAACAAAGCCTTCAACAAGCAAACGACAATTTGCTAAGGAGAAGTCCTCAGCGAAAGGGTATTTGAAGCTGTCAACAAATAAATCCTTTGTCCCAAGTGCTAGTGCTCCTGTCGAAGCGTGGGTGCCCAATAATCAACGTGCTAAAGCTGTCAAGCCAGGTACTGATGCTGCTAAGTTTAATTATAAGAATAACTATAAGGGTAAGAACCCCATGACTAAAACACAGTGGCGTCGTTGCCAAAGACAACAGAAGAAGAAGGCACACTTTGACATTAACAAGGTTCCAAGTCATTTGGCTAATAACCATGTTCCACGCAGTACGATTGACATTAATCAAGTTCCACGCAGCATAATAGTGGCGAAGAGTGAGGTTCACAAAGCTGAAGTCGCCACAAAGAAGAATGCTGATGTTGCTAGTCATGTGTGTGCAGCAAATAAGGCCAAAGGCAAGGCTGTGGTAACAGAAAAGCCAAGAAGGCCTGCTCTTGAAAGAATATTTCCTCCATTGTCAACAGTGAAAGAAAAGAATGCTGATTTCGACATGGATGAAGACATGGAGTCTGATTTTGATGATTCTGAAGATGATTTCGACGTTGTTTGCAATGTGGTATCAATACTGCCTTTTGAGTACGATGTTATCACAGTACCAAATGATGTTGAAGAGGATTTTACAGAGGATATGGCTCATCACAAGCCAATGTGTTACTATGTGATGAACAATGGTTGTGTCGAAGACCAAATGGCTACCTTCGAGAAGCCAGATATGAGTATGCAAAACCACTTGAAACCCCTGTATGTCCAAGCCAAAGTCAATGGTGTTGGAATTAACAAAGTGTTAGTGGATGGTGGAGCTGCAGTGAATTTAATGCCACAAGGTCTTTTGAAGAAGATTGGTAAGTTCGACACTGACCTCAGGCCACATAACATTGTCTTAAGCAACTATGAAGGCAAAACTGGCCATTCTTTGGGGGCCATTGAGGTGGACTTAATCGTTGGTTCCATAAAGAGGACTACATTGTTCTTAGTGATAGCCTCTAAAGCGAATTTCAATTTACTCCTTGGTAGAGAGTGGATCCATGGAGTTGGTGCTGTCCCTTCAACTTTGCATCAACGTTTAGTAATGTGGAAGGAAGATGGTTTGGTAGAGTATGTCGAAGCAGATCAGAGCTACTTCCGTGCTGATGTCAACCAAATTACCAAGGAAAATTTTGAGAAACAAATGGCGAAGATTGCGCCATGTTCATCTTCTAATGAGGCATATGTTCCTGCGGATAATGTTCTTGCCTCAGTTCATCTTGACCCAAATTATGGTTTTGTTTGGGAAAGAGAAATAATGGGAGATGATAGTGTCTATCCTGATGGTGTTCTTCGACCAATGGGGTGGAACACTGGTTCTTGAAAGTGTTCTTATGTCAGTGCCCAATGCATGGGACAAAATTACGGCTTATATGGCCGAAAACAAGTTTAAAGCGGCTATAGAGGCCGAAATTATTCAACAAACAATGGCTGTCGAAGCCAGTGAGTTACATGAAGAAAATGGCATAGTCATAGATGAAAGACTTGACTGCATTTATGATGATGATCCATTAGGTTTTGAAAAGGATCCTAGAGATTCGACAAAGCATATGCAAGCTCAAGACCCGTTAGAAGAAGTTGATTTGGGAAATGGCTCAATAAAAAGGCCAACTTATATTAGTGCAAATATTGATGCTTCTCTAAAAACCCAAGTCATCACATTGCTAAGGGAGTTCAAAGACTGCTTTGCTTGGGATTATGACGAAATGCCTGGGTTAAGTCGAGAAGTGGTGGAAATGCAATTACCAATTCGACCAGGGAAGAAACCAGTGAAGCAAGTGCCAAGAAGATTTGCTCCTCAAGTGTTGGCTAAGATCAAAGAGGAAATCGAAAGGCTATTTAGAAACAAATTCATCAGAACTGCCAGGTATGTCGAATGGTTAGCCAATATAGTTCCTGTAATAAAGAAAAATGGGACTCTTAGAGTTTGCATAGACTTTAGGGATTTAAATAATGCAACTCCCAAGGATGAATACGCAATGCCTGTGGCAGAAATGCTAATAGATTCAGCAGCAGGATTTGATTATCTTAGTATGCTCGATGGTTATTCTGGGTATAATCAAATCTTCATTGCTGAAGAGGACGTGTCGAAAACTGCTTTTAGATGTCCAGGGGCATTGGGTGTTTATGAATGGGTAGTAATGCCCTTTGGCTTAAAGAATGCTGGTGCTACATATCAGAGGGCCATGAATTCTATGTTTCATGATTTTATTGATGATTTCATGCAAGTATACATAGATGATGTGGTGGTTAAATCTTCCTCAGAAAGTGGTCATTTAGACCATCTTTGCTGTTCTTTTGAAAGAATGAGGAAATATGGATTGTAAATAAATCCATTAAAATGTGCCTTTTGTGTACGTGCAGGTGATTTCTTGGGTTTTATGGTGCACAAAAAAGGCATTGAAATCAATCAAAATAAGACTAAGGCAATTATGGAAACGAAGGCCCCTTCGACCAAAAAGGAGCTTCAGTCGTTGCTGGGAAAAATCAATTTCCTTCGAAGATTTATATCAAATCTAAGTGGCAAAACACAAGTTTTTTCGCCATTTTTAAGACTGAAGAAGGAAGAAGAATTCAAATGGGAACCAATGCATCAAGCAGCCTTCGACGAAATCAAGTCTTATTTGATGAAACCACCAATTTTGTTGCCTGTTATTAAACACAAAGTGCTCAAATTGTATATAGCAGCTTCTGATAGAACAATAGGTAGCATGTTAGCACAAGAGGATGATAGTGGTGTCGAAAGAGCCATTTATTACCTCAGTAGGGTCTTAATTGATGCCGAAACGAGGTACACTCCTATAGAAAAGTTGTGCCTTTGTTTGTATTTCTCGTGTACAAAGTTAAAGCAATATATAAAACCAGCTGATGTTTCTGTTTATTCGCATTTTGATGTTATTAAGCATATGCTGTCGAAACCAATAATGCATAGCCGAATTGGTAAATGGGCTTTGGCTTTGTCAGAATACAACTTAACTTATCAACCTCTAAAATCAATTAAAGGACAAGTGGTTGCTGATTTTATAGTAGACCATTCTGTTGTCGAAGAAACATTAAGTTTTGTAGACGTATATCCTTGGAGGTTGTACTTTGATGGTTCAAGCCATAAACATGGAGTTGGGATTGGTATTTTAATAATATCTCCTACTAACATTCCAACGAAGTATAAGTTTAAAATTCGAGATGTTTGCTCCAATAATGAAGCTGAGTATGAGGCTTTAATAGTAGGCCTTGAAATTTTGCTTGAGCTGGGGGCAAGTCATGTCGAAATAAAAGGTGACTCTGAGTTGGTTGTCAAACAATTGACAAAAGAGTACAAATGCATTAAAGAGCACCTTATCAGATACTTTGTCGTTGCCAATGCTTTGTTAAAAAGATTTGAGTCTGTTCACTTAGAACATTTACCACGAATTGATAATCAAGTGGCAAATGAATTGGCACAAATTGCTTCAGGCTATAAAGTTTCAAAACAAAGCCTGGAAGAGTTAATTGAAATAAAGGATAAGATCATTTCTAATGACTATTCTTCGTCACTATTGTCAACACCAACAATTGGGGGGGCAACAGATACAAACGCAAACGAGGAACTAGTCGTTGTCGAAAAACGTCAATTTTTTGGTGACTTTGACTTAGCAGAAATTTTTGCTCTTGACAATATGACCAATAATGATTGGCGAAGGCCTATTGTGGAATATTTGCAAAATCCCACAAGAAATACCAATAAAAAGGTAAAATACAGAGCTTTGAGCTATGTGATAATTGGAAACGAATTGTTTAAAAAGACTCCTGAAGGAGTACTATTAAAATGTCTTAGTGAAAATGAGGCATATTTAGCAGTTTCTGATACACATAGTGGAGCATGTGGTTCACACCAAGTAGGCCACAAAATGAAGTGGTTATTATTTCGACAAGGAATGTATTGGCCAACTATGCTGAGAGATTGCATAGAATTTGCTAAGGGATGCCAAGAATGTCAAAAGCATGCTGGGATACAACATGTACCTGCAAATGAATTGCATGCCATAGTCAAACCTTGGCCATTTAGAGGTTGGGCTCTAGATGTGATTGGAGAGATAAAGCCAACTTCGTCGAAGGGCCATAGATATATCCTTGTGGGAATTGATTACTTCACCAAATGGGTTGAAGCTATACCTTTAGCCAATGTTGATCAAGAAGCAGTGATAAGGTTTATTCAAAATCATATCATTTATAGGTTTGGAATTCCAGAAACCATTACTACAGATCAGGGATCAGTTTTCACTGGTAGAAAAATGGTAGAGTTTGCTTCTGAAATTGGTTTTAAGTTATTAACTTCGACACCATATTATGCGCAAGCCAATGGTCATGTAGAAGCTGCCAATAAAGTTATTATTAATTTGATTAAAAAGCATGTTGGGCAGAAACCCAAAAATTGGCATAATACCCTTGATCAAGCATTATGGGCTTGTCGAAATTCACCCAAAGAATCTATCAACACTACTCCTTATAGGCTAACATTTGGACACGATGCAGTGTTGCCTGTTGAAATTTGTCTACAATCAACAAGAATTCAAAGACAGTGGGAGATTCCCTCTGATTATTATTGGAATATGATGCTTGATGAATTGGTTGATTTAGACGAAGAAAGGTTATTAGCTTTAGACATGCTTATTCGACAGAAAGAGAGGGTAGCTAAAACTTATAACAAAAAGGTTAAGTTTAAAGCCTTTGATTCAGGTGATCTAGTGTGGAAGGTCCTATTGCCTATGGATAAAAAAGATAGAGTCTTTGGTAAATGGTCCCCAAGTTGGGAAGGACCATTTAAAATTTTACAAGTTTATTCAAACGGCGCATATGAGGTCAAAGAGATTGGCGCTGATGAAAGAATTTTGCGTATAAATGGCAAATACTTGAAAAAGTATAAGCCAACGTTGCAAGAAGTTAAAATAACGCTAGAATAAAGATAAAGAAAGCGTAAGTACGTGGCATTCAAAAGAAGTTGTGATTGCCATATGAGCATTGTCAGAATTATAAGCAGAACGTAATACACCAATATAGGAGTAACGTCAACAACACTTAACAGTGGTGACATCAGGTATACAGCTATTTTACTCAAGTGCAAAGTCTATTTCGATGGTGAATTCAAAAATGTTCTTTCTCTTCTTCCTCCTCAAGTTCAGTCGAAAAAGACATTTTTGGGGGGCAATTTGTTAGCCTGTAATTTCGACAGGCTTCATTGAAAATGGTCAACAAGGCCTGACTTATATTTCGACAAAGACCAAATTATTTCGACAGAGAAAATGGTCATGCGCAAGGTAAATTCGACAAGCTTCCGGGGAAGCAAAAGCAAGAGAGAGGAAAATGGACACAAGCTTTCGAAAGACAGAAAACAGAGCAGTTGTGCGCTGAAGAACTAGCAGTTGGTCGAAGCGTGATGAAGCGGTTCTTGTCGAAAGTAGGAGTAGCAGTTATTAATTTTCAAATTTCTAGGCAGTTACTTAGTTCAGTTTTTCCCCCTCTTTTCCTTTGTATAAATAGTAGTTTCTGAGAAGAAACAAGGG
This sequence comes from Astragalus glycyphyllos, assembly GCA_963573325.1. Classification (NCBI taxonomy): domain Eukaryota; kingdom Viridiplantae; phylum Streptophyta; class Magnoliopsida; order Fabales; family Fabaceae; genus Astragalus; species Astragalus glycyphyllos. Next base: position 29,227,528 of record OY754310.1, on the reverse strand, counting down.
TCACAAATCACAATACACAATCCGATTCCTGAAACTCTAACTTCCAAGCCAGAGCGAAAAACGAGTGGAAGAATCATTGTACGTGATCGTGTACCACTTTTACAATTCAATGCAATTTATTTGTCTTTTCTTTACAATTCACGCACCATTTACTGCTTCTTTTCTTTTCAATTCTGTTAATCATTGCAAATCGTCCCCTTTTCTACATTTTCTTAAACAAAAACTACGCGCAATTCAAAGGCAATTGCTTTGAGATTTTTCTAGTTTGATCTCACAAACCTTCTAATAAAACTAGTGATTGTTTGCTAAAAACACCAGCAAACAGTAACATGCAACAATATTAAAAAGTATCAGAGTAAATAAGATCAGATATTTGGAACAAGTTGAGATGCATTCACTTTCAGTAATTTCATTAAGGTGTACAAAAATACTATGTTAAGTGCTGCAGCACTAGGAGCTGCAGCAATTGCGTATTTTCTCAAATACTAGACACTAGGTTTTTTTCCTACTAGTTTATCTCTAGACTAGAAAGGAGTATTATCCTAGGCTGCTGAAGCACCCACAGTGTTCGCCTCATGGCTTATGCCTCCCCTATCCCTAGAGTTAAGACAAGGAACAACAATATCTCTATTATGCAACATACCATGTTATCTTGTGGGGTAAATTTACAAACCATCTCTGTGAATATAAATGCTACTTAGATTAGACGGCCAATCCTAATCTAAGATGGAAATATTAAAAGCACACAAGATAAAGTACTCAACATTTAAACATAAACATTAATAACACAATAAATTCATTACATTCTGTTTTGCATCCCAACTACAAGAGTTTAGCTCATGTTGACTTTGACAACAAAGAAAATAACTTAAACATTAACATAAATGAACAAGTCATGAAAATCTCAAGGAGAGAGTTTACACTACAATCTTTGAACGTGAGAATAGCTCCAATGAAGATCAAAGGAACAAACTCCAGCTCTCCAACGTAGCTTCTTCCAAGAGATGACACTTCAGTGTTGCTGCAGCAATCAATATCCAGCAATTGATCTTTTTGTAACTTCAAGAAGGAACGTAGCTTGAGGCTATCTCTATACCTCAATTCCGGCTTAACCTAATTCTGGGAATGTGGTCCTTTATATAGAGGAGGCTAGGGATGAGAGGTAACCCTAATTGGGGAGGAGCCTTTTGTCCTTTAGTGAGGGCAAAAGGTCCTTTTTGCCCAAATCCCTAGGTCATTAGCGAATATTCCATGATTGACACGCACACCCACACCTGATGATCACTGACAGTTGTCGTTTCCTCAATTTCCGTGTTTCTTATTGTTTTCTCTCTCATGTTGCGCAATTTGGCATTGCTGCGACAATAAGTGCTGCAGCAATTAAACAAACACATTAAACCACAATTGGGCACCAAAGTGCCAATTATAACAAATTCAAGCTTACACCTTAAGCTACTCAAAACTAACATATTTACAACATTAATTACTATATTGCTTGAGAATTAACAATGATTTATGCTTGAAATAAGAGGTAATAACAATCATATTTGATTGTTATCATGCACTAGTACCCCTATCAAAAAAATATTTTGACACTCCTAATTTTGTCTTTTGCACACCTTGCTACTATTTTTCTCTTTCCACTCCTAGCTACTATTTCCTATTGCAGATTTAGGAGCGGTTGGTAGCATAACTATCATGTAGTTTTGGCTATCCTAGTGTGTCTTCAAACTCAAATGATGAGCTTTGGAAGCAGATATGGAAAGCACCTGTTCCTAGTGCCACCCGAAACTTTGTGTGGAGGATGGCAAAAGATATTCTGCCTACTAGACTCAGTCTCAGAAAGAAAGGAATCTATCTAGATGTCACGTGTCCCTTATGCAACTCGGGGGAAGAAGATGTGGAGCACCTCTTCATGCATTGCCCAATTACCAAACTCACCCTATATGGATCCCCTCTCAGTGCTAAGATTCCTAATCACTCTAATCTCAATTGCTGGATTCTTTACTGGTTAACTTGTAAAGATATGCAGGCTTCTCAACTATTTTGTGTGATCTTGTGGAAGCTGTGGACTGCAAGGAACCAACTAATCTTCAAATCAACCCCTGTGGACCCTATGAGAATTTGCTCTGATGCTGTTAACTTTGTGGCTGAGTATTCTGATGCAAACCCTTTCCATAGTTCAATTGGAGCTGACAGATCAAGAACATTATGCAGAAATATCACTGAGGGAAGGAGTCTCATTTTTGTTGATGCAGGCTGCTATAATGATGGAGGAACGGGTTGGGGTACTGTCTTCACAAATGCTGACAGAGCAATTACATTTAGTGCTTGTAAAAGAGAAGACATTGGGGTTGACCCTTTGATGGCTGAAGCTTTGGGCATTAGTGTGGGCTTTGTGGCTTGCTGTGGAAATGGGATCTGTCACTGATGCAGTAACTATAGTCAGCTGCTTGAACAAAGAAATGGTCATTGCTGTGTTGGAGCCTATCATTTTAGACTGTCCCAATATCTAGATAGGGGTTGTAATTTAACTGTTTGCCATGCTAATCGTTGTAACAATGCTGCAGCACATGATTTAGCTGCTTTAGCTAGGAGATGTGGAACCAGATCTTGGATCAGTTTCCCTAGTTTATCTGTATTTGATTCAAACAATGTAATCCCCACTTTCAGTGGTGTTATTACCCCGATTTAATGAAATCTGTTTCCACTTCAAAAAAAAAAAATCATGTAGTTTTGGCTATCCAAAAATAATATATGTATTTGAATAATTAGGTATATTTTACTTTTAAATACCCCAATAATATGTTATTTAGCGACTCCAACTAAGTTTATTTGTCTAAGAAGATAAAAGAACAATAGCAAGTCCATTACTTTTATTAGTCTCATTAGTCTATTATTATCACAGTCAAATATGGTGATTTTTGTTAACTTGGTAATTTTAGTCCTTTTATTTTGCTTTTGACAATTTTCCCTTGTTTTTCTCAATTTCCTAATTTTTCCCTCAAAACCATATATTATTTGCACATTTGGTCCTAAAAATCTTAGATATTGAGAAAATGAGGGAATAAAATTGGATAATTTGTGATTCTTAGCAACCAAAAGTGCAATGAAAAAAATCACAAAGACCATAATTACCAAATTAGAAGAGCAAAATATGCTTAATTGGTATACACCATCATTGTAAAAAGTTAAGGCATGTGAGATAAAGTCAAACACTTTTTATGATGTGTTGTTACGTGATTGACTGAGATTGTAAAAACCTTTCGACACGACAATATATATTAATTATTAAATTAAATCGTTTGACCACCCTAGTTTAGGTTTTAATAGGCCACTGCTTGCCCTAATAGAAGTCAGATTTGCATCTGACTTTAAAAGTCCAAAATATCGGACTTAGAATCATGTGTTTCCACTAGTGAATCTTTTTCTTGTGGAATATTTGGTGTCTGGGGAATAAATCTATCCTTGTTTGGGAGATAATTCCAGCTCATGATGTGGTCGTTACTCAGGTAGTAACCTTTTTGTCATTCACGGAATGGTAGTGCTAGTCCTAATACGGGTGCTGCAGGCTGATGTTGTTGAAATCTATCCTTGTTTAGGTGTTTACTAAAAGAACCTAAACATATTGATGGCGTCACAACATTTAGTGATGAAATTAGATATAAATTTTGTATTTTTTATCACTAATTTTTCATCTCTAATTTTACTTTTTTTAGTAGTTAATAAATAATTGAGTTTTTTAAAAAAAATATTTCCAAATAGTTCATATTTTATAACGAATAATTACTTTAATCTCTTTTACTCAGGGATCAATGTTTCTAGACGTATATAGAAAGGTCTAATAATGATTTGATATTCTGTTTTCCGGACGATTTGGCAAAATAGGAACAAGATTATTTCCTCTATTAAACCTTTTGATCTCTGTAAAAACTTTTTTTTGATTCAGTAGGCTACCCACAAGTGTACATCATGAACTACTAGCTCAATTGGTAGTGGGAATGCATTGAACTTGTACTTAAGCCCCAAAGTACAAGGTTCGATTCCCACGGAAGGCAAAAACTCTACATGGGGGGTAGAGAAGGTCATGATGTACACTTGTGGGTAGCCTACTAAGTCAGAAAAGGGCCTAGGGTGTTACAGGATATGTGTAGTATTATTGTTGGAAAATGTTAATATCAACTTTGTAAAGATGTTGACCCTCATTATATATGAAATAATGATGAGATAGAATTGTGCATCCGTTTGGATAGCTATTTAAAATAGTTGCATCAGTTTTTTTTATTAAATTAGCACTTTTGAAAACACTTTTGAAAACATCAGCAGGAGAAGTATAAGTCTCTGGGACCATGTTGATTTGAATATTAGAGACCCTTTGGACCCTAGTATTATACTGGAAATTAATTTTAAATTTGTGAACAGTTGTACGGTATGCACCAGAATTAGAAACAATATCAAAATTTGTGATCATATAAACATCCCCTTCATTCAAGTCAGACTCAAATTTGTAAATAAGTATTTCCAAATAGTTGAATGTATCTTGTTCCCCTGCAGAAAACATAAATGATATAACAAAATTAGGAGAAAATAACAATTACAAAAGGCATCAAATATACAAAATGTTTGTATTTGTCAAAATTATTGAGATCCTACATATTCGCAATTGACCATCCCTAGTAAATAATCACAAGATCATGAGCAATATGATAAGTACCATGGAAAAAACAATATAACATGTAAAAAGAAATTTTAAAGTGCATAATATTAACCTCACTATCAATAAAAACGAATTCAACCGAAAATGGGAGTCTGGTATTGTTCAGATCAGGGACTTCCCATTTCATTGTGATGCCCACGAGTAGGTTGCATTTGTCATTTCTGACATCGATGTCAGAAATCAAGTCATACTTGAGAGGCATTTCGTGAAAGGGGATAGGAATGAATCTCGGTAGAATACCGTTTCTTTTGGCTATGAGGAATGTTGGTAGTGGTAAATAGTTGGTTGTAATGATCCTATTTATAAATGGGAAAACTGAAAAAATGAAAAATGAAAAAATTTAAAATTTAAAATGAAAAAAATTTAAAATTTGCAAACACAATTTTAAAATTTGAGTATTTGTTCAAATTAATTACTATTATAAACATTGATATAATTATTTATCGGAGCCGTTTGTCATAAAAAAAACTGATTCATATAATTTTAATAACATAAACATTACATGTACTATTATTAATTATTATGTCAAAATAAACGTTCAAATTGTTCTTTTGAGTTCATTATTATAATAACGTAAATGTTTTTATTAATGAAAACGTTACATGTCAAACGAAAATAAACGTTCTAAATTTTAATTTTTTTCATTTAATGTTTCATGTAACCGTTTTTCTTAATGCAAACGTTTTTCTTAAAAGGGGTCTATTTGTATTTATCCTAATGCGAACGTTACTTTATATAAATGGAATTGTGAACTTTTTTATATTCATTTCTAAATTAATTATATATCAATTATTTTGTGAAATTTATAAAACATTATATCTCAGTAAAACTTCCTAACAATGCTAATAATTGTAAACCTTCAAACAAATTAGCATTTTGTATCATCGATATTAAACCTATAAATACTTAATTTATATTATAGACTTAAACCTATCATCATATTGTAACTACTTTTATTCTAGCATTATACCTATTGGCATATTGTAACTATCCATTACAATATGAATGCATATTGGAACTAATTTTTTCTAACATTACATCTATTAGTAATGGTTACAATTAATAGCATTTATATATAGTTTAAAACGTATCATAATCATAAGTATTATAAACCATGGCTTTGTCCACATAGGCTGACAAGTAGGACCAATCAGAAAAAGCCACACACATCTCCAAATAAATACGTGGCATCCACCTCAGCTTTTATTCAAAATTAATTTCGAAATGTATCTCAAAAATGAAGAATCAGGGGATCGAACCCCCTTCCTCACACCGGCGCCTTCCAACACTAACCATTTGAGCAACCACGTTTTTTTGTAACTAAAGCGTATAATAGAATATATACCCTTTTTTCTTTTATTTCTAGCAAAACCTATTACCTACTAATTATATTTATTTATATGTATTTTAATACTTATTGAAATTTGTTATTAAATAGGAGTAATTTGTAATTCAAATTACTTATGATATATTACATATTTATATATCATATTTATTTGACATCTAATATTTTGTAATTCAAATTTGTTATTAAATATGAGTAATTTTATTGATTTTCCAATTTGCTTTTAGTTCAAAATTATATTAAATTTAAAAATATTGACTTATAATATCTTACATTTTTTAATTCTCATATTAATTTAATACCAAAGTTATTGATATCGGCCGGGTCATGCGGGTCAATTAGTGACCCCTCGGTTCGACCATTGACCCAATGATCCAGTGACCTGCTCGGGTCGATCACCGGGTCGGTTTTAATAACATTGATTGCAGCTGACTGTTTCAAAAAAACAAAAACAAGTAATGAATACAATGCTAATTTTGTGGATTCAATCTCTCTCTTGACAATCTCTCTTCATCTCTCATTCGCACATTCCCCTTCCTTCTTTTTCTCTCATTTTCTATCACAAAATTTCAATCTTTTTTTGATGAACTACAAAAGTTTGTCCTTCATCACTTCTTTCATCTTGATCAACTCAAAACGGAAAGCAACGAAAGAAGAAAATCAGAAGAAACAGAGCACTGCATTTCTCTCTTGTCATACCCTAATTTTGTCCGCCTAGTTTCAAAACCCTAATTTTCAGCAAAAATAAATAATTTTGTGAGTGATGCATTATTTGAGAAAGGGTTTAGGGTATTTACCCAAGCATTCTAAGGTTTTCAAAATCATTTTTGAGAAATTAAGGAATTTTGGGGCATTTAAAAGGGGCATTGTTTGGTCAATTTCAATTTAATAAATTTTTGCTAGTTGAAAATCCAATTAATTAATTTTTGGGAATTTATTTAATGAAATTGTATTATTTTGAACAAAAAAATAAAAAATGAAGAAAATCATTTTTCAAATTGTGCGCATATTTTATATGTGTAGTAAAAAAAATCAAGTTCAAATTAATTCAAGAAAGCATTTCAAAAAATAGTACAAGGAATATTCCCAAAAATTATATGATAGGATTTTTGTTGGCAATTTTGGTCATCTCTCATTTTCAAAAATGGCATATTCTTCAACAGATACCTTGTATATGGCTCAAAATGGTTAGATTTATGTATAACTATCTTGAAAGGAATAATCAAAATTGAGAGGATAATTGGAAGGTTCATGGATAGTACAATAGTACAATTGCCAACTTGCAAAACTTGGGCACCACTCTAATTGCTTGGCTGAATATCTACCCCTCATTTCCCTCTCATTTTGCATTTTTTTGCCCCTCATCAAGGTGTGTTTCAATCCTCACCCTTGATTCAAAATTAAAATGCAATCCTAGAATGAGATGAGGTACACAATGACCTAAATGCCCCTAAACCTAATTGCACATTATATATACCCTCATATCCTCACCTCTCACAAGTTTTTGCACACAATTCACACTCAAAAACCTAGCCTCTCCTCTTCTCCCTTCTTGGCCGAATACCCCTCTTCATTCCCTCACCTCATTTCTTCACTTTTTCACTTCAAATCAACATTCTAGTCCTAAATCCTTCATCATCCTTGCATTCTCTTCAAAGATCCATCTTCAAATCTCAAGAATTAAGCTCAAGATTGAAGATTAGAGGGTTGATTCAAGTGGTTTAGTGTTCATTCACCTTATTTCTTTCGCTATTCTAGCTTGGAGTTGAGGTATACTCTCAATCTTAGCATCATCAAAATTTTAGCACCAAAAATGTAGATCATCAGTCTATTTTTGCATATCAAGCATTTCTTTGCATTTTAGTGCTCTATTTTTTGTTGCAATGTTGATATAATTGTTGTTGTTGAATGAGAGATGTGTTTCAAGCATTTTGACAAACACTTTGGGAGGTTTGGATGCTTGAAATGCATCTCTCTCTTGGAATAAATTGTGTGTTTGTGCTATTTTCATTTTGTGCTTGCATTTTCATGAATAAAATTGTGATTTGGGCTTATGTTTCATTTCGCATATTGTAGAAAAATTAGAGTTTGTGTGATTTTAGTGCATTCCTTTGCTTAATCATGTGAATCCTTGCCAAAAAGTTTGATCTATGTCATTTGCTTGCATGATTTTGTTGCTTTCAAAGAATAAAATGAGGTTTTAGCTCTATGTTGGTGTCGCATTTCATGAGATAATTAGGGTTTGTGCTTGTTTTTGTTGCTTGCTTTGAAAATCATGTTTGTGTTGATGATTTGGCAAGAGGATTTGACACTTATGCACTTGTGCATATCCCAAGTGTTAAAGATTACCTAAAGGGATTCAACACCTTAATTGCATATGCTTGCTAAATAAAATGTCAAATTGATTTTTCATGGCTTGCTAATGATCTTACTTGAGGCAAATGCCCTTCCCAACTTATCCCTTTCATGTGGTTGATTGTAGAAATATGCTAAATGTTGATGCCATCAAAATGATACCACATTGTTGCTTATGTCAAATGTTGATGTGAAATCCCTAGGATTTTGCAAGTGATTCATTAAATGTTTGAATTCACTTGTGCTTTGTAACTTCCTTGCCTACTCACATGTTGTGTCATAAATGCCTAGTTAGGTTCATTCACTTGCCTATTCATGCATCTTCAATAAGATGTTCAATTTAGGTTCATTCACTTGCCTATTCATGCATTTTGGCCAAAATGTTCAACTTGGGTTCATTCTTTGCCTATCTATGTATTGTGACATGATATGTGTAGTCTAGGTTCATCTGTGCCTATTCATGCATTGTGTATTCAAATGTTGTAATGAGATGTTTTCAACATGAAAGGGTAAGTTACAAATTGTGTCTATGTTGTTGCTTGCTTGATAACATGATCTCAATGAATGTGCTATGCTTGCATCTATGAACTTTCTTGCATTCATTGTTTTCTTTTCTAAACAACTTGACATGAAAATGGTTACTAGTTTAGATCATTGCATGAATTGTAGTTTAGCAATTTGCATTTTGGTTATTGACTTGGAACTTGATTGAAAATGTTCTACTAGTTTTCCAAAACTCTTTTCCAAAAATCAAATTGCTTTCAAACTTCTTTTCTAAACTATGTCTTTAACAAATTAAGACCAATTTCTTTTCCAAGCTTAAACCCTAAGTTCTTCATAAACAAAATCATTAGTGGCCACTCGAAGCCTTTGCTTGTTTGATCACTAATGAGGAGTTATTAGTGGTGGTCACTCGAAGCCTTTGCTTGTTTGATTATCATGAAAGCTCCCAAACCTTAAATACATGCGAACCCAATTCAGTTCCAAAAACAACACGAGTCATTAGTGGTAATTGTCCTAAGCCTTTGCTAGATGATTATCACCGATGCTCGCCTCATTTGCAAAAAGATAAAATAAAAACGTTGTTACTTATAATCACTCGAAGCCATTGCTTGTTTGATTATCGGTTTTATTTAATTAAGTGTGTGGTTTTAATTGTTTGATTTGAATGCTTTGTTCTATTTCTCCCTTTTCTTCTTCTTCTTTTTCTTTTCCCTTCTTTCTTCATCAATGAAGTTTGAGTGTTAATTGCTCTCTTGCATTCTCATACTATCATGTTGCATTCATGTGCATTTACTTCTTCTTCTTCTATGATTGCTTCTTGCTTGAAGTGTAGTTTCTTCTCCTCCTCTTATTTGTTTATATGCTTATGCTCATGCATCATTTTCCCCAATTCCATTATGTTCCCTTCTTCTTTGCTCCCTTCCTTTGAGGTAAGTTCATGCATATTTCCCCAATTCCATTATGTCCCCTCTTCTTGGCTCCCTTTCTTGAAGGTAAGCGTTGCACACGATTGTTGATTGGTACCCTAGGTTAGTTTACATGCTTATATTAAAATGATATATGTTTGCAAAACCCTAGGGTAGACGACTCTTTGTCTAGACTGTTCTGGTTTTTCCTTGCAGGCGGGGTAATTTTAGATTAGGTAGGCTTTAGGTGCTATGCCTTCATCACACACTTTCACACCTTATGATTTATGTGCTATGAGTGGGGTCCTATACCCGGATCTGAAAAAACACATAGGAGAGTGGAGACGAGTAGTGACTGGCATTCGAGACGTTTGTCTGTCTGACTCTCATGAAAGTTTCAACCGGAGTACGCTTTCTCATGATACCTCACACTTGGTAGCTTTCTACATTTGTGGGTGCCGTCATGAGAATGTCTCTAGCTCCGGTAACCATTGTGAGGATGTGATTTAGAGCTACATGGGAGGTACCTTTGAGTTGCCTTAGACCCTAGGATTCCCACCTTTGTAGGACACGAGGGCATACAAATTGTGTGCTGCATTGCTAGCTTAGGCATGTTTTCCTCAAAGTGAGCTTTTCAAAAAAAGAATTTTCAAAAAAAAAAAATCCAAAATATATCTTTTCTTTTTCCATAAACCACTACGTGAGGCGGCACGTAGCGTGTTTCCCAAATTTTTGAACTACCGCTCATGAGCATTGTCCTTATTTTTCCACATGCATCATTAGCATCATAATTGCATTGCATCATGCCGCATTTATAAAATCAAATGTAAAAAAATATATTGCATACATTTTGCATCTCATTCATATTTGCTTGCCGGGAATCGCCAAATAATGTATCGTCCTGTCATAGGTGCATAAAGATGGAATCGAATAGCAAAGCTTCACCTACTTCCAGGTTTCCGGTTGTAAAAAGGGTTGATGTTGACAGTTTGAAGCAATGTGCCGCACTGATGGGTCCAATTGAGTTGGGGTCCTTTGACGAGACATATGGGAACATTCGTAGGCTGCTGCAGTTAGATGTTCAGGAAAATGCTCTTGTGGCTCTAAGTCAGTTTTACGACTGAGATATCAGATGTTTTCTCTTCAAAAACTTTCCACTATCGCCCACATTGGAAGAGTATGAACAACTTTTGGGGTTCTCTAGGTCGCATGTCACGCCGTACCGATATCAAGGTCATTATTACACTGATGAAAAGCTAGCATCATTGCTCAAAATCAGTTTAGAAAAACTGAAGCTTCAAAAGTTGGAAAGGAATGGTATAGCCGGGTTTCCGCAAGAGTACTTTGAGGGTTTGATGCAATCTTATGCTCTGGCCAAACAGTGGGGTCTCTTCAAGCTGGTGCTTGCTCTAACCATTTTTGGGGTGGTCCTCTTTCCTCAGATAGAGAGATATGTTGATGAAACTGCAATTGGTGCTTTCTTGGCATTCAAAGACACCAAAAATCCTATTAATCCTGTTCCCGCTGTTTTCGCCAACACTTATCAGGCTTTCACCCGTTACAGTGATTTCCACAAGAAGAAAATGTGTTTCTCCTCTCGCGTCCTCTATGCTTGGCTTGTCACTCATGTTGTCAACAACCGAAAAGAAGTTAGGGAGTTGATCTCCTACGCCTTAAGCTGTGATGTAAAGATCATGACTTCTCTTGAATGGGTTGAGGTCTTGAAAAGTCTCAACGATCTCCAGATCCGCTGGTTTACCACTGCTTGTTGGAAGGAAAGGCCTATGGTGGTGTTCAGCTGTGGAAGTTTCCAGAATGTGCCTCTCATGGGAACGCAAGGGAATATCAACTATAATCCTTCACTGACCTTAAGACAACTCGGTTACCCAATGCGGAATTCACCCTCCGAAAGCATGCTGTCTCGCTTTTACCTCTATAAGGGGAGTCCTAAATGCGAAGACTTGCTTCGGCGAGTTCTGCAAGCATGGGAGTCCGTAGTGCGTAAGGAAGGCGAAGAGCTGTCCAAGAGAACCAGTAGCATCACCTTTAACCAGTGGCTCAAAGAGAGGCTTCAAAGTGCAAAATTACCAAATCAAGGGGCACTATCCCTTGAAGAGGAGATATCAGAGCCTTACACTCCTACCTTTGAGGAGTTGAATGAAGTCAAGTCAGCCTTAGCAAAAGTGGAGGAAGAAAAGAAGGCATTGCAAACAGAATTGGAGAAAATGACCATGGAGAAAGAAAGGTTAGAGGAAGAAGATGCTATCAAGATGATCGCTGTTGAGGAGAGCGTCAAGCGATTCAAAAGAGAAGAGAAAAGCAAGCTAGAGGCTCAGAAATACCTGAGGGGAGCTAGAGAGGAACTCCAAAGGTGCAAGCAGAAAACAAGAAAGGCACTTGAGGAAGCCGAAGAGTGGAAGAGTATAGCAACTAAGTCAAGACAAGAATCCCGCTTGGTGGTAGAATTGAAAGGTCAGCTAAGGAACCTTGAGCGAGAGAGGAGTTCTATTGAAGATATCCTTAAGGAGTATCAGCAAGCTCTGAGGTTCGAACAAGGAAGATCTGAGGAACTGGGGAGGAATCTCAGGTGTCTAGAAGGGGCTTATAGGCAAGTGCAAGCAGAAAGCCAGTACTGGGAGAAACGCTTCATGGCATTGGTTGGCAAAATAGAGGATCAAGAAATCATCAAGGAGCTAAGAGAGGAGATTCAGCTTTGGAAGAACAAATTTTCAAAGCTGGCAGAGCTAGCTAGCCAAGCCATTGCGGGAGTCCCCAAGAATTTGAAAATAGCCGAGGCCGAAATGCACTTCCTCAATACCCCACCCGAGGTTTACCAGTTTGTGAAATTCTGCAGGGCTTTAATCACGGAGTTCAGAGAGCGATCCCGAGATGCGAACGTCAGCAAGAAAAGGAAGAGGGTCGGAGATTTCAAAGCTTTTTGTATTTGAGCTGTTTATTTGTACCTTTCATTTGAGTATTGTATTCCTGAATATTGTACTCTTTTATTTGCTTTCGAGTATTGTACTCCATATGAATATTGTACTATCCTTCCCTTTAAGGAAGTTGTTAAGGCTTTTGTTTGAATTCCCGATGTATGAAGTGTGCTGACTTGCTATTTCGATTCCCCTCTCATTGCATTTCCAAAATTAATTAAAAAAAAAAACGATTATGTGCTTATGACAAGACGAACTATGCCGCGATTCCTGGCATCAAGCAACATAAAATCATATGCATCTGCATTGCATTCATTCATTAATTCATTCACGAGCTCATATAAGTGTTCCATCAACAGAAAGTAAGGCAAGCTGGTTCGCCAACATCGTTATTGGACACGTTCTCAAGCAAGAGGCATGGCAACGATTCTGAACAATCTTGATCAGTCCCATCCAAGTGCAGAGAATCCGAATCAGGCAAATCTGAGCTCAGAGATCAGAAATGAGACAGGCCCAGGTCCAGTAGTGCAGAATCAGGGTAACCCAACTCCGGGTAGTTCCTGTCAAGGTGACCAAGAAATCAGAAATGAGATGAATGCTATGAAGGCACAGATGTCAGAGATGATGAGGGTCCTGCTGTCCCTGAAGAATGGAAATGACTACCAAACTGCTCAATGGCCTCCTTTTGGACTGCCTCTAGGCTACACTCCTCCTTCAAACCCAGAAGTTAACCAAGGAACTGATCCTTTGGTGAATTTCGAGAATGGACAACCTACATCTGCAGGATCAGAGGGAGCAATGGGCGAACCTCGGGTTCAGTCTCCACATCCCATTGTCATACCTCAGGTGACTCCACAAGGCTTTACTCCCCAGCCAGCTGCAAATCCTCCGGCCCAAAGCCTCATTCTTGGGAACTCTGCTTATCCTCATGCTCCGCATGCAGTCTCAACCATGGCTCCAATGTTCCGTCCCCACCTTGGAATGAACAGTTTCCCCCAAGGCTATTATATTGAGCACCAACAAACTAGAGAAAAGTTTCAGGTGTTAGAAGAGCGCTTAAAAATGATTGAAGGATCAGGCTCTAGATAGAGAGAGGCTTGCGATTTATGTCTCATTCCCGATGTGGTTTTACCTCCTAAGTTCAAAGTGCCTGATTTCGATAAGTACCGAGGTGTAACTTGCCCTAAGAGCCATCTGACCATGTACTGTAGAAATATGTCTACGCATTCTCATTACGACAAGCTGTTAATTCACTTCTTCCAAGAGAGCCTTGCTGGGGCATCTCTCAACTGGTACATGCAGCTAGAACCGTCCCAGATTCGTTGTTGGAAAGACTTGGCTGATGCCTTCCTCAGACAGTACCAGTACAACACAGATATGGCGCCGGATAGAACACAGTTACAGAACATGGCAAAGAGGGACAACGAGTCATTTAAAGAGTATGCCCAGCGGTGGAGGGCTCTAGCTGCACAAGTGTCACCACCTCTGTTAGAAAAGGAATTAGTCTTCATGTTTATGGAAACTTTGCCTCCATTATACTATGATCGGTTGATCGGCAGTGTATCCTCCAACTTTTCAGATATGGTAATCATCGGCGAGAGATTAGAAAATGGGATGAGGAGCGGCAAGATTGCCCATGGTTCCGCAGGTACAAGCACCCATAAAAAGCCGTTTTCCAGATTTCCAAAGAAGAAGGAAGGAGAGACCAACACCATTACCATAAGCCCACCTTATCAACCACAAGATATCCCTGTCCCCACTCAAACACAACCAACCCGCTCACCACAAAGTAATCACCATAGAAATTATCAAGACAGAAAGCGGACCACCTTTGATCCCATTCCTATGTCATACACCGACCTCTTTAACTACCTTGTCACCAACGAGCTCATCAACACCAGACCCATGAAACCAGTCCAACCACCTTATTTCCGAGGATACAATCCCAACGTTACCTGCAGATTTCATGAAGGGGCAGTCGGACATGCTGTGGAAGACTGCAAGGCCTTCAAACTTGTAGTGCAAGATCTGATTGACACCAAAGGGATAACCTTCAAACAAGAAAACCCAAGCCTTACAACTAACCCGCTGCCTGGTCATGAAGAACCCGCAACCAATGCCATCCTTGACACGGGAGGCCAACCCTTAATCAGAACTGTGGAGTGTATTCAGACACCATTGAAGGTCATTCATGCAGAGCTGTGCAAGTTTGGGGTCATCAAGAAAGGCTGTACTCAGAAAGAAGTCTGTGCTGATGATAATTGTGCTGGGGCATGTGAGGCCTTCAAGATAGTTTTGCAAGACCTTTTGGATCGTCATATAATCCAAATAGGTGTGCAAGAAAAAGAGGAAGATGTGTTGACTTTCCAGTCTGATAAGAACAGAAGTGTCCAGAAGCCTATTGAGGTCCCGTATAGTCAAAAGCCGAGCATGGAGAAACCTAAGACAATTGTGATTCCTTTCCCAGCTCCTTATCAAAAGGATAGTGCTTTTCCGTGGAGTTATGGTGTGCCAGTTCAACCTCAGAATCCTCAAGCTGTTCCCGATGTCACAAACATTGCGGGAAGCAGCGGAGTCACTAGAAGCGGACGTGTCTATGTCCCTGAAGCCCTTAAAGTGGGTCCATCAAAAGAGGATGAGGAAAGAATTCGAAAGGGTAAGGGTAAAGAGCAAGAGCCCGTGGAAAGTAGAAGGGTGTCAGAGCAAGAAGCTTCCGAATTTCTGAGAATCATGCGGCAAAGCGATTACAAAGTGGTGGACCAGCTGCACCACACTCCTGCAAAGATCTCTATCATGTCCTTGCTGCTCAATTCAGAGGCCCACCGTGCTGCCCTAGTGAAAGTGCTGAATGAAGCCCATGTAGCCCAAGACATCATTGTTAACCAGCTTGACGGCATCGTAGGGAACATCGTTGCTTCCAACTATATTACCTTTACTGATGACGAGCTCACCCCTGAAGGAAAGGGACATAATCAAGCATTGCACATTTCAGTCAGATGTGGTGAATATACACTTTCTCGGGTCGTCATAGACAATGGATCCTCTTTGAATGTCATGCCCAAATCTACAATGAAAAAGCTAGACGTAGACTGTTCATATATGAAGCCTAGCTCAACGCTAGTCAGAGCATTCGACGGATCCAAGAAAGAGGTTATCGGGGAAATAGAGTTTCCGGTGCAGATAGGGCCTGAGGTGTTTTATGTGAACTTTCAAATCATGGACATCGCATCATCCTACAGCTGTCTCTTGGGAAGACCTTGGATTCATGCTGCAGGAGCTGTTCCTTCATCTCTCCATCAGAGGCTTAAGTTTGTAGTCAACGACAAACTGATAGTCGTCTTTGGAGAAGAAGAGTTTATGATTAACAAGCCCCATCCCTCTCAATACATCGAGGCTACAGAGGAATCCCTTGAAACTGCTTTTCAGTCATTGGAAATTGCAAATGCCGCTTTCGTGGGAGAGGAAGCCCCACTGCCTGCACCAAGAATGTCCAATGCTGATATCATGGTCGCCAAGGTCATGCTGAGAAATGGTTACCAGATCGGAAAGGGTTTAGGAAGGTCCGAGCAAGGAATTCTAGCACCTGTCTAGTTGCAAGAGTACAAGGATAGATGTGGGTTAGGATATTGGCCCACTCAAGCTGATAAGAAGAGAACGGCTGAGGAGAAGTGAGAAAGAAGACTAGCTAAGCTTCAGGGGCGAGAACGAAGCTTGAAGAGGGTTCCCATCTGTGATCTCAAGTAGAGCTTCAGGAGCGCGGGCATGCTGGACCCCAATCAGGTGGCTGTCATTGGGGAAGAATCAGCTGTGGAAGACAAGAGTGTGGACCTGGTGCGTCGCAGTGCTGCAAATGGAGAGCTCGGCAATTGGAAGATCATCGATTTCCCTGTTGCTTTCATTTCAAAGTAATGATTTTGTAACGCGAATCCTTTGGTTCTGCCCAAGGCCTCAGGACATTTCATAAGGGCATGCATGTTTTTCCTTCGAATATCATCAATCAATAAAATGTTGTTTTGAATTCTCAAATGAATAAAATTGTTTTTCATACCATTATTGTGTGTCTTCATCTTGTGTTTCTACTTTGCTTGTTCATTCTGTTTCCATTCCCGCAAATGCAGATCTAAAATGAACATCTTTGAAAATAATGATGCCAATGATTCATATGTTAACTTTGATTACCCCGTTAACCAAGCCGAGGAGGATGTTGAGGATGACTGGGAAACCCCTCCAGAATTGATGAGAATGGTTGGGCAAGAGGAAAAGGTTATTCAGCCGCATGGGGAATCTGTTAAGACAATCAATCTGGGCACAGAGGACAGTAAGAAAGAAGTCAAGGTTGGCACTTCGATGAATGAAAGTGAGCGTAAGAGGCTAATTCAACTCCTGCATGATTATGATGATGTCTTCGCATGGACTTACCAGGATATGCCAGGGTTAGATACTGATATAGTGGTGCACAAGCTTCCAGTCAAGCCTGAGTGTCCTCCAGTGAAGCAGAAACTGAGAAGGATGAAACCAGAAATGTCCTTAAAGATCAGAGATGAGGTGAAAAAGCTGTTTGATGCTGGTTTCCTAGCGGTAGCAAAATATCCGCAATGGGTTGCTAATATTGTGCCGGTTCCGAAAAAGGACGGGAAAGTCAGAATGTGTGTTGATTACCGAGATCTGAATCGGGCCAGTCCCAAAGACGATTTTCCCCTGCCTCATATTGATGTCCTAGTGGATAGTACAGCGCAGCATTCGCTGTTCTCCTTCATGGATGGGTATTCAGGGTACAATCAGATTAAAATGGCTCCTGAAGATATGGAGAAGACAACTTTTACAACTCTTTGGGGAACGTTCTGTTACAGAGTCATGCCATTCGGGTTGAAGAACGCCGGTGCTACCTATCAAAGGGCTATGGTCACATTGTTTCACGACATGATGCACAAGGAGATCGAAGTCTACGTGGACGATATGATTGCAAAGTCTAAAACCGATGAGGAACACATTGTCAATTAGCAAAAGCTCTTTGAACGGTTGAGAAAGTTCAAGCTCAGATTAAATCCGGCCAAGTGTACCTTCGGTGTGCGATCAGGGAAGTTGCTGGGATTCATTGTCAGCCAAAGGGGGATAGAAGTTGACCCAGACAAGGTGCGGGCAATTCTTGAAATGCCGGTGCCCAAAACAAAGAAGGAGATCCGTGGTTTTCTTGGAAGACTGAACTACATTTCTAGGTTCATATTCCAGTTAACCGCCACATGTGAACCAATCTTCAAGCTGTTATGCAAGAATCAAGAGACTAAATGGAATGACGATTGCCAAGAAGCTTTCGAAAAGGTCAAGAAATATCTTCAGAATCCACCTATCTTGATGCCTCCTGTACCCGGCAGACCTCTTATCCTGTACCTAACTGTGCTAGACAACTCAATGGGCTGTGCGTTGGGACAACATGATGAATCCGGGAAGAAAGAGCATGCCATCTACTATCTGAGCAAGAAGTTTACTGACTGTGTAACAAGGTACTCGTTGCTAGAAAAGACTTGTTGTGCATTAGCTTGGGCTGCTCACCGTTTGAGGCAGTACATGCTAAGTCACACTACTTGGTTGGTATCTAAAATGGATCCTATAAAGTACATCTTCGAGAAGCCCGCACTTACAAGGAGAATTGCCCGCTGGCAAATGCAGTTGTCAGAATATGACCTCCTGTACGTCACTCAGAAAGCCATCAAGGGCAGTGCGCTGGCCGAGTACCTAGCACATTAGCCTATCGAAGACTATCAGTCGATGCAGTATGACTTTCCAGACGAGGATATCATGGCCCTATTTGAAGAAGGGAAATCCCCGGGAGATGAAAGATGGAGAGTGATATTTGATGGTGCCTCCAACATATATGGGCACGGAGCTGGGGCAGTACTGATTTCCCCTGATAGTCGCTTCATCCCATTCAGTACCAGACTGAGTTTCTATGTCACAAACAATATTGCAGAATATGAGGCATGTATTCTTGGCATTCAGGCAGCCCTAGATTGGAAAGTTAAGAGACTAGATGTGTATGGAGATTCAGCTCTAGTCATTCACCAGGTAAACGGCGATTGGGAGACCAGAGATCCCAAGTTGATTCCTTACCGAGACTACATCCGAGAGTTGGTTGAGCCTTTTGAGGAAATCACATTTCAGCATCTTCCTCGCAATGAGAATCAGTTGGCTGATGCACTGGCCACTTTGTCTTCAATGTTCAACATCAACTGCGACAAAAACTTGACCCACATCAGAATTCAGCATCGGGATCTGCCAGCCCATCACTACTGCACAGCAATTGAAGAAGAATCTGATAGTAAACCCTGGTATCATGACATCAAGCAGTACATCTTGAACAGAGAGTATCCTCCCGGGGCCTCCGAGAATGACAAGAGAACACTCAGAAGGTTGTCGATGAATTTCTTCTTGAGCGGCGAGGTGCTCTATAAAAAGAATCATGATATGGTACTCCTCAGGTGTGTGACAAAGGAGGAATCAGAAAGAATTATGAGAGATGTCCATGAAGGCTCGTTTGGGGTTCATTCCAGCGGACATACCATGGCAAGAAAGATATTGAGGGCCGGCTACTATTGGCTGCAAATGGAATCCGACTGTTACAGATTTGTGAGAAAGTGCCACAAGTGCCAGATCTATGCCGATCATATCCATGTGCCACCTGCTTCCTTAAATGTTCTGACTGCATCTTGGCCGTTCTCAATGTGGGGAATGGATGTCATTGGTCCTATTGAGCCTAAAGCGTCAAACGGGCATCGCTTCATTCTAGTCGCCATTGACTACTTCACCAAATGGGTTGAAGCCGCCTCGTACTCCAGCATAACCAGCTCTGTGGTTGCTAAGTTCGCAAAAAGAGATCTGGTTTGTCGCTATGGCCTTCCAGACAAGATCATCACAGACAATGGTAGCAACCTGAACAGCAAGATGATGAAAGAGCTGTGCAAAGACTTCAAAATCCAACATCGTAATTCTTCTCCATACCGTCCCAAAATGAATGGGGCAGTCGAAGCAGCCAATAAAAACATCAAGAGGATCGTGCAAAAGATGGTAGTAACCTATAAAGATTGGCATGAGATGCTTCCTTTCGCTCTGCACGGGTATCGTACCTTAGTGCGCACTTCAACCGGGGCAACCCTATTCTCTTTGGTTTATGGGTCGGAAGCAGTCCTCCCTATCGAAGTTGAGATACCCTCCCTGCGGGTGCTGATGGAAACCAAGTTGGAAGAAGCTGAATGGGTTCAAGCTCGTCTGGACCAGTTGAACCTCATTGAGGAGAAAAGAATTGCTGCCCTGTGTCATGGACAACTGTATCAACAAAGGATGAAAACAGCCTTCGACAAGAAAGTGCGTCCTCGAGAATTCAAAGAAGGAGACCTCGTGCTCAAAAAGATCCTGCCTATTCAGAGTGACCCTCGTGGGAAATGGGCTCCTAGCTATGATGGACCCTATGTGGTAAAGAAAGCCTTCTCTGGAGGAGCATTGATACTCACCAGCATGGATGGTGAAGAACTCAGAAACCCAGTCAATTCAGATTCAGTCAAGAAATACTACGCCTGAGAAAAATGAAAAGAAAAAGAGAAAGATGAGCCAAGCAATAATTAGCTCGCTAGGTTGAAAACCCGAAAGGGCGGCCTAGGCAAAAAAAGAGTGACCCGGTGGACTGAAAACTCGCAAAGAGCGGTCCAGGCAAAAATTAGGGTCAGAAAAGTTGGACTTAAAAGAAAAAGAGGCAAGCAGCACCTCCAAAGGTTTGGATAAAAGGGTGATCAAGGCTGCAAGTATGGGTGATTGGCACACTTCAAAGATGAAAAGCGCTCCTAAGATCTGTTGCGTCCATTTTTCTTGTTTTTTTTTAGTTTCAAAAAATTCCAATGTACTCTTTTCAGTCGGCGTGACCTTCTGCACGTTCGGTTTCCATATGAATAAAAGTCCAAGTTTTTCACTCCATCTGTTTGTTGTTTTACCATTTGCTTTCTTTTCATTTCTGCTTTAAAATGATGTTTTATGGTAGATGATAAATGATTATGAAAATGTGCATAAATCAGAGCATTAAAATCATTGCGAAATTTTTGAAAATTACAAAGAAAAGAGATGATCTTTCAGTCAGGTAAAATTCACAAGAACTAAACAAAAAGCACTGATTGCATCAAAACAAATCTCAAAAAGGTTGGAGCGTGGCTCTCGCACTGTCATCATGGACGATCATTGTGCCTCGTAACGCAAGTCCAACGATTTGGTCGAGCCAACAAAAGAAAAAGCCAAAAAGAGCAAAAGAGCAACAACTAGCAAAAGAAAAGAAGAGAAGAAAAGCTAAAAAAAAAAGAAAGAGCAAAAGAGCAATAAGAAAAAAGAAAATCATGCATTACATTGCATTCATCAAACATAAACAAAAAGAGAAATTCATGCATTACATTCATTCCATCAAAACAGCAATCATGGCATTTGCATTGCATGCATTTGTTCATCTCACTTGCAGGTACAAAGACGGATAAATACTTCAGTGTTAATCCCCGCACTCAGTTCCCAGAAAACGCTCCCTCAGTTCGGAGTTTAAATGCTTTTCAGTTCAGCGCTCAAGCGTGCATTGCAGTTTGGAGTTCAAATCGCTCTTGTCAGAGTTCATCGCTCCCTTCTGTTCATGGTCTCACGTCGTGTACGAGCAACACGATGGACCGCAGCCCCAAGTGAGGTTCAACGGAATAGTTGTATCCGCCTAAGATACAGTGGACGCCGTGCATTGATCAGAATATCAGTTCCGGAGCTGATAATGATCCCCCCGGTCGCTCGAAAGGCCATGCTCAGGATGCGTGCTCCTCAAAGCCACGTGCAAACGCGGACTCGCCAAGGGTTCGTTTAAAGGTTTTAGGCAACCTTGCATTTTACCGCTTTCTTTATCGCTTTCTTCATTTAGCGTTTTCCTTGCTTTTCGCAGTTAGCGCGCAAGTCGTTAATCATTTCATTTACTGCTTTCTCATCAGCGCGCCAAGCGTTCATTTTTCAAAAAAAAGAAGAAAAAAAAAAGAAGAAAAAGAAAATTCGGGTTTCTCCAAGTAGACAAAATTGGTATAATTTCTGAATTCTTTATTTTTATTTTATCTTCAAAATATGTCTCGGCCAATTCATATTTCTTGGTATAAAGAGGGGCAGCTGTCATACCCTAATTTTGTCCGCCTAGTTTCAAATCCCTAATTTTCAGCAAAAATAAATAATTTTGTGAGTGATGCATTATTTGAGAAAGGGTTTAGGGTATTTACCCAAGCATTCTAAGGTTTTCAAAATCATTTTTGAGAAATTAAGGAATTTTGGGGCATTTAAAAGGGGCATTGTTTGGTCAATTTCAATTTAATAAATTTTTGCTAGTTGAAAATCCAATTAATTAATTTTTGGGAATTTATTTAATGAAATTGTATTATTTTGAACAAAAAAATAAAAAATGAAGCAAATCATTTTTCAAATTGTGCGCATATTTTATATGTGTAGTAAAAAAAATCAAGTTCAAATTAATTCAAGAAAGCATTTCAAAAAATAGTACAAGGAATATTCCCAAAAATTATATGATAGGATTTTTGTTGGCAATTTTGGTCATCTCTCATTTTCAAAAATGGCATATTCTTCAAGATACCTTGTATATGGCTCAAAATGGTTAGATTTATGTATAATTATCTTGAAAGGAATAATCAAAATTGAGAGGATAATTGGAAGATTCATGGATAGTACAATAGTACAATTGCCAACTTGCAAAACTTGGGCACCACTCTCATTGCTTGGCTGAATATCTACCCCTCATTTCCCTCTCATTTTGCATTTTTTTGCCCCTCATCAAGGTGTGTTTCAATCCTCACCCTTGATTCAAAATTAAAATGCAATCCTAGAATGAGATGAGGTACACAATGACCTAAATGCCCCTAAACCTAATTGCACATTATATATACCCTCATATCCTCACCTCTCACAAGTTTTTGCACACAATTCACACTCAAAAACCTAGCCTCTCCTCTTCTCCCTTCTTGGCCGAATACCCCTCTTCATTCCCTCACCTCATTTCTTCACTTTTTCACTTCAAATCAACATTCTAGTCCTAAATCCTTCATCATCCTTGCATTCTCTTCAAAGATCCATCTTCAAATCTCAAGAATCAAGCTCAAGATTGAAGATTAGAGGGTTGATTCAAGTGGTTTAGTGTTCATTCACCTTATTTCTTTCGCTATTCTAGCTTGGAGTTGAGGTATACTCTCAATCTTAGCATCATCAAAATTTTAGCACCAAAAATGTAGATCATCAATCTATTTTTGCATATCAAGCATTTCTTTGCATTTTAGTGCTCTATTTTATGTTGAAATGTTGATATAATTGTTGTTGTTGAATGAAAGATGTGTTTCAAGCATTTTGACAAACACTTTGGGAGGTTTGGATGCTTGAAATGCATCTCTCTCTTGGAATAAATTGTGTGTTTGTGCTATTTTCATTTTGTGCTTGCATTTTCATGAATAAAATTGTGATTTGGGCTTATGTTTCATTTTGCATATTGTAGAAAAATTAGAGTTTGTGTGATTTTAGTGCATTCCTTTGCTTAATCATGTGAATCCTTGCCAAAAAGTTTGATCTATGTCATTTTCTTGCATGATTTTGTTGCTTTCAAAGAATAAAATGAGGTTTTAGCTCTATGTTGGTGTCGCATTTCATGAGATAATTAGGGTTTGTGCTTGTTTTTGTTGCTTGCTTTGAAAATCATGTTTGTGTTGATGATTTGGCAAGAGGATTTGACACTTATGCACTTGTGCATATCCCAAGTGTTAAAGATTACCTAAAGGGATTCAACACCTTAATTGCATATGCTTGCTAAATAAAATGTCAAATTGATTTTTCATGGCTTGCTAATGATCTTACTTGAGGCAAATGCCCTTCCCAACTTATCCCTTTCATGTGGTTGATTGTAGAAATATGCTAAATGTTGATGCCATCAAAATGATACCACATTGTTGCTTATGTCAAATGTTGATGTGAAATTCCTAGGATTTTGCAAGTGATTCATTAAATGTTTGAATTCACTTGTGCTTTGTAACTTCCTTGCCTACTCACATGTTGTGTCATAAATGCCTAGTTAGGTTCATTCACTTGCCTATTCATGCATCTTCAATAAGATGTTCAATTTAGGTTCATTCACTTGCCTATTCATGCATTTTGCAAAAATGTTCAATTTAGGTTCATCTTGCCTAGCATCTTCAATAAGATGTGCAATCTAGGTTCATTCTCTTGCCTATTCATGCATTTTTGCCAAAATGTTCAACTTGGGTTCATTCTTTGCCTATCTATGTATTGTGACATGATATGTGTAGTCTAGGTTCATCTGTGCCTATTCATGCATTGTGTATTCAAATGTGGTAATGAGATGTTTTCAACATGAAAGGGTAAGTTACAAATTGTGTCTATGTTGTTGCTTGCTTGATAACATGATCTCAATGAATGTGCTATGCTTGCATCTATGAACTTTCTTGCATTCATTGTTTTCTTTTCTAAACAACTTGACATGAAAATGGTTACTAGTTTAGATCATTGCATGAATTGTAGTTTAGCAATTTGCATTTTGGTTATTGACTTGGAACTTGATTGAAAATGTTCTACTAGTTTTCCAAAACTCTTTTCCAAAAATCAAATTGCTTTCAAACTTCTTTTCTAAACTATGTCTTTAACAAATTAAGACCAATTTCTTTTCCAAGCTTAAACCCTAAGTTCTTCATAAACAAAATCATTAGTGGCCACTCGAAGCCTTTGCTTGTTTGATCACTAATGAGGAGTTATTAGTGGTAGTCACTCGAAGCCTTTGCTTGTTTGATTATCATGAAAGCTCCCAAACCTTAAATACATGCGAACCCAATTCAATTCCAAAAACAACACGAGTCATTAGTGGTAATTGTCCTAAGCCTTTGCTAGATGATTATCACCGATGCTCGCCTCATTTGCAAAAAGATAAAATAAAAACGTTGTTACTTATAATCACTCGAAGCCATTGCTTGTTTGATTATCGGTTTCAACTCATTTTCTTTCGAGTTAGTAATGAAAACCACTCGAAGCCATTGCTTGCTTGGTATTAGTGAACACTCGAGTCTTATTTCAAAAAACACCTAAAAACTAAAAAGCTAAAAACAAAGGAGCCTTTTCAAAACAACACTAGAACTACGTAGCTTTGAATTCCTCATCGCACCGGAGGATACGTAGGAGCGGGTTAATCTCCCGTCAAGCACCCTTTTAAAAAAAATAATAACAAAAAGATTCTTCTTTCCCCAGTTTTCAAAAATATTTTCTTAAATAAAAAAAAAGAAGAAAAGAAGTAGAACAAAGTGTTTCAAATCAACAGTCAAAAACCACACACTAAATTAAAGGTTCACTTTCGGTAGAAAGGATGTGTGGGGTGCTAATACCTTCCCCACACATAACCGACCCCCGAACCTATATCTCTCGTTTTCAAAAGACCAATCGCCTAAAAGGATTTTTCCAATGTTTTTTTCCTAAATTAAAATATTGGTGGCGGCTTCATTGTTTTTCCCGTTGTACGAAGAAGGATCCAAACCGGATTTTTCGGGGTGCATACATCTCTCTCCATGGACCATCGCTCCTTCTATCTTCCTTCGTTAGGGTTCGTTTTTCCCTAAATTTCTGAAGAATTTCCTTTGTTAGCATCCTAAAAAAGTTGGCCACGATACTGTGTGAAGGATGGAGAACGATATTCGCCACTTCCACCGCAAAAGACGCCGACGTTCTAAACCACCACAACTTCTTCAGCACCTTACCGTGATTTGTTTTTTATTCTATTTCTTCTGTTGTAAAGTTTGTCTTTTTATCATGTCAAACTAAATGAGTTTTCTTTGCTTTTGCTTGGTAATATTTTTATTCTTTGAAGTTTTTGAAATTTTCTTCAATCATGTTCAAATGGTTTTTTTCCCCTTCGACTTCTGTGATCATAAAGCTTTAGAGGAATTTTGGCAGTGCAGTATCTTTATGGTTAAAAAGATTAAGCTTTTGAAATCATAACATTGTTTTGGAGTACTTCCTAAGTTTATCAATTTTGCAATCATCTCATTTCATTAAATAGATTGAAGACTGTGCCTACAATATAGTCAACCTCCATAATGAGAAATTTACGTTTGTATTGTATACAGGTATACTCCCCAATATATACAATCAGACCCAGAATAGCAGATGTAGAAAATAGTGAGATATTGCTATAATAGTAACAAAAACGTGTTGATGCAGGGACGAATGCACACCTATGGTTGTCTGGTTACGGAAGTGTTATTGTCACCCTTATAACAATGTGGTTTTTTTTCCTGTTTTGATCACTGTTGTAGCTTTGAAAATCCTTTCGGTCGGAACCACTATCGAGAGAAGATGGAGACTATCAGAAGCACAAGAGCCACAAGGTAGCTGAGTTGTTACAACATAGGTGCTGAACCTGTTTTTGGTTCATTCCGTAAGTATTCTTATAACTGCATCTTGGTTTTCCCCATTCTTTTCAACTTTAAATTTTTTATTTCATTTACCAATATTCTGTCATTTGCATTGCACTTTCATTTTAGTACATGTTGGGCTTGCAAAATAAAAAACTAGAATTCAATTTTTTGTTTCATTTGATCACATGGCATTCAACTTACTTTAAGTAGTAATTTTGGGTTCGTGTAAGTAACTACTAAGCAATGATGGATATATATGGATAGAGTGAATACAATTATTCAAATCCAAATATTAATATTATCATAAATAGTAGTGCAATTAGGATATTGCGAAGCTGTGTGTCATATATAAATTTATCTCAGGTTATTGTGAAGCTGTGTGTCATATATATGATATTGAATTTGCAACTTTTGTTTTATTTAATCACGATTCAGTGAGCCTGATTGAAAAGTCTTGCTCAGAGCTTCTTGAATTCTCGGAGGAGCTTTTAGTGTTTTAAATAGGGATACTACTGAATATTCAACAATATCTAATACTTATTTATTGAATAATGTTGAATATTAATCCTATGGGTTTTCCTAGGAACATATCTGACCTCATTGGTAGGTTCTCTTCAAAGTTCATGTGAGGGACTCATCGAGAATATATTTGAGAAAACATTTCATGTTTGAGGGAGTATGATTGATTAGGACTTGCTTAAAAAGTTCAAAGATAAATCAAATGTTGTTAAGGTGAAGCGTAAATCTTAATTTTCAATAGCGTTCATAGTTTTAAGCTAAGACTTTCCAAAAAACCATAATCCATAACATTACTTACACTGTTAGAGACAATATCTCGATCGTCAATGCAAGAGGGTTTCGTGGATACAATTTCACAGCTTTCACCAAGAGAGAAACCCTAAGATAAAATAAAATTTGAACTAATGGTTTTTTCTTCGCACAGTCACTATATCCCACTAAATTTGGGACTTCTCTCAAACCCTATCGCGTGATGTGAAAAGCGGTGCTGCTCTGTATACCTTTTGTTTGCTCTCAATCTTATTCCTAATAGTGAGTAATACTAACTAGATTGCAATAGATCGTTCCATATTTAGTTTTTTTTTACAAAATTAGATTAGTCGCTGGCAAAGTCGTTGGATACTAACAATATGATAAAAAAACCTAATCTAATGCATCATTATCCTTTTTATTGATTATTAAGTAAAATGTTTATCATTCTCCAACTAATATTGTATATCGCACGTATGATAAAAAATTTTAATCTGATGCATCACTATGTTTTTATTAATTATTAAGTAAAATATTTATCATTCTCCAACTATTAATTATTTTTGTCAAAAAAAACTATTAATTATTCAGTCATAGATGTTACAATAGAATGAATATATAAGGTTTCATAAAAAAATATATAATGTTCATATTAAAATAAAATATCATAAATTATTGTCAATTCTAAAAAAAAATTATACCTCATTAATTATGGAGCTTTATAGGCAAATAAGATATGGGGAATAAGTCCCTTTTAAAAAAGAAATGGGGAATAAGCAATACTAATATTGATATTCTAATTTCTTTTTGTATCTTGCTTTCAAACTTATAACATCAAATATTTTAGGTTTAATTACATTTTTGGTCCCCCTATAATAGTTCATTCACGATTTTGGTCCCCAGCCGAAATTGGTCAAACTAATGGTTGAAGTGGTAGTAAGTTAAATGACGTGGCATCCCATGTTTGAGTGTTGGAAGCTGTTTTTAATTAAAACATAATATTTTAATATAACAATTTGTTTTTTAAATAAGTAATAATAAACATCCCAACATTCAATAATAAAGTATTTTTTAATCTACTTTTTTCCAACTTGCCGACTCTCTTTCTCTGCGATGAAGGTTTGGAGATAGCAAAGCTTGGTGTTACTCAAGGTGGAAGTTTGATGAAGATCATGAGGAAGATCTTAGAGTGACCAAAAGATCTATGTTATGTATACTTATGGATGGATGTATTGTTTCATCCTTCCCTCACAGTCTCACACTAGACTAAACGAGTGCTTTCTACCTGTACGTGGGAATCTCGCCGGGGACTGCCCACAGTGGAGCGTGAATGGGGAATTTTTCCATGTGGAGACGGGGACGAGAGAGATAATTCCTCCACTGTCAACTCTGGGATGAGGATGGAGACGGGGACCATTCCGCTGCCCGAGTACATTATATGTGTTTTTTAATTAAAAATATTAATAAAAAATAAAAAATTTGCTAACTGTTATATTTTATTCTTAATTTTATTTTTTGAATATCAATAAATAAAAGGATGACTAAATTTTATATTAAAATATTAAACCATGACTTTATAGTTTAACTATAATATTTTTTAGTATACAATCTAATCTAATAAACGTGTCCTACTAAAATTTGTCATGGTGGGTTTATTTTCTAAGGTGTCCAAAGTAGTCAATTTTTTTGACATAATATACCTAAACATTCAACTGGCTCTTTTTTAATCCTGTTAGCCTGTAATTTCGACAGGCTTCATTAAAGATGGTCAACATGGCCTGACTTATATTTCGACGAAGACCATATTATTTCGACAGAGAAAATGGTCATGCGCAAGGTAAACTCGACAAGTTTCCAGGGAAGCAAAAGCAAGAGAGAGGAAAATGGACGCAGGCCTTCGACAGACAGAAAACAGAGCAGTTATGCGCTGAAGACTAGCAGTTGGTCGAAGCGTGATGGAGCAGTTACTTGGTCGAAAGTAGGAGCAGTTACTTATTTTCAAATTGATAGGCAGTTACTTAGTTCAAATTTCCCCCTCTTTTCTTTTGTATAAATAACTGTTTCTGAGAAGAAACAGAGGTCGCAAATCACAATACACACCCGATTCCTGAAACTCTAACTTCCAAGCCAGAGCGAAAAACGAGTGGAAGAATCGCTGTACGTGATCGTGTACCACTTTTATGATTCAATGCAATTTGTTTTTCTGTTCTTTACAATTCACGCACCATTTACTGCTTCTTTTCTTTTTCGATTCTGTTAAATCATTGCAAATCGTCCCCTTTTTCTACGTTTTCTTCAACAAAAAACATGCGCAATTCAGAGGCATTGCTTTGAGATTTTTCTAGTTTGATCTCACAAACCCTCTAATAAAACTAGTGATTGTTTGCTAAAAACACCAGCAAACAAATTGGCACGCCCAGTGGGACTTTGCCTTTGATTTTGTTCTATTCGCTGTTGTATGCACTTAAGAAGTGGTAAAATGGTTCGTTCTGGTACGAATAATGCATCTAGTTCCAACCTTGTGGTTTCACAAGGGCAAGGAACAACAATGGATTTTGCGAGCGTTAGTGCAGGACCATCATCGTCGACAACCGTTTCTTCATTATCAATGACTAATTTTGGTTCAACGCAGTCAGAAATGGCATCTCTGCCTATGTCTTTGCCATTAAGTGCAGGGCTTCATAGCCCTTACATGGCAATGGGAAACGGTTTAGACCCACGTTTGAATAACGTGCATCTACCCCCATTTCCTTTGGGAATGTATGGCATGCCTACTGGAATGCCACATATTTCGACCTTTTCCCCTACACATGTCTCTTCTGAGAGCGTATTTGGTCGAAATCCCCCAGCATTAACCAATACGTCTTTGTTGGCCTTAAGACAGCAAGTAGACGAGAGTAATCACGATATGGTTAATATGCTTACCCAACAAATTGGTACAGTTTTCAATCCATTGATTCAAAATACCAATAACAGTTACCAAATGTTGGCAAATCAGATGAGTAGGATTGCGGACTTTTTTGGGGTTCCAGCGGTTAATAATAGGCAAGTTCCTATTATTGCGGGTAATGCGTCGCCAGTTAACCCCCAAGAAGCAGTTGCAGTCGACGCGTCGACAGTTGTAGGCGAACTACAAGGGGTAGTAAACCACGTCCCTGAAGTAGTTTTGGTAAATAGACACCAGAACGCTGACGAAGTTGTTCGACAAGTGCAACAACACAATGTTGGCGCAGAAAACAATATAGCTACTTTAGTCGAAACTATTTTGGCGCAAAATGGCCTTAACATAGGTTTACAAAGGCCTAACTTTGTATCACCATTATGTGAATACGTGTTACAAACTGAGTTACCAAGGGGATGGAAAGTTCCCAAGTTTACTAAGTTTGGTGGTGAAACAAATGAGTCCACAGTCGAACACATTGCTCGTTTCTTGACTGAGGCTGGGGACTTAGCACAAAATGAGAATTTGAAGATGAAATATTTTCCAAATTCTCTAACTAAAAATGCTTTCACTTGGTTCACGACCTTACCCCCTGGTTCTATGTTCACATGGGGGCAATTAGAAAAGGCATTCCATGCACAGTTTTACATGGGCCAGTCGAAAATTAGTCTTAAAGAATTGGCTAGTGTTCGGCGCAAAATGCCTGAAACTATTGATGATTACTTAAACAGATTTAGGCTGTTGAAATCTCGTTGCTTCACACAAGTCCCTGAACATGAGCTTGTCGAAATGGCTGCTGGTGGCCTTGATTACTCAATTAGAAAGAAATTAGACACATCTCATTTGCGAGATATGGCTCATTTGGCTGATAGAGTTCGACAAGTTGAAAGGCTTAGAGAGGAAAAATCTAGGTCGAATAGGTATCATAAAAAAGAAAAAGTGGCATATGTTGAAGAAGAATTCGACGTTGCATCTGGTAATGTCGAAGAAGAGGAGATAGACGTGGCTGAACTTAAGCCTGGTCCTCCTTATACCTGTAAATTATTAAGGCCTGCGAATGGGAATAACCCTGTAGAGCCTAAGAATGATAGATTTATGCCTAAGACTTATACTTTTGATGTTACTAAGTGTGATGAAATTTTTGATCTTTTAGTAACTGATGGTCAAATATTAGTGCCTAAAGGCCTTAAAATACCAACTCTTGACCAAAGAAAGAAAAAGGGTTATTGTAAGTTCCATAATTTTTTGGGACATAACACTGACCGTTGTGTGCTCTTCAGGGATATTGTGCAAAAAGCAGTTGACGAAGGAAGACTCAAATTTGCTGATAAGAAAATGAAAGCTCCTATGCAGATTGATGTTGATCCGTTGCCTAAGGCTGAAGCTATGTATTCTGAACCTGTCGAAGCTGATGTAGGCATGGTGGATGCTCAAATGGCGGACCCTCCTAAGTGTGTCAAGACTGCCACCGAAAAATTAAAAGGTTTTATGTATGCTGAAGGTAAGAAACAGGAGGTGACCCTAAAAGAATATGATGGGAAGATACATGCTGTGTATCCAAAGGCTGAGGAAGAATTGATAGATTTCCTCAATCGGTGTAAGTGGAATAACTCTGAAGTTATGCTTTGCCCAAGGTGCAGTGCTGTCTTCGATAAAGAAGCGGCTAAAGCGGTCGAAGGTTATCAGGATCAACAACAACGTAAAAGAAAATGGCTTGACAACAGGCCAAAATTTGACTTTGCAAAAGGAGATCTTCCTGGCTATGAGGCTAATGTGTCAGCAAAACCTTCAACAAGTAAACGACAATTTGCTAAGGAGAAATCCTCAGCAAAAGGATATTTGAAGCTGTCAACAGGTAAATCCTTTGTCCCAAGTGCTAGTGCTCCTGTTGATGCGTGGGTGTCCAATAATCAACGTGCTAAAGCTGTCAAGCCAGGTACTGATGCTGTTAAGTTTAATTATAAGAATAACTATAAGGGTAAGAATCCCATGACTAGAACACAGTGGCGTCGTTACCAAAGACAACAGAAGAAGAAGGCACACTTTGACAATAACCAGGTTCCAAGTCATTTGGCTAATAATCAAGCTCCACACAGCATAATAGTGGCGAAGAGTGAGGTTCACAAAGCTGAAGTTGCCACAAAGAGGAATGCTGATGTTGCTAGTCATGTGTGTGCAGCGAATAAGGCCAAAGGCAAGGCTGTAGTAACAGAAAAGCCAAGAAGGCCTGCCCTTGAAAGAATATTTCCTCCATTGTCAACAGTGAAAGAAAGAAATGCTGATTTCGACATGGATGAAGACATGGAGTCTGATTTTAATGATTCTGAAGATGATTTCGACGTTGTTTGCAATGTGGTATCAATACTGCCTCTTGAGTACGATGTTATCACAGTACCAAATGACGTTGAAGAGGATTTTACAGAGGATATGGCTCATCATAAGCCAATGTGTTACTATGTGATGAACGATGGTTGTGTCGAAGACCAAATGGCTACCTTCGAGAAGCCAGATATGAGTATGCAAAACCATTTGAAACCCCTGTATGTCCAAGCCAAAGTCAATGGTGTTGGAATTAACAAAGTGTTAGTGGATGGTGGAGCCGCAGTGAATTTAATGCCACATGGTCTTTTGAAGAAGATTGGTAAGTTCGATACTGACCTCAGGCCACATAACATTGTCTTAAGCAACTATGAAGGCAAAACTGGCCATTCTTTGGGGGCCATTGAGGTGGACTTAATTGTTGGTTCCATAAAGAGGACTACATTGTTTTTAGTGATAGCCTCTAAAGCGAACTTTAATTTACTCCTTGGTAGAGAGTGGATCCATGGAGTTGGTGCTGTCCCTTCAACTTTGCATCAACGTTTAGTAATGTGGAAGGAAGATGGTTTGGTAGAGTATGTTGAAGCCGATCAGAGCCACTTCCGTGCTGATGTGAACCAAGTTACCAAGGAAAATTTTGAGAAACAAATGGCGAAGATTGCGCCATGTTTATCTTCTAATGAGGCATATGTTCCTGCGGATAATGTTTTTGCCTTAGTTCATCTTGACCCAAATTATGGTTTTGTTTGGGAAAGAGAAATAATGGGAGATGATAGTGTCTATCCTGATGGTGTTTTTCGACCAACGGGGTGGAACACTGGTTCTTGAAAGTGTTCTTATGTCAGTGCCCAATGCATGGGATAAAATTACGGGTTATATGGCCGAAAACAAGTTTAAAGCGGCTATAGAGGCCGAAATTATTCAACAAACAATGGCTGTCGAAGCCAGTGAGTTACATGAAGAAAATGGCATAGTCATAGATGAAAGACTTGACTGTATCTATGATGATGATCCATTAGGTTTTGAAAAGGATCTTAGAGATTTGACAAAGCATATGCAAGCTCAAGACCCGTTAGAAGAAGTTGATTTGGGAAATGGCTTAATAAAACGGCCAACTTATATTAGTGCAAATATTGATGCTTCTCTAAAAATCCAAGTCATCACGTTGCTAAGGGAGTTCAAAGACTGCTTTGCTTGGGATTACGACGAAATGCCTGGGTTAAGTCGAGAAGTAGTGGAAATGCAATTACCAATTCGACCAGGGAAGAAACCAGTGAAGCAAGTGCCAAGAAGATTTGCTCCTCAAGTGTTGGCTAAGATCAAAGAGGAAATCGAAAGGCTATTCAGAAACAAATTCAACAGAACTGCCAGGTATGTCGAATGGTTAGCCAATATAGTTCCTGTAATAAAGAAAAATGGGACTCTTAGAGTTTGCATAGACTTTAGGGATTTAAATAATGCAACTCCCAAGGATGAATACGCAATGCCTGTGGCAGAAATGCTAATAGATTCAGTAGCAGGATTTGATTATCTTAGTATGCTCGACGGTTATTCTAGGTATAATCAAATCTTCGTTGCTGAAGAGGATGTGTCGAAAACTGCTTTTAGATGTCCAGGGGCATTGGGTGTTTATGAATGGGTAGTAATGCCCTTTGGCTTAAAGAATGCTGGTGCTACATATCAGAGGGCCATGAATTCTATGTTTCATGATTTTATTGATGATTTTATGCAAGTATACATAGATGATGTGGTGGTTAAATCTTCCTCAGAAAGTGGTCATTTAGACCATCTTCGCCGTTCTTTTGAAAGAATGAGGAAATATGGATTGAAATTAAATCCATTAAAATGTGCCTTTTGTGTACGTGCAGGTGATTTCCTGGGTTTCATAGTGCACAAAAAAGGCATTGAAATCAATCAAAATAAGACTAAGGCAATTATGGAAACGAAGGCCCCTTCGACCAAAAAGGAGCTTCAGTCATTGCTGGGGAAAATCAATTTCCTTCGAAGATTTATATCAAATCTAAGTGGCAAAACACAAGTTTTTTCGCCATTGTTAAGACTGAAGAAGGAAGAAGAATTCAAATGGGAACCAATGCATCAAGCAGCCTTTGATGAAATCAAGTCTTATTTGACCAAACCACCAATTTTGTTGCCTATTATTAAACACAAAGTGCTCAAATTGTATATAGCAGCTTCTGATAGAACAATAGGTAGCATGTTAGCACAAGAGGATGATAGTGGTGTCGAAAGAGCCATTTATTACCTCAGTAGGGTCTTAAATGATGCCGAAACGAGGTACTCTCCTATAGAAAAGTTGTGCCTTTGTTTGTATTTTTCGTGTACAAAGTTAAAGCAATATATAAAACCAGCTGATGTTTCTGTTTATTCGCATTTTGATGTTATTAAGCATATGCTGTCGAAACCAATAATGCATAGCCGAATTGGTAAATGGGCTTTGGCTTTGTCAGAATACAACTTAACTTATCAGCCTCTAAAATCAATTAAAGGACAAGTGGTTGCTGATTTTATAGTAGACCATTCTGTTGTCGAAGAAACATTAAGTTTTGTAGACGTATATCCTTGGAGGTTGTACTTTGATGGTTCAAGCCATAAACATGGAGTTGGGATTGGTATTTTAATAATATCTCCTACTAACATTCCAACGAAGTATAAGTTTAAAATTCGGGATGTTTGTTCCAATAATGAGGCTGAGTATGAGGCTCTAATAGTAGGCCTTGAAATTTTACTTGAGCTGGGGGCAAGTCATGTCGAAATAAAAGGTGACTCTGAGTTGGTTGTCAAACAATTGACAAGGGAGTACAAATGCATTAAAGAGCACCTTATCAGATACTTTGTTGTTGCCAATGCTTTGTTAAAAAGATTTGAGTCTGTTCACTTAGAACATTTACCACGAATTGATAATCAAGTGGCAAATGAATTGGCACAAATTGCTTCAGGCTATAAAGTTTCAAAACAAAGCCTGGAAGAGTTAATTGAAATAAAGGATAAGATCATTTCTAATGACTATTCTTCGTCACTATTGTCAACACCAACAACTGGGGGGGCAACAGATGCGAACGCAAACGAGGAACTAGTCGTTGTCGAAAAACGTCAATTGTTTGGTGACTTTGACTTAGCAGAAATTTTTGCTCTTGACAATATGACCAATAATGATTGGCGAAGGCCTATTGCAGAATATTTGCAAAATCCCACAAGAAATACCAATAAAAAGGTAAAATACAGAGCTTTGAGCTATGTGATAATTGGAAACGAATTGTTTAAAAAGACTCCTGAAGGAGTACTATTAAAATGTCTTAGTGAAAATGAGGCATATTTAGCAGTTTCCGATACACATAGTGGAGCGTGTGGTTCACACCAAGTAGGCCAGAAAATGAAGTGGTTATTATTTCGACAAGGAATGTATTGGCCAACTATGCTGAAAGATTGTATAGAATTTGCTAAGGGATGCCAAGAGTGTCAAAAGCATGCTGGGATACAACATGTACCTGCAAATGAATTGCATGCCATAGTCAAACCTTGGCCATTTAGAGGTTGGGCTCTAGATGTGATTGGAGAGATAAAGCCAACTTCGTCGAAGGGCCATAGATATATCCTTGTGGGAATTGATTACTTCACCAAATGGGTTGAAGCTATACCTTTAGCCAATGTTGATCAGGAAGCAGTGATAAGGTTTATTCGAAATCATATCATTTATAGGTTTGGAATTCCAGAAACCATTACTACAGATCAGGGATCAGTTTTCACTGGTAGAAAAATGGTAGAGTTTGCTTCTGAAATTGGTTTTAAGTTATTAACTTCGACACCATATTATGCGCAAGCCAATGGTCAAGTAGAAGCTGCCAATAAAGTTATTATTAATTTGATTAAAAAACATGTTGGGCAGAAGCCAAAAAATTGGCATAATACCCTGGATCAAGCATTATGGGCATGTCGAAATTCACCCAAAGAATCTATCAACACTACTCCTTATAGGCTAACATTTGGACACGATGCAGTGTTGCCTGTTGAAATTTGTCTACAATCAACAAGAATTCAAAGACAGTGGGAGATTCCCTCTGATTATTATTGGAATATGATGCTTGATGAATTGGTTGATTTAGACGAAGAAAGGTTATTAGCTTTAGATACGCTTATTCGACAGAAAGAGAGGGTAGCTAAAACTTATAACAAAAAGGTTAAGTCTAAAGCCTTTAATTCAGGTGATCTAGTGGAAGGTCCTATTGCCTATGGATAAAAAAGATAGAGTCTTTGGTAAATGGTCCCCAAGTTGGGAAGGACCATTTAAAATTTTACAAGTTTATTCAAACGGCGCATATGAGGTCGAAGAGATTGGCGCTGATGAAAGAATTTTGCGTATAAATGGCAAATACTTGAAAAAGTATAAGCCAACGTTGCAAGAAGTTAAAATAACGCTGGAATAAATGTAAAGAAAGCGTAAAAAACATGGCATTTAAGTTGCCAAAACATTGTCGAAAGCACAGAATAAAATTTGCTCAAGAATAAAATGGAAGAAATTTCATTATAATGTTGCCAAGTTAAACATAGTCAAAGGCCGAATTTACAGGCTGTTCAAGTTCAAGGTTTGAATATGGAAACAACACTTAACAGTGGTGACATCAGGTATACAGCTATTTTACTCAAGTGCAAAGTTATTTCAATGGTGAATTCAAAAATGTCTTTCTCTTCTTCTTCTTCAAGTTCAGTCGAAAAAGACATTTTTGGGGGGCAATTTGTTAGCCTGTAATTTCGACAGGCTTCATTAAAGATGGTCAACATGGCCTGACTTATATTTCGACGAAGACCATATTATTTCGACAGAGAAAATGGTCATGCGCAAGGTAAACTCGACAAGTTTCCAGGGAAGCAAAAGCAAGAGAGAGGAAAATGGACGCAGGCCTTCGACAGACAGAAAACAGAGCAGTTATGCGCTGAAGACTAGCAGTTGGTCGAAGCGTGATGGAGCAGTTACTTGGTCGAAAGTAGGAGCAGTTACTTATTTTCAAATTGATAGGCAGTTACTTAGTTCAAATTTCCCCCTCTTTTCCTTTGTATAAATAACTGTTTCTGAGAAGAAACAGAGGTCGCAAATCACAATACACACCCGATTCCTGAAACTCTAACTTCCAAGCCAGAGCGAAAAACGAGTGGAAGAATCGCTGTACGTGATCGTGTACCACTTTTATGATTCAATGCAATTTGTTTTTCTGTTCTTTACAATTCACGCACCATTTACTGCTTCTTTTCTTTTTCGATTCTGTTAAATCATTGCAAATCGTCCCCTTTTTCTACGTTTTCTTCAACAAAAAACATGCGCAATTCAGAGGCATTGCTTTGAGATTTTTCTAGTTTGATCTCACAAACCCTCTAATAAAACTAGTGATTGTTTGCTAAAAACACCAGCAAACAAATCCCCAAACAACAATTTAAAAATTTAAGTTAAAAGGAAATGTATACCCGTACTGGCACGGGTGATACATACTAGTTATCGATATTTATAGGTTTAATATCAATTGTTCGTTAAAATTTTATATGGATCCGTTACAATTTATTTGGTTTTGTTACACTTGATACAATCAATTTCAATTGAACTGTAACATTTAAATGTTTTCCGTTATAATTTGAATTGTATTACTAAAACATGTCACTACAAATTATACGTTTAAGTTATTTTTTCAAAGTAATTTATTAGTTAAATTTTCGATCCCCTTAACACTTGAATATTTTGAACATAACATCACTTTTTGTTTTTCAACATCCAGTTCTTATTTTGTTAACGATTCAATTAGTGCAGCTTCGCATTTTCACCTAACTGGCGTTAATTCAATCTCATGATCCACTACAACAGATATTGAAAAAAAAGGCGCTAAAATGGGCAGCGTTTATGCTAGAAGCGCTGCTTTTGGCTAAAACACGGAGCAACGGGCAGCGCGTATGAAGCAAGCGCTGCTTTTAGGCAGGACGCATTGCGCAATAAGCAGCGCCTATGGAGCAAGTGCTACCTTTTGGGTTAGACGCGCTGCGCAATAGGCAGCGCCTATGCAGCAAGCGCTACCTTTTGAGTTAGACGCGCTGCGCAATAGACAGCGCCTATGCAGCAAGCGCTACCTTTTGGGTAGACGGGTTCTCAATGGCCAGCGCTTATTAGTGAAGCACTGCCTATTGGTGGGTTTTTTATTTTTTCATTTTTTTCCCTCTCAACACATACATTTTTGTTCTAGTCCTCTCCTCAACACACTAGCACTCTCTCAAGCTCTCTTCCTCCTCCTCCTCCATTGGCCTCAAATGGACACACACTCCTCTCAAGCTCTCATCTTTGTCCTCTCAAGCTCTCATTTTCGTTCTCTCAAGCTCTCATTTTCGTGGCTCTCTCCCATTTTTGTTTTCCCAAAGGACATCTCATCCACACTTCTCCATTTCTTCTCCATTTTCGTGTAAGGTGATTTCTTGCCCATTTTCGTTTCTCTTTCACAAAGTTTAGTATTACTACATGTTGCTCTAGTTAGTTTAATGGCATTGGAACATTAGGTTAGATGATTTAAAGGTTATGGTTGATGATTGGTTCTTTAAAATGGTGTTTCTAAACTTTGGGGGAAATGTAGTTGTAGTGTTTGTTGAAATGTCCAAATGAAATGCTTGTTAATTTAATTTGATGTAGGCTTAGTGTTTCTTGAGATGTCCAATGCTTGTTAATTTAATGTTGCTTTCGGTTAAGGGATTTTATAAACTTGAATATTTACGATTGCATGTTGTTTTATTAATTTTAATGGCATTGGAACTTTATGTTAGATGATCAAAGTTGATGCTTATTGATTGGTTTATTGAAAGGGCGAAGTGTTTGTCTTATTTTGTTAATGTCACAAAAATTGATTGTATTTTTGTCTTCCATATTTGTATGATGGTTCTTTAATTAGTAATTTAATTAATGAATTGTTTATAGGAATTGAAAATACTTCCTTCGAGTTCGTGTTGGTTCGTGAGTTCGAGCTCGAGTTCGTGTTTGTTCGCTTCATTTGCTAGTGCGTGGTTCGCATTCGTTGGAGTTCATCGTTGCTTCCACTTGTTCAGGTACTTTTGTTGTTTTCTTGTATTTATTATATGAAGAATGACAATATGGAAGACATCAAAGTCTTTGATTTCTTTAGTTTAAAATAGTTGAATGTATTAGCTTCAAAAAAATTGTTTTCTTTTGTTTGATTTCTTTTGTTTGTTTTGAACCATGATGATTTATTTCTTCATAGATATTGCATTGATATGTAGGCTTTGTTTTCTTGATACCTATCAAATATAAGTTATGCAAACTTGTATATGTGTGGTGATTGAAACTAGCAAAGTAAAATCGAATATGCCTAAATATACGAATAGGGCGTGATTATGTTTTATTGCAGGTCAGATGGCGGATCATAGTGATCATGACAGCGATCATGAGTGTGATGTTGAAAAGTATATCAGAAACCAGGCTCCTCGGGGAATGACGGTCAAAAAAAATATCATCAATCGAGTGCATAAAGGAAAAGGAAAAGTACCAGTAAGTTACTAATTACTAATTAACTTATTAATTCAACACTTAGTTTTAATTGTTTGTTAACTAATTTACTAATGACATAATGTAGGTGGTGTCGAATATTAAGGGTCAACCAATTGGGGATAATCGCGCAGATTTGGTTACCTTCCTCGGTAGTAAGGTAAAACAAATGATACCAATTACAATCAGTACTTGGAGTGAGAAAAGTGTTGTTTTGAGGAAACACAAAGAGGAGTTTTGGTTAGCAATACAGGTATATAATTTTACATCTCTTTTGTAATCTTATGTTATAAATTTGTAACCATATATATTTATATCATTTTCATTGAATATGTGTATGCAGAAATATTTTGATGTGGATGAGTCCCGAAAAGACTGGTGTATGAAGGAAGCTGGAAAGCTACATCGGAATTTCAGGGGTAGTCTAAAAAAAATGGTTGTTTGATAATAGTGGAAACCTTAGATGGAAGCCTCCAACGCCATATAGTGGATTTATTACGGAGGAGGATTGGGTTACATTTGTTAGGAGACACACCGAAGATGAAGATTTCATGGTTAGTACTATAATATATTAAGTTATAACTTAAAATATAGTTGACAATTATATATTATACATTAATGTATACTTTTGTCTCTAAATAGAAACTTTGCCAAGCGAATCGAGAAAGAGCTTCTGGTTGTGAATACCCTTATAGAGGCGGTGCTAGTGGATATCAAGTTTTTGAAGAGAGATTGGTAAGACACAATAAGCTTGATTTCTCTTTGTTTAATAAATCTTTTAATTTATAATTTCTTAACATTTGGTAAATTTAAATATAGTTGGAGGAGAGTGGGAAAGATCCTA
The DNA here is from genome assembly GCA_963573325.1 of Astragalus glycyphyllos. Lineage (NCBI taxonomy): Eukaryota > Viridiplantae > Streptophyta > Magnoliopsida > Fabales > Fabaceae > Astragalus > Astragalus glycyphyllos. Next base: position 29,186,891 of record OY754310.1, on the reverse strand, counting down.
CTAAAGAAAGCATTGAGCGACATTTTTTGTGGGTAGCAGCCAGACAAAAGGATGGGGAGGTTGTGGATCCCAAAACTAAGGAGGTGACCGACAGAATTGTAAGTATTTCCAAAATTCGAATATTGTTTTGAAACTTTTATGATCTATAAAATGTATAATAATTTTATTTATTATACTTTTGTTTGCGAATCAGGAAACCATATCAGAGTCTGTGTCACAGGGAGAGATCATTGATTGCTCTGAAAATGAAATCCTTACTCGTGGCAGTACACAGGAAACCATAACATTTTGGTCCCTTCGGAGCAGACACAGAGATATGTGTTCTTGTGTCCAGATAGTACACACTTCCGTAATGTTAGGGAGGATCTGTCTAATTATAACGACCTTGTGAATCAAAACAAGACAGATGTTACAAATTATATCACTCGACGCTTATTGGATGCTCAACATACAGGCGTCGATACCATGTTTTTGGCACCATGTCTTGTAGGGTGAGAGATTTAATCTATTCTTATATAACATGCATTTTTTAAATACTAGTCAATTACTTATTCAAAGTTTTAAATACTAGTCAATTACTTACTCTACTGCACAGATTGATGAGCTTAGAGGAGAGTGGTGCCATTATGTCTCGCAATTCTTTTGATTTTAGATAGATTGTAATTTTGTAAATTGTTAGAGTTTTATTTGGATACATGCATATGTAAGTTGCTAACTTGTTTTAATTTAGATACATATTGTAAGTAGCTTGCTAGTTTTGGATACATGCATATGAACTGGGTCATGCATATGTAAGTTGCTAACTTGTTTTAAATTAGATACATATTGTAAGTAGCTTGCTAGTTTTGGATACATATTGTTAGAGAGTGGTGCCCTTACCAAACGCTGCCCATTGCTAAACGCTCTAGGTGAATGAGCAGCGCTTCTCCCTTCAAACGCTGCCTATGGCTATTAATGAGCAGCGCTTATCAAACGCTACCCATTTTTGGGGAGGAATCACCAGCGCCAAATTTAGCAGCGCTCAGAAACGCTGCCCATGGCTAAAAAAACGCTGCCCATCCCCAAATCTATTGTAGTGATCATCGTATTATAATGGCCCCATTTCACTTATAGGGAAGGAAATATGGTATAAACTTAAATTAGTATAAAATAATAAATAAAGATTAAGGATGACAAACTTTCCAAAATACGTTACAAATGCTTTGTATAAACATTGTTAAAAAAATCACATCAAATAAGTTAATTGTTTGATACTAAAATAGAAAAAGTCTCGTTATACCCTTAAAAATATTCAATATTTTAATTCTAAAATAAAAAAAAAAATTCATTTGGTGATTTACATTACATGAGTAACAAAACTTAAATCACAAAAAATTTATTCCCCAATCTACCATACTCGACCAAAATTACTGATACACTCTTTCTGAATCTCCTAATACCCTTATATTCAGCTTGTAACTCAACCATGTAGCTCATATGTGATTCAACCGAACTCCCAATGTTTAAATCCGATAATTTCAACTCCTTCAACCTGAAATTTGCATTTGGTGATTTACATTACATTTGATAGGGTGATTTACATTACATGAGTGAAAAAAGGATTGAACACAACATACATATTATGGAAAACCTACTTGACAACATGTCAAATCAAGATGTTATAGCAATAAAATGAATTTCAGAAACCACTACTAGAAAAGTTTGTTTTAGAGAGGAACTTTTGAGATGGATTAGTATGCCTCACTATTAGTGAGGGATTTAGCTACCAAAAAAGGTAGGTGGGTCTGGCTTACATTTGTGACGGAAATAGAGACCAAAAATATCCCTCTCAAATAATTCCGTAGCTAAATTCGTCACAAAATGTTGAAAAGATATTTAGAGATGGATTTTGAGAAGGAAAGAAATCCCTCGCTAATAGCAAGGAATAACTACTCCATCACTAACCAAAAATAGTTCCCTCCCATCACTGTGTTTTCACTTTTCACTTCCCTCCCATTAATATCAAAGAAAACTTTTTTTTTGAAGCAAATATAAAAAAATCTAATCAGCCCCAAAACCTCAAAATTCTCTCAAATATATAAAAAAAAGTACTCTTGTTTTTTACGACTCTTCCCTCATCTCTCAACAAAACCTAATCAACCCAACCCTAACCATCACCACCGCCTTTACCTCTGTAACCATCACCACCGCCTCACTCTCAAAACCCTAACCATCTCAAAACCATGCTCTCTCTCTCGTGAACCCCAACCACCGGAGCCAGTCAGAAACACTACAACAGATATTGAAAAAAAAGGCGCTAAAATAGGCAGCGTTTATGCTAGAAGCGCTGCTTTTGGCTAAAACACGGAGCAATGGGCAGCGCGTATGAAGCAAGCGCTGCTTTTGGGAAGGACACGCTGCGCAATAGGCAGCGCCTATGCAGCAAGCGCTGCCTTTTGGGTTAGACGCGCTGCGCAATAGGCAGCGCCTATGTAGCAAGCGCTGCTTTTTGGGTTAGACGCGCTGCGCAATAGGCAGCGCCTATGCAGCAAGCGCTGCTTTTTGGGTTATATGCGTTCTCAATGGCCAGCGCTTATTAGTGAAGCGCTGCCTATTGGTGTGTTTTTTTTTTTTTTCATTTTTTCCCTCTCAACACATACATTTTCTCTCTCCTCAACACACTAACACTCTCTCAAGCTCTCTTCCTCCTCCTCCTCCTCCTCCTCCTCCTCCATTGGCCTCAAACGGACACACACTCCTCTCAAGCTCTCATCTTTGTCCTCTCAAGCTCTCATTTTCGTTCTCTCAAGCTCTCATTTTCGTGGCTCTCTCCCATTTTCGTTTTCCCAAAGGACATCTCTTCCACACTTCTCCATTTCTTCTCCATTTTCGTGTAAGGTGATTTCTTGCCCATTTTCGTTTCTCTTTCACAAAGTTTAGTATTACTACATGTTGCTCTAGTTATTTTAATGGCATTGGAACATTAGGTTAGATGATTTAAAGGTTATGGTTGATGATTGGTTCTTTAAAATGGTGTTTCTAAACTTTGGGGGAAATGTAGTCTTAGAGTTTGTTGAAATGCCCAAATGAAATGCTTGTTAATTTAATTTGATGTAGGCTTAGTGTTTGTTGAAATGCCCAAATGAAATGGTTGTAAATTTAATTTGATGTAGGCTTAGTGTTTGTTGAGATGTCCAATGCTTGTTAATTTAATGTTGCTTTCGGTTAAGGGATTTTATAAACTTGAATATTTAGGATTGCATGTTGTTTTATTAATTTTAATGGCATTGGAACTTTATGTTAGATGATCAAAGTTGATGCTTATTGATTGGTTTATTGAAAGGGCGAAGTGTTTGTCTTATTTTGTTAATGTCACAAAAATTGATTGTATTTTTGTCTTCCATATTTGTATGATGGTTCTTTAATTAGTAATTTAATTAATGAATTGTTTATAGAAATTGAAAATACTTCCTTCGAGTTCGTGTTGGTT